>JAJHSJ010000011.1:12500462-12555141 GCA_021015155.1 Magnolia officinalis
AATGATCGGCCAATAGTCTTTTGACTGTAGAAAATTCTCCATTAGCATACTCCAATGGTCATAATGACCATCAAAATGTGGGATCGCCGCCTGCACAAAATTAGAATCTGAAGCCATCGATTCCTACAAAAAAAATAAGTCAGAGGAGAAAATAGCTGCTGCTATTTTGAACTATTTTGAGGACTCTCACTGTTTAGGAACTCTCTCTTTTTTTTTCTCTCACACGTTTTCTAGCTTTGATACCACTGATACAAAATACATAAAACAAAGGAGACGTGTTGGAATGGTAAAGCTTTTTCTTATATTCAATTGATAAAGAGAAAGGCCTATAAAAAGGCTTTACATCAAAACACTACGTCCTAGCACTAACCACAACTCCTATAAGATAGGTAGCACTAACCACAACTCCAATAAAATAGGCAACCAACAACAACAAATTACTGAATTCCTAAAGACTAGGACAACCCAAATCAGCACATTCCAACGTGCTACTACTGATTTATTCAACAAAGCATTCCTACCACTGCACGGAGAAGAGGTGGAAAGTCTTCTTCTTTTTTTTTTTCCTTTAATAGAATCCCATACGGCTAAAAACCATGACTCCCTGTGGGAGAATCCATTCATAACTCAAATCCACGGCTCCCAAGCTGTGAAGCCATGTGAACCCTACCATAATTGTGTTTCTGAATTTTACATGGACTACCAGTTGTGTGACACAGTTTTAGCTGCAGGGCTTATAAATCATTTCAATCCATGATTCGTATGTAGCAAACGATTGGAAAAGGCAAACAGGGTAACACCACTTTACAAACTACTTTACTTGTTGTGGCCCAACTAAATCACAGATTGTCTTGGAACCATTACATTTTGGTGTGGCATGTAATGGTTTCAATGAATTTTCAAATAATCATCACCTGGGCATTACAAAAAATCTACAGTACTGGACTTATCATCCAACATTTTGCTTTAATGTGGTCCATCTTAATCACATATAAGACTGATTTTTTTGACATTGGACTTAAGTTGGAATCATACATGATTAGAGCGAATCCCACAGGCACATTATATCATTTCGTAGTTTCTTTTTTAATTAAAGATAAGAATGGAAATTTCTTTCAAACAGCTTAATGTAAGTGGATTGCGAGATGTGCGCCCACCCCTGTGAAAGCAAATTGGCTAGTGGTCGGTGCTCTCTGAGCCCCACCATGATATTTGTGTTTCATCCATGCACTCCATCCTTTTTTTTTTTTTTTTCAGATAATTTTATGATATGAGATTAAAAATGATGTGGATCCAAGATGTGGAATGGAGCATGTCTAAGGAAATAGTGTTCAAAGAATGCTGACCATTAAAAACTTCTCAAGAGCTACAAAAGTTTTAGATCAATTGATTTTTATTTTTTCCCTTCGTCAAGACCGAATGACCTAATTAACCGGTTAGATGTGAAATAAACATTATAGTGGGCATCAGGAGATTTTTATTGGCGAAAACTCAATCACTGTTGTTTTCCTGTGGTGTGGTCCACCTTAGATTTAGATCTTCATCACTTTGGATCAAGCCCTAAAGTAATCTTAGAAAATAGATAAAGGGTGTGGATCGAATACATACAGTGGAAAGACAGCAACGACCAGTAGCCACCTGGCAAGTGGCAGCGTCACTAGCTAAACGAAGGTGACGTTCCATGGCCCACCGTGAATTTTGTAATAACTACTGATCAAACTCGTGGGTCTATAATCATAAAGCGGATTGGCTGGAGTACCACGCACCACCGACCTAGGTGGGTTGACGGTACCAAGTCCTGTGGGCCCACCATGAGGTATGTGTAATTATATCCAAACCGTCCGTCTGTTTTCGGAGCTCTTTCTAAGGCTTAAGTAGAAAAATAAGATAGATACCAAGATCAACTGGACCACACTGAGAAAGCAATGTGGATGAATTTCTACCATTGAAACCCTTTTAGGGGTCATAAAGTTTTGGATCAATATGATATTTGTTTTTCCTCTTCATTCAGGTCGACCTTATTAACAGATTGAATGGAAAATAAATGTTATGCTGAGCCCTATGAATGTTTTAACAGTGGGAATCATGGTTCCCACTGCTATTTGTGGTGTGGTACAGTTTTTCAGCTCTTTTTTTTTTTCTTGAATTATCATGGGAAAAATCTCACTGAAAATTAAAAATTTAGAAATTAAACTAAGAAATCATTTATATATATATATAATGATTATTTAAAATTTTAGATATGTTATGTGTGAATATAGCAATATAATTTCACGATACAATTATGGAAAATTAAAATGTTGCACGAAGTGAAATTTATTACAATGGTCATGTAACACTTGCTGTTATGAAACCTGAATGCATAGGAATTTTTTTTCTTTTTCCTAGTAAATATAAAAGGACTTCTGAAATGGTAAGCTCACAAGTCGAAAGTGCAAAAGTTAACAGCAATGTAAGGTGTGGTGCAATTACAAGAAGAGAAGGTCCAAGACTCACTGAAAAGGAAGCAATTCCATCTCTTAGCATGTTCAGTGCAACCTCAGACATGGTTTTGGATCCAGTTTCAACTCCTAGCCTTAGCCACAAGACATCTGAAGGATATGTGATGAGTGGATTTCATCCCAGCTCAAGCCCCTGCTTCCAAGTCACCCAACAACAGAGAGTTGCCCATCATTTGCTCTGAAAATTTTCTATATCCCAAGATGGAAAAGATAGATCACATGTTTGGACATCGCAAACTGAATACTTGTAAGATTCATAAGCAAACTGTTGCTTATGAAATTCTGTGTATCACCTATGGTAGATTGCCATTCTAGTAGCCTTTATTGCCCTCCTTCCCAATCAACATAATGGCCTTGCAAAAATCACAGGCGGAGGCACAGACAAAATTGTAGTCTGATCAAGACAGCGACAAAGAGGTTGAAGGATGAAGATATGTCCCGTAAAACCAGGAGCAGCTGCAGCGTCTGAAGCAAACAGGCATAGCAACAACAACTACCCTCACAGCATAACAGGAGTAGAGGAAGGTGATCAAATAGAGCAATTTAGAGGATCAGACACAGAAGCATTCAGAATTGCTAACAGGTTCACCACCATAACACAACTCTGAGAATAACCACTACAGTCATACTCTGATTTGGCAACCCATTAAGGGCCTGTTTGGATTCGCGTATAAGAGGATGGTGTATCGTATTATAAGTGAATATTCTCGAATATTCTAATTAAACAGTGTTTGGATTGGAGTGTATAACGGACGGTATCCCATGCAGGCGATTTCAGTCCGTTTCCAGAAATTCGAAAATGGGGTATTGTGTGGTTAGAGTTCAGGCCTGCCGTCATTACAGCCAAATGATTGCACTGCATTGTATTCTCCTTCTCGAGAAAGGAAGGTGCTGTGTGGGCCCCACCATGATGTATGTGTTTCATCCATTCCATTCATCCATTTTTACATATCATTTTATGGTTTGAAATACAAAATGAGAGGGATATAAATCTCAAATGGGCCACACCACATGAATACAATATTGATTGGATATCAACCATTAAAATCCTCCTATGGCCCACTATACTATTTATTTGACATCCAATCTATTGATTAGGTCATACAGACCCAGATGAGAAGAAAAAACAAATATCAGCTTGATCCAAAACATTATGGCCCCCAAAATGTTTTTAATGGTCGACCCTCATTCAACACTGTTTCCAGTAATGTGATCCACTTGAGATTTGGATATATCTCATTTTTGGAATCAGACCATAAAATGATTTATAAAAACACATGAATGGCATGGATGAAATACATACATCATGGTGGGGTCCACATAGCAACGACCACTAGCCATTGGCTGTTGTACAGTACGTAGACATAATACCTCATATCCAAACGTTGATATGTATAAGATATTGTATACCATTCTCCATAATACCTCCAATCCAAACATTGATTTGTCTTTGAATGATTTCGATGTATTCTGAAAACCGTTCATTGTATACATGAACAATACCCGAATACAATACTTTACAATACAATACACAAATCCAAATAGGCCCTAAGACTTCATCATCTATCTCCTGGATTTTAAAAACAAAAATGCCTCAGCTATAAACACGAATCCAAATTCATCCAAATCCAAATCCAGAATGGCCTCTGTTGCCACTAGGGAATCTGATTCAATGTTTACATTTGATAGATTAAAATGTTTACATATCTTAATACTGTCCAAAATGGCCCTTAACTTTTCTTCTGTGTTAGATGAGATACCATAAGAGTAGTGAAAAGCAAAGATCAGGCATCCTAAGTGGTCTCTGCAGACTCCTCCGCTTCCACTTTCACCCGGGTTCGTACAAGAAGAACCATCAACAATTAATTTAACCCAGCTTGGGGATGGTCTTTTCCATTTAACAACAGCCACTTTGTTTTGGCAAAAAAACAGCTGCTTTCACCCCAAGCACGACCAGCCTGATATTTTCCAAAAAGGAGTTTGACATGTCCCCTGGCATCCAGCCCACTGATTAGCTAAGTACAACACAATGTTAAAAGTATACCATTGGTTGTCATTTTCCAAGCCATCCATTTCTTTAGACATCCATTGCCACCTGATAAATGGACTAGCTTGATTCTTGGGGATGAAAGGGCGTTCGTCCATGGGGGCCACCTTATGAATGTCCAGGGTTGTACATAAATGTGTGATGGAGAGACATCTAACTGATGAGCAATGAACTTCATTTGAAATTTTGTCTACTTGGCTGATTAAATTGTGAGATCTCTACATCAAACGATTACCAAAAGTAGAAAAAAATAAAATACAATGGGCCTATTTGGATGACTCAGTGTGGTCCAGGAAAGAAGTTAGAAAACAAAATGATCTGTTATAACATAATTCATTATGCTCAGAACAGTAGATCATTGGTTTGTAACATCACAATGTATTTGTAGTAGAATTTTTCAGCACACTAGAGATCTCCAAGCTCAGTATAAAAGTCCTTTGGTAGGGTGAGTATTTGGCTAGTGAGCCTACCAAAGCTCAATTCCATAGCCCACTGGTTAGGATTGAAAATTGGGCATGTGCTGGGACCCAATTTCGAGACCTACCTCAACTCGGCAACCCAAACATTTATCCAACAGCGCCTGTTTATCTAGATTGGATAAACATGAGGACCCAATTTCTAGACCTACCTCAATTCGGCAACCCAAACATTTATCCAACAGCGCATGTTTATCTGGATTGGATAAACATGATTAAGAGTGTTGATAAACAATTAAAGATCCCCACCATGGAACGATTGGGTTGGACCAGTTGAGATTGGGATGAGCCTGGCCCAAGTTTCATCCTAATCCATGGGTTGGGCAGAGACCATCTATAATTTCATTGATATAATTGAAAATTACATCTAGGAGACCACAAATGAAACCAGGAAAACCCAACAAATTCGTACAAAATAGTAAGGAACCATAACAAAAATCATCCAAGGCGAAAGATAGGTGAACCCAGTCTAACAGAAAAATGAAAGATAAAATCAAAAAATTGAATCTTGCTTATTGTTGCAAACATGATTTGCCAAACAAATATGGTACTCGGTTGCCTTTCTGAAATACATGCAAAAGAGCAACACATCCAATTTCTTAGTGAAATTCATAATTTAAAGCTAATAAGACTAAATCATTTAAGTCTAGTGGAACACCCAATTCTTTCTACCACATTGGAACAGAAATAAAAGAGAACTACAATAGTTCAAGAGAGTAATAACTTAGTAAGCAGAGGTAGGTTAAGCAGAGAAGAATCACTTAGTTGATGGGACACCATTCTTTGAAAGGGATGTTGCATGACTAGATGCTGCCCTCCCATTTCAGAACAAACTTCATGGGATTGAGTCGTGATCATGACTTTGATGGCACTGGTGGTGGCAGGGGCTGTGACTGGAATTCCCATCTCTTGCAAGTCAAAACTTTCCCAAACATCTTCCAAGATGAGGATGAACCTTTGGCCGTTTAACTTATCCTTGATACGCTTAGGAGCTGTTGAGAATTGTATGGACTCTGGGATCTCCGATGCCTACTGAATTCCCATCTGCACCTCCATCAACCGATTCCTTCTCCCCTTTGCATCAAACATCTTTAAAACCTCTAATTGCCGTTCAGGCTCAATGAAATGCCAAGTACCTACATCAACCAGTTTTCTTCTTGTCAGCTTGTCCTGCAAATGGACCAACTCCGCTTCGAATCTCTCCTGCATCTTCTTTGTAAGACTCTCGATACCTGGTGCTCTTACTCGTATGATTACTTCAAACAGATGGCTAGATTCTCTGAATTCCTCCCTTTCCACTCTATGCTGTCCCCATAATGAGAGCACTGAAATCTTGTCATCTCTCACGCAATTCCATATCTGATGCCTCATGCGTTGAGACAGAGCACTCAAAGCCTGTTCTCCTCCTTTGAGCCATCGATCATCATCATCCCTAGAAGCTGCCATTTCCTAACGCTGGATTTCTCCTTCGAATTCCTTGTCTCCTGAGTAAGGGTGCCAATGGGCTGGGCAACGCAGTCAGATCAAATTTCTAAGCTGTGTTTGTGCTCAAGTAATTTTAGGCTGAACCATCACTTGATTAGGCAACCCATGCATGTTGAATGTAGACCATCAATTTGCCTACTTCTTTGTCATGTGTGGCCCACTTGATCAATGGATACATTATGAAATTCGAGTGGGAAATGGGGATTTTATAAATTTTGGGCTGGGCCAGGATGGGCCTAGGCTCGACAAAAATTTTGGGCTAAAGCTTTGGCCTGCTGTTCTAAGCCCATGACGTACTCAAGCCTTCAACCTTACGATGGGCCACGTTTTGAGAAAAACAATTAGTCCGGTCAACAATTCAGGTGAACTATACCATAGTCCATAGGTAGCAAACCCCCTCTGTTCATCAGTTTTACTAGACAACACTTGGATTACGTATAAAAGCAAGGAAGATCCAAAACTCATGTGAGCCACAGCTCACACAAAACAACAGAGTTTATTTCAGTGGTAATGATCCTATCAAGGGATTCGACAGCCTATAAACATCATAGTCGGCTATGGTTTCAACAGTGGATGTTTCCATTTCCACTATTTTGTGTGGTGTGGCGCACGTGTATTTTGGATCATGCCAGATCTTTAGATTCCAGTTCGATTGTAGTCTTCCAAAATTGATGGACAGAGTGGATTTCCCAAGCTCTTTTCTGTGAGCCGTTGCTAAAAAGTTCCGGGGCGATTATAATGTATGTTCTTAATCCATACCGTCCATTCATTTTTCTAGATTATTTTACTATTTGAACTCAAAATCGAAGCAGATCCAAATCTCAACTGGAACATATGGCAGGAAGGAGTGGTGATGAGCGCCCACCATTAAAAACTTCCGTGTGCTAAAAAGTTTTACATCAGGTTGATATTTTTATTTTTTTTCTCCCCTTCACCTAAAACTGTGTGATCTAATCCACATATTGAATGTAAAATAAACTTACGGTAGGAATTACAGTGGGCCCTAGGAAGTTTTTAATGGTGGCCATTTAATCACCACCGTTTCCTATGGCGTTGCCCACCTAAGATTTGGATCTGCCTCATGTTTTGTCTAGTGCCATAAAATGACATGGAGAAATAGATGGATGGTGTGGATAAAATATGTACATCATGTTGGGTCCATTGACAACCACGTTCCTACTGCCTTGGACATTTTACATTTACCATAACATTCTATAGTCTTAATAGTAAGTGAAAAGCCTAACTTACCCTTATTTACCCTTATAAGGTGGAAGGTAAGTGGGATGAGGAAAACAGGACAGTATGGTCCCAACTTAATGTGTTTCTTAAATCTAAATTGATCACCACAAGTGTTACTAAATTTTAGAATCGGTCTTAAAAACTAACCTCATCCATTATTCAAGTGGGACGACTGGATGATTAGAAAAAAGTGTATAGGGAAATGCCCATCCTTCAAACTACATCCCTCAGTGTAGCTCACCTAAATCACCAATTATCTAAAATTTTGGACTTTATGACATGTTATGATCCGAGAGGGATTTCACATAATCACATGGGTGGTGCTATGTAGAAATTCAAGTGGATGTCTCTCCCAATTCTTTTCTTTGGTGTGGCCCATCTAAATTACAAGTTAGCCTGATTCAGACTAATGTGTGATAAAATATCTAATGGGCAGAATGAATTTCACATACACATACGGTGGCCCTGAAAATAATGGCTGGGTGTCCCACTCCAGTCATTTGATGAGATTTTCGAAAGCCAACTCTGCTGCCATGTGAGCTAAGTCATGATGCATGTGTTTTATCTACACCATTTATAGGTTTTGCTAACTCAATTTAAGGCGTGACCCAAAAATGATGAAGATTCAATATTTAAGTGAACGATGCCACAGAAAACAGTGGGAGTTGAATGCCCACCGTTGAAACCTTCCTAAGGCCGCTGAAAATAGTGAGATTACTTAAACACGCACGGTTGAAGTTTTATTTGCCATCCAACACCTGTTCATAAGATCACATACACCTTGATGGATGCAGGTAAAAACACAAATGTAAGCTCAATTCAGCATCCAGAAGTTTTCAATGGTAGGCACTCAATTGCCACTTTTTTTTTCTTTTTTTTTTTTTATTGTCCAGTCCACTTAGAGCTTTAGATCTGTAACATTTTTGGGCTCATGTCCTAAAATGAATTAGAAAAATAAATAGACTGCACGGATAAAATGCATAAAGTATAGTGGGCCCACAGAGCTTGGGCCACGTGGTACGCATACCGATATCCCTATAGCGGGTGCTGCAAGCAATCCGTTGTGGTATATTTGAAAATAATAATAATAATAATAATAAATAATAATTAAAAAAATCTATGGGACACCTTCCCAAGTAGAACTGCATTGTGTACCTGAAATCCATTCCAATCATTAAATTTATAATTCAAATGGGACATAGTAAAGGAAATGGTGGGAAGATAGATGTCATTCATTGAGTTCTTATAGGGCAAACCATAATTATCATGTAACATCCACCCGAACTATTAGATGCCAAAAAACCATTTAGACCCAGGTCCAAAAAATCAGGACAATCTATTACTCGGATGGGCCACATCAAATGAAAGAGTTTAGAGGAGACACATCACCCTATACACTCTTTTCAATAGAGTGGTCTGCTTGAATCACAGATTGAACTGGACTTTGAGAACTTCTCTTAAAAATGGACCACATACTAGATGGTCGGAGTGGATTTTGGCAACGGGTCCCACCCCATGCAGCCTACAAGTTTTGGCTGGCAAGATTTGGCTGTAACTGGTGTCAGCAGGGGAGGATGAATGAGAATGGGTAGAAACGTTTTTTAATCTTCACTGTATGGTAGGAAACTTTATTTGATAAATATAAATTTTATGGGTATTTTACAGGAAAATTATTTTTTTTGAGGAAATTTGAGATAAAAATCACTTTTTTTTTTTTTTTTTTTTTTTTTTGGGGGGGGGGGGGGGGGGGGCTGACACACTCCATATTATCCACCCCCACTAGGGATCGATACTAAGACCTCAAGTGTTGAAACGAGGTATCTCCACTCAGTCTGCGAGATAACAGTCTGCAAGATAAAAGTCACTTTCTTTTATAATAATACCTTATTAATAATATTTATATTTTGGTATTTATTTAATTATTCTTAAAGTAACTGAAATAATTGATGGGCAGTTTCATCATTTTAAGAAAAATCATACTTTAAAGTGACAAAAGTTAGAGGAAATTAATTTAAGGTAACAGTTAATATTTGGTAAAATTATCTTTATTTTACTAACAATTAATGAAATATATAGAAGAGATTTGACATTTTTAGGAATTTAGAGAGATCTCATCCCATACTCTTCTTAACATATAAGAACATATTCCATTTTAATAGAATTATCCTAATACTTTAACAAACCTAAATTCTACTCATATTCAAACTTTTCACACTTAAAACTTATTGGACTTCGAACAGACCCGGATCCAACCCATACACTGGTGGATTGGATCCAGGGTTGAAACTCAGACATACTTATCAAAGGGGACTGATTACTTATAGGTGGCTGCACCATACCTCGTTGTACAAGGTGTTTAAATGATGTAGAGCAGGTTGCGGACAATTACATGGCAAAGATGGATCAGAAAAGGCCCGGTCGGCGACAGAAGTGATCTGGACCATCAAACCTTAAATCAGGCGTATCTCGCAATCCGGGATGAGTTAGCGGACGAAAAATATATGATTTTGGGGTAGAACGAGCTACTTTAGCCAACCAACCCGGCTATGCCGGGTTGCGACACTCGAAATTGCGAGAAACCCCTGATTTGACGGTCGTTTCCCTGTTTCAATTTCGTTTTTACTATAAATAGTAAGTTTTAGTTTGCTTATAACTCTTTATCCGTCGGGCTTTAGGAGTTGCGCCCAACGTGAAAAAAGCTTAGAATAATTAGGAGAACAGGTTGGCGAAGCCAAATAGGACACTTACTATTTTTGGCCGAAAACCTTGCGCACTAGTAGACATCACGACCGTCTATAAATAGTAAGTTTACTATTTATAGTAAGTCGCGAATTCTAGGAGTCCTAGTTGTAGTTTGATTCTAATTTCTTTCCCATTGCTTAGTACCCTTATTTAAAGGGTTGTGAACTCGTTTTTATGGATTCATTAATCTATTTCGAATTTATTTAGAATTTATTTCTATTTTCTGCTTTCTTTTCTCGTGGATTCGAGAAGTCTCTGTGAGGAGTCCAGAGAAGTTCCGTGGATTCGGAATAGTTATCCTCTTGAGGAAGACGGTGCTCGACCTCACGTCCTCCCCTGCGTCATTAAACCATTGGATGCATGAATGGGCGTGAAGGAAAAAAGTTAAAAGAATATTTAATGCATCCATTGGCTAAA
The DNA here is from genome assembly GCA_021015155.1 of Magnolia officinalis. NCBI lineage: Eukaryota > Viridiplantae > Streptophyta > Magnoliopsida > Magnoliales > Magnoliaceae > Magnolia > Magnolia officinalis. The sequence continues at coordinate 12,511,370 of JAJHSJ010000011.1, forward strand.
AATGTCCTATACATGAGGAGCAATGCAGGTGCCTATAGGTAAATAGTTTTGACAATTAAATGGGTCAGCTCATGATCTCGCCTCAAGCCTCTGCAACTCATCCTACTTGAACACCTTCCAAAGAATGCTTGGCAGAAATTCACACGCCATGATAGAAAATATCTTGATATGAGAAAAGAGGGAAATTTTAATAGATATACATACCTGAAATTTGGCTCCTCAGTGACTTTCCAGTAGCAACTCAAATAAAACTAACAAGGCATCAAATGGTGCAGTAAGCCGGAAAGCTTCATACTGGATGTGTTTATATATGCTTCGCGGAGGTAGATGTGAAGGCAAGTGTGATGAAGAAGTGGATGCTTGCATGAAAGGGAAATCGAAAGAGAAAGGGAAATGCTTGCTTCTATGAGAGGGAAAGGGATGTCCTATAAAAGAGAGGAGCCTCTTTCATTGTCAAAAGCAATTTGGGCACTCGGAGTTCCCTATTTCTAAACAGTTGAGTGGGGTTCATGGTTGATGTATCCAAGCCATTGATATGTTGGCCCCCATCATAGATGGACTATGCGCCCCAAAATTCCCAAATTGAAAGATTGTAGCCATTAAATCTTTGGCCTTTCCTCCAATGAATGTGGTTTGTTAATTCTTTTCTTTTAGCCATATATTAACATGCTAAGAACCGGAAGGCTAGAGTTGACCAATTGAGAGGATATATTAGGAATGCATGGTACATCCATGATGGGAGACTACTGATCAATAGCTTGGATAGACTAACCATGGGCTCCACATCTACCAAGTTGAGAAACCAATGGGCAACTCAACCGGTTTTCATTCACATCGAATGTAAACAACAATCCTATAAGATTAGGTGCTGTAGTGTATATATTAAGGGGTTGTTTAGTGTATTGTATTAGATGGGATTAAGAGGGATGAAATTGCATTTGTTATGTGCAAATTCCATTTGGGCTTTGGGGAGGATGGGAAGGTTGGGATTAAGTGGGATGGAATTGCATTTGGTCCCGTGCAGGATTTCTATGGTTTTAAAAAATGTGCAGTAAGAGATGTTCAAAATCCACGTGGAATGTTGGATCTACCCAGTCCGTTCCACCCAGCAAAAGGCATTGTTGTTGTTAGCAAGTTATGTGGGTTCCACTATGATGTATGGGCTATATCCACACCATCCATCCATTTTTTGATATCATTTTAGGGCATAGTCACAAAAATCAGGTAGATCCAAAGCTCAAGTGGACCACACCACATAAATTAATGGGGATTGAAGGCCAATCATTGAAAATTTCTTGACAGCTACACAAGTTTTTGGATCAAGCTGATATTTGTGTTTCTCTTCATTCATGTTCGTGTGACCTTATGAATAGGGTTGGATGGCAGATGAACATCATGGTGGACCCTATGAAGGTTTCAACGGTGGGCATCATTATCCTCACCATTTTCCACGTTGTGGTTCATGTAGGCTTAGGATCTACCTTATTTTTGGGCCCTCACCATGAAATGACCTAGCAAGCAAAACAAATGGCTGATACAAATGTAACATATACATCACTGCAGGGTCCACAACACTTGTTGACGTAAACACAAGACTAAAAACGTATGTTGGGTGTGATTTCTCCAACCAGTGTGCTTCATGAGGTAGTGTGATTTCATTGCTTCCATGGTTCAATCCAAACATGACATACTATGGAATACAGTATCACGATTTCAAGACAAACCCTAATAGTGGGTAATCATTACTAAAGTAATTCCATCCAACTTAATTCCAGTTAATTCCATGCTTCAAACAGGCCCTAAAATTCAAAGGAATGTTCCTTCCACATAAGAGGGGAGCGGATTGCCCTTGACACAAGCTTCATATATATATTTGTGCCAGAGGTGTACGGGCTCATAGAGATGTCCATGACAAATCCACAATCCATCTATTTCAAAAGACCATAATAGGACAAGATTCTAAAAATTAGGCAGATCCAAAAGTCATGTGGGTCATACCATACAAAACAGTGGAGATTGAACGCCCATAGGTGGTAGAAATTTTATATCAAGTTGATATTTGTTCCTACGGTTTATTTGAGTGGGTAAGAATTATATGAACTGCTTAGATGGCATATAAAAATCATGGTCAGCCCTAGGAAGGTTTCAATGATGGGCTTTGTTGCTCTCACTGTTTTGCTGGTGTAGCACATCTGATTTTTGAATCTACTTCATCTTCGGAATCCTGCTATACTTTGGCCTGTTAAAACAAATGGATGAAATGAATTTGTCACCGAAATCTCTGTGAACCTCACATAGCATTAGGCACAGGGGTCACTGACAGTTTGATGAAAGTAACTTCTACCTGTTAACATTGGGACATAAGTAGGGCCCACCATGATATGTGTGAATTCCACCTGTTTTGCTACCTGGGCCCAAACGCAATGTAAATCCAAATCTCAAGTGAGCCATATGACAAGAAACTGTAGGTAGGTAAATGCTTACTAATAAAACCTTTCTTATGTCCACAAGAATGTTTATATGCCATCCATATTGTTCATATGGTCTTTCCTACTTAGAGGAAGTGAAAACACAAAATTTAGCCTAATCCAAAACTCTTGTCACCCCACAAATGTTTCAACAATGCAAGTTTAAGCCTATGTTGAACGGCCCACTTTAGTTTTGGATATGCATTAATTTTTGGCCCTTGTTCTAGCACGTTCCATAAACAACATATGAACAGGAGATTTCTTACAAAGATTATGGTGCCCCCATCTAGCTTCGCATTGGCTTTCACAGGCAATCTGCATCCTTGCCATTGCAATCCTCATTTTGGATGGCATATGGTCACCATCATCTTTTTGGTGCATGTAAGATTGGCCGTTGACCATTTATTAGTCTTTGTAGTGATAAATCTCATTTTTTTAAAAAAATAATTTTTTGGCTATCGAATTTCTAAGGATATTGTTGGGGAAATCTTCCTAAAAATAAAATTTTTGTTATAAATTAATAAATATTTAGAGTTTTTATCCGAAAATCATTGAAAGTGCATGATATTCCATGATCATCCTTTTGATTGTTCATGTTTACCGAAACACTCATTTGGTGTTAGGCTAGAGGGTGAAAATTCTAATTTACCCTTACATGCATTTACCATAGAACCGAAAGCCCCATGAAATCCTGCCCGGTTGAGGTGGTCAAATGTGCCCTATCAGGATATGTTTCTCAAAATCCAATTTTGATCACCATTTTTGTGAACTAATTTTAAACATAGGTCTTAAGGACCATTTAGGTAGACCATATGATTGAAAACAATATACATACTAATGCCTACCCTCCAAACTATTTTTCTCACCGTGGCCCACCTGAATGACGGATTGTCCTAAATTTTAGGCCTAAAGCCTAAATTCTTTTTCTCATGGCATCAGTTTAAGTAGATTTCACATAATCAGCATGGTGGTCCCCTTAAAAAAAATCAATGATGGATGTCTCTCTTCAATTGCTTCTTTTGGTGTGGCCCATTTGAATCATAAGTCAGGCTGATTTTATGGCATTAGGATTTCAAATACATATTAGGGTCGGCATGGGTCTCTAAGACGGTATTTCCCTTCCTATATATATTTGAGTTTTTTTTATTCTTAATACCATTTTAAGAAATGATTTTTTATTTATGCATACTCGCGCCCACCCTGACCTGTATTTGAAATCCATTCCTATATTACTAGATGGGTAATGCCATGTTAGGCTTCCCCCGTAGAAAAAAACAAGAGAAAAAAACAACGAACACAAAATTCAGGACAGATCTACACTAAAAATTAGATCACACAAATCTGATTGGATTTCAGAAACACATTAAGTTAGGATCGCCTACTGTTTTTTTTTTTTTTTTTTTCTAAAGCCTAGTTGGCTTTCCAATACGGCTGGGTTTTGGCTATACATGAGTCCTTTGGAAGAATTTTCGGATAAGAACTCCAAATTAAATTTTAATAGAGATTTTTATCAGAAAATTAAAAATTCCTAATAATCCGTGATATTAAGGAGAGGATCCTTTGAAATTGCATATTTAGCACAGCATTCCTGCCACTGCACAGAGAAGAGGTGGAAAGTCTATTTTTTACCTTTAATAGGATCGGGTGTGGCTAAAAACCATGACTTCCTGTTGGAGAATCCATTCCTAACCGAAATCCATGGCTACCACCAAAATTGCATGTCTAGCTTCGAAGCCATGTAATCCCTGAAGTAATTGTGTTTCTGAATTTTACATGGAGTACCAGTTGGCTTAAAAATCATTTCAATCCATGATTCGTATATAGCAAATGGTTAGAAAAGGCATACAGGGTAATACATCTCTACAAACTATTTTACCCGTTGTGGCCCAACTAAATCACAGATTGTCGTGAAACCATTACATTTTGGTGTGGTATGTAATGGTTTCAATGAATTTTCAGATAATCATCACCCGGGCATTATAAAAAATCTACAGTGGACTTCACATACAACATTTTGCTTTAAGGTGGTCCATCTTAATCATTGATAAGACTGATTTTTTTGACCTTTGACTTAAGTTGGAATCACACAATGTTAGAGTGAATTTCCCAGGCGCATTTTATCATTTCATAATTCCTTTTTTAATTAAAGATAAGAATGGAAATTTCTTTCAAACAGCATGATGTAAGAGGATTGCGAGATGTGCGCCACCCTGTGAACACAAATTGGCTAGTGATCGGTGCTCTTTGAGCCCACCATGATATGTGTTTCATCCATGCTGTCCATCCATTTTTTTTCAAATAATTTTATGATATGAGATAGAAAATGACGTCGGTCCAAGCTGTGGAATGGAGCATATCTAAGGAAATAGTGTTCAAAGAATGCTGACCATTAAAAGCTTCTCAAGAGCTACGAAAGTTTTAGATCAACTGATTTTTATTTTTTCCCTTCATCAATATCCATATGACCTAATTAATAGGTTAGATGTGAAATAAACATTGCAGTGGGCATTAGGAGATTTTTATTGGTTGAAACTCAATCACTATTGTTTACATGTGGTGTGGTTCACCTTAGATTTAAACCTTCGTTACTCTGAATCAAGCCCTAAAATGCTCTTAGAAAATGGATAAAGGGCGTAGATAAAATACATACGTTGGGAATACAGCAGCGTCACTAGCCAAACGAAGTCCAACTTGTGCTGTGTGTTGACGTCACAAAGTTCCATGGCCCCACCGTGAATTTAAACTCGTGGGTCTATGATCATCAAGCGGATTAGCTGGAGTACCACACACTTAGGTGTGTTGACGTTACCAAGTCCTGTCGGCCCATCATGAGGTATATGTGTTATATCCAAACCGTCCTTTTATTTGGGGAGCTCGTCCTAAAGCTAGAATAAAAAAATAAGATAGATACAAATGTCAAGTGGACCACACTGCAAAAAGCAATGGGGATAAATGTCTACCACTGAAATCTTTTAGGGTCACAAAAGTTTTGGATCAATATGACATTTGTTTTTTCCTTCATCCAGGTTTTCGTGACCTTAAATGGAAAATAAATGTTATAGTGGGCCCTATGAATGTTTTAACGGTGAGAATCACTGTTCCCAATGCTATTTGTGGTGTGGTCCACTTGAGCTTTATATATTAATCGTATTTTCGGATAGTGCTCGAAAATGATCTTGCCAAATGAATGAACGGTATATAAATAACAAATACATCATTGTGGTGTCCAGGTAACTTTGATCTATTTTTAACCGTTCGTACAACTAAGAGCTCGAGGAGCGTCACAAGAACCCACATAGCCAGGTTGATGGTGTGTGGTACACCACCTAATCCGCTTCTTTATAATCCTTTACTCTCGTAACCTTCTATTGTTTAGGACCAGGACAATGGATGAACAATCCATTTCCAATGGAAAACGATCTGAACTCCTGGATGATCGTGCTGTACGAGCTCTCTGAAATGCTGAAAGAAGTCTGCAGGTAACCATCAGGGCTAGGGCCCTTGTCCCTTTCCAAATCAAAGACTTCTGCCTTGATTTCCTCAGGAAGAAAGGGTTTCTCTAGGGAAGCTGTCTTCCTTAATTCTGGATGCATAGTTTGAATCTTCTCTTAGAATCTTGGCAATAGAAGATGATCCTCATTGGGAAAAGAATCTGAACAGGAACTACAAGAGAAGGGCCATTCAAATCCTATTCCCATGCTCTTTTTTATTAACTCCTCTTTGGAATGTAAACCTCATGAAACTCACACAGTAGCTCAACTAGGTATCTTCTTTTGACATTATTTAGGTTCCTTCTAAAGCTTACGTTCCAAACGAATTTAACCCTATTTCCATAATATAATCCCTCCCTTTTGCCCAACATGTCATTCCAAATTTGGATCATCCAAATAAGGTGTGTTTGATTGAAATGCCAAAAGCTTTTTAGCTCATTTCAATTGCAAATAATTATACGTTGTTTCTCCAATATTACTAAACTTTCCTCTTTCACACCCTTCCCTTCTCCCTATTCTAGTATGACACTATGTTTCACTACAAGTATAGCTGAGTATATGCTTTGTGATTCCTTTGGAATAACTAACTTAATTGATTGATGCACCTACCCTTATTATCACATTTTAGATTTTAATATACATCAAATGGACATGCTTCCTTAGAAGCAAATCATGTTTTCATATGAACAGAGTACCAATATTATTAAACATATTACAGATACGATGCTTTTGAGTCCTAGTTGCAGGAACCTTCTACTAAGTTTCCACTTCTTCGAACTGACACTCCCACTCCTAATCCCACTGCGTAGGTTTTTGCACTTACTAACATTTTGGAAAAAAAATGCTTTCTTACTGTAGCGCCTGAATCAACATATCCCAAAATGGTTATGTGATGGTAACTGCTATGTGTTACAGGGTCATAATGGCAGTAACAGCTATTATGGAAAAATCAACCTGTAACGGCCGTAATGGTCCATTAAGGGTAACAACAACAACAACAACAACAAGGAACTTATGTAGCACCTCGCTTGCATCCAGAGGAATTGTGTAGCACCAATGGACAATAAGGAGTAAGATGAGGGAAAGTAAGCTTAGATGGTTTGGCTGCAATGGAAACCAATCGTAAGAAAAGACTTGATGACCTATGGTTTAATTGACTATATAGTCCTTCATAGTGGAATGACAAAATAGGATTTGTGAAGCCGATCCCAAGTAGTTGGGATAAGGCTTAGATAATGATGATGATTATGATGATTTATTTGCTATTGCACTTGGTTATGGCAATTAGTTTGGGTTTGTTTATGTAGAAAGTAATGAGAGATTCATTTTTGACGAGTTGTGGTGATAATAAAGCTGGGGTTTTCTAATGGTTACTTCTTTTTCATTGAATAGGTCAAGCAAAGGGTTTACAGCATGCTGGTGATGTGATTCGATTCGGCCAGTAGGTAAACATTTTTCATTCTTGTTTGCCTTTGATGTAGCAATATTTGGTTTTAGCCTTTTTCCTCTCTTCCTTATTAATTTTTGTAACAAAGTAATCAAAAGATAAAAAAGATCTTTGGCCTTTTAATTTACATCATTCATTTGATTCCATGCATTCTATAGAAATTCAACTATGTTTGTATAGTGAAATCAAATCCTGTTCCTTGATCATCATCATCCAAGCCTTATCCCAGGCTGATTGGGGCTGGCTACACGCATCATGTTCCACCCTTCCACTATATATATTTCTCCATCATCTAATCCTTACCCGAGACTGACCTTCAACCCAGATACAACTTTGAAACAAAGAAGAGCTAGCGTCCCTAAAAGGATGAGCATCATCCACCAGACCATATCTGAAAAGCATTGTGTGGTTGTCGTATTGCACGTGTGACACACACCTCCTTGGCCCCCACCATCATGCCATAGAGGAGATTGGCGCATTCACCGCATTCTGGATGAATTTTGAAATGGATTTAGTGTCTATAGCAAACAATTGGGGCGACAGGGATCACCTTGCATGATACTACGGCTCCCCTTGAAGAAACCTTTTGAAGTTCTGTTGATGAGAATAGAAAACAAGGGGTTTGAGATACAAGCATTGATTGTGGCCCGACAGGTAGATCAAGAACTCCCAATTAGTGCATTCATATGCCTTTTTTCAGGGGCAATGTCTTAGAAAGAAGACCAGTCACCAAACTCTTTCCAATTAAACATGTCTAAATTGGATTGGTTGAACAAAAGAAAATGTGAAGGGGAAATTGGAAAATATAATTCTAAGAAGAACAGAAAATTTCTAACCAAGTACAAGTTCAGTAGAAAAAACATGTGATTTTCTGAAGTTGACTCAACCAAGTTGCTCCTGTTTACCAAAATATCTTGAATATCTAGTTGAAGATAGTCTTAAGAATAAAAAAAGCAAAACAACAACAACAACAACAACAATTGAAGATGAGTTAACAAGTGTATGCCCCTTGTTTTTGAAGTAAATTTGGGATGCCTAACTGTAAACTTTATTCATCACTGATGGAAGTGAGCAAAATGCTAGCTGTTAGCAAAAGGGCTTATATCAATTGTTATAACCGAATGTTAATATTCTTTGGGGCCACTTTATGCATCAACCTTGAACTAAACTCTTTCATAGTAAAGTGCTTATAGACATTGGTGGATCATGGTACTACATCTTGATGCACTAGGACCCGCTAATTCCTACGTTTTCTTTGGCCCATCTGGGACTAAATTCGCCTTTCATAGTACATCTTTATTATATATTTTGACTCAAGAAGTTATTGTATCAAATGACAAACTTCTATTACAAATTTACAACTGAATGATTATAATAGTTGGTAGACTCTTGGTTGGATTTCTTCTGACTGCTATGATGGTGAAGGATAACAATTTGGTGTTGCTAGACTCTTGTTGAGAAGTCTTTGGAGGGATTGGAGCATATGATGAACTGAGGGCAGACACTCAAAAGGGGAGTGGGCATCAGGGGGTTGGAAGCAATGAATCAAGTGCTTTTGGGCAAATTACATTGGAGGTTTGGTAAGGAGGAGGGATGCCTTTGGAAGGAGGTCATAGTTATGAAGTACGAAATGGAAGTAGAGGGTGGTGGATGAAAGAATCCATATTGTACAAGGAGAGAGGGATGTGGAAAGCAATCTCCTGGTTGGGGAGGACGTTTAGGGAGGGTGTTGGGTTCTCTCATTGGGTGATGGAAAAAGGATTAAGTTTTGGAAGGATGTTGGGTTGGGTGACTGAATCATTCAAGAAGACTGGCTAACTTATCTTTAAATTTGGATATCTAAGTTGGACTATGCTATTCGCTCTTCTACTTGGCGGCAGTGGGGACCCCTTTGCATGAATTTGTAGGAAGATGAGAAAGAGTTCATTAGCTTATCTTAACGGCTCTTGGGCATATTGATTTCTTCTACAAATTTGGATTCATTGGTGCGGGTCAGATAAAACCGATTAATTTACAGTTCGGTCCTTTATAGCCCTCTCCTTGGGTCTCCATCCAACAAAGAAGCAGCTCATTCATTTTTCTTGTCGTCTTCTGGAACCCCCCAAGGTAGTGGCGTTGGCTTGGTGGGTGGGGGTAGAACAAGGTGCTAATGATTGATAATCTTCGTAGGAGAGGAATGGTGTTAACTAACATTTGCTTGCTATGCATGCGTAACAAGGAGTCGGTTGATTATCTCTTTATTTATTGCATCTTCGTGAGGGTAGTGTGGGAAAGATTCTTGGGTATTTTTGGGATGGCCTGGGTGATACCGAAATCAATTGAGGGCTTCCTACAGCCTTGGCATGGGGTCCGGGTTGGCAAGAGAGGAGTAGATTATGGAGATTGGTTCTAATGGCTGATTTATGGGCTTTATGGCCAAGAGGAACAACTGCTACTTCTACAATCTTTGTGGGGTAGCATCGGATGCGTTTGGTGGGCTGAGTTGAATGAAATGGAATGGGCTTCAATCTCAATTTTTCTAGACGATTGTGATATATCTTGCAGTTTTGGGCATCTTTTTACTTCTTTGGCTGTTTGAGCCCTTATCAATAAAATCGGTACTTTTCTATAATTAAAAAAAAGTAGTAATCCTAGAAATCGCGAAGTGTTGAATATGGGTTTTATATTTGTTAGGTTCAGATATGTTGATGAAGATTAAAAGACAATGTTTTGAATGGTTGGAAGTTTGATGTCTAGAAACATGTTTTTCATTTTGTGGCCAAAATGGGAGTGATTTCAGGAGGGATCGGGATTAGGTGCATATGGAAAATCACAGAGTGAGGATGGAGGTCAAAGCTAAGGAACTTTTGTCCATCAGGGGACCAAGCTTCAAATATATCACCAAACTGCAATGATAGGAGAAAGCAAAAGCTCAGAAAGAAACTTTAGAGGGTAGACTAAGAGGGAGCTGTTGAAGATTTGTTTGAAGGGTATTGTTGATTTCAACGTCTACTCCCTTGAAGATGTTTCTGCATGCGTAACTTCTCCATGGAACATGATGTTGCTGGTTGGAGTTACAAAAGTGAATTGGTGCTCTATGTTGTTACTTCTATCTTCAAAATGGTGGTGAATATGGTTCTCAGTCGGTGGTAAGAAAGAGGGACCATTATGGAGCATCATCTATTGAATGCCTTTTTTGGTTCCTCTAAGGCGATCGTGTGGCTTAGGATATGGGGTATCACGTTGATAATATAGGAGGAGTGGGAAGAAGCTCGGAAAAAAAAAAAATGCCACTCCTTGACAGAAAAAATGGAGCCCACCACGTCTGTAACTTGAATGTAAAACCATCAGCTGCGGGCTACAACTGATTGCCCCTCCAAGAAGGAAATATCAAAGAAGATCACAAAGTATTTCCATACCTTATATGCCAACTCCCCTCCTACAAACAGATGATCCAAGGTCTCCACATGAAATGTTGAAAGGTTAGTTTGCTATTCTGCTCACAGTTATATTTTCTATTTTTCTAGAAATCTGAATAATATTTACTCAAATCATCCATAGTTTGATGAGTCTCTCCCATGTTTTGTTACAAGTTTTTTGTTTTTGGATGTTCGCATTGACTCCTCTCCAGGGCTATATTAGGTGGGTGTAGTTCTTCTACAATACAGATCCAATGTTATTTTCATTCTACAGAATATATCTTGCAGTCTCTCTTTTAATGAAAAAAAAAATATTTTTCTTAATTATATTTTAAAATTAGCTTATATGTTAGTAGGAAGAGGAGAAAGAGTTCATTAGCTTATACGTTAGTTCTTCAAGCTAACTGAATTAGTTGTGATCTTCCCGGAGGATGCAAATGAAATAACTTGGCAAACATATCAAGGACAGCTTGTCAAATAACCATTTACTCCAAAAGCTTAAGCTACATAGTGTGGTGTATCAATGTATATCAAGGGACTTTATCACTTCAACACCCCCCCGCACGTGCGGGGTGAGAACTCCGCACGGGAACATACTGACGAGGGTGGAGGTACACTCACACCATAAATAGGTCGGGCTTAATTTCCCGGTCCCTGGGCCGGACCTGATTTTCCTGACCCCCCGTGGGAGAATAATATATTAGCGAGGCATATTTGTTGCTCTCAAGATTCGAACATAGGACCTTCCGCTTTGATACCATGTCAAACAACCATTCACTCCAAAAGCTCAAGCTATCAGAGTGTGGTGTATCAATGTATATCAAGGGACTTTATCACTTCAACACAGCTTACTGAGAAGCAGGAAAAAACATGTGCCAAAATCTTTGAAAGAACCGAAAAGGCAAGCACCCATAGATTTATGCATCTTTTTCCATTGGTTAATTTGTGTGTTGTCCCGTATAGATTCTTTGGAATGTTTGGATTATAGTGTAAGTATTTGCCATTTTCTTAGTAATTTTTTTGTGCTCTTTTTTTTTTTTTTTAAAAAAAAAAAAAGGAAAAAAAGAAAAAGAAAAAGAAAGAGGGCCATGCCCTTGAATCTTTGTTAATAAGAACAGATGATGTACAAGCTAGACTTTCGGGTGGGCTCCACACAAAACATCGGGCCTCACCTATCATTTCAGCTAATCAAACAACAGAAAATGAAGAAAATGAAAAGAAAGCTAAAGCCACCCTTTTTTGCATTAAAGCAGTGCTTTCCAACATTAAATTTGATGTCAAGCAGCCACTAAATAGCCAGAAATAAATTCCAAATCAAAACCACCCCGCGTGCCAACAACAAGGAGACATTTCCCGACTCCTCCGCTACACGAGCTTCAATCATTCCCGTAGCCAGTTGCTGCCACCCTGCTTGCATTTACAAGCTTTCATCTTTACAAACAACCAGCAGCCTATTCCTCTGAAACAACTTGTCCATATCTGCCCAGCCGTCCCACCCAAACAACCTTTGACCTCTGAACACAATCTTCTACTTCAATCCCAAACAACAAGCACTAAGCCATCACCTGACCATCAGCATCTTCAACGAAAGACATACCTTCGGCCCAGATTAAGGTATTCAAAATCGGTTACGTATCGGCCGTAACAGCCGATATGTAACAGTAACGATATCAACCGTTACGTGATACGGCCCCGAAACAGGGCACCTCTGTTTTTTGGGTTCATAATTGCCATTTCGGGGCCGTAATGGTCGTTACGGTACCATAACAACTGTTACGAGCCATAACCCTAAAGAAAATGGGAAAAAATGAAAAAAAAAAACTAATCTTTTTTTTTTTTTTCCCTTTTCTTCTTTTTCTTCTTCTTCTTATTGGGCTGCAGCGCTGTTGTTGCTGCTGTGACACTTCTGTGGTTGCTGCTGTGGCTCTGCTGCTGTTGCGACACTTCTGCGGTTGTGGCTGTGGTTCTGCTGCAGCCGCGGCCGCGGCCGCCCTTCTCTCTCTCTCTCTCTCTCTCTCTCTCTCTCTCTCTCTCATTTCGGTCCCCTCTATCTTCTCTCCCTCTTTTCTTTTCATTTCCCTCTCTTCTTTTCATTTTTCAGAAAAAAACGAATGGACTGCACAGCCACACAATTTTATTTTATTTATTATTATTATTATTATTATTATTATTATTATTATTATTATTATTTTTTAATACTCTGTAGTGCACACACACTGTTTTATTACGTGGGGGTGGGGCCCACCTTGATTTATGTATAGTAAATCCATGCCATCCATAATTTTTAGGTTCATTTTAAGGCATGATCCTTGAAATGAAGGGATCCAAATCTCAATAGGACCACGTAGTTGGGATTGAATGCCCACCGTTAAAATCTTCTTAGGGTCCATTATAATGTTTATTTTCCATCCAACCTGTTGATGAGGTCACATGGACCTTCACCTTGTTGAAGGGAGAACACAAATAACAGCTTGATCCCAAAATAAAATCCGTTAAGAAATTTTTAATGGTGGGAATTAAATCCTTATTTTGTGATCCACCTAAGATTTGGATCAACCTCATTTTTTGGTCATGCCCTCAAATAAGCAGGCAAAAAGGATGGACCACATGGATGTACAACAAATGCATGGAGGTGGGCCCTCCTTTTAAAGGTATGCTCACTAGTGGTCAACCAAAGATTTAGATCTACCTAAAATTTTGGACCATGCCTTAAATTGAGTTGGCAAAACGGATTGACGACATGGATATACAAATACATCGAAGTGGCCCGCCTGGCCCACTAGTGGTCCACCTGAGATCTGGATTTACCTCATTTTTTTCCAATACCCTTAAATGAGTTGACAAAATGGATGGATGACATGTATATACAATACATAATCGAGTGAACCCCATGTACATGGCCCTAAAAATTTATACATGAGGTATATATCAACTCAAAATTAACCAAATAAATTTTGGGACCATTGTTGCTAAGTCACAATCCCAAAATTAAATTGTTTGAACAATTTTCACTATTAGTTTGCAGACACTTGTTTTTCGAAGTATGACCGTCTGATATTTTTCGTTTTTCACTATCCAATAAATGTCCACCAATCCATTAGTGGGACAAGTGCCAATAGATTGCATTAATTCGAGACTAGTTTAGGGCATCAAATGGTCCCCTAATCAGCCCCGAATTGACAACACTATTTACCCTAATTTAATTTAATTTAATTTTTTTTAAAGATCTATTGAGGAAAACAATATCAAATTATTAGGTATATGAATTACATAATAGGATACAAAAGTCCCTAAACTCTACATATTGAAATGAAATGTATGTGAGTCCCGAAGTATGCAATGCACTAGCACTATAAATAAAAGGAAAATGTGAAAATATAAGATGTTTTGGTATTGCATTCATTATAGTAAATTTATATAGATATTATATAGTTGGAAAACTATTTATAAAAGGTTTGCAGTTAATTCCAGGTTGTTAGGTTCATAAATCCATTAGACAACTCGATATAACTTTCTCACCAAAGAGTGGACCATGACACTACCATAAACATGTTCCAAATTATAAATGAATGCATATTTGGAATATTTAGAATATTCTGGATTTAATGGATATTTTTCCTTCTTTTTTTTTTTTAATTTTTTAATTTTTTAATTTTTAATTTTTTTTTTGCACCGTTACACACCCCATATCGGCCGATACGGGGTATATCCGTATCGGTAACGGTGGGCACCGTTACGCCCACCGATACCGCAATGGAACACCTTGGCCTAGATCGATTAAAGAAAAACTGAAGCAGCGGCCGAAAGGGGCAACAGCTCCTTCGAAACTGACTCTCTTCTCTTCTTTGCTTTTTGGACTTTTTTTTTTTTTTTGGACAAATTGAGCTATACTCCCTATCCCATAGATTCGGGCTAGTCCTGTGCCCAAAAAAAAAAAAAAAAGGCTCAGACTCGCCTTTCATATGCCCTATGTCCCCTAGTTGACTTCTTTACAAACTCCCCTCCTCAAATTCCCTTATTCTATGATCCAATACAGAGATCTGCATCTCACAGAAAGCAATAGAAAACAAGCAACAATTATCAAACTTCAGCCTTGCAGCGCACTTCCAAGCATGCAATGGATCAAGCAAAAAAACCAAATGAAGCATCTGCCATCCGCAACAGAAATGCTAGGGAGCGCGTAGCAACCATGAGGTTGAGGTTTTTTTTTTTTTGGCATCAAATGTTTCGAAGTAACAACTCCTTTGAAGGGACAACTGCATCAAAATGGCAGAGAAGGGACCACAGCCAGCAGCTTGCCTCACCCAGCAGATACCACACACACAAAACCATAAAACAACAGCAGCCAAGAGCCATGACTCTAATCCTCTTGAGGGCGGAATAGACAACCTCAAAGAGATAAACCAGGCAGCCCAAACTTGAACCAGGGGGCCGAGATGCAATATAATGAAGTTCGCAGCCCTGGCGCCATACTCCGCTAGGCTAGCAGCCTGGCTTCTACAACAAAGCTCCCCATCCAAGGGAACAAAACCAAATCACAGCCTGCTCTGCCAGCATCCTGCCAACTGAACATTAACAACAGTCCAACAGAAGGAACATAAACCTCCTCAAAATAAAAATCACCTCGCGGCTTTCAGCTCCCAACCCAAGCATTATGGGGTGCAGACTGGGGTTGTAGTCATCCCCTCTTAATTACACCCAGCCTCACCTTGTCTAAGAGAAGATTACCTCGAATTGCCCTTCACTCTTAATTTTAAGTTAGCCCTTTGTTGTGACTTATGCATATTGCCTCAAGACAATGATCCTTTCAAATTCGAGACATGGACATATTGACTAGATGGTTTGAGATTTGATGAATATGAATATATGATTCTATATTGTATTATAACGCATTTCACAAGCAATAAGAAACACTACCTTTTTCTAGTGTACTTCGTCTCGAATTATTATTATTATTATTATTATTATTATTTTTTATGAGCCTTAGATTTTTAAGATGTGAGCTTCTGGTATGCTTCATGTGGTTTGAGATGCTTTTGGTTTGCTTGATCTGCCAATAGCCTTAGCTTCCTTTGACATGCTTCATCTTGGTCGAGCTCCTTGAAGCTCGAGCTATTGCATTTTTTTTTTTTCTAATTTTTGTGGTCTCGTATGTGTTCCTTTGCTAGTTACGCATCTGTATCCTCGTTTGCCTTTTTTTTTTTTTTTTTTTTTGAGGTATATTGTGTTGTTATGTAGGAGATCTCAAAGAGCACATGGGTTTGGAGATTAAAGTTCAGGGGACTCATTTTGGCTCTCTTAGTAACTTTTTGGCTCTTAATTGAATGGGGTGGAAGTTCAAGATTGCTGCTTAGAGCTTCAGTATGTCAAGAATGAGAAGAGGGTGTAACTATTACTTTTGCAGGTTGCGGAATTGCTGGATAACTAAATCAAATAGTTGGAAGGTTGTGTTTGATAGTCTTAGGAAATCTATATTTCTAGGGTTAGGGTTGAAATGTGTAGCTACTTCTGTTTTAAATGGATGTGGTGTGTGGTAGGCTGGTAGCAGTTCCTCAATTCCTGTTCCCAACTATTTTCATCAGTTAGAATCCTAGAGCATGTTGCTAGTTGGAGTATTTGTAAAGACCAAATCATGTCTTGTGGGTCACGAGAGATGCGACAACGACTGTGTGGTGAGTGGGTGTGTATATTTTCATTCGATTGTTGCTATGGAAGTCTTCCTCATAAAAGACAACAGCTGGCAGCCAAAATGTATAGAGACATGTTCATTGCCTTGTTTCAGACTCTTCAATTCTAATCATAGTTCCATGCCTTAATGGTGCGTTTCTAGCGGGGACATATTAGCTTCGCCAAAAGACGATGCAATATATGCATAGCGTATCGGCCCATCGCAGTCAAAAATTTCTAAAGCCAAAGAATTAAGGAAAAATATCAGAAAAAAGGAAACGCGAAACAATCAAGATCCTCCCTCGTTCCCTCACCTGACCATTCTTTCTTAGTTATCAGCTCGACCTATTGAAAGAAACCAAATTGGCCCTAATTGGAAACACATCAAGTATGATTTGTTGAAATATGGCCCATACATTGAAATGCAACAAAAAGAAGATGAAGACATGAAAAAGAAGTAAGGGTTTACCCTTTTGATTTTTCCCATAATTATCCATTCCACTTCGATTTGTCATATTCCACTCAAAATTTTGGTCACCAAAATAGGGCTGGATGTAGTCTAAAAATGATTTTATTGGCTTCCTCAATGGTCGAAATGAAAAGAAGAAGAAGAAGAGTGAGACCAAAAAAAAAAAAAAAAAACCACTCAAAATTGGGCGTATATGGCTGTATCAGCCAATGTTGGTGCTGACACGACCCAAAATCTTTTGGGTAGGTCAATACAAGCTGATATCGTGTATCATATCTACTAATATGGATACAATATGGCCGATACAACACGGGTACTCAAATCCATATTTGTCTTACATGGCCAGACCATCTCAATCAGCCCTTGCTTTGTCTACTTGAAGGGCTATTCTCAGTCTGCTTTATATTATTGAATCTTGATTCTATCCTTCTTAATCTTTTTGCACATCCATCTCAACATCCTTATCTCTACATTGCTCGTACTCTGATCATGTTGCCTCCCAACGACACAACTGTCTACCTCATACAACATAGCAGGCTGGAAAACCGTCTTATGAGGAGTGAAGATCTCCCTTATGTTTCATTGGCATGTAGTGATCACACAACACTGTAGCATGCAGGCAACTGTCTTAAACTTTTGCCATTCTGCCATTCAAAAGCCAAACTTGCAGTGCAGGAACTAAGGCCAAGTTGATGAAGGCGATGACTGGTAGTCAGATTCCCATTCTCATAACTAGTATGCCATATTTGATTTCTCATTACTGATAATATGTTTCGTATACAAATCAGAATTTTTTACCATCACAATATTTGTTGAAGTTGTTTTTGTTAAAATCATGCTCTGGGTGATAGGTTTCTAATATGAAGAAAGAGATTGATGCAATTCGAGCAAAGGACATTGCTCAAGGTGGGTTAACACATGGTCGACAAAATTAGATTGCTCAGAATGAACAAAGAATATCACATGTTAAATTCTATTCTAATAGTGTATTATCCTTTTATTTATTAACATCCATTATCTTGGAAATGTTTTAGTTGATTACCTTCTATAATTTGCTTAGATCATGGAGGAACTTGAGAGCTTGGAAGAGACTTTGAACAAAAATATCCAAAAAATTTTAGGAGCAGGTGCTGGAAAATCATTCTATAGGAAGAACAAAAGAACTGCTGAGGATGAAGATGAGGTCCTGAGGTAACAAATGACACATCACTTACCAAGAACAATCATGGCCATTGAGGGTTTTTATTTATTTATTTTTAATTTGTTTTTTGTTTTTGAAGATTCATGGCCCTAGAGAATTGCTTAGATCTAAGTTTAAATTATCACATCTGGTTGCCTCTTCTTTGTTTGATAGCTTTTAATGTACTATCGTACCACTACTAGATGAAATAATGTGAAATCTATATCAACTTGCTCGCAAGGTGTTCTGCTATATAAAAGCTACTGTAAAGGTCTGGGTATAGGACTCACTCAAACCCCAAAATCTCACGGTGTGGGATTCACATTTATATTTGATAATTTAGTTTTTATTTTTATTTTTTATAACCTGTCAATTAAAGATATTAAATACATTTTTCATGATTTTGATCTTATTTTACAAGATTTAGTTGCAACCTAGCATATACCGGGTTTTATCATGGTCGACATTGGGTCTTGGGGGATAGGATCAAATTTCGGTTCTACAGAAAGTCGGGTGTCAATATTTTTACGAGTTCTATTATGATCGAAATGTTATAGAAGTTATTTATGGAACCTCCATAAGTGATTTATATTATTATTCATAATTTCTATCCCATCACCATCATTGAAGCCAATCTGAAATATTTAAAACTTGGGCTGGACTCCTATGTAAGCTTCGCACCATTAAAAGAAAATGGTGGTAACTCATCTTCCTCACCGGTGGCACCGATTTACAGCTATCCAGACCATCCAAATTGTGGGTCCCATGGTAGATGGAGCACATATCTAAATTGCACCGAGCAAGCAATCTTAATGATCAATTAATTGCTATCAAAGAGATGGTTAAAAGTAAAATAGTGAATGGTCAAAATTTGCGGGTAAAAATTGGTGTAATTTTTTTGGTATGCTCCATCCATAGTTGGGTCGGCAATTTGGACAGTCCAGATTGCCATACAGCCGTGCCATGTGTATGGTTGAAGACACATCACCATTTTTTAATGGTACAAACTAACATAGGAGGCCACTACTTAAAACTAAACCACATTTTGTGAGGTTTGCTATCCCCACACAAACACCTTTGCATGCAGCTCATGTGCAGCTCTGTATGGGGCATCTGAGAAAATGCATAATTTGGAATGACCGTATTAACAAACCTGACCGTTGCACTCATTATGTAGGGCACATGTATGGGCTGTTGGCATGCAATTTTAGTCGGAGTAAAACACAACATATGGAATACAGTTTCAGAAACAATAGGAGTGGAAACAATAGCATATCTCTAAATCGCACTGAGAAAGCAATCCTAGCAATCAATTAATTGCTATCAAATCAATGGTTAAAAGTAAAATAGTGAGATGTTAAAATTTGAAGGTAAAAAAATCAGTGTATGTTTTTGCCCCATTCGTAGTTGGGTCAGCAATTTACACAGTCTAGATTGCCATACAACCGTGCCATGTGTATGGTCCAAGACACCACCATTTTCTAAATGATACAAACTAACATAGGAGTCCAATCCTTAAAACTAAACCACATTTCGTGAGGTTTGCTAGCCCCACACAAACACCTTTGCATGCAGCTCATGTGCCAGATCTATATGGGACATCTGAGAAAATGCATAATTTGGAATGACCATATTAACAAACCCGACCATTGCACTCATTTAGTAAGGCACATGTATAGACTGTTGGCATGCAATTTTAGTCGGAATAAAACACAGCATAGGGAATGCAGTTTCGAAAACAATAGGAGTGGAAACAAGGACTTAGTTGAGATTGCTGCCCAAGAAGTATAAAAAAATGATCATTTTCGATAACTTCTATTGATAATTAATGAGAGAGGAGGGTTTGATAATTCATTTTTTATAGTAGTGCAGAAAGCTCACTTTAGTCTGGAGAGTAGCTGATGCTAGTCTTCAGGGTAAAGGAGTGACGGAGAGGGCGGTGGTTTTTACAAGGTAGGGAATGTAGTTAGAGCAGATAAATTAGAGATCTAGCGGGAAGCGGTTTGGGTGCCTAAAACCTACTTGGAGGCAATGACGGCCAAGGTGAAAATCACGGTTTCGTTGGAATCCAGGAAGCAATTGGTGCCTCATAGCGACTCTACGGCATGGGCTTGGAAGAAGAACAAGGTAGAAAACAGTTGGTTAAGGTCATACCTCAGATCTTGAAGAGGACCAGAAGCTAGTTACAACATTCTTTCCTTGTTATCACTAGAGCCAGAGCTTCTATTAAGGATATTAAGATCTGGCTCAAAGCCTGCTGTCAGCTCAAGGAAGAGGATTGCATCATCAAGCCCTTGGAAGAGGTGGAGCTCTGGGTATCTGTCAGATTAGATGGCAATCTAAATCAAATTGTTGCAGTGGGTACTCTGTTTAACGACGAACCAATGTGTGGTATTTTTATAACAAGTTAGGGCCTTGGGAAGAAGTACTTTTGAAATCCAAAAGGGATGTATTAGAGTGGGCAACATGTCACCATTTTGGGACGTTACTTCTGCTAAGTTTTTGTTGTGTTTGTAACGTTTCTTCTTTTTGTTCTCTGTATTCTTTGTTGTCTTGGCAGTTGTCAAGCAGTTTTTGAATAAAATAAGTTCACTATCCTTCAAACAACAACAACAACAACAATAATTCATGAGAGCGAAAGGTTTAGGTTTTCCTCATTCAATCAGAGCTAGCCAGCTAGGTGGATGAAGTGGAGAGGTGCTCTAGAGTTATATGTGACTGCTGCATTCCAACAAATTGAAGGGTGGATTCTATAGGATAGCTATGATGCTTTACGGGACAGACTGTTGTGCAGTTAAGGAGCAACATGTTCATAGAATGGTTGAAGTGAGGATGTCGAGATGGATGAATGGCAAGATGAGAAAGGATAGAATTAGAAATGAACACATTTGAGGGAAGTTAGGTGTAGCACCAATAGATATTGAGATGAGAGAAAGCAGATTTTGATGGTTTTGCCATGTGCGAAGGAGACCAGCTATTGCATTGGTTAGGAGTGGGTTTATTCAAGTTGAAGGCTCTAAAAGGGCAAGAGAAAGGCCCAAAAGGACTTGGGTGGATGTTGTAAGAAAAAGTTTTGATGACTTATTATTTAACTGAGGATATGGTCCTTGGTTGAGTGGAATGGCAGGACAAGATTCATGTTGTTGACCCCAATTAGCTGGGAAAGTTTAAATGATGATACATATAGACTATTGCCATGTTCCTTAAATAGTCCATTCCAGTCATATATGGGCCTCTAGATGAGTGTGTTCTATGCACAAACTAGTGGTTTTCAAGAAGCAAGGCTCTTCGACCTAGCACCTAAGCTAGTCTGACACCAGAGAGTCACCTGCAGAAGCCATATACTAAGCAATGAATGCAATTCCGGATTAGTCCTTGGACTTTCAGCCCTCCCGAGAGTACTTGGAATCTCATCTTTGCAAATGGGTCGTAGACCTGTCATCATGAAAGCATAGGGGTTCGGTGGCTTCAGAGGATCGACCATGACCTAGCAAAGGACTTGGGTTTCCTAGCCATAGACATTGACATGACCTATGGGATTTGGGCCATTTGGCCCTACGATTAACTAGCAATGACAACATACTACATTTCAGCTATGCGGAGGGAAACAACATTGTTACTTTTTTTTGTTGAAACTCTCACTTGCATTAATAGTTGCAGAGGGAAACAAGGTTGGCACATTAATCCTCAGTCACATTAATAGCTACAGAGGAAACAATGCTAGCACATTAACCCTCAGTCACATTAATAGCTGCAGAGGGAAACATTGTTATCAGTTTTTAGTTGGAACCTTGGATCCATAGGAGGTTGGTTGGTGACAACTTTTAACTTATAATTAGATGCTTATCACTACCCTTTAAAATTCTTGGGTCACTTTTGTAAAGGCATTCACAGAGGTATAGGGCTTGGGGAAGGTTATTCAGAGGTTCCCCAAATGGTGCACTTCTGCCGGAGATGCTCCACCTTGACTTGCCTCTGCCTTCTCATTCAGTCAATATCTGGTGAGTTGCGGTGGGACAACATGCTACTAGCCATTGTCTTTATCTAATTTACTTGTACTCAGTGAGAGCTGAAGTAAGCCTTTTATGTGCGGCTGAAAAGCTTAGCTTAGGCGAAACAGTAGTTCCACTGCCTACATGGAGAACATGTTGATAGACAAGATAACGCAGTGGCATTTTCACACCGGGCTCGAGTGGGGTTGCCTGTGGGATGCAGGGGCACACTCAGGGTCGGTGGCTCGTGTGAGGCGATACTCATGTGATTTGGGGCCCACGAGGGGGGTTCGGCCGAGGTCCTAACCCATGAGATGTGGGGCTGGGCTATGAGATAATAGGATTAATTCGCCATGCTCTATCAGTTCGAGCTTTTAGAGCAAGTGATTAATTGTCCTGCATCACAAGATGTTTGCAGATATATGTTAAGTGTGTTTATTTAGTGTATGCATGCCTTTATTCCACTTGGTAGCTACTTCTTGTCTCAGTAGTATGACCGAGCCCTGTTGTACCTGATGCCCTTGGTCGCACTAATCCCTTTGCATGGAAATGGTGGTCAAGCGGGCCAGCCTATTTTTTGCATCTAGCCCACCTTCATAGTAGGGGCCAACTTATGCACCCCTTAGATGTCCAACACACTTGTTGAATTGGCACATTTGTTTAATGTAAAGGTGCATGTAGAAAGGGCGCTTGCGGGGCTAACAAATCTCTGAAGTTGGAGTTATTGTGATTATGTTTTACTCGATTTTTATAATAAGAAATTTTCCCTGGTCGAGCACAAAAGAATGTATCTAATGAGAACTGTCATACTTTAGGAGAGGTTGTTAATCCCGCATATGTCTATAAGAAAGACCATCTAGACAACCTCATGTGCCAACCTAACACATCTGCAGGATCTGAACATCTGTCAAGGTGGTCCCACTATTAGACCCTGGACCAAAGATCAAGCTGTTGGACATGTTGGCCGGTGTTTGAAATGAATGGAGTTGGAGAAGCAAGTCTGAGGGAAACATTCTCGAAAGATCTAGGGTTTCTCCAGCTGCGAACATGGGCAAAGGAACGGGAAGCTTCGGAAAGAGGAGGAACAAGACCCACACCCTCTACGTGCGCTGCGGCCGCTGTAGCTTCCATCTGCAGAAGAGCAGATGCACTGCTTGTGGCTATCCTGCTGCCAGGATCAAATATAACTGGAGCGTGAAGGTGATATGGCGCAAGACTACTGGAACCGGAAGGATGAGGTATCTCCGTCACTTGCCTCGCAGATTCAAGAGCAATTTCAGAGAAGGTACCCAAGCAGCTCCAAGGAAGAACGCTGCTGCTGCTTTGTTTTAATGCATTAAAACAGGTGTCTTGGGTGTAATCTTGGCACTCTGTTTTTATTTAATTTTCGTGAATTCTAGAAACTCAGTTTTGAATCTTTGTTTGATGCGTTTTACTCAATTGCTATAGACTACTTCCATTTTTTGGAGAATTGAGTATTGTTAATGACAATCATAATGCTTTGTTTTTTAATTAATCGAATTGTGGGAGCTAATGATAAGATTTAGTTAAACTGCTTCACGTAAATAAATAAAAAAAGAAGAAGAAAAAGCCTGAGGGAAATGTTTCCATCTTTAGGAGCTTTAGCTAGGGAAGAGGGGGTAAAGGTGAATAATTGCTATGCAAGGAGAGGTGAGGAAGCATCTTGGACTCCTATCTTTAGAAGAAATCTTGATGATGAGGAGATCTCTTTGCTTCTTTTTCAGGGTCTTTGGGTAGGCCTTTATATATTTGTATTTTTAGGCTGAGGCCTTTTCTTTAATGGAATATCATCAGTTTCCAAAAAAAAAAAAAAAAACTGGGCCAAGTTTTTATGCAAGCCCTTCATTTGTTTCAAACCCTATCCCACTAGATGAGTAGATTGCCCTAATTTATAGTGTAGAGAATCTAAGCAGTGGGGCCCACCCAATGGATTGATTAGATGTAGACAGATTTGCCAGGTTGGTACATGATTTAGATGGATTGTCTTACACATGTGCATGGAATTAGCAGCCTCTCTTCAACACTACATGTGTATGGTGATATCTTTTCATAATAACATTCTTTAAACATATTATATGCAGTTTCTTTCTTCTTTTTCTTCACTTTTTCATTCTATCTTCTGCTAGATAACTGAGTTCATCAAGGCAATGGGAAAGTGATCTGGATGCAAAGAGGTCTAGTTACGCTTCTTTAGCCACAAAATCGCAATCCGTCGGTTAGATCTTATAAAACATGATTAGATAGAACCTATGGAATATAGGACTTCTATCTAAATAGTAATTGATCTGATTCTAAAGAGACTATATATATATATATATATATATATAGTTCACATTCAACTGAAAAAGCCAAAGAAATGGGTAGGATCTACGAATCTTGGATACTTTTGGAGCACAATCCATTCACGGAGAAGCCATATGTTAATGATTTGGATCACTGAACAATATCAAGTCAGGGCCCAATTAGGCAAGTACACAATTAATATTTTTCTCAGACAGATGCAAATATAATTCCTCACTTGGTTTTATTGGTACTCTTGTTCAATGTTATCAAAGTTGTCATCGTATTGAAATTTGTAGTAGGGGTTGAATGTTAAGAATTTTTTAAATGATTTTCTTCAAAAAAAAAAAAAAAAACTGAAAAAAAAAAAAATCAGAAAAAAAAAAAAAAAAAAAAAAAAAAAAAAAAAACCTCATCAAATATCCTTTTGCCAGCAATAAACACCAAGCAATATCATATCATGATAGCGTTAAAGGATTCTTATCTTTACTTTATTTTTGTTTTTCAAAAAATTTTCCTTAAAAAACTTATGAGAATTAATTAATAATTTATGTTCTGTTCTTTATACCTTTCTTGAACTGATATTCATGTTAGAAAAGTGCCATTTGATTCTGTGGACTGATAACAACAATAAAAGATTCTTTGATTTCTAACCATCATTCCACAATAAATATAGGTCGACAGATAGGTAGTAGAAGGCTCCATGATTTAATGTTGAAGAGAGTATATACTGTTTAATCTCTTATTATGAACAAAATAAAGTAAATTACCTTTTCTAAATGATTCTTAAAATGCCCCCACCAATTTAAAAACATAAAATGAAAGCCAAGTGAAGCTTAGAATAGAAGAAAATAAGTATAATTTGAATTGTAAATTGTAAGATTTAAATTATAGAATAGTAGGATTCATATAAAGAGGGATTAAAGGTGGGATTCAAATAGTTTTGCGTAAGATTCAACTCAAATCCTAAATCATAAATCATAGGATTTTGATGACTATGCACCTTTTTTTTTTTTTTTTTTTTTTTTTTTTTTTTTTGTATATGTGATCAATCACGTTGAATTCATGCAGGACAATCGGGAGATGGGCGAACCTCATTGAATGACCGTTATGGTTATGATGCATAATTTTATCATGGCCATTGCTCGTTCCAAACTGATCAAAAGATTTCAATGAATTGCTCAGAGTCACATTCAAATGCATGTTGGATGCACTGGTTGTAGATGTAATGATGTGGCTAACCATTTTGAACCCTTGCAATGATCCCGACAAGCATCAGGCTTCTTTGTGCCTACGTTCAGCTTGACTGACGGTTTTTATTATAGGGCTGTTGAGCATCTAAAGTGTGCCTTACATTGTAGAGAACAGCTGGTTGAAGTTGTAAGCTTTTGAAAACCGTTATCCTCTCGCCATCCTCAAAATCAAGTACACCACTCATGGAAGATAAAAAGTGGAGGATTTCATGGTCTATATGCTTCCTTTTGGACCTCTTTATAAACAGCAGTTATGAAAATGGAAGATTGTAAATTCAGATGTTACGCATCGGTTGAACCTTTTTATCCTTTCTGTGGGATCATTGATTACAAAATCAATCTGAAATTGAGTGTAACGATTCTAACTACATTTGTTTTTATCTTTCAACAATGCCATTTTACAGTTTTTGCATGTGGACTAGAGCATCCGGAGTTAACGGATTTGATCTTAGGTTATGCACAATTGAAGTCTGAATGCAAGCTAATTATTGTCATTTCGAAGCAACTTTCTAGTGTGTTTTCATTGGAGGAGGCCGAGTTCCCTGCTCGGAATTAGTTTATTGATGTAGGGTTCATGGTTGATCTTTCCAAGTCATTTATATGTAGTCCTCCTATCATGGATGGACGATTCCCCCAAAATCTCCCAAATCGGAAGATCCTAGCCATCAAATCCTTGGCCTTTCCTCCTGTGAGTGCGGTTTGTTGGTTCATTTCTTTTTAACAACAGGAAGGTGAGAGTTGACCAATTGGGAGGATATACTGGGAATGATCCATCCATGAATGGGGGACATCAGATCAATGGCTTGGATAGATTAGCCATGGCCTCACACTTACCAACCAGGTTCGGAAACTAATAAGGAACTTGGCCTCTTTTCATTCTAATGTGGGTGTAAACAATAATACGATAGGGATTTGATTCTTTAGTGCAGACAGTGAGATTGAAAGCTCTAGCTACTCGTATGGATGCATCTGGTAATTGTAATTGTCTTGTGCATTCGGATTTCGGAGGAATGGTTCCTTCCACATAATGGATGAAAGTAGTCCTACCTGTTTCCATTGCAATCCTCATTTTGGATTGCAGACGGTCACCATCTTTTCGGTGCATCTGAGATTGGCCCTTGGCCATTTAGGTCTGTGTAGTGACAAATCTCATTATCAGGAATTTCTTTTCTCTAGAATTTCTCAGGATATTGATGGGAAAATCTTGCTAAAATTGAAATTTCTCATATTTAATAATAGGATGGCTAGTTCGTCCTTTTTGAGAAGGAAAAGTACCAAGTACCCTGTTTATTGTTTTTCTTTGGAAAGTAATAAAGTCAAAAAAAAAAACAAAAGCGGCCGCACATAGTTTGTGTATGACATTAGCATGCCAAACATATTCAACCAAACATAATAATCACACGGACCAAAAATTTTTTTTTTATTGAATCACTAGTGGTCTGTGATTATATTTTGAACTTTTATCCAACAGTGCCTATTTCTCTGGATTTGATAAACATGATTAAGAGAATGATATAACGAATTAAAGATCCCATCATGGAACAATTGAGTTGGACCAATCAGGATTGGGATGATCCTGGCCCAAGTTTCAGCCTCATCCATGGGTTGGCTAAGCTCATTAGCTTATACTTTTTTTTTTTTTTTTTTTTTTTTTTTGATATAATAGAAAAATACATCTAAATTAGGGAACATATATGAAACCTGAAAAACCCAACAAATTCATACAAAGTAGAATGGCCCCAGAACAAAAGGTAAAAATTAAGTCCTGCTTACTGCTGCAAGCATGATTTGCAAAACAAATCCGGTACTGGTTTACCTTTCCCAAATTCATGCTAAAGAGTAACACTTCCAATTTGTTCCTGAAATTCATAATTGGAAGCCACTAAGACTAAGTCACATAAGTCCAATGGAACACCGTCCACTATCTACCACAGCATAGCACAAATAAAAGAGAATTACAATAGTTCAAGAAGAGAAGAATAACATAATAAACAGATCCTAGTTGAAGAAGAGAAGAATCACTTGGTTGACGGACGCCATTCTTTGAAACGGATGTTGCGTGGCTTGACGCTGCCTTCCCATTTTATGTTTTCCCACCATTTCAGCTCACCTTCAATCTTGACTTCTGCTGCAGAAGCATTTGTGTTATGGAGAGGAAGCTTCTCCAGTAGCGGGCATCCTCGAATCTTCAACTTCTTCAGCATAGGCAAGTGCCCACCGCAAATGCTTTTCAGTTTGCGTAGCTCCCAAAGTCGTAAATCGACTAGCTGTGGAAATGCATTTTGTCCCACCACGCTGTCTTCTTCAAAGACCTTCTCCAGTCTACAACAGAATTTTATTTCTAGTAATTTGAGATTTTGTAACTGAATGCTCGAAGAGAAGAAGTTGATGAGCTTCGGGCAACATTCCAAATATATATTCTTTAGGCATGCGAAGCTCCCTCTTCCCAACTGCCACCGGCACACTGTTCTTAATTTGGCAAGATCGGACACCCTTAGATTTTCTAAACAGACCGCTGCATCAGCAACTCTTGTTCCTCCGACAATCAGATACTCCAATTGATGGCATTTCTCAATCCAACATTCTTTAAGGTTGTCCATCTTCATGCTGAGATCGGACAGTGCCTTAATGAACGCATTGCCATACAAATTAAAGAATTTTGTCACCGAGAGAACGCCTCTAACACCGTCTAGGGAATTCTTACCACCGCAAACCTCTAAGCATCTGTCGTAGATCAAATACTGCTCAAATCGAGCATAAATACGGTGGTAGAGAAATCGGTTTCCTTTAAAACGACCATATCTATCCTTGCGGCCTACCTGGCAGGGGCAGACCAAGAAATAGAATTTTAAAAAGCAGGATTCCCACAGATCAGAGCTTTGGTCCAAAGACTTGAAAACGCTGGCATCACTGACTGAGATGCGACGTATGCTTGTGTCTTGTAGCTGTTCATGCAGTAAGTCCAAGCCACATCGATCCCAATTCAAAGTTTCTGGAAGCCGAACTATCTCTCTCCAATCAACCGTCTTGAGATGCTCCATTCCCAACAGGTCCAGGCACCGCAAGCTAGTCAGATTGAAAATTTCGTGTGGGAGCTCTTCCATTTTCGTGCCTGAAAGATCAAGTGCCTCAAGTTTTGAATGTTCATTTGGGCTGACCAGTTTCACTAGAGAGCGACAACCCTTGAGCGAGAGCTTGCTGAGGTTGTAGGCACCTGAGATGTCGAGACGTCGGAGGCTTTGCATGTTGTGGAAGGATACCTCCACCATCTTCGTCAAGGGAGTTTGATGGAGATCGAGGATCTCGAGCTTCTGCATATCCTTTAGGAATGCAGGAAGAGCCTCTAGCTTGCAGCAGCTTTGAAGCTTCAACAACCGTAATTCGCATAGGCAGGACATGGACGAGGGTAGGGAAGTGATACTTGTGGAAGAAATGTCGAGGACTCGGAGTTTGGTCATGTTCTGGAAAAAAACATCTGGGATTTCTTGCAAGCAATCATTGTTTTTGAGCAACAATGTTGAGAGAAGAGGGAAATTTGGAGAGCAGAGTGGGAGTGTTTCTAACTGATTATTGGATAATGAGATCCATTGGCATGATTCTTCCCTATCTAAGTTGTACTTCACTAGGAACGTCTGAGAACCAGTCACTTCCATTACTTGAGAACTCATATCCACATGATATTGTCCTCCTGAAGATCCCTCCATTGTAAATTGCTCTTGTAGCCAATCCATAAATTCCCCTTCCATAGATTGACCTTGTGATAAGTCTCCCCAATCAGATTGAAACCACCTTTTTAGAAAGGAGTGTAGCCAATTTGGGTTTGATGACACCAGGGACAATAGCAACATGCATCTCTCTGCCAGCTCTTTGAGCAGTACATTCCCCAATCTCTTGAAAGCAGCTTCTTTATTATCTTCCTCATCCAAGGATCCATCTAAAAGGCCCTCCGATCTCCAATACTCTTCTATCAAGGAATCTCCATCGATGGAGCCTCGGTTTAGACAGAGCAAGGAGACGTAAGAGAAGCATTTGAAGACCATGTCTCTGGTTATTGAGAAACCAATGCTGGCAGCAACATCGGCTGCCTCTTCCTGTAAAAAATCCCAGGCGTCTTCTTTAGACCACTCCCCCACCCTGATGTTTACTTGGGCTTTCATTTCCTTACAGACTTCTTGGGATTGAGTTGTGATCACCACTTTGCTGTCGCTGGTGAAAGCAGGGAACATGACTGGAACTCCCATCTCTTCCAAGTTGATGCTTTCCCAAACATCTTCTAAGACGAGGAGGAACCTCTGGCCGCTTAGCTTAGCCGAGATTTGTTTAGCAGCTGCGGAGAAGTCCATGGACTTTGGGATATCCAATGCCTCCTTCATTCCCATCTGTACCTCCATTAAACGATTCCTTCTCCCCTTTTCATCCATCCCCTTTAAAAGCCGTCTCTGCAAATCCGCATACGAATTACTCGATCTTTGGTCCTCTTTTGTCAGACGGTCCAATTCTCCTCTGATTCTCGCCTGCATCTTCTCAGCAAGACTCTCGACTCCCGGTGCTCTTACTCGTACGATCACATCAAACAGACGGCTAGATTCTCTGGATTCATCCATCACCGCTGCAACCACCTGTCTCATGATCCGTGACTTCCC
This sequence comes from Magnolia officinalis, assembly GCA_021015155.1. Classification (NCBI taxonomy): domain Eukaryota; kingdom Viridiplantae; phylum Streptophyta; class Magnoliopsida; order Magnoliales; family Magnoliaceae; genus Magnolia; species Magnolia officinalis. The sequence goes on from JAJHSJ010000011.1 coordinate 12,541,679, forward strand.
CACACCCTGCCATCCCCAAACTGAGAACACTGAAATATTGTCGTCTCTCAAACAGTCCCATATCTGTTGCCTCGTGCGTCGGGACCAAGCACTCACAACCTCTCCTCCTTGTCTGAGCCGTCGATCATCACCATCCCTGGAAGCTGCCGTCTCCTCCGCACGATCACTTTCTGCAAAATGGAATTCCTTGTTTGGTAAGGGTGGAAATGAGAGCATGGGCCAGGCACGTTCTGCGCCCTATCAATTTTCAAGCCAGCTTGGGCTCAAGTCATTTTACACCGATCCAACACTTTGGGTTTTCTCCTCTCTAGCAAGCAACAAAATTTATTGATGTGTGAAAATTACGTGGGCCCACAACGATGTATTTCTTACATCCACTAGAGGTTTGGATATACCTCATGTTTCGGCCCATGCTCTGAAATTATCTATAAATATTGATGAAATGTGTGGATTTAACACAAAAAAATCATAGTGGGACTTGAAGAAGTCAACATATGAATTATCTGCAACCGGTGAAAGAAGGGTGGTGGGAACTTGTTTTGAAATGTCAATTTTGAAATTATGTTAAGATGCACACCTCCTATTAAGTGCAAACCGTGCCATGCAATCCATTTCTCTCACAAGAAAAATGCCCAAAAAACTCAACTTCCAAATAGGCCATAGTTACATTGAATCTGGACCGTTAGTCAACAAAATGTTGCAATACCATCATTTCATTGTATATTAAAATCCATTTCCGTAATCATTTTTCAACTTTGCCATATTGTAGGGCCCAAACGGCTTCTTGGATAGGACTGTCAATGGGCCAGGTTTGAGGTTGGCATCTGTTCGTATTTGGAACTGTTAAAGCCTGACAGTTTGGCCCTATTCAAAATTTTGATTTTGCTGACAGTTTGGCCTTATTCAAAATTTTGATTTTGCTGGAATGAGCCCGGCACATTGACAGCACTGTTCTTGGGCTTAAAACATAGTATTAAAGCTCATCTTAATAGGATCTACAATATTGATATGGCTGTTTGAATACTGAGTTCAGCTGTCACGGAGGCCAGATTTCTTCCCAAGTAATGGTTGCATACCCAAACATCAGAGCCGTATTGATTCTACAAACAAGAAGCTGTGGTAGCTTCTCTGATTTACTGAAACCGGCGAAATCAGAAATTCCATGGATGACCGTCCATCATCACAACAATATTAGCAGGCAAGTTGTGTCCTCCATTAGTCAAGCTGGGCCTAATGGATTTTTGGGTTTTGGCTTGGGCCTATTGCTTAAGACCATTCATGCTTCAACCTTGGGCCTAATTGTGCTGGCCCGGTCTAGCCCACATGGCCACATGCAGCAAAATCTCTCACACCATTTCTGTACTCACATGAGTTATCGAGTACAATTTAAAAAGGATTTTTGGAGGTGGATTGCGTGGTGACCCCAGAAGGATTTGATTGGGCCACGTGTGCTGTTAGATATAGGTGGGCCGGTGACCCATGTGGAAGGATTTGATTGGCCATGTGTGCTGTCAGAGATAGGTGGGCCATGATGTTTATGTGAAATTTACTCTGACTATATGATTGGAAACAATGTATAAGGACAACACTCACCATCCAAAATGTTTCCCTTGGTGTGGCTCACCTGAATTGTGGATGGACTTTAATTTTGGGCCATGGGGTCAAATTTTGGTGTGGCATCTAACGGTTGAAGTGGATTTCATATAATTATCATCGTGGATGGTGGACAAGGTAAAGATCAAGGCCATGAGGGTCTCTAATCTCTATCCACCCACGGAAAGAGAGGATCCTGCTCAATTTTGGTCTAAGTCCTAAAATGATCTCAAATAACATATGGACGGGGTGGATTTCTCACAAACAACAAGGTGGCCCCACCTAGAGTAACGTGAAATGATGTGGAGAGTGCGGATTGTCTGTGTTGAAGATAGTAAAATTCAGTGCGGCCGCTTCTGATTGACCCACGTCATTGCTGGATTTCTCTCTACCCATAGATTGCGTGATACACAAGGTGACTTTTAACGTCTACAATGATTAATTATATTTCAGATCCAAACAGATTATTAATTTTTACAGATCATTCTAAAGAATAAGCCATAAAACAAGGCACATCCAAAGCTAAAGTAGAACACAACATAAAAAATAGTGGGGATTAAACCACCACCGTTAAAACCTTCCTAGGGTTCATTGTTAGGTTTTTTTTTTTTCTCATCTAACTTCATAAGGTAACACATACATGGATAAAGGGAAAACAAAAATATTAGCTTGATTAGAGTTTTTGTGGCCCAAAGAAATTTTCAACAGTAAGCCTACATTTCTTACTATTTCTAAAGTGTAGCCACTTGAGCTTTGATCTACATCTCTATCTGTTTGATTCCATAAAATGATATGGAAAATGAATAGACGGTTTGGATCTAATACATTCCGCGTAATGAGGCCTGCCAATACTTCCCGTTTTCTTCTCTGCACTTGGAATGTGCCGCACCACGGGAGCTGATTAGGTGAGACCCGGGGCTTACCCAAGACAGTGCGGTAGTTACCATGGTGCTCACCTTGACTTGTTTATTTTGTATGCACTCCGTTCATCCATTTTTTCCAAAAATATTCTAGGGTATTATAGAAACAATAAAGTAGATCCAATTATCAGGTGGACCATATCATAATAAACAGTGGTGATTGACGATTGATAAGCCACTAAAGTTTTATATCAAGCCTATATTTGGTTTACCTCTTCATCCAGGCTCATGTGAACTCATCAACAGATTGGATTGAAAATAAAACACACGGAAACTTTAAGGTGAGCCCTAAGAAGTTTTTAAAGGCAGCCTGTTCAATCACCATTGTTTCCTAGAATATAGTCCACCTGATAATTGATAATTGGATCTTCTTAAATTTTGGCATCATGATCTAAAATGATCCGAAAAACAGGATGGACAGAGTAGATACAGAATACACAAATCAAGGTGGGCTCCGTCTTTGGTGAAGCCCGGTCTCATCTAATCAGCTCACGTGCACCACAGTAAGCAACTGAATTTATTGGTGTGTGAAATTTATGTAGGCACTGCTATGATAAATTTCTTAGATCCACACTGTTTGTCCATTTTTTCAGATCATTCTAAAATGCAAATCCAAAAACATTGAAAATTCAAAGCTAAAGTGGACATGCCACTGAAGACAGTAAGAATTCATGCTATGGTTGAAAACTTATTGGGGCCACAGAGCTTCTAATCAAGTTGATATTTGTATTTTAACTTCACGCAGATATGTGTGATCTTATGAACAGGTCCGATGGAAAATAAGCCTCACAATGGGCCTTAGGAAAGTTTCAACGGTAATTTGTTTAATCTCCAGTACATATTTGTGTTGGGTGATTTACTTCAGCTTTGGACGTACCTCATTTTAGGATTGTGTTCTATATTTATCTGAAAATATTGATGGACATATAGTATAGATCTAACACAAAAGTCATGATGGGACCCAGAAAAAGTTCCACACACTTTAAGAGTTGTGTTGTGTAATGAGATAGAAATCAGTCGTATATCGTTAGCTGAGTGACTGAGTCATCAGAAATATCGTGGGGGAATGAGAAGCAACAGCTAGCACTGGAAATTTTTGTGCCTTCAACACAGACAATCCACACACTGCAACTTATCCCACTTCCAACACCTTCCAAAAATGGTTTACAGTGAAAAGATAGAAAATCCAATAGATGTAGATACCTGGTGTTTGCCTCCTCTTATGTCCTGCGTTCACAATCTCTCCTCTTCTTCTAAACCGTCCATCATCGTCTACCGTCACCACTGCAGGATATATTTCTGCAAAATACGAATTCTTTGTTTTGTAAGATTGGAAATGAGTGCATGGGCTAAACATGGAATGGTCATTTTAGACCGACCCATCAGTACCAAACTTCATATGTAGCCGTTATGTCACCCATATATATTTTTAGACTTGAAGGGCTTGTTTGAATATCACCTAACAAGTAACTTTTATTTTTTTAATTTATATATATTAAACTTTTAGCAATAAAAATTTTATTTTTGGAAGTTAGTTTGGTAAGCACTTTTAGATTTTCTTTTTCTTTTATTTTCTTTTTTTCGGAAGTTTTTCTATTTTTCTACTCCCCTTCTCCGGGCACAGCTTTCATGGATCCCAAACTGTGGAGCCCACCATGGTGATGCGTGAGCCTTACATCCACAGTGTGCATCCAATTTTGCACATCATTTTAGAGCAAGATCCAAAAAATGAAGCAGATCCAATTCTCTAGTGGACCACACCACAGGAAACAGTGGTGATGGATCATTAAAAACTTCTTCTCGACCACAAAAGTTTTGGATCAAGTTGATAATTTTGTGGTCTCTTTCATGTCTTTGTAACCTCATCAAGAGGTTAGGTGGCAAATAAACATTCACGCATTCCCCAAGAAATCATTCATGGTGGGCCACATAGTAGGGATCCAAGGACCTATTCTCTAGAATTGGACACTCCACATCAAAGGTGGCCGCGTATGATGGACAACCCATATAAAAAATGAGGTGGACTTCTCACTGAGACTTCTCGAATCCACGAGGGAAAAAAGTAAGAAAATAGAAATAATATTCTAGAAAATTTGTAAATTGATTGATGATTGAATAAATGAGTTTACAATCCTTTAAATATGGATACTAAGCAATGGAAGAAGTTTCGGAATTAAACTACAACTAAAACTCCTAGAAATAGTGACTTACTAGAAATGGTAAACTTACTATTTATAGACGGTCGTGATTCCTACTAGTGCACATGGTTTTTGGCCAAAAATTGTAAGTGTCCTATTTGGCTTCAGCATGCTGTTCTCCTAATTATTCTAAGCACTTTTGATGTTGGGCGCAAATCGTAAAGCCCAACGGATGAAGAGTTATAATAAAACTAAAACTTATTATAAATAGTAAAAATGAAATTAAAACAGGAATTCGACCAACCATCTGATGGTATTTTGCAAATTCGTATTGGGCAAAATCATATATGTTATATCCGATAGCTCATTTCAGTTTGCGAGATATGTCACAGTTTGGATCACCTCCGTCTCTGATTGGGCCTTTTCTGGTCCATCTTGGCCATGAAACTATCCGCGACCTGCTCTGCATCAAGCCCACACTATAAGGTAGGATCCACATGATGGACGATTGGATAGAGGGCCACATGATGAATAACAACATTGATTATTATAAGCCCCACATGATGGATGACCCATATCAAGTTGGGCCACATGAGGACAATTCACATCAAAGATCTGCCCCTAGCTAGTGATGAATGACCAACGTTTAAGGCAAGTCCCACATAATGGACAGCCCATTTTGAAGTTGGGCCTGCATGATGAACGGTCCACATTAAGGTGGCGACGCATGATGGACAACCCACATCCAAGGTGGGCCTCACATAATGGGTAACCCATATCGAAGGGGGAGCGGATTAGGTGAGACCCCATTTCCACTGAAGTGGGTGGGACTCTTATGGGTTCGATTGTCATCCACTGTTCGTCCATATTGAAAGCTCATTTTAGGGCATGATCCAAAAAAATGAAGCAGTTCCAAGTCCTAAATGATCTACATCCAATAATTTCTTTCTGAAATTCATAATTCGAAGCCACTAAGACTAAATCACGTAAGTTCAATGGAACGGCCTCTTCTTTCTGGCACATAGTAACCCAAATAAAAGAGAATTACAGTAGTTAAAGAAGAGAAGAATAACACAGCAAACAGGGACAGTTAAAGCAGAGAAGAATCACTTACTTGATAGACAACATTCTTTGAAACGGATGTAGCTTGGCTTGATACCGCCTTCCCATTTTATATTTTCCCACCATTTCAGCTCACCTTGGATCTCAACTTCTGTTGCAGAAGCATTTGTGTTATCGAGAGGAAGCTTCTCCAGCAGCGGGCATCCTCGAATCTTCAACTTCTTCAGCATCGGCAAGTGCCCACCGCAAATGCTTTTCAGTTTGCGTAGCTCCCAAAGACATATATCAACTAGCTGTGGAAATGCATTTTGCCCCACCTCGCTGTCTTCTTCAAAGACCTTCTCCATTCTACAACAAAATTTTATTTCAAGTAATTCGAGATTCTGTAACCGAATGCTCGAAGAGAAGAAATTGATTAGCTTTGGACAACATTCCAAATATATATGCTTTAGGCATGCGAAGCTCCCTCTTCCCAACTTCCCCCGGCACATTGTTATTAATTTGGCAAGATTGGACACCCTTAGATTTTCTAAACCAACTGCCGCATCAATGTCTGCCATTCTTCCAACGAACAGAATCTCCAATTGATGGCATTTCTCAATCCAGCATTCTTTAAGGTTGTCCATCTCCATGCCAAGATTGGACAGTGCCTTAATGAACGCATTACCATACAAATGAAAGAATTTTGCCATAGAGAGAACCCCTCTAACACCATCTAGGGAATTATTACCACCGCAAACCTCCAGTCGTCTTTCATAACTCAAAGACTGCTCAAATCGAGTATAAATATGCTGGTAGAGAAATTGGTTTCTTTTAAAACGACCATATCTATCCTTGCGCCCTCCCTTGCAGGGACATACCAAGAAGTGGAATTCTAGAAAGCAGGATTTCCACAGTTTCGAGCTTTGGTCCAAAGATGAAAAAACACTAGCATCACGACCGAGATATGACGTCTGCTGCTGTCTTGGAATTGTTCATGGATCAAGTCCAAGCCACATCGATCCCAATTCAATTTTTCTGGAAGCCGATCTATCTTTGTCCAGTCAACCGTCTTGAGATGCTCCATTCCCAACAGGTCTAGGCACTGCATCCTAGTCAGATTGAAAATTTGGTGCGGAAGAACTTCCAATTTCGTGCCTGAAAGATCAAGTGCCTCAAGTTTGAAAGTTTATCTAGGCTGGTCAGTGTCATTAGAGAGTGGCAACCCTTGAGCGAGAGCCGACTGAGGTTGCAGGCACCTGAGATGTCGAGGCGTCGGAGGCTTTGCATGTTATTGAAGGATGCCTCCAGCATCTTTGTCAGGGGAGTTTGATGGAGATCAAGGACCTCAAGCTTCCGCATATACTTTAAGAACGTAGGAAGAACCTCTAGCTTGTGGCAGCTTTGGAGCTTCAACAACCGTAATTCACAAAGGCAGGATATGGAGGATGGCAGGGAAGAGATGCTTGTAGAAGAAAGGTCGAGGACTCGGAGTCTGGTCATGTTCTTGAAAAAACTGTCTGGGATTTCTTGCAAGCAATCATTATCATTAAGCAATAACGTCGAGAGAAGAGGGCAGTTTGGAGAGCTGAATTGGAATGTTTGTACCTGATTGTGAGATAATGAGATCCAATAACTTTCCTCTGCGTCCAAGTTGTTTTTCATTAGGAACGTTCGAGAACCAATCACTTGCCTCACATGAGAATTCATACCCACATGATATTGTCCTCCTGAAGATTCCCCCATTGTAAATTGCTCTTGTAGCCGGTTCATAAATTCTACTTCCTTAGGATGATTCTCCCATGGATATAAACGTAGATTTCTAGCCTCCTCTAGAAAGAGAGAGAAGTAATTTGAGTTTGATGACGTCAGGGACAATAGAACCATACATCTCTTGGCGAACTCTTTGAGCAGTACATTCCCCAGTCTCTTGAAAGCCACTTCTTTATTCTCCTCCTCATTGAAGAATCCATCTAAAAAGCCCTCCGACATCCAATACTCTTCTATCAAGGAATCTCGGTCGATGGAGCTTCTGTTCTGACACAAAAAGGAAACGTAAGAAAAGCATTTGAAGACAACGTCTCTGTTTGAAAAACCAATGCTGGCAGCCACATCAGCCGTCTCTTCCAGTAAAAAATCCCAGGCATCTTCTTCAGACCACTCCTCCACCTTGATCTTTAATTGAGCTCCCATTTCAGAACAGACTTCATCGGATTGAGTGGTGATGACGACTTTGCTGCCACTTGTAATTACCGGAACTCCAATATCTTTCAAGTCAAAGCTTTCCCAAACATCTTCAAAGATGAGGAGGAACCTTGGCCGCTTAACTTATCATTGATACTCTTAGCAGTAGTTGCGGAGATTTGTATGGACTCTGGGATCTCCAATGCCTTCTGGATTCCCATCTGCACCTCCATAAACCGATTCCTTCTTCCTTCGTTGCCAACACAATTAAAAAACTTCTCTATATTCAATAAACTCCAATAATATTGATGCACCAATTTTCCTTTGATTCTATCTGGCATTCTCCTCCAAGACTCTCGATCCCTGGCGCTCTTACTCGTATGATCACATCAAAACAGACGATTAGATTCTCTGGATTCCTCCATTGCGGTGACCACCTGTCTCACAATCCGTGACTTCCCCACCCTGCCATCCCCAAACTGAGAATACTAAAATATTGTCATCTCTCAAGCAATCCCATATCCGTTGCCTCATGTGTTGTGACAAAGCGCTTACAACCTCTCCTCCTCCGTTGAACCATCGATCATCATCCCTAAAAGCTGCCATTGCCTACGCCGGATCTCTCCTGCAAAATTCGAATTCATCCTCTCATGATTAAGAGTGTCGATGGGCCAGGCAATGCACCCCCATCAATTTTCAAAGCTGTTTAATGCTCAAGTCATTTTAGCTGGACCCAATCAACACTTTTTTTTCCGATGGAATGGTCCCTGATAATTGAATCTGCTTCATTTTGAGATAGTTCCCTAAAATGATCTCGATAAATGGTTGGACTGCGTGGATAAAATACAAACATCACCGTGGACCCGACAGTAATCCGCTCTTGGCATGAGCTTTTAAAAACACGCCTATTTTCTCCATCCCGAATAGATTGCATACTACGCGGTATCAACCTGCGGAGCTCTGTGGGCCGCACCATGATTTGTGTGTTAGATCCACACCGTCCATCAATTTTTCCAGCACTATTGAGCAGTATTGACTAAGTGAACTACCATTGAAACCTTCTATTGCACAACAATGAGATTTATTTGCCATCTAACCTGTTTTATAAGGTCACACGGACGTGGATGAAGGAAAAATACGAATATCAGTTTCATCAGAGCCTTCTGTGCCCCCACAAAATTTTCAATGGTAAGCGTCCAAATATCTACTGTAGTGTGTGTACTTAAGCTACGATCTTCTACGTATTTTACCTCAAGTCCTACAATGATATGAAAAAAAAAAAAAGATATGGTGTGTGGGTAAGAAATACATCATGGTGGAGCCCACGTAAATTTCACGCGTCAGCGCTGTATGGTGCAGCGTATCTGGAGAAGAAAACGGAAGTGTGAATGCCCCATCAATCAGTTGGCCCGCATTAGCGGCAGCCATGGCGGTACTATCCACCAGATGGATGGTTTGGGTCAAACTGAATCAAGCAAGCAACTCAACCAAAGGCTTTGCTATATATATATAATATATATTATATATATATAATATATATATATATATATATATATATATATATATATGGGAAAAGGTCGAGCTTATGGGAACCCCCGTGAGGTTGAACTGTATGGGCCCCACCATGATGTATGTGGAACATCTACCCTATCAGTTAGATACACCATTCCATGATGGACCACGCGCTTAAAAATCAAGTCAATCCATGACTTTTGTGGGCCACACCACATACAAAAGTTGAAAGGGGTTATCCTCCCATTAAAACATTCATAATCATTTGTTGGGCCCACCGAGGTGTGGTTAACAAATCCAGCCCATCCATTATGTGTGTTCCACTTGTACGAGGGATCAGACTAAGTTTCAGACGTATCCAAATTTTACGTGGCCTCACCAAGTGCTTTTATATGTTTTAGGCATGTCTTTACATTATTTTAGATGGTATGGCCCACCTGACTTCCTTATACGGCTGATTTTTGAGATATCCCATCATTTAAAGGGGACCCATCAAATGCATGGTGTTGATTTTCGACACGCATAATGGTGGGGCCCACACAGCTCGACCTCATGGGAAGTTCCCATGAGCTGGACCGTATAGAAACTTTTATATATATATATATATATATATATATAAAAAGAGGTGAGCCACATCATAGATAACAAATGGTTGGCCACAGCATAGGTTGTGCACCATGGAATGTAGAATCCATCCAAACCGTTCATCATGTGGAATCCAGCAGGATGACGGGTAGCCCCAATTAAAATAGTTTGGATTATCCTAACATGTGATCGACGACCATTTGTTTATTAAAATTACAGTCCACCTATTTTGGCTTCAATCATACAAATGACGGCCACCGATAAGTGGTCAAGGAAAGAATAAATTGCGTAATGAACTGAAATTATACCAACTCATTTTTGTTAGTATTGTGACTTATATTGTTAGGGAATTCCATAAAATAATACTTGGATAATTGGTATTTAAAAAGGTACCATGATGTAAATCTATTAATGTGGTACTACTTCATAAAAGCAAGAGCTTTCTGGTCCACGCAGATTGCATGGTACTAGCTATCATATTAGAGTATGAGCTTAAAAATAAGGCAAATCCAAATCTCAGGTGAACCGCACCATAATAAACAGTGTTGATTGAAGGCCCACCATTAAAAACTTCTCATGGAAAGGGAATTGGATTAAGTCCGGCCAGGACTGTGGGCCATCTTGATGTATGTATGCATATCAACACTGCCAATCCATTTTTCCATCTCATTTTAGGGCATGAGCCCAAAATGAAGTAAATCCAAATCTCAACAAGTAAATCCAAATCTCAGGTGCATCATGTTATTTTAAAAATAAAATAAAATTGGTGCCATGCTTAGAGGAGATAGTGGTGAATGACAATTAAAAACTACTGAGATACAGAAATTTTGGATCAAGCTGATGTTTGTTTTTTTTATTTCATCTAGGTTAGTGTGTCCTAATCAACAGATTAAATGGAAAATAAATATTATGGTCTGCGTTAGAGTGGGCTCTACAAAGTTTTTAATGATGTAATAAATTCAATCAGCACGGTTCCTATGATATGGTAGCTGAGATTTGGATGTTTACACTTGTCTTGGGATGTCAACACAGACTAACAAGATGTCGCATGTGTCGGCATTATGTACCAATTAGGGATGAAATTCTACTTGTGCCTCGAGGATATCTTTGGGTGTCATGTCACGTGCTAAAAACAGAATGGCTCAAAGCCATATGCATGCTCGCAAATGGGATACTACAATGAAGGACACATGGCCCTCACACAAGTGACACGTGTAGTTAAGAAACATGTTTGACAAGCTTATAAAGACCTGCCAAGATTGGAAGTTTTTTATAATCCAGATATACTCGGCAAGGCTATCTCACACGACTTTGCCAAAATAGGAGATCTACGTAGAGATGATCGGAGCTTCCATGATGACTACGAAGGTTCTATAGGTTGATTCCTCCCATGGAAGGAAATCAAATGACGTGATGAGGAATCCAATTTCGGTTAAGATAAGAACTATGTTGTATCATTTAAGGACCTTTGTAGCCAAGCTAGCATGGGAATTTGAAAATGGTTTGAAATTGTAACTATCAAGAATCTTGAACCAGCAAGGAAACTCAATAAGGGTTGCCACTTTCCTGAGCTATATAAGGAGCATGCGATGAAGAGCTTGGGGCCTGAGCTAAATACAATTTCTTTACACAACACAATGCTACTTATCTTAATTCTAGTTTTTTTTTTTTTTAATTAATTTAATTCTCCCACTTCTGTCTAGCTCCAGTTCAAAATGTATAAAGTTTAGGATAACTTACATCATTGCTATCTAGTGCCATCGCTATAGTACGCCTAAGAGTAGCATAAATATCCATGACCTACTATCGTCGGATCCTCGATCAACCAAGTCCTTACTTGGAAGATTACACCCAGTCACATCCTGCCAACCACTCCCATCAATTGTTTGTTCATACAGCCGACTGCAGGTATTTATCTTCTATTATTTTCTTGCTTATTTTGTTTCCTTGTTAGAGTACCAAGCTCCAACAAAATTATTACCCAACAAAAGTGACCTTTACATAGTACATAAACCTCCCTGCAAACTCGATCCAGACTTAACTTGAAATGTAGGAAAGGTTGCAAATGAAATTCCACCAAACAGAGCCTGAAGTCTTCGTGGCTAATTTATCTAGACTTCGCCAATTGCCTAGAGAATTGGCCAAACAGTTCATCGTCCAATTCAAGGGCACTAAGAATTGGTGCCCTATGATTCTTCCTGAGGCTAAGTTCGCTAGACTCATCTTAAAAAGCATGGACTTTGAGCTTCACAAGAAGTTTGAAAGCGAGCACTTTGGTGACCTATTCAAGTTGTCACTAGGGTCACCTGTTACAAACAAATTCTCTATGAGGAGAGTCATCAGATGAACTAATCACATGGCATGTTTTATTCTTGACTCTAACTATGAACAAAACATCATGGAGGTAATATAGGCAAACGATTGTACAAAATTTTTACTTTAAATCATTTGAGGTTTAGACCTTCACAGGTGTGAACCCTCTGAAGGCTAGCCCCCAAGTCCTTAAGGCAAATAATATTTCGGTAGTTCTAAGGCCGAAGAAATCTTTGACCTATTGTTAGAGGTCAGATTTTATCAAACTCTCTGACTACCAGAAGAATCCATTGGCTAAGGAACAAAAGGAGAGGACTGCAAGTGGCATAGTTCCAAAACATATTCTACTAAGAGTCATGTAATTTTCAGTAATCATTCCAGAGAACACTTGATAAAGGCCTCCTAAAGTTTCTCGAAAAGTAGGCCATGGGAGTCGACTGAGATCCTTTCAAAAGACAGTTAGCGTCAATGTCACCACGAATGAAATTAAGATGATCGGTCAAATTACCACTAACAAATCCAAGGTGGTGACTCCTAAAACACTGACAAAGGACATCTGAACCAAAACGACAAGTGACTATTACTTCCTCCAAATCTTTTGCCAAATCAACAAAGGAAGCAAGCCTCAATGGGAGATTAATGATAATTGCCCCTCCAGATGAACTCAAGAAATTTTGGTGATGTATGAATGTTGCTCAAGGCACATCGAGAAGGTTACGAACGATATAATTGGTTGTCATGATTGTCTGACCAACTAATGACAAGACAATTACTAGTGCGTCGACAACCAAACCAACAGAAGCACTACTTGCTTCTTACCACGAGCGTAGAAAGACGAGTTGACATTTCATGTTGCCTATAATCATGAGAGTATGAAACCCTGACCAAATCAAGTTTGGGTGCCATCATGAACTGCCACATTAAGCTCTAAGGAGACACTTTTGTAGGCTAGCATGATCACCCACAAACTTTGTAGGCCAATCGTAAGGCCACGAATGGTTAAGCCTGTTGAAGCATCACCAACCAGTGTACAATGCATCCATACAGAAATTTCCAAGATCCTCAAGAACCGACCATAAGTCGGAGACACAGGTTACAAAGGTGGGAGGACTGTGGCTAGGGCTTTCGCCATTGCTGATCAGGTTATATGTAAAAGGACGCGATCCATCGCAGAGAG
>JAJHSJ010000011.1:12555241-12612586 GCA_021015155.1 Magnolia officinalis
GAAAGATCATAAGCTGAAAATGAGCTTCGGGATGGCCACAAGATATCTCAACAGCAGTCATTCAATCTCGCTCTTCTCTATCGTGTGGCTTACTTGATATTCACGTCTACCTCATTTGCAGGCCCATTCTCTAAAATGAATTGTAAAACCAAATGGACGGAGTGGATTTCTCCTAAACTTATAGGGGCTCATGTACCCTAGCACTTGCATTCCCGTACAATTTTCTGTCCATCAACGCACGTGCATTCCCATACAATTTTCTGTACATCAACACAAGCAATGATTTACGGAAACTCTTTGAACGTGCCTCAAAAGTGGATTGGCTGGTGTGTTGAAGTCACCAAGTTCTGTGGGCCCCAAAATGAGGTATGTGTTACATCCAAACCATCCATCCTTTTGGCTAGCTCATCATAAGGCTTGAACCTAAAAAATAAGACTGATCTAATAATCAAGTGGACCACACTGCAAAAAAAGTGGGGTATTGAATGTCTACCATTGAAACTCTTTTGGGAATCAAAGACGTTTTGGATCAATATGATATTCATCTGTGTGACCTTATGAACCGATTGGATGGAAAATAAACATTTTGGTGGGGCCTTCGAATGTTTTAACGGTGCAAATAACTATGCCACTGCTATTTTAGGTGTGGTCCACTTGAAATTTTTATATGACTCGTTTTTGTGCTTATACTCTAAAATGACCTCTACATATGGATCAACGGTGTGGATCGATATAATTAATACATCATTGTTCGACCCATGTAACTTTGACCTCCTTTGAACCGTTAGTCCGTTAGTACAACTCGGAGCTCGGTGGTGTGTGGTATACCACCCAACCAGCTTCCGTCTCTAAGTGGCGAGAGCGGATTAAGTGCGCCCACGGCGCCACCCAAGAAGGTGCAGCCCTTACGGTTGGGCACACCTTGATGCATATATTCTATATCAACGCCATTCATCCTTTTTTTCCATATCATTTGAGAGCATTAAATAATAAATGAAGTGGATTCAATGATCAAGTGGACCATAGCATAGGAAGTAGTTTTGATTGAATGTCCTATCATTAAAATTAAAACTTCCCTGGGCTCACTATAATGTTTTCATAATGTTTTTTCTTTTTCAATCCAACTTGTTGATCAGGTCAGATGAACTTGGATGAATTAGCATTGTTCTGGTGGGACGCTCCTGTCTCCATGTGGAGACATTCATATGTGTACCCCAATTATCCTCATGTGTGCAATGACATTCATACAATCCATGAACGGACTAAAACGTTGGTGGAGGGCAGTACGTTCATTTAGAAAAGGTCAGGATCAAACAGTGATATATACAGTCAACCAAGGGAAAAATAGACTTTTGGGTAGTTAACAACTGAATCGGTTAAATATCCGCGGCTGCAAGATGCATATGAAATAGGTAGGTGGTTTTTGAGAAATAGTTTAAAAGCAGGCTGTTAATGGTCCATGGCTAAAAAGGCAAGTGCCTCAATGGAAAATTCCTTTTTTTTTGTTTTCTTTATTGCTGGGACGTACACTACCATCTATAATTTCATTGATATAATTGCCCCGTAACAAAAATCATCCAACACGAAAGACTGGTGTACCCAGTCTATCAAGAAAATGAAAGGAAAAATAAAAAGATTGAGTCCGGCTCACCGCTGCAAGCATGATTTGCCAAACAAATCTGGTACTACTTTACTTTGATTGAATACATGCAAAAGAGTAACACATCCAATTTCTTCGTGAAATTCATAATTCGAAGCCAATAAGACTAAATCATTTTAGTTCAGTGGAACACCCTATTGTTTCTACCACATTGTAAACATAAATGAAAAGAGAAATACAATAATTCAAGAGAATAATAACATAGTAAGCGGAGGTAGTTTAAGTAGAGAAGAACCACTTAGTTGAGGGACACCATTCTTTGAAAGGGATGTTGCATGAGTAGATGCTGCCCTCCCATTTCAGAACAAACTTCATGGAATTGAGTAGTGACTGGAACTCCCATATCTTGCAAGTCATGAAAGCTTTCCTAAACATGTTCCAAGATGAGAATGAACCTTTGGCCACTTAACTTCTCGTTGATACGCTTAGCAGCTATGGAGATTTGTATGGACTGTTGGGTTCTCCAATGCCATCTGGATTCCCATCTGCAACTCCATCAACTGATTCTTTCTCCCCTTTGCATCAAACATCTTTAAAACCTCTGACTGCCGTTCAGGCTCAATGAAACACCAAGTACCTACATCAACCGATTTCATTCTTGTCAGCATGTCCTGCAAATGGATCAATTCCACTTTGAATCTCGCCTGCATCTTCTTTGCAAGACTCTCCAAACCTGGTGCTCTTACTCGTATGATTACTTCAAACAGATGGCTAGATTCTCTGAATTCCTCCATTTTCACTCCCTACTGTCCCCATACTGAGAACACTGAAATCTTGTCATCTCTCAAGCAATTCCATATCTGCTGCCTCATGCATTGTGACAGAGCGCTCAAAACCTGTTCTCCTCCTTTGAGCCATCGATCATCATTATCCCTAGATGCTGCCATTGCCTAACGCCAGATTTCTCTTGCAAAATTCGAATTCCTTGTCTCCTGAGTAAGGGTGCCAAAATGGGCTACGCAACGCAATCAGATCAATTTTCTAAGCTGTGTTTGTGCTCAAGTAATTTTAGGCCGACCCATCACTTGATTAGGCAACCCATGCATGTTGAATGTAGACCATCGATTTGTCTACTTCTTTGTCATGTGTGGCCGACTTGATCAATGGATACATTACGAAATTCGAGTGGGAAATGGTGATTTTATCATTTTTGGGCTGGGCCAGGATGGGCCTGGGATCAACAAAAATTTTGGGCTTAAGCTTTGGCCTGCTGTTCTAAGGCCATGCCATGCTCAAGCTTTCAACCTTACGCGTCTGGCCAGGTCCACGACTAGCCTGGCCCGGCCCGGCCCAAACGTGGTCCATTGCCTCCCTATGAATAATGTCTTGGAAGCATTGTTGTATCATCAGAGCAGTTCAATTTTTTTTATATATTTTTTTCAGTTTCTCGTGTATGGCTGGTTAGTTCTGCTTACAACCTTTGATTGAATGCCCATCAATCAGATCAGCACCTAGGAAGTTTTCAATGGTAAGCATTCAATGGCCACTATTTTTTTTATTGTCCAGTCTCACTTTGAGCTTTACGTCTGTAACATTTTTTAGCTCATGCCCTAAAATGAGTTTGAAAAATGAATATACATCATGGATAGAATGCATACAGCATAGTGGGCCCACAGAGCTTGGGCCACGTAGTGCTGTACCAATATCCCTACAGCCGATGCTGCAAGCAATCCGTTGCCCAATATTAAAAAATCAAAAATTTATGGGACACCTACCCAAGCAAAACTGCATCGTGTACCCAAAATCTATTCTGCCCATTAAATGTATAATTTCACATTGGACCTTAAAAATCAGACAAACTCGTGATTCAGATGGGACACAGTAAAGGAAACGGTTGAGAGATAGATCTCATTCATTGAATTCTTAAAAGGCGCACCATAATTATCATGTCATGACATCCCCCACTATTAGATGCCCAAAAACCATTTAGGCCCAGGTCCAAAAAATCAGGACAATCTATTGCTCGGATGGGCCACACCAAAAGAAAGAGTTTAGAGGATACACATCACCCTATACACTTTTTTCAATTGAGTGGTCTGCTTGAATCACAGATTGAACTGAGCTTTGAGAACTTCCCTTAAAAATGGGTCACATACTAGATGGTCGGAGTGGATTTTGGCAACGGGTCCACCGTATGCAGCCTACAAGTTTTGGCTGGCAAGATTCGGTTGTAACCGGTGTCAGCGGGGGAGGATGAATGAGAATGGGTAGAAACGTTTTTCAATCTTCACTGTATAGTAGGAAACATTATTTGATAAATATAAATTTTAAAGGTATATTACAGGATTTATTATTATTTTTTTTTAGGAATTTTGAAATAAAAGTCACTTTCTTTTATAATAACACCTTATTAATAATATTTATATTTTGGTACTTATTTAATTCTTCTTTAAGTAACCGCAATAATTGATGGGCAGTTTCATCATTTTAAGAAAAATCATACGTTAAAGTGACAAAAGTTAGAGAAAATTAATTTAAGGTAACTGTTTGATAGTTAATATTTGGTAAATTTTTCTTTATTTTACTAACAATTAATGAAATATATAGAAGAGATTTGAGGTTTGTAGGAATTTAGAGAGATCTCGCCCCATACTGTTCTTAAACAAATAAAAATATATTCTGTTTTAATAGAATTATACAATACTCTAGCAAACATAAATTCTACCCATATTCAAACTTTTCACACCCTAACTTATTGAACCTCGAACCGACCCAGATCCAATCAATACACTGGTGGATTGGATCCAGGGTTGAAACTCAGACATACTTATCAAAGGGGACTGATCACCTATATATAGGGGGCTGCACCATACCTCGTTGTACAGGACATTTTCAACCATTGGATGCATGGAATGGGTTTGAATGAAAAAAGTACAAGAATATTTAATGCATCCACTGGCTAAAAATGTCCTATACATGAGGAGCAATGCAGTGCCTATATGTAATTAGTTTTGACAATTAAATGGGTCAGATCAGGATCTCGCCTCAACCCTGCACAACTCATCCTACTTGATCACCTTCCAAGAATGCTAGGTGGAAATTCACACTAGCCATGATAGAAAATATCTTGACATGAGAAAAGAAGAAGTTTTCAATAGATATACATACCTGAAATTTGGCTCCTCAGTGACTTTCAAGTAGGAACTCAAATAAATATCAAGTGGCGCAGTAAGCCCGAAAGCTTTATACTGCATGTGTTTATAAATGCATCCCAAAGGTTAGGGGTGCACACGGTTCGGATCCGGTTTCAAAAGGGATGAGAACTAAAGGTGGCCCCTTTCACATGAACGGTCCATATCGACAGCTGGCAGGACCAATTCAACTATCTCCTTGGCATTCGGTTCCAGTTTCAAAACCGAATCTGAACCGTGTGCACCCCTACCAAAGGTAGATGTGAAGGCAAGTGTGATAAAGAAGTGGATGCTTACATGAAAGGGAAATGCTTGCTTCTATGAGAGGGAAAGGGATTCCTAGAAAAGAGAGGAGTCTCTTTCATGGTCAAAAGCAATTTGGGCACTCCGAGTCCCCTGTTTGGAAATAGTTGTGTGGGGTTCATGGTTGATGTATCCAAGCTATTGATCTGTTGGCCCCATCATGGATGGACGATTCCCCCAAGATTTTCCAAATTGAAAGATTGTAGCCATTGAATCTTTGGCCTTTCCTCCAATGAATGTGGTTTGTTCATTCATTTCTTTTAACCATATATTAACATGCTAAGAACAGGGAAGGTTAGAATTGACCAATTGAGAGGATATATCAGGAGTGGCATATCCATGATCGGAGAAGACAGATCAATAGCTTGGATAGACTAACCATGGGCTCTACATCTACCAACTAAGTTGAGAAACCAATCGAGAACTCAACCAGTTTTCATTCACAATCGAATGTAAACAACAATCCTATGAGATTTGGTGATGTAGATATACTAACGGTTTGTCTGGTGTATGGTATTAGATGGGGTTAAGAGGGATGGAATTGCATTTGTTCCATTGGGATGGAATTGCATTTGGTCCCATGTGGGATTTCCAAGGTTTTAAAAAAACTTGCAATAATAGATGTTCTAAATTCATAATGAATTCGAGATCTACCTAATCTGTCCCACCTGTGAATCCAGTAAAAGGCATTGTTGATGTTAGCAAGTTCTGTGGGTCCCACTATGATGTATGGACTATGTCCACACCATCCATCCATTTTTGATATCATTTTAGGGCATGGTCACAAAAATCAGGTAGATCCAAAGCTCAAGCGGGCCACACCACATAAACTAATGAGGAATGAAGGCCAATCATTGAAAATTTCTTGACGGCTACACAAGTTTTTGGATTAAGCTGATATTCGTGTTTTCTTTTCATTCCAGATCACTTCTGTTGTCTACTTGGCCTTTTTTGATCCATCTTGGCCACGAAATTGTCCGCAACCCAATCTAACACTAGAAATCCACACTTTTTGCTACCTAGGCCCAAACACAATGCAAATCCAAATCTCAAGTGAGCCATATGACAAGAAAATGTAAGTAGGTAAATGCCTATCATTGAAACCTTCCCAAGGTCTACCGGTATGTTTATACACCATTCATATTGTTCATATGGTCATTCCTACTTGGAGGAATTGAAAACACAAAATTTAGCCTAATCCAAAACTTTTGTTCACCCCAAAAATGTTTCAACAATGCAAGTTTAATGCCCTGTTGTACGGCCCACTTTAGTTTTGGATTTGCATTATTTTTCGGCCCATATTTTAGCATGTTCCATAAAAAACACATGGACAGAGGGATTTCTGACAAACATTATGGTGGCCCCATCTAGCTTCCCATTGGCTTTCGCAGACAATTTGTGTCCTTGCCATTGCAATCCTCATTTTGGATGGCATATGGTCACCACCATCTTTTTGGTGCATGTAAGATTGGTTGTTGACCATTTATAAGTCTTTGTAGTGATAAATCTCATTCTCTAGAATTTTTTTGGCAATCGAATTTCTAATCATATCGTTGAAATCTTTTTAAAAATAAAACTTTTGTTATAAATTAATAAATATTTAGAGTTTTTATCGGTACAATCATTGAAAGCTCGTGATATTCCAAGATCATTCTTTTGACTGTTCATATTTACCCAAACACTCATCTGGTGTTACAGCTAGAGAGTGAAATTTTAATTTTACCCTTACATGCATTTACGATAGAACAATAGAACTGAAAGCTAGCCCCGTGAAATCCTGCTTGGTTGAGGTAGTCAAATGTACCCCATGAGGATATGTTTCTCAAATCAATGATGTCTTCAATTGTTTCTTCTAGTGTGGTCCAATTAAATCATCAGTCAATCTGATTTTATGGCAGTAGGCTTAATATGGGATTACACATCTGATGGTGGGAGTGGACTTCGAATACACATCAGGGTGGGCATCGGTCTCTAAGACAAGATTTTCCTTTCTATATATATTTGAGTTTTTTGGATTCATAATACTATGTTAAGAAAGGAATTTTTATTTATGCATACTCATGACACCCTGACCTGTATTTGAAATCCATTCCTTTTATTAGATGTGTAACTCCATGATATAGAGCGGCCGCGGACACTTTCATGTCAAAGATGGATCAGAGAAGGCCTGATCAAAGGCAAAAATCATCAAGACCATCAGAACCTTAAAACAGGCATATCTCGCAAACCGGAATGAGATACTACCATATATGATTTTGGGGTAGGATGAGCTACTTTAGCCAACCAACCCGGCTATGCCGGGTTGCCCACGCCAAATTTACGAGATTTCATCCTATTGACGGTCAAATTTCATGTTTATTTCCGTTTTTACTATTTTTAGTAAGTTTTAGTTTAATTATAAATCTTCATTCTTTGGGCTTTAGGAGTTGTGTCCAACACGAAAAGTGTTTAAAAAAATTAAGAGAATAACGTGGTTAAGCTACATAGGAGACTTACTATAAATAATAAATTTACTATTTATAGTAAGTTACGAATTTTAGGAAGTTTTAGTTATCATTTAATTCTTAAACTTCTTCCTAGCCTTGGTATCTCTATTTAAAAGGTTGTATACTCGTTTATTTCATCCATCAATTAATCAATTTACAAATTTTCATGAATAATATTTCTATTTTCTTGCTTTTTCCTCGTGGATTCGAGAAGTGTCTATGAGGAATCTAGAGAAGCTTCGTGGATTCGAAGTAGTTATCCTTGAGGAAGATGGTGATCGACCTCATCACGTTCATCCCTACGTCATTCCATGTTAAGCTCAAGCCCAAAAAATCAAACTAACATTAAGTTAGGCTCACCTTCATTTTTTTCTAAAGCCTAATTGACTTTCCAATACGGCTAGGTTTTGGTTATGTATTTGTCATTTGGAAGGATAAATTAGTTTTTTTTCACTCTTTATCCATACAAATATGAGTAATACAAAGATATTTTCCAATATAACGTAATCGGAAGAATTTTTTGATACAAACTCCTAATTAAATTTTAATAGAAAGTTTTTATTAAAAAATTAAAAATCCCTAATAATGCATGATATTAAGGAGAGGATCATTTGAAATTGCATATTTAGTAATGCATTCCTACCAGTGCACGGAGAATAGGTGGAAAGTCTTTTTTTTTTTTTTTTTTCCTTTAATAGAATCCGATGTGGCTAAAAACCATGACTCCCTATGGGAGAGTCTGTTCATAACTGAAATCCACGGCTCCCAAGCTATGAAGCCATGTGAACCCTACGGTAATTGTGTTTCTGAATTTTACATGGACTACCAGTTGTGTGACACAATTTTAGCTGCAGGGCTTATACATCATTTCAATCCATGATTCGTATGTAGTAAATGGTTGAAAAAGGCATACAGGGTAACACCACTCTACAAACTATTTTACTCGTTGTGGCCCAACTAAATCACAGATTGCCCTGAAACCATTACATTTTGGTGTGGCGTGTAATGGTTTCAATGAATTTTCAGATAATCATCACCTGGGCATTATAAAAAATCTACAGTGGACTTATCATCCAACATCTTGCTTTGACGTAGTCCATCTTAATCATAGATAAGACTGATTTTTTCCACATTTGACTTAAGTTGGAATCATGCATGATTAGAGTAAATTCCACAGGCACATTTTATCATTTCGTAGTTTCTTTTTTAATTAAAGATAAGAATGGAAATTTCTTTCAAACAGCTTAATGTAAGTGGATTGCGAGATGTGCGCCCACCCCTGTGAATGCAAATTGGCTAGTGGTCGGTGCTCTTTGAGCCCACCATGATATTTGTGTTTCATCCATGCCGTCCATCCATTTTTTTCAGATAATTTTATGATATGAGATTGAAAATGATGTGGATCCAAGATGTGAAATGGAGCATATGTAAGGAAATAGTGTTCAAAGAATGCTGACCATTAAAAACTTCTCAAGAGCTACAAAAGTTTTAGATCAATTGATTTTTATTTTTTTTTCCTTCGTCAAGATCCGAATGACCTAATTAACGGGTTAGATGTGAAATAAACATTACAGTGGGCATCGGGAGATTTCATGGGTTAGATGTGAAATAAACATTACAGTTGGCATCAGGAGATTTTTATTGGTGAAAACTCAATCGCTGTTGTTTTCCTGTGGTCCACGTTAGATTTAGATCTTCATCACTTTGGATCAAGCCATAAAATGATCTTAGAAAATGGATAAAGGGCTTGGATAAAATACATACAGTGGAAAGACAGCAACGACCACTAGCCACCTGGCCAGTGGCAGCTTCACTAGCCAAACGAAGTCCAACTTGTATTGTGTGTTGAGGTCACAAAGTTCCATGGCCCCACCGTGAATTTTGTAACAACTACTAATCAAACTCGTGGGTCTATAATCATAAAGGAGATTTTTATTACTGTACAACTCACTTATGAGCCACGTACCTTACTAAGCCCTCCCATACTTAATTTCCAAGAATACTCCCCTATTTTACTAACGCACATTTACTAGACCAAATGCTCCTGCTTTATCAAAAGTGTGAATGTTGAAAGCTGCGTTCCCTATGGCTATGAATTATAACTGTAGCCAAATGCCCTTGCTTTATCAGAAATGTGATTTTTGAAAGTTGGGTTCCCTATGGCTATGGATTATAATCGTAGCCATAACTGTAGCCATTGAAATTGACCACTAAGTAAATGGAATTGACTGCGAAGTGAACGAAGTGAATGGAATTGGCCGAGAAGTGAAGGAAATTAACAGTGAAGTAAATGGAATTCACCGCGAAGTGAAGAAAATTTACCACGAAATGAATAAAATTGGCCGCGAAGTGAATGGAACTGACCTCGAAGTGAATGAAATTCACCGTGAAGTGAACGAAGTGAATGGAATTGACTGCGAAGTAAAGGAAATGATAGACATAGGTCTCAAAGGCCATATGATTGAAAACACTGTTCATACTAATGCCTACACTCCAAACTATTTCCCTCACTTCCGTACCCCTGAATCAGGAATTGTCCTAAATTTTAAGCCTAAAGCCTGATTTTTTTTTTTCTTTGCATCTAACGGTTTAAGTAGATTTCACATAACCATCATGATGGTCTCTAAAAAAAAAAAAAAAAATCAATGATGGACATCTCTCTTCAATTTTCTCTACTAGTGTGGTCCATTTAAATCATAAGTCAATCTGATTTTATGGTAGTAGGCTTAATATGGGATTACACAGCTGATGGTGGGAGTGGACTTCGAATACACATCAGGGTGGGAATCGGTCTCTAAGACGAGATTTCCCTTTCTATATATATTTGAGTTTTTCGGATACTATGTTAAGAAAGGAATTTATGCATACTCGTGACACCCTGACCTGTATTTGAAATCCATTCCTTTTATTAGATGTATAATTCCATGATGTAGAGTGGGCTGCAGACATTTTCATGTCCAAGATGGATCAGAAAGGCTCGATCAAAGGCAAAAATCATCAAAACCGTTAGAACCTTAAAACAGACATATCTTACAAACCGGAATGAGTAACTTGAATTACCATAAATGATTTTGGGGTAGGACAAGCTACTTTAGGCACCCAACCCGACTATGCCAGGTTGCCCATGCCGAATTTGCGAATCATGGTTAAGCTACATAGGACACTTACTATAAATAGTAAATTTACTATACGAATTTTAAAGAGTTTTAGTTATAATTTAATTCTTAAACTTCTTCCTAATTTTGGTACCCTTATTTAAACTGTTGTAGACTCGTTTATTTCATTTATTAATTAATTAATTTACAAATTTTCATGAATACTATTTATATTTTCTTGCTTTTTCCTCGTAAATTCGAGGAGTTTCTATGAGGAGTCCAAAGAAGCTTCATGGATTCAAAGTGAAGGTAGGTATATGCCTGCCGATGAAACCTCCCTGGTCCACCATGATGTTTATATCTCATCCATACTTTTTGTAAGGTCATTCCTACTTGGATGAACTGAAATCATAAAAAATTAGCCTGATCCAAAACTTCAGAGGCCCCACGAATTTTCAACTGTGGACATTCATTAATGCTCGGTCTGGGCCTACTGAGTTTGGATTTGCATCATTTTTTATCCCATGTCCTAGCATGTTCTGTATAAAGGGTTGGATGGGGTGGATTTCTCAAAAATATCACGGTAGGCCCACTTAGCTTCCCATTGGTCGTAGCCTTGCAGGCAATCCTCGTCCTTGCCACTGCAATCCTCATTTTGGATAGAAGATGGTCACCATCTTTTAGGTTGGGTGCATTTAAGATTGGCCGTTGGCCATTTATAGTTATTTATAGTGACAAATCTCATTCTCCAAAAATTTTAGGGTTAGAGGTTTTCCGAATTTTGATGTTTTCTCACGATATTGTTGTGAAAATCTTACTAATTTTTTTTAAAAATATATAATAAATTAATGAATAGTTTAAAATTTTAACAACAAACTAGTCATATAATTTGGTATTTTTACAGAAAGGCTTGTTCTTTTTTAGAATGGAAATTACCCAACTATCCTCGTGTGTTGTTTTTCTATAAAAAGTAATACAGTAAGTAAATTTTGTGCCCCGCATTGTATGCATCTAACATCCAAGCCTATCAAACATCTACAACTAATCAATGATCACAACGGATCAAAAATATGTTGATTGAATCACCAGATGGGTTATACATGTATTTTGATGTTTTTAAATAGTGTATATTATTATTTTACAACATTGTTCTTCTCAACATCATAGCGGATTACATCTATTGGACGGATTGGATATCAAAAAAATATCACATGGGCACCACAAATTTTCACTTTACTACTTTCACTTCTCGGCCTTTTCGTTCACAGGGACTTTATTTGGTAAAATCCCAATTTGTCAAAATTCCTAACATCTGATAATTTTTACATTATTATCCCAAAAAAACACGAGTGATTCAAAATTGCCGATATTTTGAAAATTCCCCAATAATATTGTTTATCTTATTTCCCACAATAGTATCCTGAGATTTTCAACATAACAGACCTTCGTCACACTGCTAATCCTCTGTTTGTTGAGCAAATCCAAATCTATGCCTTTTTGGAATCTCATTGACAAACTCACTGCAATTGTCCACCGTTTCCTATGATTTTGTTCTGCAAGGGTGCAGCTACACTATCAGAACCAGCACTTTGTACATGCTTCAGAATCTCACACTAAATGAATTCTGACCCTTCCAATAATGGATTTGTCTAAACATAGTGTTGAAACTGCAGTCAATAGAAAAAAATCACATCCATGTGTCGTACTTCTTTTGGGTTGTCCCTCACTGTATGAGCCGTAACATCACAAGGTATATAAGAGTCAACTTTGGTGGGGTGAGTATTTGGCTGGTGAGCCTACCAAAGCTCATTTCCATAGCTCACTGGTTAAGATTGAAAATCAGGCATGTGCTGGGACCTAATTTCCAGGCCTACCTGAACTCAGTAACCCAAACTTATATCCAACCATGCCTGTTTCTCTGGATTGGATAAACATGATTAAGAGCGTTGATAAAGAATTAAAGATCCCCACCATGGAACAATTGGGTTGGACCAGTCGGGATTGGGATAAGCCTGGCCCAAGTTTCATCCTAATCCATGGGTTGGGTTGAGCTCATTAGCTTATGGCTTGTTTTTTTAATTGTTGGGACACTACCATCTATAATTTTATTGATATAATAGAAAATTACATCTAGGGGAACATAAATGAAACCTGAAAAACCTAGCAAATTCATACAAAATAGCAAGGCCCCACAACAAAAATCATCTAACACAAAAGACAGGTGAACCCAGACTATCAGGAAAATGAAAGGGAAACAAAAAAATTGAGTCCTGCTTACTGCTGCAAGCATGATTTGCCAAACAAATCTGGTACTTGTTTACCTTTCTTAAATACATGCAAAAGAGCAATACATCCAATTTCTTCATGAAATTCATAATTCGAATCCAGTAAGACTAAATCATTCAAGTCCAGTAGAACACCCTATACTTTCTACCACATCGTAACACAAATAAAAGAGAAATACAATAGTTCGAGGAGAGAAGAATAACATAAGCAAGCAGAGGTAATTTAAGCAGAGGAGAATCACTTAGTTGAGGGACACCATTCTTTGAAACAGATGTTGCATGACTGGATGCTGCCCTCCCATTTCAGAACAAACTTCATGGGATTCAGTCGTGATCATGACTTTGCTGCCACTGGTGGTGGCAAGGGCTGTGACTGGAACTCCCATTTCTTGCAAATCAAAGCTTTCCCAAACATCTTCCAAGATGAGGATGAACCTTTGGCCACTTAAATCATCTTTGATACGCTTAGCCGCTATGGAGATTTGTATGGACTCCGGGTTCTCCAATGCCTTCTGAATTCCCATCTGCATCTCCATCAACTGATTCCTTCTCCCCTTTGCATCAAACATATTTAAAACCTCCATTTCCACGACCATCTGTGATTTCCCACTCCCTGCATCCAGATCAATTTTCTAAGCTATGTTTGTGCTCAAAGTAATTTTAGGCCGACCCATCACTAACCTGGCATATGCTGCTCTAACACTTGATTAGGCAACCCATGCATCTTGAATGTAGACCAGCGATTTGTCTACTTGTTTGTCATGTGTGGCTCACTTGATCAATGGATACATTAGGAAACTCGAGTGGAAAATAGGGATTTTATCAATTTTGGGATGGGCCAGGATATGCCTGGGCTCAACCAAATTTGTGGGCTAAGTGTTGGGCCTGCTGTTCTAGGCCGGCCCATGCCATGCTCAAGCCTTCAATCTTACGTGTCTGTGCGGGTTCACGACTAGCCTGGCCTGGCCCAAACGTAGCCCATTGCCTCCCCAGTGAATAATGTCTTGAACGCATTTCTGTATCATCATAGCAGTGCGTCTGGACTTTTTTATTTTATTTTATTTTCAGTTTCTCGTTTATTGCTGCAGGTTAGTTCTGCATACAACCTCTGATTGAATGCCCATCAGTCAGTTGGCCTACATTAGGCGTTGGGACATCTTGGTACCGACTACCATCTCAGTACTACCCCCCAGATAGATGGTTTGGATCAAACTGGATCAAACAAGCACCTCAACCGAGAATATTGTTGAATTGGCATTTCAGTTTTAGAGTCCATGTTCACAACCCAATCATAAGTTGTATGTGGGCCATTATAATATATGGATTAATGCACGCCATCTATCTAATTTGCCAAGTCATTTTAAAGTATGATTCCAAAAATGATGCAAATCCAAATCTCCAGTGGACCACACCACAGAAAACAGTGGTGATGAACGCCAACCATGACGAAAACCGTACTAAATGGGTCCTAACTTCATGTGTTTCTTATTATATCTAATTTGATCACCAGTGTTGTAACCAAATTTTAAGAATTGGTGTTAAAAACTAACCTCATCCATTATTCAAGTGGACTATACAGTTAGTAAAAGTGTAGAGGGAAATGCCCACCCTCCAAACTACATCCCTCGATGTGTCCCACCTAAATCACTGATTGTCCAAAATATTGGTCCTTGTATATAATGATTCGAGTGGATTTCACATAATCACCAGGGTGGGGCTCCATAGAAATTCAAGTGGACGTCTCTCAACTCTTTTCTTTGGTGTGGCCCATCTCAATAAAAGTCAGCCTGATTTTCTGGACATAGGACTAATGTGTGATAAAATACCTAATGGTCAGAGTGGATTTCACATACACATATGGTGGGCCTTTTAAAATAATGACAGGCATCCCACTCTGGCTGTTTGACGAGGTTTTTGGAAGCAGATCCTATTGCAATATGCGCTAAGCCATGATGCATGGATAAAGCCATGATGCATGTGTTTTATCCACTCAATTCACCCCATTTTTCCAACTCAATTGAAGGCATGACCCAAAAATAATCAGGATCCAAAGTTCAAGTGAAGGACACCATAGAAAACAGTGGGAGTTAAAAGCCCACCTTTGAAACCTTTCTTGGCCCACTGAAAACAGCGGGACATTGAAGTCTTCTGATGGTCCATCGTGATGTTTTATTTGCCATCCAACCTATTCATAAGGTCACATAGACATGGATGAAGGGAAAAACATAAATATGAGCTCGATTAATCACCTAGTAAGTTTTCGATGGTAAGCATTCAATTGCCATTATTTGTTGTTGTGCGGTCCACTTATAACTTTAGATCTGTAACGTTTTTGGGCTCGTGTTCTAAAATAAGTTAGAAAAATGAATAGACAGCCTACATAAAACATATGCAGCATGGTGGGCGCCACAGAGCTTAGGCCACGTGGTGCCATATCGATATCATATCCCTACATCGGGTGCTGCAAGCAATCCGTTTCCTGTATTAAAAAATAAAAACATATGCAGCAGGACGGCCACCCGAAATCTATTCTGACTATTAAATGTATAATTCTACAATGGGCCTGAGTCTTAAAAATCAGGCTAACCTGTGGTTCAGATGGGCCAAACTAAAAGAAACGGTTGGGATATAAATGTCATTCATTGAGTTTTTACAAGGCCCACCATAATTATCATGTGACATCCACTCAAACCATTAGATGTTAAAAAAACATTTAGAACCAGGTCCAATAAATCAGGATAATCTATTACTCAGGTTGGCCACACCAAGGGAAAGAGTTTAGAGGATAGGCATCACCCTATACACTGTTTTCAACTGTGTGGTCCACTTAAATCAAAGATATTACTTAGCTTTGAGCACTTTCCTTAAAAATGAGTCACACACAAGATGGTAGGAGTGAATTTTGGCAATGGGTCCATCCCATGCAGCCTCACAAGTTTGGCTGGCAATATTTGGTTGTAACCGAGAATGGGTAGAAACGTCTTTTAATCTTGACCTATGTAGTGGGAAACATGATTATTTGATAAATATAAAATTTAAAGGCATTTTGCAGGAAAATTAATTTTTTTGAAGAGTTATGAAATAAAAGTCACTTTCTTTTATAATAACACTTTATTAATAATATTTATATTTTGGTACTTATTTAATTGTTCTTTTAAGTAACTGCATTAATTGGTGGCAGTTTTATCATTTTAGGAAAAATCATACTTTAAAGTCAATGTCGTTAGAGAAAACTAATTTAAGTTAACTATTAGACAGTTAATATTTGGTAAATTTTTCTTTAATGTACTAACAATTACTGAAATATATATAAGAGATTTGAGATTTGTAGAAATTTAAGAGAGATCTCATCACATTCTTTTTAACAAATAAGAAAATATTCCACTATAGTAGGATTATCTAAATACTCTTAACAAACCTAAATTATACTCATATACAAATATTTCAGACCCAACTTATTGGACTTCAAACCGACCCAGATCCAACCCATACACGGGTGGATTGAATCAAGGGTTGAAACTCAGACATAAACTTATTAAAGGGAAATGATCATCTGTAACGGGCTGCAACACACCTCATACATGCAATTTCCAGCCTTGGATGCATTGAATGGGTGTGCAGGGATATATATATATATATATATATATATATATATATATATATATATATATATATATATATATATATATATATATAATGCATTAAACCGGTCAGCCCCGGAGCTCGCCTCAACCCATGCAACTCATTCTAATTGCACACCCTCCAAGAATGCTAGGCGGAAATTCACACCAGTAATGATAGAAAATATCTTGATACAAGAAAAAACGGGAAATTTCAATATATGTACATACCTGAAATTTGGCTCTTCGGTGACTTTTCAGTGGCAAGTCAAATAAAATTAATTAACGAGGCATCAAGTGGTGCAGTAAGTTCAAAAGCTTCACACTGCGTATGTTTATATATGCAGCCCCCACATACAGCCCAGACTTTAGATGTGAAGGCAAAGTGTGAGAAGAAATGGATGCTTTCATGAAAGGGAAAAGAAAAGAGAAAGGCAAATGCCTTGCTTCTATGGGAGGAAAAGGGATGTGCTGTAGCAGAGGAGTTTCTTTCGTAGTCAAAAGCAATTTGGGCACTTCGAGTTCCCTGTTTGGAAATAGTTGTGTGGGGTTCATGGTTGATGTATCTAAGCCATTGATCTGTTGGCCCCCATCATGAATGGACGATTCCCCCAAAATCTACTAAATTGAAAGATTTTAGTCATTAAATCTTTGGCCTTTTCTCAAGTGGATGGGGTTTGTTCATTCATTTCTTTTAACCACATGTTAACATGCTAACAACTAAATTGAGAGGATATACCAGAGATGGTACATCCATGATCGAAGACAACAGATCAATGGCTTGGATACACTAACCACGGGCTCCACATCTACCAACTAAGTTGAGAAACCAACAGGGAACTCAGCCAGTTTTCATTCACATCGAATGCAAATAACAATCTAGTATGATTAGGTGTTGTAGTACAGATACTCAGGGCTCATTTGGCATCTATAGTCTAATATAATAAGAGCTTTTTAAATAAGAGATATTCTAATAAGTTTTTTTTTGTTTTTTTTTTTTATTTTTTTTTAATTTTTATTTTTTAATTTATAATTTTCCGCTCTTGTTTTAAATAAGGTTTTTTGGTAAAATAAGGTTTTCAAAATAAAATAAGCTCTTATATGAAATAAGCACATTTGGTAAAACATTCCAATAAAAGCTTTTTCTAAAAATTGTTGATGTCATTTTTAAAAATTACAACAACTTCATTATAATAATATCCACTACCGCCACTTGGAATCCACATTTGATGTGTCCATCGTGTGGGCCCCACCTTTGAGGTAGGTTGTCCAACATGTGGGGCGCAACTTATATGTGAATCATCCATCATATTGGGCTACTTTGGATATGGGTCATTCATCATGCGAGACCTTGGATGTGGACCGTCCATTAGGGAGGGCCCACTTAATGTGGATCATTAATCACAAGAGGCCACAATTTGATGTGGGTCATCCATCATGTGTAGCCCACTCTGTCCATTATGTAGGTTACCTTAATGTGGACCATTCATCATGTGGGGCCCCCTTCAACATGGATCATTCATCATGTGGGCCCATCTTTAATGTCCACCATCCATTATATGGGTCCCACCTCTAATGTGGATCATCCATCAAGTGGGGCCCACTTAAAGTGGAAGCTCCATCATGTCGGCCCCTACTCTGATGTGGGTCATCCATCATGAGGGGCCCACCTTTGATGTGAATCTGCATTATGTGGGTCCACCTTGATGTGGATCATTCATCGTGTGAAGGCACCTTTAATATGGGTCATTCATCATGCAGGTCCGTCTTTGATGTCCGCTATCCATCATGTGGGTCCCACCTTTACCGTGGACAAATCATCATGTGGGGCCTAACCTTTAGTATGGGATGTTCATCATGTAGGGCCACACTTTGATGTGGGCCATCCATCATGTGTGTCCCACCTTCAATGTCCACTGTCAATCATGTGGGTCCCACTTTTTATATGGGCAATCTATTATGTGGGGCCACACTTTGATGTGGGGCATTCATCATGTGAGGCCTACCTTTGATGTGACTTTGCATTATTGTGAGCCCACCCTGATGTGGATTATTTATCATGTGGAGCCTACTTTCACTATAGGTTGTTCATCCCGTGGGTTCACCTTAGGGCCTGTTTGGCCGGCAGGATTGAACGGGATTAGGAGGGATGGGATCAATTTTAAGATAATGATGGTGATGTCAATGGATTAGTTTAAGATCCATGGGTTTGCTATATCCCAAGACAAGTTCACCTGGTCTGTTTGGCACGTTTGGCATATCTCGGGATTTTACCATTCTATCCGATCCCTTTCAATCCCTCGGTCCAAACACCCCTTAGATAGGTTGTAAAGAGAAGATAGGAGGGTAAGATGAAAATAAATTAAAAAGTTAAAAGGGCAAACTTGTTCAAAATTTAATAAAAAAACTATTTAACCGCATAGACTAAATAAGTTCTAAAAGAAAAAGTGACATCCTGTCATTTATTTGAAAAAAAAAACTTTTAGCCTAGTTTTTAAAAGAAAAAACTCTAAAATTATAGTTTTATCAAACATTCTATTTTGAAAATTGGAGCTTATTCTTTTTAGATTAATAATCAAATAAACTCTTGTTAGTAGATATGCCAAACAGTCCTAAGATTCAAAGCAATAACTCCTTTCACATAATGAAAGGAGGAGATTGCCCTTGACAAACGCTCGGAGATATCTATGTGCTTTGATCATGGCCCAACAGTTAAATCAGGAACTCAATCACTGTTGTTTTTCCTGTGGTGTGGTCCACCGTTCATCTACACCGTTGTATTTATTACATCTACACCGTTCATCAATTTTAAGAGATCATTTTATAGCACCACCCAAAAAATGAATTATATCCGGAGATCATCTGGACCACACCAAAAATAGCAGCAGAGATAATGATTTTCACGGTTAAACAATTCATAGGGCGCACGGTAACATTTATTTTCCATCCGATCAGACCCGAGTGGGCCCCACCATGATATATATATTTTATCCATATGGTCCATCCATTTTGCCGCATCATTTTAGGTCAGGATCCAAAAAATTAGTAATATCCAAATCTCCGGTGGACCACACCATAGGTTAATGCTGTAGGTGTTATCGTCCATCCATTTTTATATATTTTTTTCTATTTACGCATTTATTTTGGTACTTTTTTTGAAAATTTGAAAAATTATTTTTTAATGATTCTTTTGCTGTTTTAATGATGCCATATGATGTGTTAATCATACTAGAACATATTAATGTGCATTTTACAGATTTGGGGTGCCATTTTATATTTTTTTAAAAATATTTTTTCTATTTACACATGAATTTTGGCCTCTTTTTTTAAAATTTGAAAAATTAATTTTTAATAGTTGTTTTGCTGTTTTAATCATGCCATATGATGTGTGAATCATAGTAGAACATGTTAATGTGCATTTTGCATATTTGGGGTGCCATTTTATATTTTTTTAAATATTTTTTCTATTTACGCATTTATTTTGGCCCTTTTTTTTAAAAATTCAAAAAATCATTTTTTAATGATTCTTTTGTTGTTTTAATGATGTTATATGATGTGTTAATCATAGTAGAACATGTTAATGTGCATTTTACATATTTGGGGTGCCATTTTATATTTTTTAAATACTTTTTTCTATTTACGCATTTATTTTGGCCCTTTTTTTGAAAATTCGAAAAATCATTTTTTAATAATTCTTTTGCTGTTTTAATGATGCCATATGATGTGATAATCATAGTAGAACATGTTAATGTGCATTTTACATATTTGGGGTGCCATTTTATATTTTTTTAAAAATATTTTTTTCTATTTACGCATTTATTTTAGCCCTTTTTTTGAAAATTCGAAAAATCATTTTTCAGTGATTCTTTTGCTGTTTTAATGATGTCATATGATGTGATAATCATAGTAGAACATGTTAATGTGCATTTTACATATTTGGGGTGCCATTTTATATTTTTTAAATATTTTTTTCTATTTACGCATTTATTTTGGCCCTTTTTTTGAAAATTCAAAAAATCATTTTTTAATATTTCTTTTGCTGTTTTAATGATGCCATATGATGTGATAATCATAGTCGAACATGTTAATGTGCATTTTACATATTTGGGGTGCCATTTTATATTTTTTAAATATTTTTTTCTATTTACGCATTTATTTTGGCACTTTTTTTGAAAATTCAAAAAATCATTTTTTAATAATTCAATCATTTTTTAATAATTCTTTTACTGTTTTAATGATGCCATATGATGTGATAATCATAGTCGAACATGTTAATGTGCATTTTACGTATTTGGGGTGTCATTTTATATTTTTTTAATATTTTTTTCTATTTACGCATTTATTTTGGCCCTTTTTTGAAAATTCAAAAAATCATTTTTTAATAATTCTTTTGCTGTTTTAATGATGCCATATGATGTGATAATCATAGTTGAACATGTTAATGTGCATTTTACATATTTGGGGTGTCATTTTATATTTTTTTCTATTTAAGCATGAATTTTGACCCTAAAAAATAATTGCAAACACCTAAATGTAAGATATTTTCATATTACATTCATTCTAATATATCTATCATTGATAGTAGATAGTTAGAAAATTAAATATATGAATTTTGTAGTCAAATTCAGGTTATCTGGTTCATAAATTCATCAGACAGTCCGATACAACTTCTCACCAAAGAGTGGACCGTTACACCACTATAAACATGTTCCAATTTATAAATGAATGCATATTTGGAATGCTTAGAATATTCCGGATTTAATCCATATTTTTTCATATATTTTTGACAAAAAAAAATAATTTGCGCCGTTATGGGCCGTTACGCCTTGTATCGCCGTTACACCCCCGTATCCGTATCGGTTTCGGAGGGCACCGTTACGCCAACCAATACCGATACGGGATACCTTGAGTGAAAGTAGTATCTGGGCATCCTTCACTAGCCATTCTTGCAAGAGCGTTTGCCACTGCATTACCTTCGCGGAAGATATAAGAGAAATCCAGGTTAAGGCCTTGCGTTTTGGAGTGAATTTCCCCCAGAATATACCAGAAGAAAAGGAAGGGTCCTCAGCTGCTGACACTATAACCTTGGAGTCGGACTCCACAATAATGTTGGTTAGACCCATGTGGGAGCTAATATTCAGCCCATCCAACATTGCCCGGGCTTCGGCCATATTGTTAGAGGAAGAACCATAGTACCTGTGAAACGCAAAAATCAGATTACCAGACTGATCCTGACACACTCCACCACCCCCACTTTCACCCGGGTTGCTTCAAGAAGAACCATCAACGTTTAGCTTAAGCCAATCTTCTGGGGGTTTGGACCATCTGACGATAATCGGTTTGCTGATTGGAGTTGGGGATGGGATACTGATCTGAAGGGCGTTGAGGATAGCAATTTCGGTCATAGATTGGCTGTCTGGGGCTGGAATGGAAGATCCAATCTCGCGCATCCATCGATTGACTTTGAAGATGATCTTGCTGGCAGACATACTCTGGCCCTTGTATCTGGCAGCATTTCGACTGATCCAGAGCTCCCAAGCGATGAGGCTTGAAAGGAGACCCCGAAGGATAGATGAGCAGGATTTGAGACTGGCTGACAAAGTCCATAGAGAGAGCCTAGAGTGGAAAGGCTGATTGGGGATAAGAGGCACATCAAACAGTCAGCTAAAGAAATCCCAGACTTCCTTTGCCGATATCCCATTGCATAACAGATGGTCAAGGGTCTCTACCACACCAGGGGAGCTGGAAAATGATGTGGCAGATGACTGAAGGTTGTGCGTTAGCGCTGCTGGGGAGACGTTGGGCCTGACATTATCCACCTGCGGCTGAGTGGATGGGAGATCGGACGATGAGCCATTAGCTTGCACCGTAATGCCAGGAGAAGGAGAATGGCAGCATTCGCATTTCGAGGCAATGGTCACCCCAAATTTCTGGACCGCCGCATCGACCGGGACCGCGCTGCAGGAAGATTTCCATGCGAAGACAGCCAGCTTGGCAAAATGTCCAAGGGATCTTGGGTCGTAGCTGTCTGATACCATTCCAAGCAGAGGAAACTGAGAACTTTCCGGATGGGGTTAAATCCCAAATTAGCTTGTCTGAGCGATTAGAGAAAGCAACCTTTGAGGCCAGCAGGGTTTGCATAGCCGAAGGGGTGATGAAGTCCTGGATGTTTACTAGTTTCCATCTGCCCAAAATTGGGTGGAAGTCGCGGACGGAGGCGTGCAATAACAGGGGAGGAATAGAATTAACAATGGCACCAGCCAGGATTCCATTTCCTGTCCAGTTGTGAAACCAGAAACTGAGGTTGCCCGATCCAAGGAGCCATCTAGAATGACGAATAGTAAAAGGAAGCACCTTGATAATTTCCTTCCAGGTGGGCGATGAGCATGGACGCATCCTTCTATGGTGAGACAAGAACTGCCACAAGTAAGCTGCTGAAAAATAATTGGCCCAATGGGACGTACCACTGATAAGGTTCCAGGCCATCCTGACTCTGAGAGCGTGCATGACGTCCTCTAGCTTGCGAATTCCCAATCCTCCCTCTTGTAGAGGAGTGCATATCTTCTTCCAGCTGATCCAATGCCTCTTGTTACCATGTTCCGAAGTACTCCAAAAAAAAGCTTGCAATGGCGCTATTGATATACTTTATTGCCTGCTTCGGGATGTTGATAGCTGCCATGAGATGAATCGGAATACTCGAGAGGACGTGTCTTATCAAGATTAACTTCGCTGCTTGGTTGAGAAGCTTGGCTTTCCACCCGTCTATCTTATTAGTAATCTTTTGGATCAAGGGATGCAGCATTGGCTTTGTGATTCTGCCTTTGGCAAGAGGAATACCCAGGTATGTAATGGGGAAGAAACCCTGGTAGAATCCAGAAATGTTGCTTAGGCGCTGGGCTTTCCTTCTTGAGGTTTTTGTGGGCACAATGAAGGTTGTTCTGGCTGCATTAACCCTTTGGCCTGAACAGCTTTCATATTCACGAATGAAGCTGAGGAGAATTTTCATGTTAGCAAGCCTGCCATTAAGGAAAGCAATAGCATCATCAGCAAAAACTAGGTGCGAAATGGTAGGACAAGATCTGGGGAGGTGGAACGGTTGACAGCTCCCTGAAGCAAAAAGAGAAGATGCGCCTCTACTAAAGGCCTCTGCCGCAAAGATGAAAATGGATGGGGAGAGGGGATCTCCCTGACGGAGGCCTCTGCTGCAAGGATGAAAATGGATGGTTGGATTTCTGCTGACTGCTATGTTGGTGAAGGATAAGAATTTGGTGCTGCTAGACTCTTGTTGAGAAGTTTTTGGAGGGACTGGTGCATACGATAAACCGAGGGCAGACACTTAAAAACTTGAGGTCTCACTTTGAGACAATGAAAACCTACATGGAAGATGCTGAAGATCAAGGAAAATAAAGGGAAGACAGTAATTTTAATTAGAATGGATCTGAAGATCAAAGAAGTGAATGGGAATGAAAGACAATTCCAGTGAGGAGGAAGATTGAATAGGATGTCTAGTCTGATTCCTATACCTTATTTGTCTTCAACATCAATTTTGATGGTAGTTGGATGTGGTCCTCTGCCTGAAGAATTTTAGCACATCTCTGAAGTTATAAAGTTAGAATATTTTTGAATTTTAGGATGTGGTCTTGTTTGTGGTTCTTATGGATGCCTTAAGCAAAATGTTGGATTAGGGGCTTCTGTGGGGCTCATTAATGGATTCGAGGTGGATAAAGGAGACTTTTAAGTGTCCCATCTCCATTTTACCAATGATAGAAACCTATTCTAGGATGTGGAGGCGTCGATGGTGGACAATCTTAGGAAGATTATTTGTTGCTTTGAAGTAGTGTCAGGCTTAAAGGTGAATACTCTAGAAGAGTGAAATGTTGGGTGTTGACATTCTTAAGGTGGAAGTCTAGGACCTTGTGTAGGTGTTTTGGTGTAAGGAAGGATTGTTTCCTTCTTCGTACTTGGGGCTCTTGTTCTGTATTGGGAAGCTTGCGAAGCATTTGTGAGACTAGGTGATGAAGAAAAAGGAGAGGAAATTGTCGTCATGGAAACACAAACGCTTCTTTGGCTTTTTTTTTTTGGGGGGGGGCAAGAATTTGTAGGAAGAGGAGAAAGAGTTCATTGGCTTATCTTAACGGCTCTTGGGTATATTGATTTTTTCTACCGATTTAGATTCATTGGTGTGGGTCAAAGATAAAACTGAGCAATTTACAGTTTAGTGCTTTATAGCCTTCTCATTGGGTCTCCATCCAATAAGGAAGTAGCTCATTTGGTCTTCTGGAACCCCCCAAGGTAGCGGCGTTGGTTTGGTGGGTGGGGGTGGAACAAGATGCTAATGATTAATAATCTTCATAGGAGAGGAATGGGGTTAACTAACATTTGCTTGCTATGCATGCGAAGCAAGGAGTCGGTCGATCATATCTTATTCATTGCATCTTCGTGAGGGAAGTGTGGGAAAGATTCTTGGGTATTTTTGGGATGGCCTGGGTGATACCAAAATCAATTGAGGGCTTTCTACTGTCTTGGCATGGGGTCAGTGTTGGCAAGAGAGGAAGTAGATTATGGAGATTGATTCTAATGGCCGATTTGTGGGCCTCATGGCGAAGAGGAGAAACTGCTGCTTCTACAATCTTTGTGGGGGTAGCATCAGAGGTGTTTAGGTGGGCTGAGTTGAATGAAATGGAGTGGGCTTCAATCTCAATTGTTCTAGACGACTGTGATCTATCTTGCATTTCCTGGGCTTCTTTGTACTTCTTTTGGCTGTTTTAGCTCTTATCAATAAAATCATATTTTTTTAATTAAAAAAAAAAAGTTTTAATCCTAGAAATCGCAAAGGGTTGAATGTGAGTTTTATATTTGTCAGGTTCAGATATGCCGATTCAGATTAAAAGACAATGTTTTGAACAGTTGGAAGTTTGGCGTCTAGAAACTTGTTTTTCATATTGTGGCCAAAACAGGAGTGATTTCAGGAGGGATCGGGATTAGGAGCATAAGGGCCCGTTTGGCCGGGTGGATTGGAAGGGCTTGAATGGTATTAGGGTGGATGGCGTGGATTTCTAGGTAATGATGGTGTTGTCAGTGGATTGTCTTGAGATACATGGGATTGCTATCCCTCCCAATCCTACGGACCAAACGCGTCCCAGGCAAATTTGAATGGATTAGGGTGGATTGGATGGGATTTAAAGGTAATGATGGTGTTGTCAGCGGATTGTCTTAAGATCCATGGGATTGGGATCAGATCACCAACTCTGTTTGGCACGCCCGGCCAATCCCGGGATTTAACTTCCAATCCCTTCCAATACCATCCAATCCCTTCCAATCCGACCGGCCAAATGGGCCCTAAGGAAAATCACAGAGTGAGGACGGAAGTCGAAGCTATGGATCTTTTGTCCATTAGGGGACCAAGCTTCAAATATATCACCAAAATGCAAAGATAGGAGAGAGCAAAAGGTCAGAAAGAAACTATTGATGGCAGACTAAGAGGGAGCTGTTGAAGATTTGTTTGAAGGTTAGTGTTGATTTCAAAGTCTACTCCTTAGAAGGTGTTTCTGCATGGGTAACTTCATGATGTTGCTGGGTGGAGTTACAAAAATGATTTGGTGCTCTGTGTTGTTACTTCTATCTTCAAAATGGTTGTGGATATAGTTCTCAGTTGGTGGTAAGAAAGAGGGACTGTTATGGAGCATCATCTATTGAATGCCTTTTTTGGTTCCTCTAAAGCAATCGTGTAGCGTAGGATATGGGGTATCACGTTGATGGTACAGGAGGAGGGGGAAGAAGCTTGGAAAAGAAATTGCCACTCCTTGACAGAAAAAATGGAGCCCACCATGTCTGGAGCTTGAATGTAATTTACTAATTTGATATAATGCATCTGTAGCTTGAATGGAAAAGGTAAAAGAGTTGTGCTTGTAGGCTATTTAGACATGCTTTTTCTTTTTCTAACTTGCTATTAATTATCCTTTTTATTTGATGTCTAACAGCTCTTCTCAGCTGTATATATTCCAAGGACCATCTGAGTTGATGCCACTTGTAAGTCTGAGGATATCACTGTTCATTTTCTATGAAGATATAGTTGATATTTGGTGTATAAGGGCATAATAAATGAGTTAAACCTGGGGATGTGTGCTGGTGCTTGATCTGAAGGGAAGAAATTGGTTTTCTTTTGTTTTTCATTCTTGTTTCTTTTTCATTTTCTTCTCAAAAATACAACGCCACCACCTACTCTGGAATATCGTATTTTGTTTTGAAGTTGAAGGGGTACAGGTTACGGATTGTGGTTTTGCTGAAAACCCTTTCATTTTTTCACCTATTTGAGGATTTTTGGGAGTGCTCATTTTCTCTAATTGTGATTGTTAGTCAAGGAAGTGGAAACTTTTGTCTGTATAGTTATAATTTTTACACTTGTATGCTATTTGTTTTTTTGCTGTTCTTATGTTTTATACAAGAAGAAAGAAAAGTAAATGTAGTTACAACAATGGCTCAGAACAAAAGCCAAGGGCCGAAGACAAGCTCAAAGAAAAGAAAAGTAAAGAAACCAAAAGGCTACAAAGGACACCACCAGACTTGAAAAGGATTCTATCTTCTTGTGATTCAAGATTGCCGTACTGTCATCCATCTCACCTTTATCTTTGAACTATTTGCCCTGATCATTGCGGTGCATTATATCATTCGTCTCTATGCTAGTTTTGACTACGTGTCAAAGCCTGCCCGACTTGACTGCCAATCCATCTATTGATATTTGCATCAATGCATCTGCCAATCAATAATTTGATCTGTTCATGGATCTATCTCTAGATCCCTTCATCAAATTCCGATATTTCTAGATCCCTTGATCAAATTCTGATTGATCTGCAATCCATCATATCTGCCATCTTTTTTCATCATTGTTATTTGTGATATCTTGTTCAAGTACATTTTCCAGGGGATTTTCAAGTTGTTCTTTCTTTTCAAGAATCTCAGAATCTCCAAGGGCTGTCAACATGTCAGGCTTGGGTTCCGTCAGGCTCAGATTTAGAACTTTTCTGAAAAGATCTTCACTAAAATCACATTACCAAAAGTGTTATTTACAATAAACAAGTTCCCAAGGGCATGAAACTTTCTTTGAAACCAAAATTGACAAGAACTGTGTAGAAAGAAAAGCAAATAGATGCAAACTTTGTATGAATTGAAATTAAATCTGATGTGACAGTATAGAAGAACATATGCAGTGCTCAGATAATGAAAGTCTGAATGCAAGCGATTAGTGTACTGTTATTTCGAAGAAACTTTCAAGTGTGTTTTTCATTCGAGGCCAGAGTTCCTGTTCAAAATTAGTTTATATATGTGGGGTTCATGGTTGATCTATCCGAGCCATTGATTTGTCGGCCACCATCGTGGATGAACAATTCCCCCAAAATCTCTCAAATGTATTAACGATGTATTTGCATGCTAACAATACGAAGGTTAGAGTTGACCAATTGGGAGGTGGGAATGTTCCATCCATGCATCACCTCTTGTGGGACAATCTCATCTCTCTTCAGGATCAGATCAGCATCACTGAGATTGGAACAAGAAGGCTTTTGGGAACGTCTTCCAAAATGTTAAACAGGAAGAAGATGCAATCACCTCAGCGGAACAGGCCCTTCTCTCTTCAAGATCAGATCAGCATCACCTCTTGTTGAAAGACGCCATAGCTCACCTGGGAAAAAATCCTCTTACAAAAAGAGATTTATTGGAAGCAAAAATCCCGCAATGAGTGGCTTCGGGAGGGTGACGGAAACACGAAAATTTTCCTCCATTTAGTTATGGAAAGAAGACAACAAGCGACGATACACCAAATCAAGTCAGAGTCAAGTATCATCCTCTCATTCCCGGATGAAATTGAATCAGAAGGGGTTCACTATTACAAGGATTTGTACTCAGCTGATAGTAAGCCTTGGTCATGGGAAATAGTGGAATCTATCCCACGATTAGTCATGGATCTAGACAACGAGGAGCTTAAACGGATCCCAAACTTGGAGGAAGTTAACGCAGCCGCTTTTAGCATTCCAGGAGATAGTGCTTCCTGTTTGGATGGCTACACGGGCAGTTTCTTTACCCTATGCTAGGAAATAGTTGGAGCAGATGTTCATGCGGTAGTCCGTGATTTTTTCGCAGGAAGTTTATTCCTGAGAAGCTTAGGCAACACGCTTATCTGCCTCATCCCATAGATCCCAAACCCTACCAAACTCTTAGAGTACAGACCGATAAGTCTATGCAATTGCCTCTACAAACTCATATCCAAAGTCATAGTGACCAGGCTAGCTTTGAACCTCCCTAAACTGACATCAGAAGAGCAAGGCGACTTCGTTCAAGGCCGAAATATATCAGAACATATTGCTCTAGCTGATGAATTGCCGGTAGAAATAGATAGAAAGATTAGAGGAGGGAATGTTATTATCAAGCTAGATATGCAGAAGGCATATGATAGAATGGAGTAGAATTTTGTTAATTGCGTTCTTCTCCAGTTTGGATTCGCAAGCGACTGGTTAGCCATGGCGGAAGGGTGTTGGAAAGACATGTGGCTCTCAACATTAGTAAATGGCAAAATGGCAGGCTTCTTTCAACCTTTACGAGGTCTTCGACAAGGAGACCCTCTTTCTCTGGCTATTTTCATCCTAGTGTCGGAGGTCCTGAGCAGGGGACTCCATCGTCTTTTCCAACAAGGTATTTGCTCTCCTTTTCATGTTCCTCGCTCGTGCCCCTTGATTTCTAACCTTTTATTTGCAGATGACACGATTGTATTTATTAATGAAGGTAAAGCATCTATTCAGAATCTCATATGCTTTCTTAAGAAGTACGAGGCTACCTCAGGCCAATGGATCAACTCTAGGAAAAGCTGCTACATTGTCTCGAAAAAGGCCCAACGATCCCGAATTCATACAATCACCCATCTTGCCAGCTTTAGGCAAGATAAGCTTCCCATCATGTACCTTGGAGTCCCTATTTCGAATAAAAGGCTAAAAGCTCTCAATTTCCATCATCTTAAGCTCAAAAACTTATAGGAAAACAGCGGGATGGAAATCAAGAACGTCGACTCAAGCCGGGAGGATTGTGCTAATTAAACATGTGCTTTCAAGTCAACCCATCCACTCTCTAGCAACAACCAACATTCTAGCCTCCATATGCAAAGAAATGGAAACTATGTTCGTCATTGTTGTCAAATGCGATCGCATATGCGCATACTGTTGATAAAATTGCATATGCCATCATGGCATATGCGATCCTGGCAAGTATGCCATGGCATACTTTTATATGCGACCAATATGCAATCGCATATGCGAGTATG
This sequence comes from Magnolia officinalis, assembly GCA_021015155.1. Lineage (NCBI taxonomy): Eukaryota > Viridiplantae > Streptophyta > Magnoliopsida > Magnoliales > Magnoliaceae > Magnolia > Magnolia officinalis. Next base: position 12,585,128 of record JAJHSJ010000011.1, read on the forward strand.
CGATCGCATACTGCATATGCGATCGCATATTTCCCAATAGCAAAGAGCGGAAGAAATTTTTTTATTTTTTATTTTTTCAATTTGGAGAACTTTTGCCTATAAATAGGCACTCATATCCCCTCCATTTTTACTATTCTTTACTCCAAAGCTCTAAATCTCTTACTCTTTTTCTCTTAAACCTCTTTCTCTCTTACTTTAATTTCTCTATAATTATTTCAATTATGTTTATTTTTTTGTATTTTATAAGTTGTGCTTACTTTTTGTGAATTAAGTTGTAAGTTATAACTTGTAAGTTGTTTCAAGTTATCCATTTATCAGTAAAATTTCTTTGTTCGAAGTTTATAATAATTAGTTATCTCTTAATGTAGCTTGTTGATTGTTTTGTTAAAATTTATATAATATAATATAAGTAATTAAATATCAAACTTAATGAAACACTCAAACTATAATGAAATAAGTAAAATAACCCAATCCAATCATGTGTACTAATCAGACAAGTTTTTCTTTATTTATTTATTATTTATTATTTATTATTTATTATTAAGATTTTTTTCAAAAATTTTTTTTTAACCTTTTTTTTTTTTTTTTTCAAATTATTATTATTTTTTTAAAAATATGCCATGGCATATGCAATTGTGTGATCGCATATGCGAATTGACAATCGCATATGCGAATTGATAACATCGATGTTCGTAGACTTTACGTGGGGAGAGAGAGACAATAAAAAGAAACATCAATGGGTTAGCTGGAGCAGGATATGCTACCCAAAAAAAAGGTGGCTTGGGCATAAGGAGGCTTCGAGAGGTCATGGCAAGCTTCCGCATGAAAATGTGCTTCTTCATTCTCAAAGGGCAGTCCTTGTGGGCAAAATTTATCCAAGTTAAATAATTCTCCCGTTTCATTCAAAACCCCACCTCGGCCATGCGCTTCGGATCCAAGGTATGGAAGTCTATTGCTAGATAGCTTCTGTTGATGCCGAAATTTGGTCGTGCTGCCTCACCTCCTGGTAGCCAGAGTATCTGCAATTTACTGAAGAACAAGAGAAGACATAGGGGGCGCCAGTTAAGGCTGGGAACCTTCCGATGCCTAAGTCATGATCTGGACTTACAATAGGCGTAATAGAATTGGAGTATTTGTTGTACCTTTTACTGTAGATGAGGCCTTTATTTATAGTCTTTGGTCTCAGAGACGTATATGGCAATAACTCTTGGATGGTGATTGTGTATTATGGAAGAGATCTTCCTCTAAACGTGTTGTGATTGACTTCCTAAGATCCTTGACGAATATCTCAGAGGATAATCCTATCTTTATATATTGTAAGTGTATTTGTATTCTGAAGTAGTGGTCAATATCCGAGGCCGAGGTCTTTGGTCAAGGCCGAACTCCGACGTCGAGGTCTTTGGCTAAGGCCAACCTCTGAGGTCGAGGTCATCCCTTGAGACTGTGGTCGGTACCACCTTGGGTTGGCCTCCAAGGCCGAGGTCAGTATCTGAGGCTTGTCATTGAGGCCGAGGTAGAAAATAGCCGATACTAAGGGTTAATGTGATTTTCCGGACCTCAAGCAATCCATAGTCATCCGGTCTAGCTGCTCGGCTCATCTGTCTCATACATCTGATCAGTCCATTTTTACCCATAATACCTTCCATTCACTATCCGCAGCTCCAGGTGGATGATCGGCAAAGGAGAGGTAAACCTCTGGAGGGAAAACTGACTAGGAAATGGGCTACTTGCATAAGTGGATGGCGTTAGAGTTCCGATTGAAATGATGTCCTTGAAGGTAAAAGACCTTCTCACTCCTAACGGATGGAATTTAGCCCTGTTAGCAGAACATGTGTGTTCCCATCTTCTTGCTAGGATGGCAATGAGCAAGATAAGCATATCAGATAACGAAGATGAGCTGATTTGAACATCATTTCCATCACAAAAATTCACTATTAAATCAGCATGGAACGTCTTATGTAGCAGAAGTCATAACCAGGATTGGGCAAAATGGGTGTGGCACAAGCTTATCCCGCCGAAAATATCCATGCTGGCATGGAAGGCGTTGAAAAGAGCGATTCCAGTCGAAAAGGTAGTGCAACGCCTTGGTGTTCACACATTATCAAAATGTGTATGCTATGAGTTGCACTATGGGCAACCCTCTCAGGGAATCCAACCATCCTCCTCTTTACCAGTCACGGAGCAGCATAACAACTCTGATGTTGTTCGCGTCATCCCCGTTCCAACACGCAGAGTGGACAACACCTCTAAAGGAGTCAACAAAGAAACACAGCCTGTCCCAGTTGCGCCTCCTTTCCAGATCAGTAGTTCATCCTTAGGGATTGATGAGGAATCCATCGATCACCTTTTTTGCAAAGGTAGACTAGCAAAAGAGGTGTGGTCTTTCTTCAACAACATTTTTTTATGTTCACGAAGGTCATATCCACTCTCTAGAGCAAAGGCTAAGCATATGGACCAACAAAGCCAGCGATAGCTTGAGATTTCTCAGACTACGAGGCCTATCCCCAAGCATCATTTTGTGGGAAATCTGGTTGGCTAGAAATGCAAATAGATTTGATAACAAACCCATCATTGCATCAAAAGTTGTTGCTAGAATCAAAAGATGGCTTGGGGAGTTATCTCACCAAATGCCAGAGGACGGTTTCTGCCCTTTCCTTCAACAGGTGGCCCTCCAGGTGCTGGATAACACATTCGCACAGGGAAGTCGAAGGAAACCTCACTATCTCATATGGACTCCGCCGATAGAGGGATGGGTGAAGCTCAATGTGGATGGATCGTCTCAAGGAAACCCAGGAGAGGGAGGAGGAGGATGGGGGAATTTGTAGGGATCATCAAGGCAACCTCATTTTCGAATTCCGCCATTACTTTGATTGAGTTACAAACACGGAAGTGGAAGCGCGAGCAGTTTTGAAGGGGATCAAGCGATGTAAATCCCAAGGGCTTCAAAGGATCATCATTGAATTAGACTCCAAAATCATTTTCAGAAGCATTACAAATCCGCAATCAGTGCCTCATTGGAAGATTTGGTATGATATAAAAGTGATCTGTCAGGAAATTGGAGGTATTAACCACCAGTTCAGTCATATTTTCAGAGAATCCAACTCGATAGCGGATTGCTTAGACGCTTAGGCAGCAGTGGAGCCCCGGATAGGCTGTACAGGCTCCGCTCATCCCTTCCAAGGGAGGCGAGAGGTATGTTTATGATGGACAAGGCAGGCTTGGGAACCTTTCGCTCGGGATAGCGATCTCAGCCATGGAGTCTTGTTTCCTTGCCCTTTTTCTACCCTGTACTGCAATTTGTCATGGCTAACATAAGGAATCATTCTCTAAGGCTGGGCTGGATGTTGTTTTGTTTTGTAGCACCTACAGCAGGCGTCTCCCAGCTGCCCAGCTGTTTAATTTCTCCGGTCATTTGATTAGCAATCCCGTGAAGAAATTATAGATTGGTTATGTTGATCCCTGTCTCAAGCTCCTACCAATTGCCTCTTTCAAGGAAGATCTCGGTGCCAGTCTCGAACCCTGAGGTGGTTCTAGTTATTCGTTCGGATTGCTCTTTGCATATATCCCGTAAGCTGCTGCATCTAGCCCTGTTGTTTGGTTAAGGAATGTTGTGATAAGTAACTGTATGTTGTTTGGGGGAAGGTTGTTGGTTGGTGGCTATATGTTGTGCTTTGTTGTTTGGGAGTTGTTGAATAGTTTGGTGGGTGGAGTTGTTGTTCTTTGCTGGAGGCAGTGATCTGTGCAGTTGGTGTTTTGGGAGGCTGCTGCAAGTTTGGTTTTGTGTTGTGAGTGGTGGTCTGTGGCTGCTGGTTTAAAAACAAAGTGCATCAGGTGGAGCTAGAGAGTGATGATGAGCTGTTGAGTGCCTGGCTGGCCCCAGTGTTTTGTTCATGCCGTCTGCTGGAGCAGGGGTCTTTGGGCTAGGCTGAGGAGGTGGTTCTATAGGTCTGGTGGGCTGTCAGCTAGTTTATGGGCAGTAGTTGTGGGCTGTCAGCTGGTTTGGGAGTGGGCTGTAAAGTGGGGTAAAATGTCGGTAGTTGCTTCCTATTAGAAATAAATACTTCAGTGAGGTGTAGAGTGGAAGTTCGGAGGGCTTTGGTTGATTATAGGTGGCAATGGGAAAGATTGCAGAGGCAGAGTGAAGCATTTTGTGCTGGTTCTCAACATTTTGGTAACGGGAAGCCGTTTCATGGTGGGGTTGAGTCTATATATGATATCATTTGCTGCAAAACAAAAAAAAGAAAAGAAAAGAAAAGAAAAGAAAAAGATCCCCAATTGATTTTGGGATATCCCCATCAAAAAAGAAGAAGAAGAAGAAGAAGAAGAAGAAGAAGAAGAAGAAGAAGCACCTTGTATTTATAGACTTGGTAGCAGCAACTAGCTGTGGGAATGATTGAATCGCGATCAGAGGAGCAGAGAATGTCTCTTTGTTGCAGGTAGGCGAGGCTGGTGTGAATCTTTGTTTTCTTCAGGGTGGCTATGGCATTTTGTTTTCTTCTTTCGTTTTGCTGATTAAGAGTTATGATAGGTGAGGCCCAATGTTTTTGTGGAGCCTACCCAAAAGTCCTGTTTGTACATCTCTGTTCATATTAACAAAGTTATAGGGGGTGTGATCCCACCTTCAGGAAAAAAAAAAAAAAAAAAAGGTTTCAGAGAAATAGTTCCTTCCACATAATGGGATGAAGTAGCTCGGACCTGTTTCCATTGCAATCCTCATTTTGGATGGCAGATGGTCACCATCTTTTCGGTGCACCTAAGATTGGCCCCTAGCCATTTATACATCTTTGTAGTGACAAATTTCTTTGCTCCGGAATTTCTCAGGATATTGTTGGGAAAATCTCACAAAAAATAAAATTTTTATTATGAATAAATAAATATTTTAGGATTTTAATAATGAACTAGTTAAGTTCAACCTTGTTGAGAAGGAAAATTGTCAAACTATCCTCTTGTATTGTTTTTCTTTAGAAAGTAATGAAGTAAAAAAAATTCGTGGCAGCCCCACAGTTTGTGTATGACATTAGCATGTCAAACATTTGCAACCAAACAAAATAATCTCATGGACCAAAAATCTTTCTTTTGATGTTTTTAAGTGGTGTATATTATTTTGTTATGGTGCCTCATCAACCTTTTAGGTTGACCAAATGTTTGGTTCTACTCAACACCATGAGGTATTACGTCTGTTGGACAGCTTGGATATTATAAAAATATGTAATGGGCCCCATAATTTTCTACTTCACCAATTTCTATAAAAAACAAGTGCAATGTGGGCATTATGGTAATTTCAGTGCTAAAAAATAGTCATTTCGGTAGGTAGGGGCATTATTTGGTAAATCCTAATTTGCGAGGAATTTTGTGGTAAAAATCCATAATTAAAATGTGAGATCTCTGTCTCAAACAACTACCAAAAGTAGAAAAGTCCAAGGGGTCACTTGGCACCATGGATTTGGGGGGATTTCAAATCTCCTAATATGTTTGGTACCATAAAGTCATTGGGGGTTTCAAATCAAGGGGATTCAAATTCCCTCAAAGAGGGGGTTTGAAATCCAAGGTGGAAGCTTGTATTACATCTAAAATCCTTCCAAGAGTTGCATGTGTAACATGTGTGTCACTTGGCTATTAATCTATTGGGCACATGGCCCACTGATGATATCCCAAAACAATTAGATTATCAACTGCTTCACTATAATTACTTTAATAGGATAATCTGCTCTGTCCAAACATTGCCCATTTAAATCAATGGTTAAAAATCATTGGTTAGTCACTCGGATGTGATCCTGTGCTTCGGGCAAAGTATATATTTCAATGGGCTTATTACAACCATTGTGTCAAAACATTACATACGTACACTAATTAGAGATATTAAAGTTGATTTAGTAATTAAATTCAAACCCCTGTAAATATAGCATGCATGGCTACTTTTGGATTATAGGGATTCTGAATCCAGGGTGCCAAACATAACGGGTGGATTTCAAATCCTAAGGGGTTCCAAATCCAGGGGGTTCTGAATCCAAGGCTTCCAAATCCAATCTCCCAAACAGGCCATAAGGGCCTATTTGACTGACTCACTGGTTAAGAAAAAAAAAAAAAAAAAAAGATTGCAAATTGGCCATGTAATGGGACCCAATTTCCAGACCTACCTCAACTTAGCCGATGCATCGTCACATAACCCAACCCAAACTTTTATCCAACAGTGCCTGTTTCTCTGGATTGGATAAACGTGATCGAACGATTGGGTTGGACCAGTTGGGATTGGGATGAGCCTGGCCCTAGTTTCAGCCTTATCCATGGGTTGGGTTGAGTTCATTAGCTTGTGCCTCTTTTCTTCTTCTTTTTTTTTTTTTTAATTGTTGAGACACTGTCATCAATAATTTCATTGATATAATAGAAAATTACATCTACATTAGGGGAACATAAATTAAACCTGAAAAACCCAACAAATTCATACATAATAGCTAGGCCCCATAATAAAAACCATAAATAATAAAGACGGGTGGACCCAGTTTATCAGGAAAATAAAAGAAAAAATTGAGTCCTGCTTACTGCTGCAAGCATGATTTGCCAAACAAACCTGTACTTGTTTACCTTTTACGAAATACATGCAAAAGAGCAACGCATCCAATTTCTTCCTAAATTCATAATTCAAAGCCACTAAGACTAAATCACCTAAATCCGATGGAACACCCTCGTCTTTCTGCGACACCGTAACACAAATAAAAGAGAATTACAATAGTTCAAGAAGAGAAGAATAACAAAGTAAACAGAGGTAGTTTAAGCATAGAAGAATCATTTAGTTGATGGACGCCATTCTTTGAAATGGATGTTGCAAGGCTTGACGCTACCCTCCCATTTTATGCTTTCCCACCATCTCAACTCACCTTGGATCTCGACTTCTGTTGCAGAATCATTTGTGTTATGGAGAGGAAGCTTATCCAACATCGGGCATCCTTGAATCTTCAACTTCTTCGGCATTGGCATGTGCCCACCGTGAATTCTTTTCAATTTGTGTAACTCCCAAAGATGTAAATCGACTAGTTGTGGAAGGAAATGCATTTTGCCCCACCACGTTGTCTTCTACAAAGACCTTTTCCTGTCTACAACAGAATTTTATTGCAAGTAATTTGAGATTCTGTAACTGAATGCTCGAAGAGAAGAAGTTGACGAGCTTTTGGCAACATTCCAAATGTATAAATGTATATGCTTTAGGCATGCGAAGCTCCCTATTCCAAACCCGACACACTGTTCTTAATTTGGCAAGATTGGACACCCTTAGATTTTCTAAACTGACTGCCGCATGGCCCGCATCAACATCTGTAGTTCATCCGACTATGAGATACTCCAATTGATGGCATTTCTCGATCCATCATTCTTTAAGGTTGTCCATCTTCATGTTGACATCGGATAGTGCCTTAACAAACACATTTCGATACAAATGAAAGAATTTTGTCACCAAGAGAACCCCTCTAACACCATCCAGGGAATTCTTACCACCTCAAACCTCCAGGCGTCTTTCATAACTCATAGACTGATCAAATCGAGTATAAATACTCTGGTAGATAAATCACTTTCTTTTAAAATGAGCATATATATATATATATATATATATATATATATATATATATATATATATATCCTTGTGGTCTCCCTCGCAGGGACAGACCAAGAAATGAAATTTTAGAAAGCAGGATTCCCACAGATCAGGGCTTTGGTCTAAAGACTCGAAAATGCTGGCATCACTGACTGAGATGCGACGTCTATTGCTGTCTTGGAGCTATTCATGCAACGAATTCAAGCCACATCGATCCCAACTCAATTCTCGATCTTCTTGAGATGCTCCATTCCTAACAGGTCCAGGCACTGCATGGTAGTTAGATTGAAAATTTCGTGCGGGCACTCTTCCATTTTCGTGCCTGATCGATCAAGTGCCTCATGTTTTGAAAGTTTATCTGGGATGACCAGTGTCAGTAGAGAGCGACAACCCTTGAGCGAGAGCTGGCTGAAGTTGCAGGCACCTGAGATGTTGAGACGTCGGAGGCTTTGCATGTTGTGGAAGGATACCTCAACCATCTTCGTCAGGGGAGTTTGATGGAGATCGAGGATCTTGAGTTTCTGCATATCCTTTCAGAATGCAGGAAGAGCGTCTAGCTTGCAGCAGCTTTGGAGCTTCAACAGCCGTAATTCGCAAAGGCAGGACATGGACGAGGGCAGGGAAGAGATGCTTGAATAGAAAATATTCAGGGAGGATCACCGCCGTATGCGGGAGGGACTGCTCACCGAGACCATGACATGTAAGTGGCCCGTAAGGTTTATTGATAGACACCTTACTCAAGTCAAGAGACAGGTATGCACAACTACTCTAATCCAACTACACCCACTGTGTGTCTGCCCTGACTTAGGCATCGGAGGGTCCTCGGCTACAACCGGCGCCCCTAGTGTTTCTTTGTTTTGCAGGTGCGTTACCGGCTAACAAGAGGAAGGGTTGGATCGACCGGATTACAACATCAACAGGAGCCTAGGTAATTTGGTCTTGATGACACCAGGGACAATAACACCATGCATCTCTCTGCGAGCTCTTTGAGCAGTATATTCCCCAGTCTCTTGAAAGCCGCTTCATTATTCTCCTTATTGAAAGATCCATCTAAAAACCCCTCCGACCTCCAATACTCTTCTGTCAAGGAATCTCCATCGATGGAGTGTCCATTTCCACAGAAAAAGGACACGTAAGAGAAGCATTTCAAGACCATGTCTCTGGTTGTTGAGAAACCAATGCTGGCCATCACATCAGTTGCCTCTTTCTGTAAAAAATCCTAGGTGTCTTCTTTAGACCACTCTCCCGACATGATATTTACTTGGGCTTCCATTTCCTTACAAATTTCTCGGGATTGAGTTGTGATCATGACTTTGCTGCTGCTGGTGTGATGCAGGACAATTAACCACTTGCTCTAAAAGCTCGAACTATTAGAGTATGACAAATTAATCCCTTTATCTCATTGCCCAGGCCCTACATCTCATGGGTTTAGGACTTCGGTCGAACCCCCTTCGTGGGCCCCATATCACATGGGCCGCCCACCCCGAGTGTGTCCCCGCATCCCACGGGCTACCCCACTCAAGCCTGGTGTGAAATGCGCATTAATCACCCCCAGTGAGGAGTCTCGAACACAAGGCCTCCTCCGTGGGCCGCATCCACCCCGAGTGTGCCCCTGCATCCCACAAGCGACCCCACTCGAGCCCAGTGTGAAAATGCCCCTGCATTATGGTGATAGCAAGGGCCATGACTGGAACTCCCATCTTTTTCAAGTTGATGCCTTCCCAAACATCTTCCAAGACGATGAGGAACTTCTGGCTGCTTAGCTTAGCTGAGATTCGTTTATCAGCTGCGGAGAAGTGCATGGACTTTGGGATCTTCAATGCTTCCTTGATTCCCATTTGTACCTCCATTAAACGATTCCCTTTCCCCTTTTCATCCAACTCCATTAAAATCGGTGTCTGCCAATACTCATCAAAATTAAACGATCCTTCCTGCCCTTTTTGCTAACGGTCCAATTCTCCTCTGAATCTCGCTTGCATCTTCTCTGAAAGACTCTCGACCCCCGGTGCTCTTACTCTTATGATCACATCAAACAGATGACTACATTCTCTGGATTCCTCCATCACCGCTGCAACCACCTGTCTCATGTTCCTCGTCTTCCCCACTCCCTCCCATCCCCAAATTGAGAACACTGAAATCTTGTCATCTCTCAAGCAGTCCCATATTTGTTGCCTCATGCGTCGTGACCAAGCACTTACAATCTCTCCTCGTCTGAGCTGTCGATCATCACCATCCCTGGAAGCTGCCATTGCCTCTGGATGATCCCTTTCTGCAAAATTGGAATTCCTTGTTTCGTAAGGGTGGAAATGAGAGCATGGGCTAGGCATGGCCTGCAAGCTTGGCCCTATCAATTTTCAAGCAGGTTTATAATTAGGCTCGAGTCATGTTAGACCAATCCATCCCGACCTGACTTCATCCGGATTTTCTCTCTCACTAATGGATTGCCTATTACACAATCCAATTTTTACCGTGTGGAACTTTGCTGGCCCATTGTGATTTATGTGTTAGATCCAAACAACCCTAAAAAGTAGGCACATCCAAAGCTCAAATGGACCACACCACAGGTAGCAGTGGGAGTTGAAAGACTAATTTACAACTATAGTGTGGCCCATTTGAGCTTTGGATCTGTCTCGCTTTTGGCCTCGTGTCTTACAAGGTATGGAAAAATGGATGGACGATGTGAATCTAATACATACATTATGATTGGGGCCATGGAAGTTCCATATGTCAACACTCCAGGTTTTCTTCTCTCTTGCAAGCAACTGAATTTATTGATGCATGAAATGTATGTATTTCTTATATCCACACTGTTCATCCATTTTTTCAGATTATTCTGAAAAACAGGGCAAGCCAACACTCAAGTGGACCACACCACAAGAAATAGTAGGAATTGATGCTACTGTTGAAAACTTCCTGTGGCCACAGAAGGCTCTGATCAAGCTGATATTTGTGTTTTAACTTCATCCAGGTACGGGTGACCTTATGAACAGGGTAGATGAGAAGTGTCATGGTTGGCACTAGGAAGGTTTCAACGGTAGTTTGTTCAGTCATCACTTCTTTCTATGGTGTGATCCACTTGAGCTTTGGATGTACCTCATGTTTAGGTTCATGTTCTAAATTATCTGTAAATATTGATGAACAGTGTGAATTTGACACAAAAAATCATAGTGGGGCTTGGAGAAGATTCACAATTAAAACTTGCATTGTGTAGCAGGCAATCTATCCTAGAGAGAAATTCTGGGTATTTTGTTACTGGAGTCCCGAGAAATGACGCATTCCAAACCAAAAGAAATTATGAAAATAATACTCCACAGGAGAAACATTGAATGGTTAGGATCTTACAATCTAGAAGACTGCAGGGGATCCCCCATCAATAGTGGTGCCCATCAGACCCAACAATTTGGTTAATGCAAGTGTATAGGACCATGTGCATCAACTATGTATATGTTGATGCTCAGGACCCCTGCTCTAGGGCTATCCCACTTTGATACTTATAGTTTTGTTAGGTTTCTGTATGAGTAACTAATAATATGCTCCTATGAGATTGACTAATATCATCTATTCATCATTGAATTTCCTAATTTATCTTGGTCTTGGGAGCATCTTTATGTGTTGGTGGGAAATTTTTTAACCATTTTGTCATATTTAGCAATAAAGTTCTCATTTGACAAAAAAGACAAGAAAATACTCAATGGGACTGGATTACTGATGATACCATATGAATATGACAGTTTTCATCTCTAAGCACACTCCAATACCTTAAGGGCTTGGATTACTGATGTAAGTGCCATCGAAATTCAATTTTCATACTCCTACCAAAGGAGGGTGATGCAGGGAGGGACGTGATGGGGTCGATTCCTCAGAGTTTCCTTGAATCCACGAGGGATAAAATAGAAATAAATTCTAATAAATTCGAAAAGAAATTGATTGATGATAAAAATAAAAAATAAAAAATTAGTAAATTCTAATAAAAGAAATAATTCCTTTTTGAATAATTTCTAATAAATTCGAAAAGAAATTACAATCCTTTAAATAGTGGACTCGAACCTAAGATGAAGTTTTAGAGTCAAAACTCCAACTCAAACTCCCTAAAAACGTGACTTACTATAAGTAGTAAAATTATTGTTTATAAACGGTGATGATTCCTATTAGACTTCATGGTTTTTGGCCAAAAATATTAAGTGTCCAATTTAGCCTAACCACATTATTCTCCTAATTTTTCTAAGCCCTTTTCATGTTGGGCACAACATCAAAAGTTATGATTGAACTATAACTTACTATAAAAAAATAAAATAAAATGGACTTTTGACTGTTGATTTGAAATCTTGCAACGCGTGGGCAACCCAGCATAATAGGGTTGGTTGGCTAAAGTAGCTTATCTTATCCTAAAATATATATGATACGTCGAAAAACTCATTCCGGTTTGCGAGATATGATTGTTTTAAGGTTCTGACGGTCCTGATCACTTCTACCTTCGATCGGACCTTATCTGGTCCATCTTGGCCATGAAAGTGTCCGCGTTAGAAAAGGTCCCATGTGGTGATTCTCCTAAAAACTGGAGATGAAAGGGACCAAATGATTGTACTTTAAATCTTTCCAGCAATGCCTGGGAGGGTACTGCTCCCTATATGCAGTAATTCCACTCGCAGATTTTCCAACAAAACACTAGAGAGAACGAATCAAGAGTACTTTCCTCTTTCCTATAAAGGACTGTTTCTGCAATTACTTGAGACTGCTCCAACCTTCTCCCTCATAGTCCATGCAATTCCAAAGTGATTGGAAAAAAACAGTGCAAAATCAACCCACTGAACAATGGAGGAATAGGTGAACTGATTCCTCTCCTTCATTGCACCTGTTTGGTAAGCTAACATCTCTTTTCTTTGGATGGAGCTTTGCTAAGTGCACACGTGTGTGCAATAGAGCTCATGTACATGCCACTCATGTGCCAGCATGTCATGATAGGTTCAAGATCAAATCCATCCATCAGAAAGGAACCACTAGATTGAGGCCCCATCCTGAGAATCAGGTTGATCCACTAGTCAGGTGGGTCACAGTCTGCAAGACAAATGAGCTACTCTAAAAAAAAAAATGGATAAAGTTTTCTAACCCATCCACCTGTTTCTAGTATTGGGGCCCGCTTGATGAGTGGACCAGATTTATTTTTGGTAGAACATGTAGAAGGTCGGACCAATCTGATGGATGGATTGGATCTCACACCTATGTGCCATGCTGTCAGTCATCATCCTATGGAAGGAACAAGCAGAGGCCCGCTTCCTTGTCTGACAAATTCCTCCTACAAGGGGGAGACCAAACTACTACATCCGGATGATGAAGAAACATTGAGCAAGGGAGAGCTCCCTATCTGGGGCAAGACTTGCTAACCTCGGAAACTCCTCTTGGAGGGACCTCTCTCCAATCCACAGGTCTTTCCAGAACTGATTTGCTGCCTGTCACCATATGATAATCTGACCCTCTCCTTAAACTTGTCCACCACTCTACAGACTGCCTTACACAGCCCAGAAGTTCTATATAAAGATGTCCTTTACCCACCAGCCCCTTTCCTGGAATCTTCCCCAACTTCTGGGAGGGTGACCTGCTTTAGTTTCCCTAACAGCAGGTGAATTCCTCAGCCTTTGTCTTTAAGGTTCCTTGTGAATGTCAAGTTTCATTCCAGTCTACCATCAACTGACACTTTTTTCTGCAAGGTGATTTTGAATAAACTTGGGAAGTTGGCCTCCAGTGACAACCCATCCATACTTCTTCACATTAATGTTTCTTCTTCTTTCATTTTTTCCTTTCCAACACCCAACTTCAAGACGTGTTGGATCTGGTTGTCAAGGTCCTCATTTTGGGTTCGTATTGGAAAAGCTAGCCTGATTTGATGTCAGTTTGGATTCGGGTTGAGCAAATTCAGGTTGGATTAGGATGTGTTGGAAATAATTACATCTATTTGGGTTGGGTCTGGTCAGGTTGGGTCCAGTTGGATTGAGTATGGAGTAAGTTGGGTTGGGTTGGGTTGGGTTGGGCTGCGAGTTGGGTCCTCTTGAGGTCAGCTTGGGCTCAGGTTGACCCCCAACCCAACCCAACCCAACCTGGTCGAGTTGCACTCCTAACCCTGACACCCTTTTTAGCCATGTATCTTGTCCACCGTTGTGCTTATGCGCTGTTGCTGTTTTAGGAATATATTCGTACAGTCAATTCGTCCAACCATCTGCTGACATTGATTACTTATGTACCAGTGCTCAATGCAACTGCGCAACTTCAGAAGGAACTGTCTGCTCTGCAATCTGAATTGGATCGGATCCAATACTTACTGAAAATTGCTGATCAGACGGGAGAAGCTGCTCAGAGGAGGGATTCAAAAGCCCAGACATCAAAATCTAACCAGCCAGATATTCCTGTTTCCAACATCACAAAAAGGCTTTCAGTGGAGCAAAAGAAAAGCTCTACGCTAGCAAAGCCTGCAAATGGTTCCTCCCATAAAGATAAAAGTCTTACTGTAGAAAGAAGTAAACCTCCAGAAGGTGATAAAGATGTTAGTGATGGCATAGAAAGCAAAGTGGCCACATACACAGTCACAAAGCCTATATGGCTTGGTGCTACAGAGGACATGGAAGTGAAAGAGAACCAACATGATGACCGGAAAAAGGCACTAGCTGCAGTAGATGATGCCAAGGAAACAGTGGAATGCATGATTGAGGATGCAGCTCCAGGTCTAGTAGTAAGGAAGTGTAAGCAGATAGAGAAACCCAGGGCAAGTGATGATAAGGTTCCCGAAGTGTCCACATCATCATCATCTACAGCCGAAAACACAGCTGCAGATGCTGTAGCTCTATTATTGAAGCACAAACGCGGGTATTTTGCGGCAGATGGCGAGGAAAGAAATGAAAACCAAGAAAACAAAGGTGGGGATAAATCTAGAAAGGAGAAACCGGTGTCTAAAAGAGTGCTTGGACCTGAGAGGCCTGCCTTTCTTGACAGTAGTCCAGAATCTGAAACATGGGTGCCTCCCCAAGGTAAACTAGTTAATCTTGCATTTTGTACTAACTCGTTAGTATTTGGTTTTGAGGAATTATATGATCCTTGGTCGTATTCGCGCAAATGGGGCACATAAGTGATCCAGTTTGTTGATCAGATGGTCCTGTGAATGGACCATGCCCCTAAAATTTCCCATGTGCAATAATTCTGGCCCATTGATTGGTGGCCTGCAAATAGATTATGTGTGTGTGTGTGTGGATAGTTCACATTCAACTGAAAAAGCCAAAGAAATGGGTAGGATCTACGAATCGTTGATACTTTTGGGGCACAATTCATTCGCGGAGAGGCCATATGTTAATGATCTGGATCACTGAACAATATCAAGCCAGGGCCCATGTACACAATTAACATTTTATCAGACATGAAAATATAATTAATTCCTCACTTGGTTTTATTGGTACTCTTGTTCGATGTTGTCAAAATCGTTATCATATTGAAAATTGTAGTAGGGGTTGAATCGTTATAATGATTTTCATAAAAAATTGAAAAAAAGAACTGTAAATCTGGAAAAAAAAAAATTACAAACTCATCAATTATCCTTTTGCCATCAATATGCACCAAGCAATATCATATCATGATAGTGTTCGTCAAAATCGTTATCATATTGAAAATTGTAGTAGGGGTTGAATCGTAAGATTATTTTTTTAATAATGATTTTCATAAAAAATTGAAAAAGAGAACTGAAAAATATAAATAAATCAGGAAAAAAAATCACAAACTCATCAATTATCCTTTTGCCATCAATATGCACCAAGCAATATCATATCATGATAGTGTTAAAGGATTCTTATCTTTCCTTTATTTTTGTCTTTCAAGAAACTTCCCTTCAAAAACTTATGAGAATCAGTTAATAATTTATGTTCTTTATACGTTTTCTTGAATTACTAATCATGTTGGAAAAGTGGCATTTGATTCTATGGACTGACAACAACAAGAAAAGATACTTTGATTTCTAACCATCATTCATTCATTCCACAATAAATATAGGTCAACAGTTAGGAAGTAGAAAAAAAATAGCTCCATGATTTAATGTTGAAGAGAGTATATACTGTTTAATCTTTTATAATGAACAAAATAAAGTAATTTACCTTTTCTAAATGATTCTTAAAATGCACCCAGGAATTTAAAAACATAAAATATTTATGAAATTGTGCCATCCATGTTTATGAAAATGGACCCGAATATCCAACGAGATGAGAATCCCTCTAATGTAAAAGATATATGTTGTATTCAAAATTATATTCTGGAAATAATTGGAGAAGGAAAAATGTATTGAATCATTCAGCAAGCATTAATGTACCAGCCTGCAATTGGTTGAAGATGTTTACCAAATTTCCGTCAACCAAGGCCTTTGCATCTTTCAGCACTTCTGCATCTTTCTAATGAACAACCTAGATAAATCAACCACCAGCATCACACCATTAAAGACAACCAAATTAAAGGTAATGACAATCACAATCCAGCAAGCTTTTGGCACAATCAGTTCTACCACATAAATAGAAAATCACACTTAAATGCTCTAATGACATCATTGGGCTAATGCTGCCAAAATCAAAGACACATTTGACACTTGCAGAAACAAGTTGCAGCAGGCAGCAATGGCAGTCCAGGACTGGACAGAGGGATTGGAACAGAGCACATTACAAAAAAGAGTCTTCACCTCAAAATTGCATTTCAAAAACCCTGCAAAATGGGGATTTGGAATACACTCAAATCCCAAAACACCATTGGCAGGAAGATATGGTGAATTCCGTCACGTTATTCATAGAAATAAATGAAAAGAAAAAGAAATATGGAGCACATCATAAACTTATGAGATCTTGGGTGGTTTGATCCTCACCGTAATAGTAGGCAGACAGAATAGTGATCCCCTCAGTTGGCTGAAAATGAAAGAACCATCAGTTCCAATGTTTTGAATGGACAAAAAACTCTAATCAGTTATTTAAATGTTGAAATTATTAACTTGTTAAACATCCATGAAGCAATGAAATAATCAAGTACAGAAACAAAATTCCAAACCCAAGATAAACTACAGATAATAAATTCGAATCTACATAGCATATAAACAGGCGCTGCTGGGATCCGCAACAAAGTCTGACAGATCGGGATTCACCTTCATTGTCACGGATCCCCCATACCGAAACTTCAGAATGGGCAATCCTCTTCTCATCGAGAACTCGAAAACATGGATTCACATCCTGGTGCTTCTGGCATCAATCACGATCCCATACCCTTTCTTTCAGGAGCCTCTTGTGACGGTCGAAAGATAGAAGAATACAGCAAGGATGATGACGACAGCCACAACGTAGATCCAGAGGTTTCCATTGCCAGGTTTGGGATTTGAGAAGATGAGCCAATGGGAGGAGATGGCGCTTCTAGGGTTTTTGGTGAATCCATGGAGCAGCATAAGAGGGCATAAGATGGAGAGAGAGGGCTAGGGTTTTGAGAGAGAGAGAGAGAGAGAGAGAGAGAGAGAGTCGGGGGCGGCGAGGGCCGGAGTGTAAATTGTAGATAGGGTTTTTTTTTTTTTTTTTTTTTTTTAATATGGTCTTTTACCGGCGCTTTTGACCTATGGTAAAAAGTCCATTTTCTTGTAGTGTGACTCTTAAAATGCCCCCACCAATTTAAAAACATAAAACGAAAGCCAAGTGAAGCTTAAAATAGAAGAGAATAAGTATAATTTGAATTGTAAATTGTAAGATTTAAATTATAGAATAGTATGATTCATATAAAGAGGGATTCAAGGTGAGATTCAAATATTTTTGCTTAAGATTCAACTCAAATCCTAAATCGTAAATAGTAGGATTTTGATGACTATGCGCTTGTTTAATATATGTGACCAATCACATTGAATTCATGCAGGACAATTGGGCAATGGGGGAACCTCATTGAATGACCGTTATGGTTACTGATGCATAATTTTATCATGGCCATTGCTCATTCCAAACTGATCAAAAGATTTCAATGAATTTCTCAGAGTCACATTCAAATGCATGTTGGATGCACTGGTTGCAGATTTAGTGAAGTGGCTAACCATTTTGAACCCTTGCAATGATCCTGAGCATCTAAAGGGTACCTTACATTGGAGAGAACAGCTGGTTGAAGTTGTAAGCTTGTGAAAACCATTATTGCTACTCATGGAAGATAAAAAGTGGAGGGTTTCATGGTCTATATGCTTCCTTTTGGACCTCTCTATAAACAGCAGCTATGAAAATGGAAGATTGTAAATTCAGATGTTATGCATCGGTTGAACCTTTGTATCCATTCTGTGGGATCAGTACAAAATCAATCTGAAATTGAGGGAAACGATTCTAACTACATTTGTTTTCATCTTTCAACAATGCCATTTTACAGTTTTTGCATGTGGACTGGAGCATCCGGAGTTAACGGATTTGATCTTAGGTTATTATGCACAATTGAAGTCTGAATGCAAGTGATTAGTGTATTGTCATTTCAAAGCAACTTTCTAGTGTGTTTTCATTCGAGGAGGCTGAGTTCCCTGTTCAGAATAAGTTCATAGATGTAGGGTTCATGGTTATCTTTCCAAGCCATTGATCTGTAGTCCCCCATCATGGATGGACGATTCCTCCAAAATCTCCCAAATCAGAAGATCCTAGCCATCAAATCCTTGGCCTTTCTTCCTGTGAGTGCGGTTTGTTGGTTCATTTCTTTTTAACAACAAGAAGGTTAGAGTTGATCAATTGGAAGGATATACTGGGAATGGTCCATCCATGAATGGGGGACGTCAGATCAATGGCTTGGATAGATTAGCCATGGCCTCACACTTACCAACCAGGTTCAGAAACTAATAGGGAACTTGACCTCTTTTCATTCTAATGTGGGTGTAAACAATAATACGATAGGGATTTGATTCTTTAGTGCAGATACTGAGATTGAAAGCTCTATCTACTCGTATGGATGCATCTGGTAATTATCTGTCATGTGCATTCGGATTTCCAGGAACGGTTCCTTCCACATAATGAGATGAAAGTAGCTCCTACCTGTTTCCATTGCAATCCTCATTTTGGATGGCAGATGGTCACCATCTTTTCAGTGCATCTAAGATTGGCCCTTGGCCATTTATAGGTCTTTGCAGTGACAAATCTCATTATCGGGAATTTCTTTTCTCTAGAATTTCTCAGGATATTGATGGGAGAATCTTGCTAAAATTGAAATTTCTCTTATAAATTAATAATATTTTAAGGTTTTAATAACGACTAATTAAGTTCATCCTTTTTGAGAAGGAAAAGTACCGAAGTACCCTGTTTATTGTTTTTATTTGGAAAGTAATGAAGTCAAACAAAAAAAAAAAAAAACTGCCGCCCCACATAGTTTGTGTATTACATTAGCATGCCAAACATATTCAACCAAACATAATAATCACATGGACCAAAAATATTTTTTTATTGAATCACTAGTGGGCTGTGATTATATTTTGATGTTTTTAAGTGGTGTATATTATTTTTTATGGTGTGCCTCATCCTCCTTTTAGATTGACGAAATTTTTGGTTCTTCTCAACACCATAGGGGATTACATCTATTGGACGGCTTGGATATCATAAAAATATGTAACAGGCCCCAAGATTTTCTACTTTACCACTTCCTAAAGAAACAAGTGCATGGTGGGCATTATGGTTATTTCAGTGCTCCATTTGTGTGGAAATTTGTGGTAAAAATCCCTAATTAAAAAGAGAGATGTCTACATCAAGCTATTGCCAAAAGTAGAAAAGACTGCAAATTGGCCATGTGATGGGACCCAATTTTCAGGCAACTCAGCATACGGATTTTCACATGACCCAACCCGAACTTTTATCCAACAGTGTCTATTTCTCTGGATTTGATAAACATGATTAAGAGAATGATATAACGAATTAAAGATCCCCATCATGGAATAATTGAGTTGGACCGGTCCGGATTGGGATGATCCTAGCCGAAGTTTCAGCCTCATCCATGGGTTGGGCTGAGCTCATTAGCTTATACCTTGCTTCTTTTTATTTTATTTTTATTTTTTTTCTTCTTTTTTTGATATAATAGAAATTTAAATCTAAATTAGGGAACATAAATGAAACCTGAAAAGCCCAACAAATTCATACAAGTAGAACGGCCCGGAACCAAAATCATCCAACACTTCTACAAGAGAATAAAAGGAAAAATTAAGTCCTGCTTACTGCTGCAAGCATGATTTGCAAAAAAAAATAAAAATCCGGTACGTGTTAACCTTTTCCAAAATCACGCAAAAGAGCAACACATCCAATTTGTTAATGAAATTCATAATTCAAAGTCACATAAGTCCAATGGCACACCCTCCTCTTTCTACCACAACATAGCACAAATATAAGAGAATTACTATAGTTCAAGAAGAGAATAATAAAATAGTAAACAGATTGTAGTTGAAGCAGAGAAGAATCACTTGGTTGACAGACGCCATTCTTTGAAACAGATGTTGTGTGGCTTGACGCCGCCTTCCCATTTTATGCTTTCCCACCATTTCAGCTCACCTTCAATCTTGACTTCTGCTGCAGAAGCATTTGTGTTATGGAGAGGAAGCTTCTCCAGCATCGGGCATCCTCTGATCTTCAACTTCTTTAGCATTGGCAAGTGCCCACCGCAAATGCTTTTCAGTTTGCGTAGCTCCCAAAGTCGTAAATCGACTAGCTGTGGAAATGCGTTTTGTCCCACCACGCTGTCTTTTTCAAAGACCTTCTCCAGTCTACAGCAGAATTTTATTTCAAGTAATTTGAGATTTTGTAACTGAATGCTGGAAGAGAAGAAGTTGATGAGCTTCGGGCAACATTCCAAATATATATTCTTTAGGCATGCGAAGCTCCCTCTTCCCAACTGCCATCGGCACACTGTTCTTAACTTGGCAAGATCCGACACCCTTAGATTTTCTAAACAAACTGCTGCATCAATGTCTGCTGCATCAGTGTCTGCATTAATGTCTGCTGCATCAACGTTTGCCACACCGATGTTTACAATTCGTCCGACAATCAGATACTCCAATTGATGGCATTTCTAATCCAACATTCTTTAAGGTTGTCCATCTTCATTCCGAGATCCGACAGTGCCTTAACGAACGCATTGCCATACAAATTAAAGAAATTTGTCACTGAGAGAACCCCTCTAACACCGTCTAGGGAATTCTTACCGCCGCAAACCTCTAAGCATCTGTCGTAGACCAAAGACTGCTCAAATTGAGCATAAATACGGTGGTAGAGAAATCGGTTTCCTTTAAAACGACCATATCTATCATTGCGGCCTACCTGGCAGGGGCAGACCAAGAAATAGAATTTTAAAAAGCAGGATTCCCACAGATCAGAGCTTTGGTCTAAAGACTTGAAAACGCTCGCATCACTGACTGAGATGCGACGTATGCTTGTGTCTTGTAGCTGTTCATGCAGTAAGTCCAAGCCACATCGATCCCAATTCAAAGTTTCTGGAAGCCGAACTATCTCTCTCCAATCAACCGTCTTGAGATGCTCCATTCCCAACAGGTCCAGGCACCGCAAGCTAGTCAGATTGAAAATTTCGTGTGGGAGCTCTTCCATTTTCGTGCATGAAAGATCAAGTGCCTCAAGTTTTGAATGTTCATTTGGGCTGACCAGTTTCACTAGAGAGCGACAACCCTTGAGCGAGAGCTTGCTGAGGTTGTAGGCACCTGAGATGTCGAGACGTCGGAGGCTTTGCATGTTGTGGAAGGATACCTCCACCATCTTCGTCAAGGGAGTTTGATGGAGATCGAGGATCTCGAGCTTCTGCATATCCTTTAAGAATGCAGGAAGAGCCTCTAGCTTGCAGCAGCTTCGAAGCTTCAACAACCGCAATTCGCATAGGCAGGACATGGACGAGGGCAGGGAAGTGATGCTTGTGGAAGAAAGGTCGAGGACTCGGAGTTCGGTCATGTTCTGGAAAAAAGCATCTGGGATTTCTTGCAAGTGATCATTGTTTTTGAGCAACAATGTCGAGAGAAGAGGGCATTTTGGAGAGCAGAATGAGAGTCTTTCTACCTGATTATTGGATAATGAGATCCATTGGCATGATTCTTCCCTATCTAAGCTGTACTTCATTAGGAACGTCTGAGAACCAATCACTTTCATTACCTGAGAATTCATATCCACATGATAGCGTCCTCTTGAAGATACCTCCATTGTCAATTGCTCTTGTAGCCAATCCATAAATTCCCCTTCCATAGATTGAGCTTTTGATAAGTCTGCCCAAAAATATTCATTCCACCTCTGTAGATAGGAGCGTAGGTAATTTGGGTTTGATGACACCAGGGACAGTAGCACCATGCATCTCTCTGCAAGCTCTTTGAGCAGTAAATTCCCCAATCTCTTGAAAGCCACTTCTTTATTCTCCTCCTCATTGAAGGATCCATCTAAAAGGCCCTCCGACCTCCAATACTCTTCTATCAAGGAATCTCCATCGATGGAGCCTCCATTTCGACAGAGCAAGGAGACGAAAGAGAAGCATTTGAAGACCATGTCTCTGGTATTGAGAAACCAATGCTGGCAGCAACATCGGCTGCCTCTTCCTGTAAAAAATCCCAGGCGTCTTCTTCTTTAGACAACTCCCCCACCTGATGTTTACTTGGTATTTTTCAGTTTCATTTGGCAGACTTCTTGGGATTGAGTAGTGATCACCACTTTCTGTCGATGGTGAAAGCAGGGGCCATGACTGGAACTCCCATCTCTTCCAAGTTGATGCTTTCCCAAACATCTTCTAAGACGAGGAGGAACCTCTGGCCGCTTAGCTAGCCGAGATTTGTTTAGCAGCTGCGGAGAAGTCCATGGACTTTGGGATATCCAATGCCTCCTTCATTCCCATCTGTACCTCCATTAAACGATTCCTTCTCCCTTTTAATCCATCGCCTTCAAAAAATCCACGCCGCCGACCAATAAAAAGTTTCAATTCTTCTCCGAGTCTCTCCTGCATCTTCTCTCCAAGACTCTCGATCCCTGGTGCTCTTACTTGTATGATCACATCAAATAGACGGCTAGATTCTCTGGATTCATCCATCACCGCTGCAACCACCTGCCTCATGATCCGTGACTTCCCCACACCCTGCCATCCCCAAACTGAGAACAATGAAATATTGTCATCTCTCAAACAGTCCCATATCTGTTGCATCATGCGTCGGGACCAAGCACTCACAACCTCTCCTCCTTGTCTGAGCCGTCGATCATCACCATCCCTGGAAGCTGCCGTCTCCTCCGCACGATCACTTTCTGCAAAATGGAATTCCTTGTTTGGTAAGGGTGGAAATAAGAGCATGGGCCAGGCACATTCTGCGCCCTATCAATTTTCAAGCCAGCTTGGGTTCATTTATTGATGTGTGAAAATTACGTGGGCCCACAACGATGTAATTCTTACATCCACTTGAACTTGTTTTGAAATGTTAAGATGCCCGCCCACCAATATCAGATGGGTGGGAAATATGTGCGCACCTCCTATTTAGTGCAAACCGAGCCATGCAATCCATTTCTCTCACAACGAAAATGCCCAAAAAACTCAACTTCCAAATAGGTCATAGTTACATTGAATCTGGACCGTTAGTCAACAAAATGTTGCAATACCATCATTTCATTGCATATTAAAATCCATTTCCGTAATCATTTTTCAACTTTGCCATATTGTAGGGCCCAAACGGCTTCTTGGATAGGACTGTCAATGGGCCAGGTTTGAGGTTGGCATCTGTTCGTATTTTGAACGTTTAAAGCCTGACAGTTGGCCCTATTCAAAAATTTGATTTTGCAGCAAAAAGGCCCGCTTTGATGAGCAGGTACAAATCTCTCACACCATTTCTGTACTCACATGAGTTATCGAGTACAATTTAAAAAGGATTTTTATGGAGGTGGATTGCGTGGTGACCCTAGAAGGATTTGATTGGGCCACGTGTGCTGTTAGATATAGGTGGGCCGGTGACCCATGTGGAAGGGTTTGATTGGGTCATGTGTGCTGTCAGAGATAGGTGGACCATGATGTTTATGTGAAATTTACTCTGACTATATGATTGGAAACAATGTATAAGGACAACATTCACCATCCAAAATGTTTCCCTTGGTGTGGCTCACCTGAATTGTGGATGGACTTTAATTTTGGGCCACGGGGTCAAATTTTGGTGTGGCATCTAACGGTTGTTGAAGTGGATTTCATATAATTATCATCGTGGATGGTGGACAATGTAAAGATCAAATAACATATGGACGGGGTGGATTTCTCATAATTTTGGGCCATGAGGGTCTCTAATCTCTATCCACCCACGGAGAGAGAGGATCCTGCTCAATTTTGGTGTAAGTCCTAAAATGATCTCAAATAACATATGGACGGGGTGGATTTCTCACAAACAACAGGTGGCCCCACCTAGAGTAACGTGAAATGATGTGGAGAGTGCGGATTGTCTGTGTTGAAGATAGTAAAATTCAGTGCGGCCGCTTCTGATTGACCCACGTCATTGCTGGATTTCTCTCTACCATAGATTGCGTGATACACAAGGTGACTTTTAACGTCTACAATGATTAATTATATTTCAGATCCAAACAGATTATTAATTTTTACAGATCATTCTAAAGAATAAGCCATAAAACAAGGCACATCCAAAGCTAAAGTAGAAACACATAAAAAATAGTGGGGATTAAACCACCACCGTTAAAACCTTCCTAGGGTTCATTGTTAGGTTTTTTTTTTTTTTCATCTAACTTCATAAGGTAACACATACATGGATAAAGGGAAAACAAAAATATTAGCTTGATTAGAGTTTCTTGTGGCCCAAAGAAATTTTCAACAGTAAGCGATACATTTCTTACTATTTCTAAAGTGTGGCCACTTGAGCTTTGATCTACATCTCTATCTGTCTGATTCCATAAAATGATATGGAAAATGAATAGACGGTTTGGATCTAATACATTCCGCATAATGAGGCCTGCCAATACTTCCCGTTTTCTTCTCTGCACTTGGAATGTGCCGCACCACGGGAGCTGATTAGGTGAAACCCGGGGCTTACCCAAGACACTGCGGTAGTTACCATGGTGCTTACCTTGACTTGTTTATTTTGTATGCACTCCGTTCATCCATTTTTTCAGATAATTTTAGGGTATTATAGAAATAATAAAGTAGATCCAATTATCAGGTGGACCATATCATAATAAACAGTGGTGATTGACGATTGATAAGCCACTAAAGTTTTATATCAAGCCTATATTGGTTTACCTCTTCATCCAGGCTCATGTGAACTCATCAACAGATTGGATTGAAAATAAAACAAACGGAAACTTTAAGGTGAGCCCTAAGAAGAAGTTTTAAAGGCAGCCTGTTCAATCACCATTGTTTCTAGAATATAGTCCACCTGAATTGATAATTGGATCTTCTTAAATTTTGGCATCATGATCTAAAATGATCCGAAAAACAGGATGGACAGAGTAGATACAGAATGCACAAATCAAGGTGGGCTCTGTCTTTGGTGAAGCCCGGTCTCATCGAATCAGCTCACGGCACCACAGTAAGCAACTGAATTTATTGGTGTGTGAAATTTATGTAGGCACTGCTATGATATATTTCTTAGATCCACACTGTTTGTCCATTTTTCAGATCATTCTAAATGCAAATCCAAAAACATTGAAAATTCAAAGCTAAAGTGGACCATGCCACTGAAGACAGTAAGAATTCATGCTATGGTTGAAAACTTATTGGGCCACAGAGCCTTCTAATCAAGTTGATATTGTATTTTAACTTCTTCACAGATATGTGTGATCTATGAACAGGTCCGATGGAAAATAAGCCTCACAAGGGCCTTTGGAAAGTTTCAACGGTAATTTGTTTAATCTCTACTATTTTGTGTGGGGTGATTTACTTCAGCTTTGGACGTACCTCATTTTAGGATTGTGCTCTATATTTATCTGAAAATATTGATGGACATACAGTATAGATCTAACACAAAAATCATGATGGGACCCAGAAAAAAGTTCCACACACTTTAATAGTTGTGTTGTGTAATGAGATAGAAATCAGTCGTGTATCGTTAGCTGAGTGACTGAGTCATCAGAAATATCGTAGGGGAATGAGAAGCAACAGCTAGCATTGGAAAATTTTGTGCCTCCAACACAGACAATCCACACTCTGCAACTTATCCCACTTCCAACACCTTCCAAAAATGGTTTACAGTGAAAAGATAGAAAATCCAATAGATGTAGATACCTGGTATTTGCCTCCTCTCATGTCCTGCGTTCACAATCTCTCCTCTTCTTCTAAACCGTCCATCATCGTCTACCGTCACCACTGCAGGATATATTTCTGCAAAATACGAATTCTTTGTTTTGTAAGATTGGAAATGAGTGCATGGGCTAAACATGGAATGGTCATTTTAGACCGACCTATCAGTACCAAACTTCATATGTAGCCGTTATGTCACCCATATATATTTTTAGACTTGAAGGGCTTGTTTGAATATCACCCAACAAGTAATTATTTTTTTAATTTATATATATTAAACTTTTAGCAATAAAAATTTTATTTTTGGAAGTTAGTTTGGTAAGCACTATTAGATTTTCTTTTTCTTTTATTTTCTTTTTTCGGAAGTTTTTATATTTTTTCTACTCCCCTTCTCCAGGCACAGCTTTCGTGGATCCGAAACTGTGGAGCCCACCGTGGTGATGCGTGAGCCTTACATCCACAGTGTCCATCCAATTTTGCACATCATTTTAGAGCAAGATCCAAAAAATGAAGCAGATCCAATTCTCTAGTGGACCACACCACAGGAAACAGTGGTGATTGATCATTAAAAACTTCTTCTCGACCACAAAAGTTTTGGATCAGTTGATAATTTTGTGGTCTATTCGTTCATGTCTTTGTAACCTCATCAAGAGGTTAGGTGGCAAATAAACATTCACGCATCCCCCAAGAAATTCATGGTGGGCCACACAGTAAGGGATCCAAGGACCTATTCTCTAGAATTGGACACTCCACATCAAAGGTGGCCGCGTATGATGGACAACCCATATAAAAAATGAGGTTCACATGATCGATGATCTGCATCAAAGATGGGCTTCATATGATGGACAATTAACATTGATGGTGGGCCCACATTATAGATGATTCATATCATAGTGGGCCCCCACATAATGGGTAGTCCACATCAAAGGTCGGCCTCTAATGATTAATGGTTTATATCCAAGGTAGGGCCCGCATGATGGACGACCCACATCAAAGGTAGGGCCCTCACGTAGGGATGAACATGATGAGGTCAATCACCATCTTCGGACAACTACTTCGAATCCACGAAGCATCTCTGGACTCCTCACTGAGACTTCTCGAATCCACGAGGAAAAAAAAATAAGAAAATAGAAATAATATTCTAGTAAATTTGTAAATTGATTGATGATTGAATAAATGAGTTTACAATCCTTTAAATATGGATACTAAGCCATGGAAGAAGTTTCGGAATTAAACTACAACTAAAACTCCTAGAAGTCGTGACTTACTAGAAATAGTAAACTTACTATTTATAGACAGTCGTGATTCCTACTAGTGCACATGGTTTTTGGCCAAAAATAGTGTCCTATTTGGCTTCAGCATGTTGTTCTCCTAATTATTTTAAGCACTTTTAATTGGGGGTAAATAGTAAAGCCCAAGGGATGAAGAGTTATAATAAAACTAAAACTTATTTAAATAGTAAAAATGAAATTAAAAAGGAATTCGACTGACGATTTGATGGTATTTTGCAAATTTGTATTGGGCAAAATCATATATGGTTAATCCGATAGCTCATTCCAGTTTGCGAGATACATCACGGTTTGGATCACCTCTGTCTCTGATCGGGCCTTTTCTGGTCCATCTTGGCC
>JAJHSJ010000011.1:12612686-12674842 GCA_021015155.1 Magnolia officinalis
AAACTTCGCCCTAAAATCCTGAACTTAAATGCGCATTATTGAGCATAGAGTTTACCATATCTATGAGAGACCTGTTTTCCTGTTCTGCTATCCCATTTTATTAGGGTGAATATGGAGCTATAATTTGGTGAATTATACAATGAGTTTTACAAAACTTCAAGAATTCTAAGGATAGATATTCTCCTCCCCTATCCGACCTTAGAATTTTAATCTTTCGGCCTAATTGGTTCTCAACTTCTATCTTATATATCTTGAATTTTTGTAATGTCTCATCTTTATTCTTCAATAAGTATACTAAGGTATAACGGGAGAAATCATTTATAAAGGTTATGAAGTACATCTTTCCCCCTCTTGCTATTAAACCACTCATTTCATATATGTCACTATGAATTAGGTCTAAGTGTTGTGATTTTCGTTCCACCCTTTGAAACTGTTTTCTAGTTATTTTGGATTGTACACAAATACTACATTTGTCATTGGATTTTGTATACTTAAAAATTAGATTAAGATTAGACATATTATCTATTCTACGATAACTAATATGTCTTAATCTAGCATGTCAAACATCAAGTGAATCAAGCATATAAACGGAAGAAGAATTTTCATTTATAAGGTTTAATTTGAACATTCCATTGGATACATGGTCATTCCCTACATATATCCTATTTTTAGACACAATCAATTTATCGGATTCAAATAGGAGTCTGAATCCAAACTTAGTCAGTAGACTAGTTGATATAAGATTTCTCCTAATATCCGATACGTGCAGAACATCGTTCAGAGTAAGGACTTTTCTGAAAGTTAGATTAAGACGTATCTTCCATTTTCTTAAAACCTTGCATGTGGAGGCATTCCCCATATATAGTTCTTGATTATCCCCCACTATTTCATAGGAATTGAACATGTTATAATTTCTACAAACATGTCCAGTAGCACCAGAATCTACTCACCATTTAACATTCTCATTCAACATATTAACTTCAGAGACGATAACTGTTAGATTAATGTCTTCCGTCATATTGACTTGCCGTTTCTTTTCTTGCATTTTCTTTTTGTATTTTCGACAGTCTTTTTTAAAGTGACCAGGGATTTTGCAAAAGAAGTATGGACCCTTCTTGGATGTGTTCTTTTTGAACCCTTGGTTATTAGGTTTGAGCCTATCATCTTACTTGAAAGGTGGCTTCTCTAATTCCTGATTCACATTATTCTCGACTATATTAGCGTTACTTAGGGCTTCTTATTGTTCTTTATTTTTGTCATGGAGCCTAGATTCTTCTTCTATTTGAAGAAACATTAGGAGGTCCTCCAAAGACTTTTTTTTTTTTTTTTTTTTTTTTTTTTTTTGTTTCAATGATTTTCTAGTATCCTTCCATTTAGGTGGAAGTTTAGCAATAATGGTGAATACTTGGAAGGATTCGTCGAGATTAGTGTCATCGGCAATAATCTGGTGGATGATGACTTGTAACTTATGTACTTGATCAAGGACACATTTTTCATCCAACATTTTGAATTCTAAAAACTGACTTACAAGGAATTTTTGGTTGTCTTTGTCCTCTGATGTGTATTTGGTGAGCAACTCTTGCCACAAATCCTTAGCAGTCTTCTTTTGACAGTAAATAGCGTATAACGAATCAGAAAGAGCGTTAAAGATATGACCATTGCATAAGTAGTCGTTATGCTCTCAACTTTGTCTCTTTTGAATTTGTTCTAATGTATCATCGTCAAATGGTAGTGAAGGAGGATCTTGAGTGAGCACATGATCCAACTTGAGTTATGTGAGGAAGAGATGGACCCTTGATTATCATCGAAGAAAATTTGAGCCGTCGAACGTTGTAATTCGAACAAAGTCAGGATGACCCATAGAAGAGGCCATAATATTGCCTTAAAATTGTTATTATTTAAAGCGGAAAATAGAAAATGAATCACTTAAAGATAGGCGTAAGGCTTGTTATGATGTCACTATCTTTAAGGCGATATTCGCACCTTAGAGGTGATTAAACTAATTTGCAAGAGGGTTACAACAAATCCGCCTCCAGGATACAATAAACCTCTTCTCCAAGACCAGAGAAATGTGAGTTTAGGCCTGCAAAATTGAAAAACCGCACCTTGAACACACTTTACAGCGTACAACCCTGACTTACCTACTTAGTTCGAATTGCAAGTCGGATTTGAATGAGTCAAACGAGTCGAGTCATCCCATGCTCAGCTCTACTTCTATGGTATGGTCTAATGAGATTTGGATCTGTTTAATTTGTGGGTTCATGCCCTAAAAAGAGCCCAGAAAACAGATGGATGGCATGGATACAAAGTTCATATATCAAGGTGTACTGATGTAGAGCGGGTCGCGAACAGTTACATGGCCAAGATGGATCAGAAAAGGCCCGGTCGACGACAGAAGTGATATAGACCATCAGACCTTCAATCAGGCGTATCTCGCAATCCGGGATGAGTTAGTCGACGAAAAATATATGATTTTGGGGTAGAACGAGCTACTTTAGCCAACCAACCCCGCTATGCCGGGTTGCGACGCCCGGAATTGTGAAAAACCCCTGGATTGACGGTCGTTTCCCTGTTTTAATTTCAATTTTACTATAAATAGTAAGTTTTAGTTTGATTATAACTCTTCATCCGTTGGGCTTTAGGAGTTGCGCCCAACGTGAAAAGAGCTTAGAATAATTAGGAGAACGGTTTGGTGAAGCCAAATAGGACACTTACTATTTTTGGCCGAAAACCTTGCGCACTAGTAGACATCACGACCGTCTATAAATAGTAAGTTTATTATTTATAGTAAGTCGCGAATTCTAGGAGTTGTAGTTGTAGTTTGATTCTGATTTCTTTTCCATTGCTTGGTACCCCTATTTAAAGGGTTGGGAACTCGTTTTTATGAATTAATTAATCAGTTTTGAATTTAATAGAAATTATTTCTATTTTTTGCTTTCTTTCCTCGTGGATTCGAGAAGTCTCTGTGAGGAGTCCAGAGAAGCTTCGTGGATTCGGAGTATTTATCCTCATCACGTTCATCCCTGCGTCAATTGGTATCAAAGCGAGGATTCCCCTTGGGCCGATGGCAAACAACGAAGGTATGAATCAAAATCCTGTGGACGGTGATCCAGGGATTCGTTATCTTTCGGAAAGAATGGAAGCTTTCCACCGAGAGAGTCAGTTGACCATGCAAGGGCTGCAGGTAACACTCGACCGTCTTGCGAATGCGCTACTTCCGCCCCGAGCCCTAGGCGGTGCTCCACCACCCATGGTTGCTGTACGACGCAACTCCGATTTTCGTAGAGCACTACCAGTGGCAAACCGTAGGGCTACACCAGATGATTCAAGTTCTAGCGACGAAGACCTTAATGAGGGTTTTGCCCGACGACCAATCCATGGAGGCGATCATCTAGATCGTGCTGAAAGAGACTATCGAGGTAAGGCTGAACTTCCTAGTTTTAATGGTTTATTACGTATAGAAGATTTCCTCGATTGGCTAGCCGAAGTAGAGAGATATTTTGATTATATGGACGTGTCAGATCATAAAAGGGTAAAATTGGTAGCGTTTAAATTAAAATCTGGTGCTTCTGCATGGTGGGAACAATTACAACTCTCACGAGCCCGTCAGAACAAGGCTCCTATCTCATCATGGCCACGGATGAGACGTCTTCTTCGATCACGATTTCTCCCTAGTGATTATGAGCAGATCTATTCCAGCAATATCAAAATTGCCGACAAGGAAATCGAACCGTCACAGATTACACAGAAGAATTCCAACAGTTGGCTACACGAAACGATCTGTCAGAATCTGAGTCATAGAAAGTGGCACGATTTATAGGTGGGTTGTGGCCGACAATTCAGGACCGAGTTCAGATGTACCCAGTCAGGACCGTGGATGAAGCAGTTCAATTGGCGGGTAGGGCAGAAACATAACTTGTAAGAGCTCCCGCTCGTCCATATCCTTTAACTCGACCCTCCATGACGGGTCCAACGCAGGATCCAGTGCTGGCACGAGGAGAAGATCTAGTAGGAGAATGTCCTCAACTTCCTACAACCGCAAACCGTGATATGGGGAGCGGCTCATCTAGACCTCAACGTGCAACACCCACAACAGCGGGCCCGAGTAGGGTTCCAAATCCTTATGCTCGGCCAAGGTCGAACAATTGTTATTGTTGTGGCCAGCCAGGCCACTTATCAAACACCTGTCCTCAACGTCCCGCAGCACACTTGACTATAAACGAAGGGGGCACTGAAGGTGAGGTCGCAGAAGAAGACCATGGCTTTGATGAACATGAATAAACCACTGAAGAAATAGCAGGTGGAGATGAAGTGACGGGCGAGGATCGTGGCGAATTTCTATTTGTGAGGCGATTACTGTATGCCCCACAAAAGGAATTACATCCACAGCGACACAATATATTTCGTACTCGGTGCACTGTCAACGGAAAGGTCTGTGATGTGATCATAGACAGCGGTAGTAACGAGAACATCGTCTCAAGAGTGATGGTGAACAAGTTACGGCTACCAACGACGAAACATCCTTCCTCGTACTCAATTGGCTGGATAAAAAAGGTGAATGAGACCAAGGTAACTGAACAATGCACTATCTCGTTTTCAATTGGCAAAAATTATAAGGATCAAATACTTTGTGACGTGGTCGACATGGAAGCTTGTCATATGCTACTCGGTCGACCCTGGCAGTCGGACCGTGATGCGACCTATCGGGGACGAGATAATGTCTACATATTCGTCAAGGATAGTCGAAAAATAATCCTTACCCCTATGGCACCAGAGAACCACCCTGAAGCTTCTAAAGTGGAGGGAAGTTCCCTCTTGACCATTCGGGATTTCATGGAGAAATCTAAGGAAACCGGCGAGATATACGCCGTAGTGGTGAAGGGCGAGGAAGAGGAACCCGCAAACATCCCTCCAAGCTTAAGGCTGTTGCTAAACGAATTCAAAGAAGTCTGGCCTGAGGATTTACCTGATGGATTGCCCCCCATGAGGGACATCCAACATCACATAGACCTCGTCCCTGGGGCTAGCCTGCCCAACCGCCCTCATTATCGGATGAGTCCGAAGGAGTGTGAGATACTTCAGGGGCAAGTAGAGGAATTGATCCGTAAGGGTCTCTTGAGAGAGAGCATGAGCCCATGTGCCGTACCAGCATTATTAACGCCAAAAAAAGATGGAAGCTGGCGCATGTGTGTCGACAGCCGGGCAATCAACAAAATCACCATCAAATATCGGTTCCCAATACCATGGTTGGACGACATGCTCGAGATGCTAGAAGGGGCCAAGGTGTTCTCTAAACTTGATCTAAGGAGCCGGTACCATCAGATTCGTATCCGACCCGGTGATGAGTGGAAAACGGCGTTCAAGACCAATGAAGGGTTGTATGAGTGGTTGATCATGCCCTTCGGCCTATCGAACGCACCAAGCACTTTTATGCGTTTGATGAATCAAGTTCTAAAACCGTTCACTGGCCGATTTGTGGTAGTATATTTTAATGACATATTGATATATAGCCAGGATGAGGCGGAGCACAGGAAACATCTCAGGCAGGTGTTGCAGGTCCTACAAATTAACAAGTTGTACCTCAACTTGAAGAAGTGTAGTTTTTTAACTGACAGTCTATTGTTTCTAGGATTTGTTGTAACGTCCACAGGCATTCGTGTGGACGATGAAAATGTGCGAGCTATTAGGGAATGACCGATCATGACAAACATTCATGAGGTGAGGAGTTTTCACGGGTTGGCGACATTCTATCGTCAATTTGTGCGAGATTTTAGCACCATAGTCGCGCCCATAACAGATTGCATGAAAAAGGGACCGTTCCAGTGGACCGATAAAGCTGACAAGAGCTTTCATGAGATCAAGCATCGTTTATCTACAACACCGGTCTTAGTGCTTCCTAATTTTGACAAATTGTTTAAGGTTGAGTGTGACCCTTCATACATCGGAATTGGAGGAGTATTATCACAGGAAGGTAGGCCGGTAGCCTTCTACAGCGAGAAGCTCAGCGAAGCCCGAAAGAAGTGGTCGACTTATGAGCCTGAGTTGTACGCAGTTGTTCAGGCGCTGCGACATTGGCGACATTATCTGATTCAAAGAGAGTTTGTTCTGTACACTGACCATCAAGCATTAAAGTTTATTAATAGTCAGACTAACGTGAATCGTGTGCATGCTAGATGGGTTGCGTTTTTACAGGAATTCACGTTCGTTCTGAAGCACAAGTCAGGGAAGCAGAACAAGGTGGCTGATGCACTTAGCCGTCGTGCATCATTACTGGTTACAATGAGCAACGAGGTGGTCGGCTTTGACTGTCTCAAGGAGCTGTATGCTGAGGATGAAGACTTCAAAGATTCTTGGGTGAAGTGTCAAGAAGGTCATCTCAGCGACCTTCATATACAAGACGATTTTCTCTTCAAAGAGAATCGATTGTGCATCCCCCAAAGTTCCCTGAGGGAGCAGATTATTCAGGAGCTACATGGAGGTGGCCTCGGTGGACACCTTGGGCGAGACAAGACGCGAGATCTTGTTGAAGAGCGGTATTACTAGCCGCAATTAGTACGTGATGTGGGGAAAGCCGTACAACATTGTCATGTTTGTCAGACCTCCAAGGGGCAATCTCAGAATACAGGCCTCTACACACCCGTTACCTGTGCCTGACGGTCCTTGAGAGGATTTATCAATGGACTTCGTGCTTGGTCTGCCACGAACACAACGCGGCATGGATTCAGTGTTCGTGGTAGTAGATCGTTTCTCCAAGATGACACACTTTATTCCATGCAAGAAGACTCTCGATGCAACACATGTGGCAAATCTATTCTTTAGAGAAATTGTGCGGCTACACGGGGTTCCCAAGACTATTACTTCTGACCGTGACATGAAGTTCATAAGCCACTTTTAGCGGACTTTGTGGACTCGATTCGATACACGACTTCAGTTCAGTAGCGCCTACCACCCACAAACTGACGGTCAAACTGAGGTTGTGAATCGCACGTTGGGAAACCTCCTTTGATGTATTTCAGGAGAAAAACTGAAGCAGTAGGATTTAGCTTTGTCTCAAGCAGAGTTTGCATTCAACAACATGGTAAACCGCTCGATAGGAAAATCCCCGTTCCAGGTTATTTACGGACGAGTACCTCGCCACACACTAGACTTGGTCCCTCTGCCCAAGCTCCCAGGCATGAGCATTGCAGCAGAACATATGGCAGACAAGATCATGAGCATTCATGCGGAGGTACAAACCAAGTTACATGCCTCGAACGAGAAGTATAAGGAGCAAGCGGACAAGCATCGGCGACGAAAAGTGTTCGAGGTGGGCGACCAAGTAATGGTTCATCTGCGTAAAGAAAGATTTTCGACCGGAACGTATAACAAGTTGAAGAATAAAAAGATTAGACCGGTACCAATCATTCGAAAGATCAATGACAACGCCTATGTTGTTGATCTTCTAGATAACATGGCGATCTCACGGACTTTCAATGTCGCGGACCTGACCGAGTATCATGAACCAAAGCATGACGAGAACTCGAGGACGAGTTCTTTTGAAGTGGAGGAGACTGATGTAGAGTGGGTCGCGAACAGTTACATGGCCAAGATGGATCAGAAAAGGCCCGGTCGACGACAGAAGTGATCTGGACCATCAGACCTTCAATCAGGCGTATCTCGCAATCCGGGATGAGTTAGTCAACGAAAAATATATGATTTTGGGGTAGAACGAGCTACTTTAGCCAACCAACCCCACTACGCTGGGTTACGACGCCCGGAATTGCGAAAAACCCCTGGATTGACGGTCGTTTCCCTGTTTTAATTTCAATTTTACTATAAATAGTAAGTTTTAGTTTGATTATAACTCTTCATCCGTTGGGCTTTAGGAGTTGCGCCCAACGTGAAAAGAGCTTAGAATAATTAGGAGAACGGTTTGGTGAAGCCAAATAGGACACTTACTATTTTTGGCCGAAAACCTTGCGCACTAGTAGACATCACGACCGTCTATAAATAGTAAGTTTACTATTTATAGTCAGTCGCTAATTCTAGGAGTTGTAGTTGTAGTTTGATTCTGATTTCTTTTCCATTGCTTGGTACCCCTATTTAAAGGGTTGGAAACTCGTTTTTATGAATTAATTAATCAGTTTCGAATTTAATAGAAATTATTTCTATTTTCTGCTTTCTTTCCTCGTGGATTCGAGAAGTCTCTGTGAGGAGTCCAGAGAAGCTTCGTGGATTCGGAGTATTTATCCTCATCACGTTCATCCCTGCGTCATGTACCCACGGTAAAAGCTTAAACAAATTTGGAAATCTTTAACCTGCCATAGAGACGACAACAGATTGCTTTTGGCTTAAGGCATCATATATTTGAAAGTTGTGTGGGGTCCATAGAGATTTTTGTAACAAATCCACTCTGTTCGTCAGTTTTGCTAGCTAACAATAGAAAGTATTAAAATCAGGCAAATACAACGAAACAACATAGATTTGAACGCTTGAAAACTTTATGAGGCCATAAATATTTTCCATCGGGATGATATTTATGCCTACAGTTTATTTTAAGTATTAATAAATAATGATATGAACAATTCGATAGCCTATAAACATCAGGAACATCATGGTAAGCTCCAGGAAGGTTTCGACGGTGGAACATCCACCTGCTGTGGTGTGGCCCACGTGAGTTTTGAATTTACCTAATGTTTAGAATTCTGTCCCATGTTGTATTTGATGTCTTAAATCTAATTAGATTCTACATGGATTTTTCGCGCAACTACGAAAGTGTGGGATTTGTTTCCGATTTCATTTATGATTCTTTCCGATTTTGTTTGGTATTTGTCCTAAAACTATATATATGGGTGTAAACGGGATTGAGAGGTATTATTCTAAAGGATTCTAAGGTTTTTTAAAGGGGTTCCTAAAAGGGTTTTAGGGTATCTAAAGGGTATAGCAAGGGTGAGATTCGAGGTTGTTTGAATCCGGTAAGTCCTCTCTTTGTAATTTCTATTTTCATAGTGAATATCTGTCGCTTTGTGCCGTGGTTTTTTCCCGAAAGGGTTTTCCACGTTAAATCTGTGTTCTCTTGTGTTTGCTTGGTGCTCTTAGATTGCTATCTTAGATCTAGATCTGTGTGATTCCGCAGCTCAAATCCCCAACAAGTGGTATCAGAGCGATCATTGGGGCACAGATTTGAATATGAGGGATTAACATCAATGGGAAGCACTAGGAATGATATTGAGAAGTACTCAGGTAAAAATAATTTTGAGTTATGGAAGATCAAGATGATCAGTTCCTTAATCAAGCAAGGTGAAGATGATACTCTTGAGGAGTGAAAGTCTACTATGATTAATGATGAATGGAATACTCTTGATAAGAAGGCTTTATCATCGATCCATTTATGTCTCACGGATGAGGTTCTTTACAGTGTCATGAGGGAAAAAACTGCAGCTAAGTTATGCGTGAGTTAGAGGATGTCTATGCGAAAAAATCTTCTGAAAATCGCCTACACTTGAAGCGGTAGTGGTATAACTTCAAGATGGCAGAAGGTGGAGATCTGGAGGTTCACATCAGCAACTTTAATAAATTGGTTTGCAAATTACTGGATATGGAGGAAGTGATAAAAGATGAATAACAAACATGTATGTTACTGAATTCTCTTCCGGCGTCCTATAAGTCATTCAAGGACACAATGTGCACCACGAATAAAACTTTGAGTATCGACACCGTTATCTCAACCATTCAAGGGAAGACCATGAGAAAGCTTAACGACGACATGGGGATATCTTCTGATGCACTGCTTACAAAGGGTAGGAATTCTGAACAAGGTCCAGGTTCTTTAGGTTCTAGATCCAAATCCAAGGGCAAAGACAAAGGAAAGGTAAAATGTTTGAATCGTGGGATGAAATGACATGTAAAGAAGGATTATACAAATCCTAAATCTAATAGAGAAGAGTCTGAGGCTTCATACAGGGAGACCAATGCTGCCACGTTAGATGGATCGATTGGATGTGATGGTGATGTTTTGTCTGTTTCTAGGATCAGACGACCATACGGTGATCGTAAGGACCAGTGGATGCTAGACACAGGGGCATCTTTTCACATGACTCCTCATTGGAGTTAGTTCACCAGTTACACGGAGTGCGATGGTTGACAGGTGTTTAGGCAATGACATTGTCTGTAATGTTGTGGTTGTTGGTATGGTGCACATCAAGATGTTTAATGGGGTGGAGGGTACCTTGACTGATGTCAGGCACGTTCCTGATTTGAAGAAGAATCTGATTTCTCTTGGTGTACTTAAGGCAATGGGCTGTAAGTTCACAGGTATTGATGATGCTCTTAACGGATCTAAGGGGGCATGGGTAATCATGAAAGCGCAACGACTCGGTAACATATATGGGTTGATCGGGAGCACTTTAAAAGGTGGAGCTGCAAGGGCTGTAGCGGATTCCACCTCTGCATGTGTGTGGCATGCTGGGCATGGCCACGTGAACGGGCATGGCAGGAAGGCTGAAATACACGGACAGGGATACAGAACAGCTGAAGCAACCACATGTGAGAAGAATTACACAGAATAATTGCAGGATATCGGCGAGGTACATAGACAACTCTAATATCGCAGGGGATCCGTCTTCTAATCAAATGGCACTAGGTGAGCCTAGTGCTGAGAAGTGGAAGGTGACTATGGGTGATGTGATGGACTCGTTGTACTAGATCGACACATGGGAGCTGGTGGAGCTTCCAGTGGGCCAGGAAGCAGTTGGATGCAGGTGGATCTTCAGAAGGATACAACATAGATATAGAGCGAGGTTGGTAGCAAAGGGTTATGCTCAAAGAGAAGGGATCAGTTTCTCAGAGATATTTACGCCGACGGTATAACAACAGGTGTCTATTAGATCCGTGATTGATGCTGGTTGGCCAATGCGATCTTGAGTTAGAAGGATGGATGTGGAGTCTGTACTTTTGTACGAGAAATTGGAAGAGCAGATCTACATGAAGCAATCAGAGCGGTTCGAAGTTAAAAGGGCTGAGAAAAAAGTTTGCAGGAGGTCATGGTACGACCTATCGCCTAAGCAGTTGTTTGATTTCTTCATGGTGAGTTAGGTATTGTATATTGATGACATGTAGATCACCAATTATGTCATGTCGAAAATCAATGTACTGAAGACTCGGTTAAGTGGGACATTCAGGATGAAGGATCGGGGGGCTGCAAAGATGGTTCTCGGCATTGAGACTGAAAGAGGAGTAGGCTTTGGTTATCTCAGGCAGAATACCTTGGGTAGGTATTGATCAAGTATTTGATGGACCAGGCAAAGCCAGAGAGCGTTCCCTACGCGTCTCTCCTGATGTTTTCCTTAGGACATGTCCCAAAATAGGTGAGGAAAGCAGGATATGTCTCATGAGCCTTATTTGAATGCGGTTGGCACTGCATGTCATGTTCTGTATTAGACCAGTTATTTCAAAGGCTATCAATGTTGTGAGAAAATACCCCGACATGTAATATTAGGTAGCGGTGAGATGGTAAGAAGACTACGTCTTTCCTTATGAGAAGATAGGAGCAAAGGTGGTTGGGCACATGGATTCTGATCCGGAAGACAAGCTCACCTAAAACGTTCCTGCAGAGAAGTTCAAGTTCTGTGCAACTTCTCTGGGCTTGGCGATGGTGAAAAAGAAAGACGGAGTGTGCACGAGAAGCGTTCATTAAAACTATGATGCGATGCAGAGATACGAGAAGAGGTCAAGGAGCTGCACGTTTAAAGATTGGAGAGATGGTGGAGATTGTTGTATTTGATGTCTTAAACCTAATTAGATTCTGCATAGGTTTTTCGCGCAACTGCGAAAGTGCGGGATTTGTTTCCGATTTCGTTTATGATTCTTTCTGATTTTGTTTAGGATTCTTCCTAAAACTATATATATGCATGTAAACGGGATTGGGAGGTATTATTCTAAAGGATTCTAAGGCTTTCTAAATGGGTTCCAAGAGTTCCTAAAAGGGTTTTAGGGTTTCTAAAGGGTGCAGCAAGAGTGAGATTCAAGGTTGTTCAAATTGGGTAAGTCTTCTCTTTGTAATTTCTATTTTCATAGTGAAGATCTGTCACTTTGTGCCTTAGTTTTTTCCCGAAAGGGTTTTCACGTTAAATCTGTGCTCTTGTGTTTGCTTGGTGCTCTTGGATTGCTATCATAGATCTAGATCTGTGTGATTCCGCAGCTCAAATCCCCAACATCATATTGTTGTCTTACATAACTGATGGACAGAGTGGATTTGTAATGGGCATCTATGTGGGCCCTACACGGTTTTCGACTAGAGGAAGTTCCTGTGTCAAATTTGCATCCGCAAGACACCAAAAAGGTGCCTTTAACGTGGAATGCGTATGTTGCGCTTTGGGCCCCAACATGATGTATGTGTTTAATCCACACTGTCAATTTATTTTTCCATATTATTTTAAGAAATAAGCTCAAAAGTGAGTCAGATCCAAATCTCAAGTGGACCATACTGCAGGAAAGAGTGGTGATGAACACTCACTATTAAAAAAAACTCTTGTGTGCTATAAAAGTTTTGGATCAAGTTGATATTTGTTTCTTCCCTTCATCCACATCCGTGTGACCTACTTAATCAGGTTATATGGAAAATAAACATTATGGTGGGCCCAAGGAAGTTTTTAATGTTGTGCGTTTAATCACCACTATTTCTTATGGCGTGGTCCACCTAAGATTTGGATCAGCATCATTTTTGGGCAAATGCAATAAAATGATATTGAGAAATGGATAGACAGAGTGGATAAAACACATGGATTATGATGGGAGCAGCAGTAGCCACCTCCCTACTAACATTGAATTGTTAAGAGAAAGCTCTTGATTTTCTTTTCTTAAGATTTTTCATGTATATTTACATCTTGGTACCTATTTAATTCTTCTTCTTCTTTTTCTTTTTCTTCTTTTATTTTTATTTTTATTTTTATTTTTATTTTTTTACACACACTCACCCTTCCCCCACACACTCACACCCACATACATGCTCATAGAACAAGGGGTGCTCGATCCCGTGACCTTGTGTATTACTTTATTAATTGCTGGGCATTTTCATTATTTCAGGAAAACTAAGGGAAAATAGTCATTTCACATATAACTTATTAATGACATAGCTTAATGAAAACTTAATTTCAAAAGATACAGGGATGTGGAGGCATATATTCTTTTGTAAAAACATTTTTTATTATTATTTACAATTACGAAAATGTATAAAAGAGATTCAATATTTGGAGAGATTCAGAGAAATTTTATCATATACTCTTATAAATAAATAAGATATTATCCCAACAAATAAGAAAATATCCCAACCTGTTAAGATTACCCTAACACTCACAAACTTAAATTCTACCAATACTCAAACTTGAAACGGACCTAAATCCAACTCATGCACTGGTGGATTAGGTTGGGTTTGAAACTCAGATCCACTTATCAAGGGGAACTGATCACCTACAGGGGCTGCACCACCCCACGTCTTACAGGCATTTTCAGCCACTGAACGCATTGAGTGAGTGTCATGGAAAATTAAAATAAAAGAACATTTAATGCATCCAATGACTAAAAATGTCCAATACCACAAGGAGTGGTGCAGGTGCCTGTAGATAATCAGTTCTGATAATTAAATGGTTTAGCTCCGGAACTTGCCTCAACCCCAAGTGACCCATCCCACTTGCACACCATACAAGAATGCTTTGTGGAAATTCACACAAGTCAGGATAGAAAAAATCTTAATATGAGAAAAAGAGGAAATTTTCATAGATGTACATACCTGAAATTTAACTCCTCAGTGACTTTCCAGTAGCAACTCAAATAAAATTAACAAGGAATCAACTGATGCAGTGAGCCTGAAAGCTTCATACAGCATGTGTTTATATATGCTGCCCAGAGGTAGATATGAAGGCAAGTATGACGAAGTGGATGCTTCCTTCCGTGAAGGGAAAAGGAAAGGATGCTTCCTTATGAAGGGAAAAGGAAAAGAGAATGGTCGATGCTTCCTTCCATAAAAGGGAAAGTAATGTCCTATCAAAGAGAGGAATCTCTTTCACAATCAAAAGCAATTTTGGCGCTCTTTGAAGTAGAAGAGGCCATAGTGTTTTTCATTCAAGGCCCAGTTCCCTATTTGGAATTATTTTAAAGATGTGGGGTTCATAGTTGATCTATATATCCAAGCCATTGATCTGTTGGCCCCCTATCATGGGTGAACAA
Source organism: Magnolia officinalis (assembly GCA_021015155.1). Classification (NCBI taxonomy): domain Eukaryota; kingdom Viridiplantae; phylum Streptophyta; class Magnoliopsida; order Magnoliales; family Magnoliaceae; genus Magnolia; species Magnolia officinalis. The sequence continues at coordinate 12,626,889 of JAJHSJ010000011.1, forward strand.
TTCCCTCAAATTCCTCCAAATTGGAAGATCCTCACCGTCAAATCTATTAACCATGTATTTTGCATGCTAACAACTGGAAGGTTAGAGTTGACCAATTGAGAGGATATACTGGGATTGGTCCATCCATGATTGGGCATGTCAAATCAATGGCTTGGATGGACTAATCATGGCCCCACATCTACCAACCAAGTTTGGGAACCAATGGGGAAGTTGAGCTAACCGAATGTAAACAACAATACTTATGGGATTAGAAGCTTTATTGTAGATACTAAGCTTGTGCATTCGGATTTCGGAGGAATAGTTCCTTCCACGTAATGAGAAGGCAGGTGAGGCCCACCCTGTCCATCCATTTTGCCATACCATGTTAGGAATTAGGATATGGGCTGGAAAATAATGCAAATTGAAAACGCAAGTATGCCTTATGACAAGAAAATGATGGTTGGTATATGCCTACCGTTGAAACCTCCGTGGTCCACCGAGATGTTTTTATGTCATCCATACCGTTCACAAGGTCATTCCTATTTGGATAAACTGAAAACACAAAAATTAGCCTCATCCAAAACTTATGTGTCCCCACGAATTTTTAACAGTGGATGTTCAATGCTCAGTCAGGGGGCCCACTTAAGTTTTGGATTTGCGTCATTTTTTAGCCCATATCCTAGCATGATTGGTAAAAAGGGTTGGACGGACTGGATTTCTCAAAAATATCACAGTGGGCCCACCTAGCTTCCCATCGGGTCGCAGCCTCGCAGGCAATTCTCGTGCTTAACACTGCAATCCTCATTTTGGATAGAAGATGTGCACCATCTTTTCGTTTTGATGCATTTAACATGGCCGTTGGCCATTTTTATAGTTCTTCGTAGTGAGAAATCTCATTCTCCAAAATTTTTAGGCTAAGAGGTTTTTGAATTTTGATGTTTTCTCACCATATTGTTGTGAAAATCTTACTAAAATTTAAAAAATATTTATGTTATAAATTAATAAATAGTTTAAAATTTTAACAACAAACTAGCTATAATTTGGTATTTTTAGGGAAAGACTTGTTCTTTTTTAGAATGAAATTACCCAACTACCCTTGTGTGTTGTTTTTCTTTAAAAGGTAATACGGTTAGTAAATTTTGTGGCCCACATTGTATGCATATGACATCCAAGTCTATCAAACATCTACAACCAACCAATGATCTGGCCTTGGGGAATACAAGTTTTTAGTTCAAAATGTCACTTTTCCCCACTGTTGATCTGGACTTGGGGAAATGGCCCATCCACTCTGTGAATCAAATGGTCCCAAAAATGAGTCAGATCCAAATCTCAAGTGGACCATACTGCAGGAAAGAGTGGTTATGAACACTCAAAATTTTAAAAACTCGTGTGCTTTAAAATTTTTGGATCAAGTCGATATTTGTTTCTTCCCTTGGTACAAGTCTTTGGACCTAATTAATCAGGTTAAATGGAAAATAAGCATTATGGTGAGCATTACAGTGGGCCCTAGGAAGTTTTTAATGTTGTGCGTTTAATCACCACTATTTCCTATGGCGTGGTCGACCTGAGATTTGGTTCAGCCTCATTTTTTGGCTAATGCACTAAAATGATACGGAGAAACGGATAAACAGAATGGATAAAGCACATACATTATGATGGGAGCAGCAGTAGCCACGTCCATACTAACATTGAATTGTTAAGAGAAAATGACAGGGAGAAATGGATATACAGAGTGGAGAAATGAGCAGCAATAGCCTCATTTTTTTAGCTAATGCACTAAAATGATACGGAGAAATGGATTGACAGTGCATGCATTATGATGGGAGTAGCAGTAGCCACCTCCCTACTAATATTGAATTGTTAAGAGAAATCTCTTGATATATATATATATATATATATATATATATATATACTTTTTCTTCTTTTTTTAAAAAAGCACACATTCACCTTTCCCCCACACACTCACGCACTCACACCCACACATGCTCGCAGCACAAGGGGTGCTTGATCCCGTGACCTTGTGTGTTACTTTATTAATTGGTGGGCATTTTCATTATTTCAGGAAAAATCATACCTTGAATCAATGGAAATTAGAGAAAACTAAGGGAAAGTAGTCATTTCACATATAACTTATTAATGACATAGCTTAATGAAAACTTAATTTCAAAAGATATAGGGATGTAGATATTATATTAATGAGGTATATATTCTTTTGTAAAAAAAGGTTTTTTTATTATTTTATTTACAATTACCAAAATGTATAAAAGAGATTTGATATTTGTAGTGATTCAGATAAATTTTACCATATACTCTTATTAACAAATAAGATATTATCCCAATTAATAAATAAGAAAATAACCCAACCTGTTAGGATTATCCTAACACTCACAAACTTAAATTCTACTAATACTCAAACTTGAAATGGACCTAAATCCAACCCATGTGGTGCATTGGGTTGGGTTTGAAACTCAGATCCACTTATCAAGGGGAACCGATCACCTACAGGGGCTGCACCACACCTCGTCGTACATGCATTTTCAGCCATTGAATGCGTTGAGTGGGTGCCATGGAAAAATAAAATAAAAGAACACTTATTGCATCCAATTACTAAAAATGTCATATACCACAAGGAGTGGTGTGGGCGCCAGTAGATAATCAGTTCGGATAATTAAATGGTTCAGCTCCGGAACTCAGCCTCAACCCAAGTGACCTATCCCACGTGCACACCTTACAAGAATGCTTTGTAGAAATTCACACAAGTCATGATAGAAAATATCTTAATTTGAGAGAAAGAGGAAATTTCCAATAGATGTACATACCTGAAATTTAACTCCTCAGTGACTTTCCAGTAGCAACTCAAATAAAATTAACAAGGAATCAACTGCTTCAGTAAGCCTAAAAGCTTCATAGCATGTGTTTATATATGCTGCCCAGGGGTAGATATGAAGGCAAGTATGACGAAGTGGATGCTTCCTTCCATGAAGGGAAAAGGAAAAGAGAACGGCCGATGCTTCCTTCCATGAAAGGGAAAGTAATGTCCTGTCAAAGAGAGGAATCTCTTTTACAATCAAAAGCAATTTTGGCACTGTTTACAGTAGAAGAGGCCATGGTGTGTTTCATTTAAGGCCTGATTTCCCTGTCTGGAATTAGTTTAAAGATGTGGGGTTCATGGCTGATCTATATATTGATGCCATTGATCTGTTGGCCCCTATCATGGATGGACAATTCCCTCGAAAATCTCCCAAATTGGAAGATCCTCGCAATCAAATCTTTTAACCATGTAATTGCATGCTAACAACTGTAAGTTTAGATCGTTGATCAATTGAGAGGATATACTGGGATTGGTCCATCCATGATCGGACCTGTCAAATTAATGGCTTGGATAGACTAACCATGGCCCCACATCTACCAACCGAGTTCGAAAACCAATGAGGAAGTTGAGCTAATCGAATGTAAACAATAATACTTTTGGGATTCGATGCTTTATTGCAGATACTAAGCTTGTGCATTCGGATTTCGGAAGAATAGTTACTTCCCCATAGTGAGAAGGCAGGTGAGGCCCACCCTGTCCATCCATTTTGCCATACCATATTAGGCTATGGGCCGGGAAATGATGCAAATTGAAAACTCAAGTATGCCGTACGACAAGAAAAACGATGGTAGGTATATGCCTGCCATTGAAACCTCACTGCTCCACCTTGATGTTTATATGTCATCCATGCTGTTGGTCATGTCATTCCTACTTGGATGAACTAAAAACACAAAAAACTAGCCTGATCCAAAACTTCAGTGGCCCCACGAATTTTCAACAGTGGACGTTCAATGCCCAGTCTGGGGGCCACTTGAGCTTTGGATTTGCGTCATTTTTTGGCCCATGTCCCAGCATGATTTGTAAAAAGGGTTGGACGGGGTGGATTTCTCAAAAATATCACAGAGGGCCCACCTAGCTTGCAGCCACGCAGGCAATCCTCATTCTTACCATTGCAATCCTCATTTTGCATAGAAGATGGTTCTCTTGGGTGCATATAAAGATTAGCCGTGGGTTATTTATAGTTCTTGGTGACAAATCTCACTCTCCAAAAATTTTAGGCTTGGAGGTTTTTGAATTTTGTTGTTGTATCACGATATTTTTGTGAAAATCTTACTATTTAAAAAAAAAAAAATATTATAAATCTTTTTCTTTTTTTAGAATGGAAATTACCCAAATACCCTCATGCGTTGTTTCTTAAAAGGAAATACAGGTAGTAAATTTTGTGGCCCCACATTGTATGTATATGATATCTAAGTCTACCAAACATCTACTACCAATCAATGATCACACGGACCAAAAATATTTTTTTATTGAATCACCAGATGGGTTATACATGTATTTTGATGTTTTTAAATAGTGTATATTAGTTTTTATAGTGTGGCTCATCTTCCATTTAGACTGTCCAAATTTTTTATTCTTCGCAACGTTTAGCGGATTACATCTATTGGATGGATTGAACATCATAAAAATACCACATGGGTCTCACAATTGTTCACTTTACTACTTTTTAAAGAAAAAGTGCACTGTATGTATTATGATAATTTCACCACTCAAAAAGCACTTCTCCGCCCTTTCGTTCACAGGGACTTTATTTGGTAAAATCTCAATTTGTCAAAATTCCTAACATCCGAAAATTTTTACATTATTATACCGAAAATATATGAGTGATTTAAAATTGCCGATATTTTGAAAATTCCACAATTACATTGTTCATCTAATTTCCCACAATAGTATAATGAGATTTTCAACATAACAGACCCTCGTCACACTGCTAATCCTCTGTTTGTTGAGCAAATCCAAATCTATGCCTTTTTGGAATCTCATTGACAAACTCACTGCAATTGTCCACCTTTTCCTATGATTTTGTTCTGCAAGGGTGCGGCTATACTATCAGCACCAGAACTTTGTACATGCTTCAGAATCTCACACTACATGAATTCTGACCCTTCCAACAATGGATATGTCTAAACATAGTGTTGAAACTGCAGTCAATAAGGAAAAAATCACATCCTTGTGGATGCTTCGTTACGCATATTATCTAATATCTACGTATTAGAGAAACCATTATACTGCCTCATCTATCGTACTTCTTTTGGGTTGTCCTTCACTGTATCAGCCATAACCAGTGTGACAAACATTGCTGATAACATCACAAGGTATATTACTGAACTATTTGTTAAGTGAACATATATTAAAATTTAAAGATATCTATTTACAAATTTTTTTTTTTTTATATTTGATGAGATTTAATTTCCAAACTGTCCCTAGAAAAATCTAAAATTTTGAATCTCCCAAGAAATTTCTGGGCAAATTGCAACAACAGGGTTTGTCACTATGGTGTCAACCGAGTGCTGATGGGCCTTGATCTTTGACATGTAAATGGTAGAAAATGGTATCAAATACAAGTTTTTAGCTCAAAATGTCACTTGTCCCCACTGTTGTTCTGGCCTTGGGGATATGGCCCATCCACTCTGCGAATCAAATGGTCTCAATCATGCTCGTCTATGTTATAGTAGCATCTCATACCGATAAAGTTAGGCTTGGATATTTTTGACCATCTCTTACCGATAAATTTAGGCTTGGATATTTTAGTCCATGTTGCAATCAGATCTAACAAGAAAATGTCAAAGCTAGTTGGAAACTGCCTGCGAAACATCGTTTTGAAGATTTTAATAGAAAGATCTAACAAGATCAATGGTTTAGATGTTCTGCTACAAGTAATGAACATTTTGATATCCCACAAAAATGAATATTCTAAGCCATTTTCTTCATTAACACTTTCTAAAGATTACTTTTGAGTAGCTCTAGAAATTAAATTTGAAAAAAAAAAAAAAAAAAACAAGACAACAGAACATCTCCAGAGAAGGTACAAATTCTGCTGGGAGTTCAGATGCACTTTAAAGACCGTCAGAGTTTGTTCGGTTGTGGCCCACTTGAATAGAGACTGCAAACTAATGTGGAGAAAGCTTCCTTCAAATAGAACCAGCTTCATCGATTAACAAGTAGCGGTTTATGGATGATATCATCCTTCATCTATTGACCTTCAAAACTATCTAATCATTCTTGGCAATTTGTCAGTTCCAGAAGCTCCCAGGGGTTTTTCACCTTTTTTTTTTTTTTTTCTTGAATTATTGATGTAGAGCGGGTCGCGGACAATTACATGGCAAAGATGGATCAGAAAAGGCCCGGTCGGCGACAGAAGTGATCTGGACCATCTGACCTTAAATCAGGCGTATCTCGCAATCCGGGATGAGTTAGCGGACGAAAAATATATGATTTTGGGGTAGAACGAGCTACTTTAGCCAACCAACCCTGCTATGCCGGGTTGCGACGCTCGGAATTGCGAGAAACCCCTGATTTGACGGTCGTTTCCCTGTTTCAATTTCGTTTTTACTATAAATAGTAAGTTTTAGTTTGCTTATAACTCTTTATCCGTCGGGCTTTAGGAGTTGCGCCCAACGTGAAAAGAGCTTAGAATAATTAGGAGAATAGGTTGGCGAAGCCAAATAGGACACTTACTATTTTTGGCCGAAAACCTTGCGCACTAGTAGACATCACGACCGTCTATAAATAGTAAGTTTACTATTTATAGTAAGTCGCGAATTCTAAGAGTCCTAGTTGTAGTTTGATTCTAATTTCTTTCCCATTGCTTAGTACCCTTATTTAAAGGGTTGTGAACTCGTTTTTATGGATTCATTAATCTATTTCGAATTTATTAGAATTTATTTATATTTCCTGCTCTCTTTTCTCGTGGATTCGAGAAAGTCTCTGTGAGGAGTCCAGAGAGGTTCCGTGGATTCGGAATATTTATCCTCTTGAGGAAGACGGTGCTCGACCTCACGTCCTCCCCTGCGTCAGTTTGGTATCAGAGCGAGGTTTCTCCTCGGGTCGATGGCTTCTAACGACGGGTTGGGCAACAATCCCATAGGCGGTGCTCCAGAAAATTTTTCTTTAACGGCGGCAACTTTCCAAGCAGCGCAGCAAGAGAATCGGCAAGCCATGCAAGGGCTGCAAGCTTCCATGGACCGCATAGCGAATCTCTTAGCAGAAACCCTAGGACAACTCCGTGTTCCTGGTGGTAATCCTCCACCACCAATTGCTGAAACCCGTAATCGCCCTGATCGCAGGATAATCCCAGCAGTGCATCCAAGGGCCGTCCCTGAGGACGGGGGCTCCAGTGAAGAGGAGATCGATGACGTGATCTTCCAACACCCCAGGCAAGGCGGCGATCGGGTAGATCGAGACTTCAAGATACGGGTTGATATTCCTAACTTCAATGGCCAGCTACACATTGAGGATTTTCTCGATTGGCTTTCTGAAGTTGAGCGATTTTTTGACTATATGGACTCCCTGAAACAAAGAAGGTCAAGCTTGTGGCCTACAAGTTGAAAGGAGGAGCTTCAGGTTGGTGGGAACAACTGCAACTCGCACGAACCAGGCAGATGAAAGCACCAATCTGCACATGGCAACGAATGAAGCAGCTACTACGTGCCCGATTCCTCCCTAGCGATTACGATCAGGTATTATTCCAACAATACCAAAATTGTCGACAGGGTAGTCGGTCGGTGAGAGAGTACGCAGAAGAATTTTACCGCCTAGCGGCGCGCAATGATTTGGTCGAGACTGAATCGCAGCAAGTCGCCCGATTCAACGGTGGATTGCGTATGGTAATCCAGGATCGGGTCCAGATGCAGTCCGTCTGGACAATGAATGATGCGATTAAGTTAGCTACTCGGGCAGAAGCGCAACTTGAACGTTCTAACACACGGGCCTATCCTACTGCGAGGATCACTGCGGCAGGTCCACCCCAGGGAGCTCCACAGCCTAAGGGGAAGGAGCCCGTAGGAGCACGCACTCAACCTCCTACGTCTGAGAACCGAGATCAGGGAAGCGGGCAAGTTAGACCCCAAAGGGGCGTGTCGACTGCCGCTGGTCCAAGTACAATCCCGAACCCTTATGCTCGGCCAAGACCCAACAACTGCTATCGTTGTGGCCAGCCCGGCCACCTGTCAAATACTTGTCCCCAACGAAAAGTGGCAAACCTCGCCATTAATGATGGTAGTGTTAATAACGCTTATGAAGATCCAGATATTGAAGAACAGGAGCATACCGCCGAGGACGAGGTAGATGATTCAGATTGGGTTCAGCAAGATCACGGCGAGTCGCTCGTCGTGAGGCGGCTATTATATGCGCCAAGAAAAGAAGTGCATCCACAGCGGCATAACATCTTCCGCACTAGGTGTACGGTGAATCGAAAGGTTTGTGATGTGATCATTGACAGTGGAAGCAGCGAGAACATTGTCTCCAGGGGCATGGTGGAAAAATTGCAATTAAAAACAGAGCGTCATCCCTCTCCATATACAATCGGTTGGATCAAGAAGGTCAGCGAAACAAAGGTAACTGAACGGTGCACCATATCCTTTTCAATTGGCAAACATTATAAGGATGAAGTAGTATGCGATGTGGTTGACATGGAAGCATGTCACATACTAATCGGTCGACCCTGGCAATCTGACCGTGACGCCACTCATAAAGGGCGAGATAACATATATATCTTCGTCAAGGACGGCCGGAAGACCATATTGGCCCCTATGGATCCAGAAGGACCACCTGAAACTTCTAAAGTGGAGGGTCGTTTTCTCTTAACCATTCGGGACTTCGTGGAAGAATCCAAAGAAACAGGACAGACTTATGCATTAATTGTAAAAGGGGAAGAACTCGAGCCTACCATCATCCTTGAAAGACTAAGGCCCTTGTTACATGAATTCCAAGAAATCTGGCCCGAGGACCTTCCCGATGGGTTACCCCCTATGCGAGATATCCAACACCATATCGACCTTGTCACTGGATCCAGTTTACCTAATCGTCCTCATTATCGAATGAGTCCGAATGAGTGCGAGATTCTGCAGGGACAAGTGGAGGAACTAATCCGTAAAGGTCTTATTCGAGAAAGCATGAGCCCATGTGTTGTACCAGCTCTGCTAACTCCAAAGAAAGATGGGAGTTGGCGCATGTGTGTCGACAGCCGGGTCATCAACAAGATCACCATAAAATACAGGTTTCCTATACCACGGTTGGATGATATGTTGGATTGCTAGAGGGCGCAAAAATATTCTCTAAATTGGACTTAAGGAGCGGCTACCATTAGATTCGAATACGGCCGGGTGATGAGTGGAAAACAGCCTTCAAGACTAAGGAAGGATTGTACGAATGGATGGTCATGCCTTTCGGTCTTTCTAATGCACCTAGCACATTCATGAGGTTGATGAACCAAGTTTTGAAACCTTTCATTGGGCGGTTCGTTGTGGTTTATTTTGATGATATTTTGATATACAGTCAAGACGAAACCACCTATATGGAGCACCTCAAGAAAGTCCTTCAAGTGCTCACTGAAAATAAATTGTACCTCAATTTAAAAAAGTGTATCTTCATGACTGATAGCCTATTGTTTCTGGGTTTTGTGGTTACATCCACGGGCATTCGAGTGGATGAGGAAAAGGTGAAGACAATCAGAGAATGGCCGGTTCCCAAAAATATTCACGAAGTACGAAGTTTCCATGGACTAGCGACATTCTATCGTCGGTTCGTGAAAAATTTCAGTAGCATTGTGTCACCGATCACAGATTGCATGAAGAAAGGGTAGTTTCAGTGGACTGACGAAGCTGACAGGAGCTTTACCGAAATCAAGCGCATATTATCCACGACCCCGGTTCTTGTACTTCCCAACTTCGACAAACTGTTTGAAGTCGAATGTGATGCCTCATATGTCGGGATTGGGGGAGTTTTGTCTCAAGAAGGTAGGCCGATAGCCTTCTACAGTGAGAACTTAGTGATGCACGCAAAAAGTGGTCTACATATGAGATCGAGTTGTACGCGGTGGTCCAGGCACTGCGACACTGGCGACATTATTTGATTCAAAGGGAATTCATACTTTACACGGACCATCAAGCCCTCAAGTTTATTAATAGTTATGCTAACATTAACCGTGTGCATGCTAGGTGGATCTCATTTTTGCAGGAATTCACATTCGTGCTAAAGCATAAGTCAGGGCAACAGAACAAAGTAGCCGATGCGCTGAGTCGCCGTGCAACTTTGTTAGTCACTATGAGCAATGAAGTTGTCGGGTTCGATCGCCTCAAAGACATATATGCCGACGACGACGACTTCAAGGACGCATGGGTTAGATGTCAGGAAGGTCACCCCGGTGACTTACATATACAAGACGGGTTCCTTTTTAAGGGAAATCGACTATGTATCCCAAAGAGTTCGCTAAGGGAACAGATAATCCAAGAGCTACATGGAGGTGGCCTCAGTGGACACCTTGGGTGAGACAAGACGCGAGCTCTTGTGGAAGAACGGTATTACTGGCCGCAATTGGTACGTGATGTGGGAAAGGCAGTCCAACGCTGTTATATTTGTCAGACTTCCAAGGGGCAATCTCATAATACGGGCCTCTACACCCCGTTACCCGTGCCTGACGGCCCTTGGGAGGATTTATCTATGGACTTTGTGCTTGGTCTCCCACGAACACAACGCGGCATGGATTCGGTGTTCGTGGTAGTAGATCGTTTTTCCAAGATGGCGCACTTTATTCCATGCAAGAAGACTCTCGATGCAACACATGTGGCGAATCTATTCTTTAGAGAAATTGTGCGGCTACACGGGGTTCCCAAGACTATTACTTCCGACCGTGACACGAAGTTCATAAGCCACTTTTGGCGGACTTTGTGGACTCGATTCGATACACGCCTTCAGTTCAGCAGCGCGTACCACCCACAGACTGACAGTCAAACTGAGGTTGTGAATCGCACGTTGGGAAACCTCCTTCGATGTATTTCAGGAGAAAAACCGAAGCAGTGGGATTTGGCCTTGTCTCAAGCGGAGTTTGCATTCAACAACATGGTGAACCGCTCGACAGGAAAATCCCCGTTCCAGGTTATCTACGGACGAGTATCTCGCCATACACTAGACTTGGTCCCTCTGCCCAAGCTCCCAGGCATGAGCATTGCAGCAGATCATATGGCAGACAAAATCGTGGGCATTCATGCGGAGGTACAGAACAAGCTACATGCCTCGAACGAAAAGTACAAGGAGCAAGCGGACAAGCATCGGCGACAGAAAGTGTTCAAGGTGGGCGACCAAGTAATGGTCCATCTGCGCAAAGAAATATTTCCGACCGGAACGTACAACAAGTTGAAGAATAAAAAGATTGGACCGGTACCAATCATCCGAAAGATCAATGACAACGCTTATGTTGTTGATCTTCCAGATGATATAGTGATCTCACGAACTTTCAATGTCGCGGACCTGACTGAGTATCATGAACCATTGCATAATGATAACTCGAGGACGAGTTCTTTTGAAGTGGAGGAGACTGATGTAGAGCGGGTCGCGACAGAAGTGATCTGGACCATCTGACCTTAAATCAGGCGTATCTCGCAATTCGGGATGAGTTAGCGGACGAAAAATATATGATTTTGGGGTAGAACGAGCTACTTTAGCCAACCAACCCCGCTATACCGGGTTGCGACGCTCGGAATTGCGAGAAACCCCTGATTTGACGGTCGTTTCCCTGTTTCAATTTCGTTTTTACTATAAATAGTAAGTTTTAGTTTGCTTATAACTCTTTATCCGTCGGGCTTTAGGAGTTGCGCCCAACGTGAAAAGAGCTTAAAATAATTAGGAGAACAGGTTGGCGAAGCCAAATAGGACACTTACTATTTTTGGCCGAAAACCTTGTGCACTAGTAGACATCACGACCGTCTATAAATGGTAAGTATACTATTTATAGTAAGTCGCGAATTCTAAGAGTCCTAGATGTAGTTTGATTCTAATTTCTTTCCCATTGCTTAGTACCCTTATTTAAAGGGTTGTGAACTCGTTTTTATGGATTCATTAATCTATTTCGAATTTATTAGAATTTATTTATATTTCCTGCTCTCTTTTCTCGTGGATTCGAGAAAGTCTCTGTGAGGAGTCCAGAGAGGTTCCATGGATTCGGAATATTTATCCTCTTGAGGAAGACGGTGCTCGACCTCACGTCCTCCCCTGCGTCAATTATCATGGGAAAAATCTTGCTAAAAATTAAAATTTTAGAAGTTAAACTAACAAATCATTTTAAAATTACTATATGTGTATGTATTTAATGATTATTTAAAATTTTAGATATGTACTGCGTTAATATAGCAATATGATTTTACGATACATTTACCGAAAATTAAAATGCTGCCAGTGTTTGAAAATCTCAAGATATTAACATGTTTGATAAATGTTGCACATGATTTTCAAGATATGTGATGTTTGTTACAATGGTCATGTAACACTTGGTGTTATGAAACCCTGAATGCATAGGTCCCTTTTTTTTTTTTTCCTCGTAAGTATAAAAGGACTTCTGAAATTGTAAGCTCACAAGTTGAAAATGCAAAGAGAAGGTGTTGAGGGTCGAATATTATATATTAGACCCCGATTAGTACCTTATTTTATGTACATGATAGTGCTTAATGTCATATGTTAATGGTGTTTTGTTGCAGGATGTAATTATGAGCGTGGATTGAAAAGGGTGCTAAAAGCATGGAATTAACGCTCCGAAGTCACCAGAGTAAGGGACGGACTCCAGAGGACCAAGATCAACGAATTTACATGCCAGAGATCCGAGGAAATCAAGCCATTCATGTTAAAGAGGTCCGAAATTGGTCCAGAGTGCAAGATCATAGGGTTCCCACCATCCGTTTGGCTCAAAACTACATACATGGCATCAGGACTCTGAATTAACCGTACACGTCGAATTTCAACCAGTGGATCCCTGTGGAAGTGACTCAACGGATAGATCATCCCATGAATCCCCCCACATGAGACCTGGATATGCTTCAAATTTGGTATCAACCCATTAATCGGGGAAACAAAATATTTGGACGGTGTAGATCTCCTCAGAACATTGCAGTGGACCCCACATGTATGAGCATGTGCATAAAGCACACGTGTGCTGGCGCTACAGCGGAACGCCTTAGTCAGAGTCGGTTTGACCGACTGCATCTCTCAAAAACGGAAACTCCCATTTTTTAAACAGCGCTAACGCTGTCCAGGTTCGATTGCTGTTGTGGGCCCCACCTCTTGTCCAAATGAACAATCCAAACCGTTCACCCATTTCCTGGGGTAGGCAAAACCCACACTTAAATGATGGAATGTAAATACATCAAGTCATGGGATCTTTCAACCGTCCAAACGGCAGACGGACGGCGAGGCAGAAAACTGCGTGGGCCACACAAAATCTACCCCAAAACTAGTCAATTCCCACTGATTTTTTGTTCTTCATCCAATGGACGGAGTGGATTTCCAATAAAATTCTGACAATGGGCCCCACCAGCATCACAATAGACGAGATCCGCACTCCCTGTTTCACGGCCGGAAACGACCGATTCTAGGGCGGTTGGATGATCAGACCATTGATCGGATGCAAGATCCAAGCCGTCCATTGGGTAGATAACTCAGAAATGTCCCAGGAGACATTGATTTTTCGGATGAACTTCAAAGTACAAAGGACCTGTGAAGCTCCGTTTTTAGCTGCGTCAAGGGTATAAACGCTCCAACCTTTAGCAGCCCTTCGATCGACTTCCGGAATTCGAATTCTCCCACCGCCTGGAGTAAGCTATAAAGAGGCGAATAGCTGAGAGTTGGGATTGGACGTGAGAGAGAGAAAGACAGGGAGAGAAGAAAGAAGTTTTTGTTTGTTTTTCTTTTGTTATGCTTTTCTTCTCAAATTTCTAATGAGATCTAGCCCATCCATGTGTGGCTAAACCTCTTAGCTAGGGCTAAGAGGTGAAGCTTGTGGTGTGATGGGACCGATTCTACGGCGTTGATTTATGGTTATGAACTGATGTTTGATTCTAGTTTGATTAATTGAAATATTCATAGTTTTAATGATTTGTTGTGACTTAAATTACAATAGATCTGCGATGGCTTTGAGTATTTCCTTCTTCCTCATATTTTGATTGTGAAATCAGGAAACCCTGTTGTTCACCATTGCCCCTTGGACATGGTTGGATGATGGAATCCTTCCTAATTTTCATACATCTTCTGATTGATTGTGGATTGATTTGAGTTCTGTTGTTTACCTTGTCTCATGGGCATGGATTTGTGATGGAATCATATCTAATTATTATACCTTTCATCTATTTGAAAACTAGATTAAAAGGAAGTTCACATTGATTTTCAGGTTATATCTTCCAACTGGATGAAGATGGGACTCGAAGTCCAGTTGAGTTCATGAATCGACCATAGATCTCCCTAATCTCTACAAGTGGATCCTTTGAATCCCTAGTTTCCCTCTCTCTGAATTCTTTAAGTTTAGATTGATATTTCACCATTATTCCTCAAATCACAATTGATTTAGATTTCATCTTAGCCTAGTTTTAGATCTGGTTATTTTCAGATAACGTACAAGTTTCAATCCCTGTGGATTCGACCTCGGTCTTACCGAGTTTATTGTTACATCGCAACCCTATACTTGGGGAGTGAACGGAAGGTCCAAGACCCACTGATAAGGTAGCAATGCCATCTCTTAGCATGTTCAGTGTAACCCTCGAACATCGTTATGGATCCAGTTTCAACTGATAGCCTTAGCCACAAGACATCTAAAGGATATGTGGCAAGTGGATTTCATCCCAGCTCAAGCCCCTACTTCCAGTCACCCAACAACAGAGAGCTCCCCATCCTTTCCTCTGAAAATTTTCTATATCCCAAGATGGAAAAGAGAGCTCCCCATCCTTTCCTCTGAAAATTTTCTATATCCCAAGATGGAAAAGAGAGCTCCCCATCCTTTCCTCTGAAAATTTTCTATATCCCAAGATGGAAAAGAGAGATCACGTTTACATGTTTGGACATCAAAAACTGAATATTTGTAAGATTCATAAGCAAACAGCTGCATGGCACTATATGAAATTCTCTGTGTCTCCTGTGGTAGATTGCCTTTCCAATAGCCTTTACCGCCCTCCTTCCCAATCATAATAATGGCTTTGCAAAAATCGGAGGTGGAGGCACAGACAAAATTGCGAGTCTTCAAGAAAGCGCGCAGGGAGGTTGAAGGATAAAGACATGTCCCGCAAAACCAGGAGCACCTGCAGCGACTGAAGCAAACAGGCATAGCAATAGCAACCACCCTCACAGCATAACAGGAGCAGAGCATGACGATCAAACAGAGCAATTTAGAGGATCAGTCCCAGAAACACCAAAATATCTAGCAGGTTCACCAGAACACTACTCTGACCAATGAACTTCATTTGAAAATTTTGTCCAATCGGTTAATTAAAATGTGAGATTTCTACATCAACTGATTACCAAAAGTAGAAGAAAAAAAAAAAAAACAAAGGGCCTATTTGGGTGACTCGTTGTGGTCCACACAAGAAGTTAGAAAAAAAAAATGATCTGTTATAGCATAATTCATTATGCTGAGAACAGTATATCATCAGTTTGTAACCTCACAATGTCTTTGTAGTCGACTTTGCTAGCACACTCAAGATCTCCAAGCTCTGTATAAGAGTCTGCTTTGGTGGGGTGAGTATTTGGCTGGTGAGCCTACCAAAGCTTATTTCCATAGCTCGCTAGTTAAGATTGAAAATCGGGCATGTGCTGGGACATAATTTCCAGACCTACCTCAACTCAGCTACCCAAACTTTTATCCAACAGTACCTGTTTCTTTGGATTGGATAGACATGATTAAGAGTACTGTTGATAAATAATTAAAGATCCCTACCATGGAGCAATTGGGTTGGACCAGTCGGGATTGGGTAAGCCCGGTCCAAGTTTCAGCCTTATCCATGGGTTGGGCTGACGTCATTAGCATATGCCTTGTTTTTCGATTGTTAATTGGATCACTATCATCTGTAATTAATTTTATTGATATAATAGAAAATTATGTATACATTAGTGGAACATAAATGAAACCTGAAAAACCCAACAAAATCTTACAAAGTAGCAAGGCCCCATAGCAAAAATCATCTAACATGAAAGACCAGTGGACCCAGTCTATCAGTAAAATAAAAGGGAAAAAAAAAATAAAAAATAAAAATGGAGTCCTGCTTGCTGCCGCAATCATGATTTGCCAAGAAAATCCGGTACTAGTTTAGCTTCCCAAGATACATGTAAAAGAGCGACACATCCAATTTCTTCTTGAAATTCAAAATTCAAAGCCACTAGGACTAGAATCACCTAAGTCCGATGGCACACCCTCCTCTTTCTACCACTTCATAACACAATAAAAAAGAATTACAGTAGTTCAAGAAAGAAGAATAACATAATAAACAGGGTTCATGGTTGATCTTTCCAAGCCATTCATCTGTAGTCTGCCATCATGGACGGACGATTCCTCCAAAATCTCCCAAATGGGAAGATCCTAGCCATCAAATATTTGGCCTTTCCTCTAGTGAGTGTGGTTTCTTGGTTCATTTCTTTTTAACAATAGGAAGGTTAGAGTTGACCGATTGGGAGGATATACTGGGAATGGTCCGTCTATGATCGAGGAAGTCTTATCAATGGCTTTGATAGACTAGCCATGGGCTTCTTTTCCTTCTAATGTTGGTGTAAACAACAATAGGGATTACATGCTCTAGTGCAGATAGATTCAAAGCTCTACCGACCCGTATGGATCCATATAAAAAATAACTATCTTGTGCATTCCGATTTCCAAGAAATGGTTCCTTCCACACAGTGGGATGAAAGTACGTAGCTCCTAACTGTTTCGATTGCAATCCTAATTTTGGATGGCAGATGGTCACCATCTTTTCGGGGCATCTAAGATTGGCCCTTGGCTATTTATAGGTCTTTGTAGTAACAAATCTCAAATTTCTCCGGAATTTCTCAGGATATTGTACGGAAAATCTCACTAAAAATAATTTTTTATTATAAATTAATAAAAATTTTAGGATTTAAATAATGAACCAGTTAAATTCATGCTTTTGAGAAGGAAATTTACCGAAGTACCGTTGTGTATTGTTTTTCTTTAGAAAGCAATGAAGTAAAAAATATATGTGTATGACATTAGCAACCAAACATAATAATAATGACCAAAAAACTTTCTTGTTGAATCACTAGATGGACTGTACTTATAATTTGATGTTTTTAAGTGGTGTATATTATTTGTTACGGTGTTTCTCGTCATCTTTTTAGATTGATCAATTTTTTTGTTCTTCTCCACATCATACGGAATTATATCTGTTGGATGGCTTGAATATTATAAAAATATGTAATGTTCTACTTTCTCACTTTCAAAATAAACAAGTGCACCTTGGGCATTATGGTAATTTCAGTGCTAAAAAAAGGACTGTCATTTTGGTTGGTAAGGGCATTATTTGATAAATCCTAATTTGTGAGGAAATTTGTGATAAAAATCCCTAATTAAAATGTGAGATTTCTTTAGAAAACGATTACCAAAAGTAGAAAATACCAAGGGTATTTCAATGACTCCCTGTTTAAGACTACAAATCGGCCATGTGATGGGACCCGATTTCCAGACCTACCTCAACTCAGCCAACGCATTTTCCCATAACCCAGCCCAAACTATTATCCAACCGTGCCTGCTTCTCTGGATTGGATAAACATGATTAAGAGCATTGATATTATAAAGAATTAAACATCCCCAACATGGAACAATTGAGTTGGATCAATCGGGATTGGGATGAGCATGGCCCAAGTTTCAGACTTATCCATTGGTTGGGCTGAGGTGATTAGCTTATACCTTGTTTTTTTTTTTCTTAATTTAAGTTGTTGGGGCACTACCGTATACAATTTTATTGATATAACAGAAAAATAGAAAAACTGAGTTTTGCTTACTGCTGAAGTATGATTTGCCAAGTAATGCATCCAATTTCTTACCGAAATTTATAATTTGAAGCCACTAAGATTAAATCATTTAAGTCCAATGGAACACCCTCTTCTTTCTACAACATCATAACAGAAATAATTGAAGAGAATTAGAATAGTTCAAGAAGAGAAGAATAACATAGTAAACAATGGGTGTTTAAGCAGAGAAGAATCACTTGGTTATGGACGCCTTTCTTTGAAATGGATGTTGCATGGCTTGATGCTGCCCTCCCATTTTATGCTTTCCCACCATTTCAGCTCACCTTGGATCTCGACTTCTGTTGTAGAATCATTTGTGTTATTGAAAGGAAGCTTCTCCAGCATCGGGCATCCTCGAATCTTCAACTTCTTCAGCATCGGCAAGTGCCCACCACAAATGCTTTTTAGCTTGCGTAGCTCCCAAAGACGTAAATCAACTAGCTGTGGAAATGCATTTTGCCCTGCCACATTGTCTTCTTCAAAAACCTTCTCCAGTCTACAACAGAATTTTATTTCAAGTAATTTGAGATTCCGTAACCGAATGCTTGAAGAGAAGAAGTTGATGAGCTTCGGGCAACATTCCAAATATATATTCTTTAGACATGCGAAGCTCCCTCTTCCCAACTCCCCCCTGTTGGAAGTCCAAACCAAACCTGTTGCTACTCTCAAGGACATTAAACGGAGGAGGAAGCTTCCAGCGTTCAGGACGTTTTCCCCATGCAGCTGTTCAGCTTCTCCAAGCAACTATTCAATATTTTATTTGATATTTGTAATAGCAGTTAATTCTATGCCCTTTTAGTGTATTTTAAATGGGTATTTGTGTCTTTTCACCTTGATGGAAAAGTCTATATAAGGAAGCTCATGTAATCCGTTTGGAATCAAGTCAAGACAGCAAGCTTGAAAGCTACATTAAAAATACAAATCTTCTCTTCTCTTCTACGTGTCCAGTGAGCTCAAACCCAAGGCTTTGTAAAGCCAAGTAAACTCTGGCTAATATAGCCAACACCCCCGGCACACTGTTCTTAATTTGGCAAGATCGGACACCCTTAGATTCTCTAAACAGACCACTGCATCAACGTCCGCTGTTCTTCCGACAACCAGATACTGCAATTGATGGCATTTCTCAATCCAACATTCTTTAAGGTTGTCCATCTTCATGCCGAGATCGGACAGTGCCTTAACAAATGCATTGCCGTACAAATGAAAGAATTCTGTCACCGAGAGAATCCCTATAACACCGTCCTGGGAATTCTTACCCCCGCAAACCTCCAGAAGTCTTTCATAACTCAAAGACGGCTCAAATCGAGAATAAATACGCCGGTAGAGAAATCGGTTTCTTTTTAAATGAGCATATATATCCTTGCGGCCTCCTTTGCAGGGACAGACCAAGAAATGAAATTTTAGAAAGTAAGATTTCCAGAGTCTCGATTTTTTGCCCAAAGACTTGAAAACACTAGCATCACTGACCGAGATGCGACATCTGCTGCTGTCTTGGTGCGGTTCATGCATCAAGTCCAAGCCACAACTATCCCAATTTAATTTTTCTGGAAGCCGATGTATATTCCTCCAGTTAATCGTCTTCAGATGCTCCATTCCCAACAGATCCAGGCACCGCATGCTAGTCAGATTGAAAATTTCATCCGGGAGCTCTTCCATTTTCGTGCCTGAAAGATCAAGTGCCTCAAGTTTTGAAAGTTTCTCCAGACTAACCACTGTTAGTAGAGAATGACAACCCTTGAGTGAGAGCCTTCTGAGGGTGCAGGCACCCGATATGTCGAGACGTCGGAGGCTTTGCATGTTGTGGAAGGATACCTCCATCGTCTTCGTCAAGGGAGTTTGATGGAGATCAAGTATCTCGAGCTTCTGCATATCCTTTAAGAATGCAGGAAGAGCCTCTAGCTTGCGGCAGCTTTGAAGCTTCAACAACCGTAATTCGTGAAGGCCGGACATGGACGATGGCAGGGAAGAGATGCTTGTAGAAGAAAGGTCAAGGACTCGGAGTCTGGTCATGTTCTTGAAAAAACCGTCTGGGATTTCTTGCAAGCGATCGTTGTCATTGAGCAACAACGTCGAGAGAAGAGAGCAGTTTGGAGAGCTGAATTGAAATGTTTCTACCTCATTGTGGGATAATGAGATCCATTGGCATGCTTCTTCCCCGTCTAAGTTGTATTTGACTAGGAACGACGTCTGAGAATCAATCACTTGCCTCACATGAGAATTCATATCCACGTGATAGCGTCCTCCCGAAGATTCCCCCATTGTAAATTGCTCTTGTAGCCAATCCATAAATCCATCTTCAGTAGTTTGAAATTTTGACGTGCTATCTAAATATTTTCCATACTTGTTTAGATAAGAGTGTAGGTAATCTGGGTTTGATGACATCAGAGACAGTAGCACCATGTATCTCTCTGCGAGCTCTTTGAGCAGTACATTCCCAAGTCTCTTGAAAGCCACTTCTTTATTCTCCTCCTCATTGAAGGATCCATTTAAAAAGCCCTCCGACCTCCAATATTCATCTATCAAGGAATCCCCATCAATGGAGCATCCGTTTCGACAGAACAAGGAGACGTAAGAGAAGCATTTCAAGACCATGTCTCCGGTTGTTGAGAAACCAATGCTGGTGGCCACATCGGCTGCCTCTTCAAAAAATCCTAGGCGTCTTCTGACGCAGGAGAGGATGTGAGGTCGAGCACCGTCTTCCTCAAGAGGATAACTATTCCGAATCCACGGAACTTCTCTGGACTCCTCACAGAGACTTCTCGAATCCACGAGAAAAGAGAGTAGAAAATAGAAATAAATTCTAAATAAATTCGAAATAGCTTAATTCATCCATAAAAATGAGTTCACAACCCTTTAAATAAGTGTACTAAGCAATGGAAAAGAAATCAGAATCAAACTACAACTAGGACTCCTAGAATTCGCGACTTACTATAAATAGTAAACTTACTATTTATAGACGGTCGTGATGTCTACTAGTGCGCAAGGTTTTCGGCCAAAAATAGTAAGTGTCCTATTTGGCTTCACCAACCCGTTCTCCTAATTATTCTAAGCTCTTTTCACGTTGGGCGCAACTCCTAAAGCCCGACGGATGAAGAGTTATAAGCAAACTAAAACTTACTATTTATAGTAAAAACGAAATTGAAACAGGGAAACGACCGTCAAATCAGGGGTTTCTCGCAATTCCGAGCGTCGCAACCCGGCATAGCAGGGTTGGTTGGCTAAAGTAGCTCGTTCTACCCCAAAATCATATATTTTTCGTCCGCTAACTCATCCCGGATTGCGAGATACGCCTGATTTAAGGTCAGATGGTCCAGATCACTTCTGTCGCCGACCGGGCCTTTTCTGATCCATCTTTGCCATGTAATTGTCCGCGACCCGCTCTACATCAGTCTCCTCCACTTCAAAAGAACTCGTCCTCGAGTTATCATTATGCGCTGGTTCATGATACTCAGTCAGGTCCGCAACATTGAAAGTTCGTGAGATCGCCATATCATCTGGAAGATCAACAACATAAGCGTTGTCATTGATCTTTCGGATGATTGGTACCGGTCCAATCTTTTTATTCTTCAACTTGTTGTGCGTTCCGGTTGGAAATCTTTCTTTGCGCAGATGGACCATTACTTGGTCGCCCACCTCGAACACTTTCTGTCGCCGATGCTTGTCCGCTTGCTCCTTGTATTTTTCGTTCGAGCATGTAGCTTGTTCTGTACCTCCGCATGAATGCCCATGATTTTGTCTGCCATATGTTCTGCTGCAATGTTCATGCCTGGGAGCTTGGGCAGAGGGACCAAGTCTAGTGTATGGCGAGGTACTCGTCCGTAAATAATCTGGAACGGGGATTTTCCTGTCGAGCGATTCACCATGTTGTTGAATGCAAACTCTGCTTGAGACAAGGCCAAATCCCACTGCTTTGGTTTTTCTCCTGAAATACATCGAAGGAGGTTTCCCAATGTGCGATTCACAACCTCAGTTTGACCGTCAGTCTGTGGGTGGTACGCGCTACTGAACTGAAGGCGTGTATCGAATCGACTCCACAAAGTCCGCCAAAAGTGGCTTATGAACTTCGTGTCACGGTCAGAAGTAATAGTCTTGGGAACCCCGTGTAGCCGCACAATTTCTCTGAAGAATAAATTCGCCACGTGTGTTGCATCGAGAGTCTTCTTGCATGGAATAAAGTGCGCCATCTTGAAAAAACGATCTACTACCACGAACACTGAATCCATGCCGCGTTGTGTTCGTGAGAGACCAAGCCCAAAGTCCATAGGTAAATCCTCCCAAGGGCCGTCAGGCACGGGTAACGGGGTGTAGAGGCCCGTATTATGAGATTGCCCCTTGGAAGTCTGACAAATATAACAGCGTTGGACTGCCTTTCCCACATCACGTACCAATTGCGGTCAGTAATACCGTTCTTCCACAAGAGCTCGCGTCTTGTCTCGCCCAAGGTGTCCACTGAGGCCACCTCCATGTAGCTCTTGGATTATCTGTTCCCTTAGCGAACTCTTTGGGATACATAGTCGATTTCCCTTAAAAAGGAACCCGTCTTGTATATGTAAGTCACCGGGTGACCTTCTTGACATCTAACCCATGCGTCCTTAAAGTCGTCGTCGTCGGCATATATGTCTTTGAGGCGATCGAACCCGACAACTTCATTGCTCATAGTGACTAACAAAGTTGCAGGCGACTCAGCGCATCGGCTACTTTATTCTGTTGCCCTGACTTATGCTTTAGCACGAATGTGAATTCCTGCAAAAATGAGATCCATTTAGCATTCACACGGTTAATGTTAGCTTGACTATTAATAAACTTGAGGGCTTGATGATCCGTGTAAAGTATGAATTCTCTTTGAATCAAATAATGTCGCCAGTGTCGCAGTGCCTGGACCACCGCGTACAACTCGATCTCATATGTAGACCACTTCTTGCGTGCATCACTAAGTTTCTCACTGTAGAAGGCTACCGGCCTACCTTCTTGAGACAAAACTCCCCCAATCCCGACATATGAGGCATCACATTCGACTTCAAACAGTTTGTCGAAGTTGGGAAGTACAAGAACCGGGGTCGTGGATAATCTGCACTTGATTTCTGCAAAGCTCCTGTCGGCTTGGTCAGTCCACTGAAACTGCCCTTTCTTCATGCAATCTGTGATCGGTGACACAATGCTACTGAAATTTTTCACGAACCGACGATAGAATGTCGCTAGTCCATGGAAACTTCGTACTTCGTGAATGTTTTTGGGAACCGGCCATTCTCTGATTGTCTTCACCTTTTCCTCATCCACTCGAATGCCCGTGGATGTAACACAAAACCCAAAACAATAGGCTATCAGTCATGAAGCTACACTTTTTTAAATTGAGGTACAGTTTATTTTCAGTGAGCACTTGAAGGACCTTCTTGAGGTGCTCCATATGGGTGATTTCGTCTTGACTGTATATCAAAATATCATCAAAATAAACCACAACGAACCGCCCAATGAAAGTTTCAAAACTTGGTTCATCAACCTCATGAATGTGCTAGGCGCATTAGAAAGACCGAAAGGTATGACCATCCATTCGTACAATCCTTCCTTGGTCTTGAAGGCTGTTTTCCACTCATCACCCGGCCGTATTCGAATCTGATGGTAGCCGCTCCTTAAGTCCAATTTAGAGAATATTTTTGCGCCCTCTAGCATATCCAACATATCATCCAACCGTGTTATAGGAAACCTGTATTTTATGGTGATCTTGTTGATGGCCCAGCTGTCGACACACATGCGCCAACTCCCATCTTTCTTTGGAGTCAGCAGAGCTGGTACAGCACATGGGCTCATGCTTTCTCGAATAAGACCCTTACGGATCAGTTCCTCCACTTGCCCCTGCAGACTCTCGCACTCATTCGGGCTCATTCGGTAATGAGGACGATTAGGTAAACTGGACCCAGGGACAAGGTCGATATGGTGTTGGATATCTCGCATAGGGGGCAACCCATCGGGAAGGTCCTCGGGCCAGATTTCTTGGAATTCATGTAACAAGGGCCTTAGTTTTTCAGGGATGATGGTAGGCTCGAGTTCTTCCCCTTTTACAATTAATGCATAAGTCTGTCCTGTTTCTTTGGATTCTTCCACGAAGTCCCGAATGGTTAAGAGAAAACGACCCCCCACTTTAGAAGTTTCAGGTGGTCCTTCTGGATCCATAGGGGCCAATATGGTCTTCCGGCCGTCCTTGACGAAGATATATATGTTATCTCGCCCTTTATGAGTGGCGTCACGGTCAGATTGCCAGGGTTGACCGAGTAGTATGTGACATGCTTCCATGTCAACCACATCGCATATCCTTATAATGTTTGCCAATTGAAAAAGATATGGTGCACTGTTCAGTTACCTTTGTTTCATTGACCTTCTTGATCCAACCGATTGTATATGGAGAGGGATGACGCTCTGTTTTCAATTGCAATTTTTCCACCATGCCCCTGGAGACGATGTTCTCACTGCTTCCACTGTCAATGATCACGTCACAAACCTTTCGATTCACCGTACACCTAGTGCGGAAGATGTTATGCCGCTGTGGATGCACTTCTTTTCTTGGCGCATATAATAGCCGCATCACGACGAGCGACTCACCGTGATCTTGCTGAACCCAATCTGAATCATCTACCTCGTCCTCGGCGGTATGCTCCTGTTCTTCAATATCTGGATCTTCATAAGCGTTATCAGCACTACCATCATTAATGGCGAGGTTTGCCACTTTTCGCTGGGGATAAGTATTTGACAGGTGGCCGGGCTGGCCACAACGATAGCAGTTGTTGGGCCTTGGCCGAGCATAAGGGTTCGGGATTGTACTTGTGCCAGCAGCAGTCGATACGCCCCTTTGGAGTCTAGCTTGCCCGCTTCCCTGATCTCGGTTCTCAGACATAGGAGGTTGAGTGCGTGCTCCTACGGGCTCCTTCCCCTTAGGCTGTGGAGCTCCCTGGGGTGGACCTGCTGCAGTGATCCTCGCAGTAGGATAGGCCCGTGTGTTAGAACGTTCAAGTTACGCTTCTGCCCGAGTAGCCAACTTGATCGCATCATTCATCGTCCAGACGGACTGCATCTGGACCCGATCCTGGATCGCCATACGCAATCCACCGTTGAATCGGGCGACTTGCTGCGATTCAGTCTCGACCAAATCGTTGCGCGCCGCCAGGCGGTAAAATTCTTCTGCGTACTCTCTCACCGACCGACTACCCTGTCGACAATTTTGGTATTGTTGGAATAATACCTGATCGTAATCGCTAGGGAGGAATCGGGCACGTAGTAGCTGCTTCATTCGCTGCCATGTGCGGATTGATGCTTTCATCTGCCTGGTTCGTGCGAGTTGCAGTTGTTCCCACCAAGCTGAAGCTCCTCTTTTCAACTTGTAGGCCACAAGTTTGACCTTCTTTGTTTCAGGGATGTCCATATAGTCAAAAAATCACTCAACTTCAGAAAGCCAATCGAGAAAATCCTCAATGTGTAGCTGGCCATTGAAGTTAGGAATATCAACCCGTATCTTAAAGTCTCGATCTATTCGATCGCCGCCTTGCCTGGGGTGTTGGAAGATCACGTCATCGATCTCCTCTTCACTGGAGCCCCCGTCCACAGGGACGGGCCTTGGATGCACTGCTGGTATTATCCTGCGATCAGGGCGATTACGGGTTTCAGCAATTGGTGGTGGAGGATTACCACCAGGAATACGGAGTTGCCCTAGGGTTTCTGCTAAGAGATTTGCTATGCGGTCCATTGAAGCCTGCAACCCTTGCATGACTTATGATTCTCTTGCTGCGCTGCTTGGAAAGTTGCCGCCGTTAAAGGAAAATTTCCTGGAGCACCGCCTATGGGATTGTTGCCAGACCCGTCGTTAGAAGCCATCGACCCGAGGAGAAACTTGGCTCTGATACCAAACTAACGCAGGAGAGGATGTAAGGTCGAGCACCGTCTTCCTCAAGAGGATAACTATTCCGAATCCACAGAACTTCTCTGGACTCCTCACAGAGACTTCTCGAATCCACGAGAAAAGAGAGTAGAAAATAGAAATAAATTCTAAATAAATTCGAAATAGCTTAATTCATCCATAAAAACGAGTTCACAACCCTTTAAATAAGGGTACTAAGTAATGGAAAAGAAATCAGAATCAAACTACAACTAGGACTCCTAGAATTCGCGACTTACTATAAATAGTAAACTTACTATTTATAGACGGTCGTGATGTCTACTAGTGCGCAAGGTTTTCGGCCAAAAATAGTAAGTGTCCTATTTGGCTTCACCAACCCATTCTCCTACTTATTCTAAGCTCTTTTCACGTTGGGCGCAACTCCTAAAGCCCGATGGATGAAGAGTTATAAGCAAACTAAAACTTACTATTTATAGTAAAAACGAAATTGAAACAGGGAAACGACCGTGAAATCAGGGGTTTCTGACGCAGGGGAGGACGTGAGGTCGAGCACCGTCTTCCTCAAGAGGATAACTATTCCGAATCCACAGAACTTCTCTGGACTCCTCACAAAGACTTCTCGAATCCACGAGAAAAGAGAGTAGAAAATAGAAATAAATTCTAAATAAATTCGAAATAGCTTAATTAATTCATAAAAACGAGTTCACAACCCTTTAAATAAGGGTACTAAGCAATGGAAAGAAATCAAATCAAACTACAACTAGGACTCCTAGAATTCGCGACTTACTATAAATAGTAAACTTACTATTTATAGACGGTCGTGATGTCTACTAGTGCGCAAGGTTTTCGGCCAAAAATAGTAAGTGTCCTATTTGGCTTCACCAACCCGTTCTCCTAATTATTCTAAGCTCTTTTCACGTTGGGCGCAACTCCTAAAGCCTGACGGATGAAGAGTTATAAGCAAACTAAAACTTACTATTTATAGTAAAAACGAAATTGAAACAGGGAAACGACCGTCAAATCAGGGGTTTCTCGCAATTCCGAGCGTCGCAACCCAGCATAGCTGGGTTGGTTGGCTAAAGTAGCTCGTTCTACCCCAAAATCATATATTTTTCGTCGGCTAACTCATCCCGGATTGCAAGATACGCCTGATTTAAGGTCTGATGGTCCAGATCACTTCTGTCGCCGACCGGGCCTTTTCTGATCCATCTTTGCCATGTAATTGTCCGCGACCCGCTCTACATCAGTCTCCTCCACTTCAAAAGAACTCGTCCTCGAGTTATCATTATGCGCTGGTTCATGATACTCAGTCAGGTCCGCAACATTGAAAGTTCGTGAGATCGCCATATCATCTGGAAGATCAACAACATAAGCGTTGTCATTGATCTTTCGGATGATTGGTACCGGTCCAATCTTTTTATTCTTCAACTTGTTGTACGTTCCGGTCGGAAATCTTTCTTTGCGCAGATGGACCATTACTTGGTCGCCCACCTCGAACACTTTCTGTCGCCGATGCTTGTCCGCTTGCTCCTTGTACTTTTCGTTCGAGGCATGTAGCTTGTTCTGTACCTCCGCATGAATGCCCATGATTTTGTCTGCCATATGTTCTGCTGCAATGCTCATGCCTGGGAGCTTGGGCAGAGGGACCAAGTCTAGTGTATGGCGAGGTACTCGTCCGTAAATAACCTGGAACGGGGATTTTCCTGTCGAGCGATTCACCATGTTGTTGAATGCAAACTCCGCTTGAGACAAGGCCAAATCCCACTGCTTCGGTTTTTCTCCTGAAATACATCGAAGGAGGTTTCCCAACGTGCGATTCACAACCTCAGTTTGACCGTCAGTCTGTGGGTGGTACGCGCTGCTGAACTGAAGGCGTGTATCGAATCGAGTCCACAAAGTCCGCCAAAAGTGGCTTATGAACTTCGTGTCACGGTCAGAAGTAATAGTCTTGGGAACCCCGTGTAGCCGCACAATTTCTCTGAAGAATAGATTCGCCACGTGTGTTGCATCGAGAGTCTTCTTGCATGGAATAAAGTGCGCCATCTTGGAAAAACGATCTACTACCACGAACACCGAATCCATGCCGCGTTGTGTTCGTGGGAGACCAAGCACAAAGTCCATAGATAAATCCTCCCAAGGGCCGTCAGGCACGGGTAACGGGGTGTAGAGGCCCGTATTATGAGATTGCCCTTTGGAAGTCTGACAAATATAACAGCGTTGGACTGCCTTTCCCACATCACGTACCAATTGCGGCCAGTAATACCGTCCTTCCACAAGAGCTCGCGTCTTGTCTCGCCCAAGGTGTCCACTGAGGCCACCTCCATGTAGCTCTTGGATTATCTGTTCCCTTAGCGAACTCTTTGGGATACATAGTCGATTTCCCTTAAAAAGGAACCCGTCTTGTATATGTAAGTCACCGGGGTGACCTTCCTGACATCTAACCCATGCGTCCTTGAAGTCGTCGTCGTCGGCATATATGTCTTTGAGGCGATCGAACCCGACAACTTCATTGCTCATAGTGACTAACAAAGTTGCACGGCGACTCAGCGCATCGGCTACTTTGTTCTGTTGCCCTGACTTATGCTTTAGCACGAATGTGAATTCCTGCAAAAATGAGATCCATCTAGCATGCACACGGTTAATGTTAGCTTGACTATTAATAAACTTGAGGGCTTGATGGTCCGTGTAAAGTATGAATTCCCTTTGAATCAAATAATGTCGCCAGTGTCGCAGTGCCTGGACCACCGCGTACAACTCGATCTCATATGTAGACCACTTCTTGCGTGCATCACTAAGTTTCTCACTGTAGAAGGCTACCGGCCTACCTTCTTGAGACAAAACTCCCCCAATCCCGACATATGAGGCATCACATTCGACTTCAAACAGTTTGTCGAAGTTGGGAAGTACAAGAACCGGGGTCGTGGATAATCTGCGCTTGATTTCGGCAAAGCTCCTGTCGGCTTCGTCAGTCCACTGAAACTGCCCTTTCTTCATGCAATCTGTGATCGGTGACACAATGCTACTGAAATTTTTCACGAACCGACGATAGAATGTCGCTAGTCCATGGAAACTTCGTACTTCGTGAATATTTTTGGGAACCGGCCATTCTCTGATTGTCTTCACCTTTTCCTCATCCACTCGAATGCCCGTGGATGTAACCACAAAACCCAGAAACAATAGGCTATCAGTCATGAAGCTACACTTTTTTAAATTGAGGTACAGTTTATTTTCAGTGAGCACTTGAAGGACTTCTTGAGGTGCTCCATATGGGTGGTTTCGTCTTGACTGTATATCAAAATATCATCAAAATAAACCACAACGAACCGCCCAATGAAAGGTTTCAAACTTGGTTCATCAACCTCATGAATGTGCTAGGCGCATTAGAAAGACCGAAAGGCATGACCATCCATTCGTACAATCCTTCCTTGGTCTTGAAGGCTGTTTTCCACTCATCACCCGGCCGTATTCGAATCTGATGGTAGCCGCTCCTTAAGTCCAATTTAGAGAATATTT
Source organism: Magnolia officinalis (assembly GCA_021015155.1). NCBI lineage: Eukaryota > Viridiplantae > Streptophyta > Magnoliopsida > Magnoliales > Magnoliaceae > Magnolia > Magnolia officinalis. The sequence goes on from JAJHSJ010000011.1 coordinate 12,656,126, forward strand.
TTGCGCCCTCTAGCATATCCAACATATCATCCAACCGTGGTATAGGAAACCTGTATTTTATGGTGATCTTGTTGATGGCCCGGCTGTCGACACACATGCGCCAACTCCCATCTTTCTTTGGAGTTAGCAGAGCTGGTACAGCACATGGGCTCATGCTTTCTCGAATAAGACCCTTACGGATCAGTTCCTCCACTTGTCCCTGCAGAATCTCGCACTCATTCGGGCTCATTCGATAATGAGGACGATTAGGTAAACTGGACCCAGGGACAAGGTCGATATGGTGTTGGATATCTCGCATAGGGGGTAACCCATCGGGAAGGTCCTCGGGCCAGATTTCTTGGAATTCATGTAACAAGGGCCTTAGTCTTTCAGGGATGATGGTAGGCTCGAGTTCTTCCCCTTTTACAATTAATGCATAAGTCTGTCCTGTTTCTTTGGATTCTTCCACGAAGTCCCGAATGGTTAAGAGAAAACGACCCTCCACTTTAGAAGTTTCAGGTGGTCCTTCTGGATCCATAGGGGCCAATATGGTCTTCCGGCCGTCCTTGACGAAGATATATATATTATCTCGCCCTTTATGAGTGGCGTCACGGTCAGATTGCCAGGGTCGACCGAGTAGTATGTGACATGCTTCCATGTCAACCACATCGCATACTACTTCATCCTTATAATGTTTGCCAATTGAAAAGGATATGGTGCACCGTTCAGTTACCTTTGTTTCGCTGACCTTCTTGATCCAACCGATTGTATATGGAGAGGGATGACGCTCTGTTTTCAATTGCAATTTTTCCACCATGCCCCTGGAGACAATGTTCTCGCTGCTTCCACTGTCAATGATCACATCACAAACCTTTCGATTCACCGTACACCTAGTGCGGAAGATGTTATGCCGCTGTGGATGCACTTCTTTTCTTGGCGCATATAATAGCCGCCTCACGACGAGCGACTCGCCGTGATCTTGCTGAACCCAATCTGAATCATCTACCTCGTCCTCGGCGGTATGCTCCTGTTCTTCAATATCTGGATCTTCATAAGCGTTATCAGCACTACCATCATTAATGGCGAGGTTTGCCACTTTTCGCTGGGGACAAGTATTTGACAGGTGGCCGGGCTGGCCACAACGATAGCAGTTGTTGGGCCTTGGCCGAGCATAAGGGTTCGGGATTGTACTTGTGCCAGCAGCAGTCGATACGCCCCTTTGGGGTCTAGCTTGCCCGCTTCCCTGATCTCGGTTCTCAGACATAGGAGGTTGAGTGCGTGCTCCTACGGGCTCCTTCCCCTTAGGCTGTGGAGCTCCCTGGGGTGGACCTGCCGCAGTGATCCTCGCAGTAGGATAGGCCCGTGTGTTAGAACGTTCAAGTTGCGCTTCTGCCCGAGTAGCCAACTTGATCGCATCATTCATCGTCCAGACGGACTGCATCTGGACCCGATCCTGGATCGCCATACGCAATCCACCGTTGAATCGGGCGACTTGCTGCGATTCAGTCTCGACCAAATCGTTGCGCGCCGCTAGGCGGTAAAATTCTTCTGCGTACTCTCTCACCGACCGACTACCCTGTCGACAATTTTGGTATTGTTGGAATAATACCTGATCGTAATCGCTAGGGAGGAATCGGGCACGTAGTAGCTGCTTCATTCGCTGCCATGTGCGGATTGGTGCTTTCATCTGCCTGGTTCGTGCGAGTTGCAGTTGTTCCCACCAAGCTGAAGCTCCTCCTTTCAACTTGTAGGCCACAAGCTTGACCTTCTTTGTTTCAGGGATGTCCATATAGTCAAAAAATCGCTCAACTTCAGAAAGCCAATCGAGAAAATCCTCAATGTGTAGCTGGCCATTGAAGTTAGGAATATCAACCCGTATCTTGAAGTCTCGATCTACCCGATCGCCGCCTTGCCTGGGGTGTTGGAAGATCACGTCATCGATCTCCTCTTCACTGGAACCCCCGTCCTCAGGGACGGCCCTTGGATGCACTGCTGGTATTATCCTGCGATCAGGGCGATTACGGGTTTCAGCAATTGGTGGTGGAGGATTACCACCAGGAACACGGAGTTGCCCTAGGGTTTCTGCCAAGAGATTCGCTATGCGGTCCATGGAAGCCTGCAGCCCTTGCATGGCTTGTCGATTCTCTTGCTGCGCTGCTTGAAAAGTTGCCGCCGTTAAAGGAAAATTTCCTGGAGCACCGCCTATGGGATTGTTGCCCGACCCGTCGTTAGAAGCCATCGACCCGAGGAGAAACCTCGCTTTGATACCAAACTGACGCAGGGGAGGACGTGAGGTCGAGCACCGTCTTCCTCAAGAGGATAACTATTCCGAATCCACGGAACTTCTCTGGACTCCTCACAGAGACTTCTCGAATCCACGAGAAAAGAGAGTAGAAAATAGAAATAAATTCTAAATAAATTCGAAATAGCTTAATTAATTCATAAAAATGAGTTCACAACCCTTTAAATAAGGGTACTAAGCAATGGAAAGAAATCAGAATCAAACTACAACTAGGACTCCTAGAATTCGCGACTTACTATAAATAGTAAACTTACTATTTATAGACGGTCGTGATGTCTACTAGTGCGCAAGGTTTTCGGCCAAAAATAGTAAGTGTCCTATTTGGCTTCACCAACCCGTTCTCCTAATTATTCTAAGCTCTTTTCACGTTGGGCGCAACTCCTAAAGCCCGACGGATGAAGAGTTATAAGCAAACTAAAACTTACTATTTATAGTAAAAACGAAATTGAAACAGGGAAACGACCGTCAAATCAGGGGTTTCTCGCAATTCCGAGCGTCGCAACCCAGCGTAGCGGGGTTGGTTGGCTAAAGTAGCTCGTTCTACCCCAAAATCATATATTTTTCGTCGGCTAACTCATCCCGGATTGCGAGATACGCCTGATTTAAGGTCTGATGGTCCAGATCACTTCTGTCGCCGACCGGGCCTTTTCTGATCCATCTTTGCCATGTAATTGTCCGCGACCCGCTCTACATCAGTTTCTCGCAATTCCGAGCGTCGCAACCCGGCATAGCCGGGTTGGTTGGCTAAAGTAGCTCGTTCTACCCCAAAATCATATATTTTTCGTCCGCTAACTCATCCCGGATTGCGAGATACGCCTGATTTAAGGTCTGATGGTCCAGATCACTTCTGTTGCCGACCGGGCCTTTTCTGATCCATCTTTGCCATGTAATTGTCCGCGACCCGCTCTACATCATCTTCTTTAGACCACTCCTCCAGGGTGATGTTTACTTGCTCTCCCATTTCCTTACAAACTTCATGGGATCGAGTGGTGATGGCGAGTTTGCTGCCGCTGGCAGGGGCCATGAGTGGAACTCCCATCTCTTCCAAGTTGATGCTTTCCCAAACATCTTCCAAGACGAGGAGGAAACGCTGGCCGCTTAGCTTAGCTGAGATTCGTTTAGCAGCTGAAGAGAAGTGCATGGACTTTGGGATCTCTAACGCCTCCTTGATTCCCATCTGTACCTCCATCAACCGATTCCTTCTTCCCTTTGCATCCAACGCCATTAAAAGCCTTCTCCTTAAACTCGACAAATTGTCCAATTCTCCTCTGATTCTCGCCTGCATCTTCTCTGCAAGACTCTCGACCCCCGGTGCTCTTACTCGGATGATCACATCAAACAAACGGCTAGACTCTCTGGATTCCTCCATCACCGCTGCAACCACCTGCCTCATGATCCTTGTCTTCCCCACTCCCTGCCATCCGAGAGGAAGCTTCTCCAGCAGCGGGCATCCTCGAATCTTCAACTTCTTCAGCATCGGCAAGTGCCCACCGCAAATGCTTTTCAGTTTGAGTAGCTCCCATAGTCGTAAATCGACTAGCTGTGGAAACGCATTTTGTCCCACCACGTTGTCATCTTCAAAGACCTTCTCCAGTCTACAACAGAATTTTATTTCCAGTACTTTGAGATTCTGTAACTGAATGCTCGAAGAGAAGAAGTTGATGAGCTTCGGGCAACATTCCAAATATATATTCGTTAGGCATGCGAAGCTCCCACTTCCCAATTGCCAACGGCACACTGTTCTTAATTTGGCAAGATCTGACACCCTTAGATTTTCTAGACAGACAGCTGCATCAACATCTCCTGTTCCTCCGACAATCAGATACTCCAATTGATGGCATTTCTCGATCCAACATTCTTTAAGGTCGTCCATCTTCGTGCCGAGATCAGAGAGTGCCTTAACAAACGCATTGCCATACAAATTAAAGAATTCTGTCACCGAGAGAACCCCTCTAACACCGTCTAAGGAATTCTTACCGCCGCAAACCTCCAGTCTTCTTTCATAATTCAAATACTGCTCAAATCTAGTATAAATATGCTGGTAGAAAAATTGGTTTCTTTTAAAATGAGCATATCTATCCTTGAGCCCTCCCTCGCAGGGACAGACGAAGAAATGAAATTTTAGAAAGCATGATTTCCACAGTTTCGAGCTTTCGTCCAAAGACTCAAAAACACTTGCATCACCGACTGAGATGTGACATCTGCTGCTCTCTTGGAACTGTTCATGCAGCGAATTCAAGCCATATCGATCCCAATTCAATTTTTCCGGAAGCCGATCTATCTTTCTCCAGTCGACCGTTTTGAGATGTTCCATACCTAACAGGTCCAGGCACCGCATGGTTGTCAGATTGAAAATTTCGTGTGGGAGCTCTTCCATTTTCGTGCCTGAAAGATCAAGTGCCTCAAGTTTTGAAAGTTTAACTGGGCTGACCAGTTTCACTAGAGAGTGACAACCCTGAGCGAGAGCCGGCTGAGGTTGCAGGCTCCTGAGATGTTGAGACGTTGGAGGCTTTGCATGTTGTGGAAGGATACCTCCACCATCTTCGTCAAGGGAGTTTGATGGAGATCGAGGATCTCGAGCTTCTGCATATCCTTTAAGAATGCAGGAAGAGCCTCTAGCTTACAGCAGCTTTGAAGCTTCAACAACCGTAATTCGCATAGACAGGACATGGACGAGGGCAGGGAAGTGATGCTTGTGGAAGAAAGGTCGAGGACTCGGAGTTTGGTCATGTTCTGGAAAAAACCATCTGGGATTTCTTGCAAGCGATCATTATTGTTGAGCAACAATGTTGAGAGAAGAGGGCAATTTGGAGAGCAGAGTGGGAGTGTTTCTACCTGATTATTGGATAATGAGATCCATTGGCATGATTCTTCCCTATCAAAACTGTACTTCATTAGGAACGTCTGAGAACCGATCACTTCCATCACCTGAGAATTCATATCCACATGAAATTGTCCTCCCGGAGATCTCTCCATTGTAAATTGCTCGTGTAGCCAATCCATAAATTCCCCTTCCATAGATTGAAATTTTGATAGGTTTGGTTGATTATAATATTCATCCCACCTATCTAGATGGGAGCTTAGGTAATTTGGGTTTGATGACACCAGAGACAATATCACCATGCATCTCTCTGCAAGCTCTTTGAGCAGTACATTCCCCAAGCTCTCGAAAGCCGCCGCTTCTTTATTATCTTCCTCATCCAAGGATCCATCTAAAAGGCCCTCCGACCTCCAATACTCTTCTATCAAGGAATCTCCATCGATGGAGCCTCGGTTTCGACAGAGCAAGGAGACGTAAGAGAAGCATTTGAAGACCATGTCTCTGGTTATTGAGAAACCAATGGTGGCAGCAACATCGGCTGCCTCTTCCTGTAAAAAATCCCAGGCGTCTTCTTTAGACCACTCCCCCACCCCAATGTTTACTTGGGCTTTCATTTTGTTACAGACTTCTTGGGATTGAGTTGTGATCACCACTTTGCTGTCGATGGTGAAAGCAGGGGGCATGACTGGAACTCCCATCTCTTCCAAGTTGATGCTTTCCCAAACATCTTCTAAGACGAGGAGGAACCTCTGCCCGCTTAGCTTAGCCGAGATTTGTTTAGCAGCTGCGGAGAAGTCCATGGACTTTGGGATATCCAATGCCTCCTTCATTCCCATCTGTACCTCCATTAAACGATTCCTTCTCCCCTTTTCATCCAACGCCTTTAAAAGCTCTCTCTGCCTATCGGCAATCCACTTATCCGATCTCAGACGGTCCAATTCTCCTCTGATTCTCGCCTGCATCTTCTCAGCAAGACTCTCGACTCCCAGTACTCTAACTCGTATGATCACATCAAACAGACGGCTAGATTCTCTGAATTTCTCCACTTCTGAGACCAACTGTCTCATGATCCGTGACTTCCCTACACCCTGCCATCCCCAAACTGAGAACACTGAAATATTGTCATCTCTCAAACAATCCCATATATGTTGCCTCATGCATCGTGACCAATCACTCACAACCTCTCCTCCTTGTCTGAGCCATCGATCATCACCATCCCTGGAAGCTGTCGTCTCCTCCGCACGATCCTGCTCAATTTTGGTCTAAGTCCTAAAATGATCTCAAATAATGGATGGACAGGGTGGATTTCTCACAAACATCAAGGTGGGACCCACCTAGAGTAACGAGAAATGATGTGGAGGGTGCGGATTGTCTGTGTTGAAGACAGTAAGATTCAGTGCGACCACTTCTGATTGATCCACGTCATCGATGGATTTCTCTCTACCCATAGATTGCGTGATACACAAGGTAACTTTTAACATCGACGATTTATGTTTTAAATCCAAACAGATTATCACTTTTTACAGATGATTCTAAAGAATGAGCCATGAAACAAGGTACATGCATCCAAAGCTCAAGTAGACCACAATATAAAAAATAGCTAGTGGGGATTAAACCACCATCGTTAAAACCTTCCTAGGGTTCATTGTTAGGTTTATTTGCCATCTAACATCTTCGCAAGGTAACACATACATGGATAAAGGGAAAACAAAAATATTAGCTTGATTAGAGTTTTTTGTGGCCCTAAGAAATTTTCAACAGTAAGCGTACATTTCTCACTATTTCTATAGTGTGGCCACTTGAGCTTTGATCTACATCGTTTTCTGTCTAATTCCATAAAATGGTATGGAAAATGAATAGACGGTTTGGATCTAATACATTCCACATAATGAGGCCCACGTGAAGTTCCATATGCCAATACTCCCGTTTTCTTCTCTGCACTTGGAATGTGCCGCACCACAGGTGCTGATTAGGTGAGACCCGGGGCTTACCCAAGACAGTGCGGTAGTTACCATGGTGCTAACCTTGACTTGTTTATTTTGTATGCACTCCGTTCATCCATTTTTCCAGATAATTCTAGGGTATTATAGAAACAATAAAGTAAATCCAATTATCAGGTGGACCATATCATAATAAACAGTGGTGATTAACAATTAATAAGCTACAAAAGTTTTATATCAAGCCTATATTTGGTTTACCTCTTCATCCAGGCTTATGTGAACTCATTAACAGATCGATGGAAAATAAAACAAAAGGAAACATTAAGGTGAGCCCTAAGAAGTTTTTAATGGTACGTAGCGTGCTCAATCACCATTGTTTCCTGGAATATAGTCCACCGGATAATTGGATCTTCTTAAGTTTTGGTATCATGATCTAAAATGATCTGAAAAACCAGATGGGCAGAGTAGATATAGAATACACAAATCAAGGTGGGCCCCTGTAAGGCTGCACCGTCTTGGGTGAAGCCCGGTCTCACCCAATCGGATTGCGTGCACCACGGAGTAAGCCATCGAATTTCTTGGAGTGTGAAATTTATGTAGGGCATGCTATGATATATTTCTTAGATCCACATTGTCCGTCCATTTTTTTCAGATCATTCTAAAATGTGAATCCAAAAACATTGAAAATTCAAAGCTAAAGTGGCCACGCCACTGACGACAGTTAGAATTCATGCAACTGTTGAAAACTTCTTGGGGCCACATAAGGCTCTGATCATGTTGATATTTGTATTTTAACTTCATGCAAGTATGTATGATCTTATGAACAGGTTAAATGAAAAATAAGCCTCTAGTGGGCCTTGGAAAGTTTCAACGGTAGTTTGTTCAATCTTTTATATAGGGTGTTCTGCTTCAACTTTGGATGTACCTCATTTTAAGATTATGCTCTATATTTATCTGAAAATATTGATGGACAAAAATCATGATGGTATCCAGAAAAAGTTCCACACATGTTAAGAGTTGCGTTGTGTAATGAGATAGAAAGTCATCGTATCTCTCGTTAGCTGAGTCATCAGAAACTACGTGGAGGAATGAGAAGCAACAGCACTGGCATTTTTTGTGCCTTCAACACAGAGGATCCGTACTCTGCAACTTATCCCACTTCCGCACCTTCCAAAAATGGTTTACTGTGAAAAGATAGAAAAACCAGTAGATGTTGCCTCCTCTTATGTCCTGCGTTCAGGATCTCTCCTCTTCCTCTAAGCCGCCCATCATGATCATCATCTACCATCGCCTCTGCCCAATCTCTTTCTGCAAAATTCGAATTGCTTGTTTTATAAGAGTGGAAATGAATGCATGGCTAATCATGGCATGCAAGCTTGGCCTTATCGATAGGTCATTTTAGACCGACCCATCCGGGCCAAACTTCATATGTAGCCGTTATGTCACCTATATATATATATATATATATATATATATATATAGAGAGAGAGAGAGAGAGAGAGAGAGAGAGAGAGAGAGACTTGAAGCCTGTTGGAATATCACCTCACAAGTTACTCTTTTTTTCTTTTTTTTTTTCTTTTTCTTTTTTAATAACTTTTAGCAATAAAAAATTTATTTTTGCAAGTTAGTTTGGTTGGCACTATTAGATTTCCTTTTTCTTTTCTCTATTCTTTTTCCAAACTTTTTCTACTTTTCTACTTCCCTTCTCCGGGCACAGCTTTCATGGATCCCAAACTGTGGAGCCCACCATGGTGATGCGTAAGCCTTACATCCACAGTGTCCATCCAATTTTACACATCATTTTAGAGCAAGATCCAAAAAATGAAGCACATCCAATTCTCTAGTGGACCACACCACAGGAAACAATCGTGATTGATCATTAAAAACTTCTTCTCGACCACAAAAGTTTTGGGTCAAGTTGATATTTTTGTGTTCCCTTCATTCATGTTGTTGTAACCTCATCAAGAGGTTAGGTGGCAAATAAACATTCATGCATCCCCCAAGAAATTCATGGTCGGCCTGACGCAGGGATGAACGTAATGAGGATAACTACTCCGAATCCACGGAGCTTCTCTGGACTCCTCACAGAGACTTCTCGAATCCACGAGGAAAGAAAGCAAGAAAATAGAAATAATTCTAATAAAATTTGAAATTGATTGATTGATGAAAATAAACGAGTTCACAACCCTTTAAATAGGGATACCAAGCAATGGGGAAGAAATCAGAAGCAAACTACAACTAAAACTCCTAAAATTCACAACTTACTATTTATAGACGGTCTTGATGTTTACTAGTGCCCAAGGTTTTCGGCCAAAAATAGTAAGTGTCCTATTTGGTTTCACCAAAGTGTTCTCCTAATTATTCTAAGCTCTTTTCATATTGGGGCAACTCCTAAAGCCCGACGGATGAAAAGTTATAATCAAACTAAAACTTACTATTTATAGTAAAAATGAAAATGAACAACGGGAAAAGCGCCGACGACGGGTGTTTCAATTAATCATTCAGACTACCTCATAGTGTTGGTATTGGCTCTACGTACTCGTCAATCATTTCTCGCAATTCAGAGCATTGCAACCCGGCGTAGTGGGGTTTTGGCTAAGTAGCTCGTTCTACTCATATATTTTACGTCAGCTAACTCATCCGGATTGCGAGATACGCTTGATTTAAGGTCTGATGGTTTGGATCACTTCTGTCATCGACCAGGCCTTTTCTGATCCAACTTGGCCATGAAACTGTCCGCGACCCGCTCTACATCAGTCCCCTCCACTTCAAAAGAACTCGTTCTCGAGTTCTCATCCTGCTCTGGTTTATGATACTCGGTCAGGTCCGCGACGTTGAAAGTCCGTGAGATCGCCATGTCATCTGGAAGATCAACAACATAAGCATTGTCATTGATCTTTTTAATGATTGGGACGGGTCCAATCTTCTTATTTTTCAACTTGTTGTAAGTCCCGGTCGAAAATCTCTCTTTGCATAGATAGACCATAACGCGGTCACCCACCTCGAACACTTTTTGTCGTCGATGCTTGTCCGCTTGTTCCTTGTACTTCTCGTTCGAGGCATGTAGCTTGGTCTGCACTTCCACATGGATACCCATGTTCTTGTCTGTCATGTGTTATACTGCAATGCTCGTGCTTGGGTGCTTGGGAAGAGGGACTAAGTCAAGTGTGTGGCGAGGCACTCGTCCGTAGATGATCTGGAACGGTGATTTTCCTGTCGAGCGGTTCACCATGTTGTTGAACGCAAATTCTGCTTGAGACAAAGCCAAATCCCACTTCTTCGATTTTTCTCCTGAAATACAATGAAGAAGGTTTCCCAAAGTGTGATTCACAACTTCGGTCTGCCCATCAGTCTGTGGGTGGTAAGCACTGCTGAATTGAAGCAGATCGAATCGAGCCCACAAAGTCCACCAAAAGTGGCTAATGAACTTCGTGTCACGATCAGAAGTAATGGTCTTAGGGACCTCGTGTAGCCGTACGACTTCCCTGAAGAATAGATTCACCACGTGTGTTGCATCGAGGGTCTTCTTGCATGGGATAAAGTGTGCCATCTTTGAGAAACGATCTACTACCACGAACACCAAATCCATGCTGCGTTGTGTTCGTGGGAGACCAAGCACGAAGTCCATTGATGACTCCTTCCAAGGACCGTAGGCACATGTAACGGGGTGTAGAGGCCCGTATTCTGAGATTGCCCCTTGGAGGTCTGACAAATATGGCAGCGTTGTACGGCTTTTCCCACATCACGTACTAACTACGATCAGTAATACTGCTCTTCCACAAGAGCTCGTGTCTTGTCTCACCCAAGGTGTCCACCGAGGCTACATCCATGTAGCTCTTGAAAAATCTGCTCATTCAGAGAACTTTGGGGGATGCACAATCGATTCTCTTTGAAGAGAAAATCGTCCTGTATATGAAGGTCACTGGGGTGACCTTCTTGGCACTTCATCCAAGAATCTTTGAAGTCCTCATCCCCGGCATACAGCTCCTTGAGACAGTCGAAGCCGACCACCTCGTTGCTCATCGTAACAAGTAGTGATGCACAACGGCTAAGTGCATCAACCACCTTGTTCCGCTGCCTTAACTTGTGCTTCAGAACGAACGTGAATTTCTGTAAAAATGCAACTCATCTAGCATGCACATGATTCACATTAGTCTAACTATTAATAAACTTTAATGCTCGATGGTCAGTGTACAGAACAAACTCTCTTTGAATCAGATAATGCCGTCAATGTCGCAGCGCCTGAACAACTGCGTACAACTCAAGCTCATAAGTTAACCACTTCTTTCGGGCTTCGTTGAGCTTCTCGTTGTAAAAGGCTACCGGTCTGCCTTCCTGTGATAATACTCCTCCAATTTCGACGTATGAAGCATCACACTTCACCTCAAACAATTTGTCGAAATTAGAAAGCACCAAGACCAATGTTGTAGACAAACGATGCTTGATCTCTTGAAAGCTCTTGTCAGCTTTATCGATCCACTGGAACGGTCTTTTTTCATGCAATCTGTTGTAGGCGCGACTATGGTGCTAAAGTCTCGCACAAATCAACAATAGAAAGTCGTCAACCCGTAAAAACTCCTCACCTCATGAATATTTGTCGGGATCGGCCATTCCCTAATAGCTCGCACCTTTTCATCGTCCACACGAATGCTTGTGGACGTTACAACAAATCCTAGAAACAACAGGCTGTCAGTTAGAAAACTACACTTCTTCAAGTTGAGGTACAACTTGTTAATTTGTAGGACCTGCAGCACCTGCCTGAGATGTTTCCTGTGCTCCGACTCATCTTGACTATATATCAATATGTCATCAAAATATACTACCACAAATCGGCTAGTGAACGATTTTAGAACTTGATTCATCAAACACATAAAAGTACTTGGTGCGTTCGATAGGCCAAAGGGCATGACTAGTCACTCATACAACCCTTCCTTGGTCTTGAATGCCGTTTTCTACTCATCACCGGGTCGAATACGAATCTGATGGTACCCGCTCTTTAGATCTAGTTTACAGAATACGTTGGCCCCTTCTAGCATGTCGTCCAACCATGGTATTGGGAACCGATATTTGACGGTAATTTTGTTAATTACTTGGCTGTCGACACACATGCGTCAGCTTCTATCTTTTTTGGGCATTAATAATACTGGTACGGCACATGGGCTCATGCACTCTCTCAAGAGACCCTTGCGAATCAATTCCTCCACTTGCCCCTGAAGTATCTCACTCTCCTTCGGACTCATCCGATAATGAGGGCGGTTGGACAGGCTAGCCCTAGGGACGAGGTCAGACTTCTTTGAATTCGTTTAGCAACAGTCTTAAACTTGGAGGGATGTTTGAAGGTTCTTCTTCCTCGCCCTTCACCACTACGGCGTATACCTCGCCGGTTTCCTTAGATTCCTCCATGAAATCCCGAATGGTCAAGAGGGAACTCCCCTTCACTTTAGAGGCTTCAGGGTGGTTCTCTGGTGCCATAGGGGTAAGGATTATTTTTCGACTATCCTTGACGAGTATGCAGGCATTATCTCATCCCCGATGGGTCGCATCACGATCTGACTGCCAGGGTCGACCGAGTAGCATATGACAAGCATCCATGTTGACCACGACACAAAGTATTTGATCCTTATAATTTTTGCCAATTGAAATTGAGATAGTGCATTGTTCAGTTACCTTGGTCTCATTCACCTTTTTTATCCAGCTAATTGAGTACGGGGAAAGATGTTTCGTCCTTGGTAGCTGCAACTTGTCCACCATAACTCTTGAGACGATGTTCTCACTACTACCACTGTCTATGATCATATCACAGACCTTTCCATTAACAGTGCATCGAGTACGAAATATATTGTGTCGCTGTGGATGTAAGTCCTTTCATGGGGCATACAGTAATCGCCTCACAACTAGAAATTTGTTGCGATTATCGCCCGTCACTTCATCACCACCTACTATTTCTTCAGTGGCTTGTTCATGTTCATCAAAGTCATGGTCTTCTGCGGCCTCATCTTCAGTGCCCCCTTCGTTTATAGTTAAGTGTGCTGCGGGACGTTGAGGACAAGTATTTGATAAATGGCCTGGTTGGCCGCAACGATAACAATTGTTCGATCTTGGCCTGGTTGGAATTCTTTAGTGTAATCTATGACGGTTCGATTTTCTTGTCGACAATTTTGGTATTGCTAGAATAATATCTGCTCATAATCACTGGGGAGAAATCGTGATCAAAGAAGACGGCTCATCCGTAGCCATGATGAGATGGGCACCTTGTTCTGGCGGGCTCGTGAGAGTTGTAATTGCTCCCACTATGCAGAAACACCAAATTTTAATTTAAACGCTACCAATTTTACCCTTTTATGATCTGACACGTCCATATAATCAAAATATCTCTCTACTTCGGCTAGCCAATCGAGGAAAACTTCTATACGTAATAAACCATTAAAACTAGGAAGTTCAGTCTTACCTCGATAGTCCCTTTCAGCACGATCTAGATGATCGCCTCCATGGATTGGTCATCGGGCAAAACCCTCGTTAAGGTCCTCGTCGCTAGAACTTGAATCATCTGGTGTAGCCTTACGGTTTGCTACTGGTAGTGCTCTACGAAAATCAGGGTTGCGTCGTACAACAACCAATGGTGGTGGAGCAACCATGGGCGGTGGAGAAACCATAGGTGGTGAAGTACCGCTTAGGGCTCGGAGCGGAAGTAGCGCATCCGCAAGACGGTCGAGAGTTGCCTGCAGCCCTTGCATGGTCAACTGACTCTCCCGGTGGAAAGCTTTCATTCTTTCCGAAAGATAACGAATCCCTAGATCACCGTCCACGGGATCTTGATTCATACCTTCGTTGTTTGCCATCGGCCCGAGAGGAATCCTCTCTCTGATACCAATTGACGCAGGGATGAATGCGATGAGGATAACTACTCCGAATCCACGGAGCTTCTCTGGACTCCTCACAGAGACTTCTTGAATCCACGAGGAGAAAATAGAAATAATTCTAATAAAATTTGAAATTGATTGATTGATTAAAAAAAATGAGTTCACAACCCTTTAAATAGGGATACCAAGCAATGGGGAAGAAATCAGAAGCAAACTACAACTAAAACTCCAAAAATCATAATTTACTATAAATAGTAAACTTACTATTTATAGACGGTCGTGATGTCTACTAGTGCGCAAGGTTTTCGGCCAAAAATAGTAAGTGTCCTATTTGGCTTCACCAAAGCGTTCTCCTAATTATTCTAAGCTCTTTTCACGTTGGGCGCAACTCCTAAAGCCCGACGGATGAAGAGTTATAATCAAACTAAAACTTACTATTTATAGTAAAAACGAAATTGAAACAGGGAAACGACCGTCGAATCAGGGGTTTCTTGCAATTCCAAGCGTCGAACCCAGCATAGTGGGGTTGGTTGGCTAAAGTAGCTCGTTCTACCCAAAAATCATATATTTTACGTTAGCTAACTCATTCCGGATTGCGAGATACACCTGATTTAAGGTCTGATGGTCTGGATCACTTCTGTCGTCGACCAGGCCTTTTCTGATCCAACTTGGCCATGAAACTGTCCGCGACTTGCTCTACATCAGGGCCACACAGTAAGGGATCCAAGGACCTATTCTCTAGAACTGGACACTCCACATAAAAGGTGGCCGCGTATGATGGACAACCCATATAAAATATGAAGCCCACATGATGGATGATCCACATCAAAGATGGGCTTCATATGATGGACAATTAACATTGATGGTGGGCCCACGTGATAGATGACTCATATCAAAGTGGGCCCCCACATAATGGGCGGTCCACATCAAAGGTCGGCCTCTAATGATTAATGGTTTATATCCAAGATAGGGCCCGCATGATGGACGACCTACATCAAAGGTAGGGCCCTGACGTAGGGATGAACATGATGAGATCGATCACCATCTTCAAACAACTACTTCGAATCCACGAAGCCTCTCTGGACTCTTTACAGAGACTTCTCGAATCCACGAGGAAAAAAAGCAAGAAAATAGAAATAATATTCTAGGAGATGATTGAATAAATGAGTTTACATTCCGTTAAATAGGGATACTAAGCCATGGAAGAAGTTTTGGAATTAAACTACAACTAAAACTCATAGAAATCATTAATGAGACTGGTTTTTTATATCCACACCCAAAGTTAGGTCAAGAAGCAACAAGTGAAAATTAGATTTCCTAAATGCAATAAGTTTGTATCCACATAGCTCTTTTTTTTTTTTTTTTTCCTTAGGCATAATTCCCCTAATCACCCTGATTTTTTAAGCCAAATATTAACTAGATTAACCAAATAATAATTTAATTTTGTATTTAATAACAAAAACCAAGCAATTAGCCTAGTTAGTAGGAGGACATTTCTCACTATTTCTATAGTGTGGCACTTGAGCTTTGATTTACATCGTTTTCCGTCTAATTCCATAAAATGGTATGGAAAAATGAATGGACAGTTTGGATCTAATTCATTCGGCATGATGAGGCCCATGGAAGTTCCATATGCCAATAGTTCCCGTTTTCTTCTCTGCACTTGGAATGTCCTGCGCCATGGGAGCTGATTAGGTGAGACGGGCCTTACCTAAGAGAGTGTGGTAGTTACCATGGTGCCCACCTTGACTTGTTTATTTTGTATGCACTCCGTGCATCCGTTTTTTCCAGATAATTTTAAGGCATTATAGAAACAACAAAGCAGATCCAATTATTAGGTGGACCATATCATAATAAACAGTGGTGATTGACGATTAATAAGCCACAAAAGTTTTATATCAAGCCTATATTTGGTTTACCTCTTCATCCAGGCTCACGTGAACTCATCAACATATTGGATGGAAAATAAAACACCCGGGAAACTTTAAGGTGAGCCCTAAGAAGTTTTTAAAGGCCGCGTGTTCAATCATCATTGTTTCCTAGAATATAGTCCACCTCGTAATTGATAATTGGATCTTCTTAAATTTTGGGATCATGATCTAAAATGATCCTGAAAACCGGATGAACAGAGTAGATACAGAATACACAAATCAAGGTGGGCTCCGTGGTTAGGGCTGCACCGTCTTTGGTGAAGCTCGGTCTCATCTAATCAGCTCATGTGCACCACACAGTAAGCAACCGAATTTATTGGTGTGTGAAATTTATGTAGGCCCTGCTATGATATATTTCTTAGATCCACACTGCCCGTCCATTTTTTCATATCATTCTAAAATGCAAATCCAAAAACATTGAAAATTCAAAGCTAAAGTGGACCATGCCACTGAAGACCATAAGAATTCATGCTACGGTTGAAAAATTATTGGGGTCACAGAGCCTTCTAATCAAGTTGATATTTGTATTTTAACTTAATGCAGATATGTGTGATCTTATGAACAGGTCAGATGGAAAATAAGCCTCACAAGGGGCTTTAGGAAAGTTTCAATGGTAATTTGTTTAATCTCCACTATTTTGTATGGGGTGATTAACTTCAGCTTTGGACTTACCTCATTTTAAGATTATGCTCTATATTTATCTGAAAATATTGATGGAGTATAGATCTAGCACAAAAATCATGATGGGACCCAGAAAAAGTTCCACACACTTTAAGAGTTGTGTTGTGTAACAAGATAGAAATCAGTCGTATCTCACTAGCTAGTTGACTGAGTCATCAGCAATATCGTGGAGGAATGAGAAGCAACAGCTAGCACTGGAAATTTTTGTGCCTTCAACACAGATGATCGACACTCTGCAACTTATCCCACTTCCGACACCTTCCAAAAATGGTTTACAGTGAAAAGATAGAAAAACCAACGGATGTAGATACCTGGTATTTGCCTCCTCTTATGTCCTGCATTCACTATCTCTCCTCTTCTTCTAAGCCATCCATCATCATAGTCTACCATCACCTCTGCAGGATATATTTCTGCAAAATTCGAATGCTTTGTTTTGTAAGATTGGAAAAAAGTGCATGGGCTAAACATGGAATGGTCATTTTAGACCGACCCATCAGGACCAAACTTCATATGCGGCTGTTATGTCACCTGTATATATTTTTAGACTCGAAGGGCCTGTTTGAATTCTAACAAGTAACTTTTTTTTAAAAAAAAAATTTAAAAATTTTTATATTAAACTTTTAGCAATAAAAACTTTATTTTTGGAAGTTAGTTTGATTAGCACTATTAGATTTTCTTTTTCTTTTCTTTTCCTTTTTTTCGGAAGTTTTTCTACTTTTGTACTCCCCTTCTCCCCGCACAGATTTGGTGGATCCCTAACTGTGGAGCCCACCGTGGTGATGCGTAAGCCTTACATCCACGGTGTCCATCCAATTTTACACATTACTTTAGAGAAAGATCCAAAAAATGAAGCATATCCAAATCTATAGTGGACCACACAACAGGAAACAGTGGTGATTGATCATTAAAAACTTCTTCTCGACCACAAAAGTTTTGGATCAAGCTGATATTTTTGTGGTCCCTTCATTCATGTCTTTGTAACCTCATCAAGAGGTTAGGTGGCAAATAAACATTCGTGCATCCCCCAAGAAATTCACGGTGTAGAGGAAGGGATCCAAGGACCTATATAGAATTGGACACTCCACATAAAAGGTGGCCGCGTATGATAGACAACCCATATAAAAAATGAAACCCACATGATGGATGATCCACATTAAAGATGGGCTTCATATGATGGACAATTAACATTGATGGTGGGCCCAGGTGATAGATGACTCATATCAAAGTGGGCTCCACATAATGGGGAGTCTACATCAAAGGTCGGCCTCTAATGATTAATGGTTTATATCCAAGGTAGGGCCCGCATGATGGACGACCCACATCAAAGGTAGGGCCCTGACACGGGGATGAACATGATGAGGTCAATCACCATCTTCGAACAACTACTTCGAATCCACGAAGCCTCTCTGGACTCCTCACAGAGACTTCTAGAATCCACGAGGAAAAAAGTAAGAAATATAAATAATATTCTAGTAAATTCGTAAATTGATTAATGATTGAATAAATGACTTTACATTCCTTTAAATAGGGATACTAAGCCATGGAAGAAGTTTCAGAATTAAACTACAACTAAAACTCCTAGAAATCGCGACTTACTATAAATAGTAAACTTATTATTTATAGACGGTAATGATTCCTACTAGTGCGCATGGTTTTCGGCCAAAAATAGTAAGTGTCCTATTTGGCTTTAGCATGCTGTTCTCCTAATTATTCTAAGAACTTTTAATGTTGGGCGCAACTCGTAGAGCCAACGGATGAAGAGTTATAATGAAACTAAAACTTATTATAAATAGTAAAAATGAAATTAAAATAGGAATTCGACTGACGATCTGATGGTATTTTGCAAATTCGGCTTGGGGAAAATCATATATGGTAATATCCGATAGCTCAATCCAGTTTTGCAAGATACGTCTGTTTGAAGTTCTGACGGTCCGGATCACCTCTGTCTCTGATCGGGCCTTTCTGGTCCATCTGGCCATGAAACTATCCACGAACTGCTCTGCATCAGGCCCACACTATAAGGTGGGATCCATATGATAAACGATGGATAGAGGGCCACATGATGGATGATAACATTGATTATAAGCCCCACATGATGGATGACCCCATATCAAGGTGGGCCACATGAGGACAATTCACATCCAAGATCTGCCCCTAGCTAGTGATGAATGACCACGTTTAAGGCAAGTCCCACATAATGGAC
>JAJHSJ010000011.1:12674942-12744082 GCA_021015155.1 Magnolia officinalis
TTTTATTTTATTTACAATTACGAAAATGTATAAAAGAGATTCGATATTTGTAGTGATTCAGATAGATTTTACCATATACTCTTATTAACAAATAAGATATTATCTCAATTAATAAATAAGAAAATATCCCAACCCGTTAGGATTATTATCCTAACACTGACAAACTTAAATTCTACTAATACTCAAACATGCGAGTGGATTGGGTTGGGTTTGAAACTCAGATCCACTTATCAAGGGGAACTGATCACCTACAGGGGCTGCACCACACCTCATCGTACATGCATTTTCAGCCATTGAATGCGTTGAGTGGGTGCCATGGAAAAACAAAATAAAAGAACATTTAATGCATCCAATGACTAAAAATGTCCTATACCACAAGGAGAGGTGTGGGCGCTGGTAGATAATCAGTTCTGATAATTAAATGGTTCAGCTCTGGAACTCAGCCTCAACCCCAAGTGACCCATCCCACTTGCACGCCTTACAAGAATGCTTTGTAGAAATTCACACAAGTCATGATAGAAAATATCTTAACTTGAGAGAAAGAGGAAATTTTCAATAGATGTACATACCTGAAATTAACTCCTCAGTGACTTTCCAGTAGCAACTCAAATAAAATTAACAAGGAATCAACTGCTGCAGTAAGCCTAAAAGCTTCATACAGCATGTGTTTATATATGCTGCCCAGAGGTAGATATGAAGGCAAGTATGACGAAGTGGATGCTTCCTTCCATGAAGGGAGAAGGAAAAGAGAATGGTCGATGCTTCCTTCCATGAAAGGGAAAGTATTGTCCTGTCAAAGAGAGGAATCTCTTTCACAATCAAAAGCAATTTTTGCGCTCTTTACAGTAGAAGAGGCCATAGTGTGTTTCATTCAAGGCCTAATTTCCCTGTTTGGAATTAGTTTAAAGATGTGGGGTTCATGGCTGATCTATATATCCATGCCATTGATCTGTTGTCCCCTATCATTGATGGACAATTCCCTCGAAAATCTCCCAAATTGGAAGATCCTCGCCATCAAATCTTTTAACCATGTAATTGCATGCTAACAACTAGAAGTTTAGAGTTGATCAATTGAGAGAATATACTGGGATTGGTCCATCCATGATCGGACCTGTCAAATTAATGGGTTGGATAGACTAACCATGGCCCCACATCTACCAACCGAGTTCGAAAACCAATGAGGAAGTTGAGCTAATCGAATGTAAACAATAATACTTTTGGGATTCGATGCTTTATTGCAGATACTAAGCTTGTGCATTCGGATTTCGGAAGAATAGTTACTTCCCCGTAGTGAGAAGGCAGGTGAGGCCCACCCAATCCATCCATTTTGCCATACCATATTAGGATATGGGCCGGGAAATGATGCAAATTGAAAACTCAAGTATGCCGTACGACAAGAAAATGATGGTAGGTATATGCCTGCCATTGAAACCTCACTGCTCCACCTTGATGTTTATATGTCATCCATGCTGTTGGTAATGTCATTCCTACTTGGATGAACTGAAAACACAAAAAACTAGCCTGATCCAAGACTTCAGTGGCCCCACGAATTTTCAACAGTGGACGTTCAATGCTCAGTCTGGGGGCCACTTGAGCTTTGGATTTGCGTCATTTTTTGGCCCATGTCCCAGCATGATTTGTAAAAGGGTTGGACGGGTGGATTTCTCAAAAATCACAGAGGGCCCACCTAGCATGCAGCCACGCAGGCAATCCTCATTCTTACCATTGCAATCCTCATTTTGCATAGAAGATGGTTCTCTTGGTGCATGTAAGATTAGCCGTGGGTTATTTATAGTTCTTCGTAGTGACAAATCTCATTCTCCAAAAATTTTAGGCTTGGAGGTTTTTGAATTTTGTTGTTGTATCACGATATTTTTGTGAAAATCTTACTATTTTTTTTAAAAAATATTATAAATCTTTTTCTTTTTTTAGAATGAAAATTACCCAAATACCCTCATGTGTTGTTTTTTAAAAGGAAATACAGGTAGTAAATTTTGTGGCCCCACATTGTATGTATATGATATCCAAGTCTATCAAACATCTACTACCAATCAATGATCTCACGGACCAAAAATATTTTTTATTGAATCACCAGATGGGTTATACATGTATTTTGATGTTTTTAAATAGTGTATATTAGTTTTTATAGTGTGGCTCATCTTCCATTTAGATTGTCCAAATTTTTTATTCTTCTCAACGTTTAGCGGATTACATCTATTGGATGGATTGAACATCAATAAAATACCACATGGGTCTCACAATTGTTCACTTTACTACTTTTTAAAGAAAAAGTGCACTGTATGTATTATGATAATTTCACCACTCAAAAAGCACTTCTCCGCCCTTTCGTTCACAGGGACTTTATTTGGTAAAATCTCAATTTGTCAAAATTCCTAACATCTGAAAATTTTTACATTATTATACCGAAAAAATATGAGTGATTTAAAATTGCCGATATTTTGAAAATTCCACAATTATATTGTTCATCTAATTTCCCACAATAGTATAATGAGATTTTCAACATAACAGACCCTCGTCACACTGCTAATCCTCTGTTTGTTGAGCAAATCCAAATCTATGCCTTTTTGGAATCTCATTGACAAACTCACTGCAATTGTCCACCTTTTCCTATGATTTTGTTCTGCAAGGGTGCGGCTATACTATCAGAACCAGAACTTTGTACATGCTTCAGAATCTCACACTACATGAATTCTGACCCTTCCAACAATGGATATGTCTAAACATAGTGTTGAAACTGCAGTCAATAAGGAAAAAATCACATCCTTGTGGATGCTTCGTTACGCATATTATCTAATATCTACGTATTAGAGAAACCATTATACTGCCTCATCTATCGTACTTCTTTTGGGTGTCCTTCACTGTATCAGCCAACCACCAGTGTGACAAACATTGCTGATAACATCACAAGGTATATTACTGAACTATTTGTTAAGGGAATATATATTAAAATTTAAAGATATCTATTTACAAAATTTTTTTTATATTTGATGAGATTTAATTTCCAAACTGTCCCTAGAAAAATCTAAAATTTTGAATCTCCCAAGAATTTTCTGCGCAAATTGCAACAACAGGGTTTGTCACTATGGTGTCAACCGAGTGCTGATGGGCCTTGATCTTTGACATGTAAATGGCAGAAAATGGTATCAAATACAAGTTTTTAGCTCAAAATGTCACTTGTCCCCACTGTTGATCTGGCCTTGGGGATATGGCCCATCCACTCTGCGAATCAAGTGGTCCCAATCATGCTCGTCTATGTTATAGTAGCATCTCATACCGATAAAGTTAGGCTTGGATATTTTTTACCATCTCTTACCGATAAATTTAGGCTTGGATATTTTAGTCCATGTTGCAATCAGATCTAACAAGAAAATGTCAAAGCTAGTTAGAA
Source organism: Magnolia officinalis (assembly GCA_021015155.1). Classification (NCBI taxonomy): domain Eukaryota; kingdom Viridiplantae; phylum Streptophyta; class Magnoliopsida; order Magnoliales; family Magnoliaceae; genus Magnolia; species Magnolia officinalis. The sequence continues at coordinate 12,678,352 of JAJHSJ010000011.1, forward strand.
ACTGCCTGCGAAACATCGTTTTGAAGATTTTAATAGAAAGATCTAACAAGATCAATGGTTTAGATGTTCTGCTACAAGTAATGAACATTTCGATATCCCACAAAAATGAATATTCTAAGCCATTTTCTTCATTAACACTTTCTAAAGATTACTTTTGAGTCGCTCTAGAAGAAAAAAAAAAAAAAAAAAAAACCAAGACAACCGAACATCTCCAGAGAAGGTACAAATTCTGCTGGGATTTCAGATGCACTTTAAAGACCGTCAGAGTTTGTTCGGTTGTGGCCCACTTGAATAGAGACTGCAAACTAATGTGGAGAAAGCTTCCTTCAAATAGAACCAGCTTCATCGATTAACAAGTAGCGGTTTATGGATGATATCATCCTTCATCTATTGACCTTCAAAACTATCTAATCATTCTTGGCAATTTGTCAGTTCCAGAAGCTCCCAGGAGTTTTTCAGCTCTTTTTTTTTTTTCTTGAATTATCATGGGAAAAATCTTGCTAAAAATTAAAATTTTAGAAGTTAAACTAACAAATCATTTTAAAATTACTATATGTGTATGTATTTAATGATCATTTAAAATTTTAGATATGTACTGTGTTAATATAGCAATATGATTTTACGATACAATTACCGAAAATTAAAATGCTGCCAGTGTTTGAAAATCTCAAGATATTAACATGTTGTTTGATAAATGTTGCACATGATTTTCAAGATCTGTGATGTTTGTTACAATGGTCATGTAACACTTGGTGTTTTAAAACCCTGAATGCATAGGTCCCTTTTTTTTTTTCCTCGTTAAGTATAAAAGGACTTCTGAAATTGTAAGCTCACAAGTTGAAAATGCAAAGAGAAGGTCCAAGACCCACTGATAAGGTAGCAATGCCATCTCTTAGCATGTTCAGTGTAACCCTCGAACATCGTTATGGATCCAGTTTCAACTGATAGCCTTAGCCACAAGACATCTAAAGGATATGTGGCAAGTGGATTTCATCCCAGCTCAAGCCCCTACTTCCAGTCACCCAACAACAGAGAGCTCCCCATCCTTTCCACTGAAAAGTTTCTATATCCCAAGATGGAAAAGAGAGCTCCCCATCCTTTCCTCTGAAAATTTTCTATATCCCAAGATGGAAAAGAGAGATCACGTTCACATGTTTGGACATCAAAAACTGAATATTTGTAAGATTCATAAGCAAACAGCTGCATGGCACTATATGAAATTCTGTGTGTCACCTGTGGTAGATTGCCTTTCCAATATCCTTTACCGCCCTCCTTCCAATCATAATAATGGCTTTGCAAAAATCGGTAGAGGCACAGACAAAATTGCGAGTCTTCAAGAAAGCGCGCAGGGAGGTTGAAGGATAAAGACATGTCCCGCATAACCAGGAGCACCTGCAGCGACTGAAGCAAACAGGCATAGCAATAGCAACCACCCTCACAGCATAACAGGAGCAGAGCATGACGATCAAACAGAGCAATTTAGAGGATCAGTCCCAGAAACACCAAAATATCTAGCAGGTTCACCAGAACACTACTCTGACCAATGAACTTCATTTGAAAATTTTGTCCAATCGGTTGATTAAAATGTGAGATTTCTACATCAACTGATTACCAAAAGTAGAAGAAAAAAAAAAAACAAAGGGCCTATTTGGGTGACTCGTTGTGGTCCACACAAGAAGTTAGAAAAAAAAAATGATCTGTTATAGCATAATTCATTATGCTGAGAACAGTATATCATCAGTTTGTAACCTCACAATGTCTTTGTAGTCGACTTTGCTAGCACACTCAAGATCTCCAAGCTCTGTATAAGAGTCTGCTTTGGTGGGGCGAGTATTTGGCTGGTGAGCCTACCAAAGCTTATTTCCATAGCTCGCTAGTTAAGATTGAAATTCGGGCATGTGCTGGGACATAATTTCCAGACCTACCTCAACTCAGCTACCCAAACTTTTATCCAACAGTACCTGTTTCTTTGGATTGGATAGACATGATTAAGAGTACTGTTGATAAATAATTAAAGATCCCTACCATGGAGCAATTGGGTTGGACCAGTCGGGATTGGGATAAGCCCGGCCCAAGTTTCAGCCTTATCCATGGGTTGGGCTGAGGTCATTAGCATATGCCTTGTTTTTCGATTGTTAATTGGATCACTATCATCTGTAATTAATTTTATTGATATAATAGAAAATTATGTATACATTAGTGGAACATAAATGAAACCTGAAAAGCCCAACAAAATCTTACAAAGTAGCAAGGCCCCATAGAAAAAATCATCTAACATGAAAGACCAGTGGACCCAGTCTATCAGTAAAATAAAAAGGAAAAAAAAATAATTTGAGTCCATCTTGCTGCCGCAAGCATGCTTTGCCAAGAAAATCCGGTACTAGTTTAGCTTCCCAATATACATGGAAAAGAGTGACACATCCAATTTCTTCTTGAAATTCAAAATTCAAAGCCACTAGGACTAGAATCACCTAAGTCCGATGGCACACCCTCCTCTTTCTACCACATCATAACACAAAAAAAAAAAAAAAAAAAAATTACAGTAGTTCAAGAACAGAAGAATAACATAATAAACAGGGTTCATGGTTGATCTTTCCAAGCCATTCATCTGTAGTCTGCCATCATGGATGGACGATTCCTCCAAAATCTCCCAAATGGGAAGATCCTAGCCATCAAATATTTGGCCTTTCCTCTAGTGAGTGTGGTTTCTTGGTTCATTTCTTTTTAACAATAGGAAGGTTAGAGTTGACCGATTGGGAGGATATACTGGGAATGGTCCATCTATGATCGAGGAAGTCTTATCAATGGCTTTGATAGACTAGCCATGGGCTTCTTTTCCTTCTAATGTTGGTGTAAACAACAATAGGGATTACATGCTCTAGTGCAGATAGATTCAAAGCTCTACCGACCCGTATGGATCCATATAAAAAATAACTATCTTGTGCATTCCGATTTCCAAGAAATGGTTCCTTCCACACAGTGGGATGAAAGTAGCTCCTAACTGTTTCGATTGCAATCCTAATTTTGGATGGCAGATGGTCACCATCTTTTCGGTGCATCTAAGATTGGCCCTTGGCTATTTATAGGTCTTTGTAGTAACAAATCTCAAATTTCTCCGGAATTTCTCAGGATATTGTACGGAAAATCTCACTAAAAATAAATTTTTATTATAAATTAATAAAAATTTTAGGATTTAAATAATGAACCAGTTAAATTCATGCTTTTGAGAAGGAAATTTACCGAAGTACCGTTGTGTATTGTTTTTCTTTAGAAAGCAATGAAGTAAAAAATATATGTGTATGACATTAGCAACCAAACATAATAATCATAAGGACCAAAAAACTTTCTTGTTGAATCACTAGATGGACTGTACTTATAATTTGATGTTTTTAAGTGGTGTATATTATTTGTTACGGTGTTTCTCGTCATCTTTTTAGATTGATCAATTTTTTTTTTTCTTCCCCACATCATACGGAATTATATCTGTTGGATGGCTTGAATATTATAAAAATATGTAATGTTCTACTTTCTCACTTTCAAAATAAACAAGTGCACCTTGGGCATTATGGTAATTTCAGTGCTAAAAAAAGGACTGTCATTTTGGTTGGTAAGGGCATTATTTGGTAAATCCTAATTTGTGAGGAAATTTGTGATAAAAATCCCTAATTAAAATGTGAGAATTCTTTAGAAAACGATTACCAAAAGTAGAAAATACCAAGGGTATTTCAATGACTCGTCTGTTTTAAAAAACAAATCGGCCATGTGATGGGACCCGATTTCCAGACCTACCTCAACTCAGCCAACGCATTTTGCCATAACCCAGCCCAAACTATTATCCAACCGTGCCTGCTTCTCTGGATTGGATAAACATGATTAAGAGCATTGATATTATAAAGAATTAAACATCCCCAACATGGAACAATTGAGTTGGATCAATCGGGATTGGGATGAGCCTGGTCCAAGTTTCAGACTTATCCATTGGTTGGGCTGAGGTGATTAGCTTATACCTTGTTTTTTTTTTCTTAATTTAAGTTGTTGGGGCACTACCGTATACAAATTTATTGATATAACAGAAAAATAGAAAAACTGAGTTTTGCTTACTGCTGAAGTATGATTTGCCAAGTAATGCATCCAATTTCTGACCGAAATTTATAATTTGAAGCCACTAAGATTAAATCATTTAAGTCCAATGGAACACCCTCTTCTTTCTACAACATCATAACAGAAATAATTGAAGAGAATTAGAATAGTTCAAGAAGAGAAGAATAACATAGTAAACAATGGGTGTTTAAGCAGAGAAGAATCACTTGGTTATGGACGCCTTTCTTTGAAATGGATGTTGCATGGCTTGATGCTGCCCTCCCATTTTATGCTTTCCCACCATTTCAGCTCACCTTGGATCTCGACTTCTGTTGTAGAATCATTTGTGTTATTGAAAGGAAGCTTCTCCAGCATCGGGCATCCTCCAATCTTCAACTTCTTCAGCATCGGCAAGTGCCCACCACAAATGCTTTTCAGTTTGCGTAGCTCCCAAAGACGTAAATCAACTAGCTGTGGAAATGCATTTTGCCCTGCCACATTGTCTTCTTCAAAAACCTTCTCCAGTCTACAACAGAATTTTATTTCAAGTAATTTGAGATTCTGTAACCGAATGCTTGAAGAGAAGAAGTTGATGAGCTTCGGGCAACATTCCAAATATATATTCTTTAGACATGCGAAGCTCCCTCTTCCCAACTCCCCCCGGCACACTGTTCTTAATTTGGCAAGATCGGACACTTAGATTCTCTAAACAGACCACTGCATCAACGTCTGCCGTTCTTCCGACAACCAGATACTCCAATTGATGGCATTTCTCAATCCAACATTCTTTAAGGTTGTCCATCTTCATGCCGAGATCGGACAGTGCCTTAACAAATGCATTGCCGTAGAAATGAAAGAATTCTGTCACCGAGAGAATCCCTATAACACCGTCCAGGGAATTCTTACCCCCGCAAACCTCCAGAAGTCTTTCATAACTCAAAGACGGCTCAAATCGAGAATAAATACGCCGGTAGAGAAATCGGTTTCTTTTTAAATGAGCATATATATCCTTGCGGCCTCCTTTGCAGGGACAGACCAAGAAATGGAATTTTAGAAAGTAAGATTTCCAGAGTCTCGATTTTTTGCCCAAAGACTTGAAAACACTAGCATCACTGACCGAGATGCGACATCTGCTGCTGTCTTGGTGCGGTTCATGCATCAAGTCCAAGCCACAACTATCCCAATTTAATTTTTCTGGAAGCCGATGTATATTCCTCCAGTTAATCGTCTTCAGATGCTCCATTCCCAACAGATCCAGGCACCGCATGCTAGTCAGATTGAAAATTTCATCCGGGAGCTCTTCCATTTTCGTGCCTGAAAGATCAAGTGCCTCAAGTTTTGAAAGTTTCTCCAGACTAACCACTGTTAGTAGAGAATGACAACCCTTGAGTGAGAGCCTTCTGAGGGTGCAGGCACCCGATATGTCGAGACGTCGGAGGCTTTGCATGTTGTGGAAGGATACCTCCATCGTCTTCGTCAAGGGAGTTTGATGGAGATCAAGTATCTCGAGCTTCTGCATATCCTTTAAGAATGCAGGAAGAGCCTCTAGCTTGCGGCAGCTTTGAAGCTTCAACAACCGTAATTCGTGAAGGCCGGACATGGACGATGGCAGGGAAGAGATGCTTGTAGAAGAAAGGTCAAGGACTCGGAGTCTGGTCATGTTCTTGAAAAAACCGTCTGGGATTTCTTGCAAGCGATCGTTGTCATTGAGCAACAACGTCGAGAGAAGAGAGCAGTTTGGAGAGCTGAATTGAAATGTTTCTACCTCATTGTGGGATAATGAGATCCATTGGCATGCTTCTTCCCCGTCTAAGTTGTATTTGACTAGGAACGTCTGAGAATCAATCACTTGCCTCACATGAGAATTCATATCCACGTGATAGCGTCCTCCCGAAGATTCCCCCATTGTAAATTGCTCTTGTAGCCAATCCATAAATCCATCTTCAGTAGTTTGAAATTTTGACGTGCTATCTAAATATTTTCCATACTTGTTTAGATAAGAGTGTAGGTAATCTGGGTTTGATGACATCAGAGACAGTAGCACATGCATCTCTCTGCGAGCTCTTTGAGCAGTACATTCCCAAGTCTCTTGAAAGCCACTTCTTTATTCTCCTCCTCATTGAAGGATCCATTTAAAAAGCCCTCCGACCTCCAATATTCTTCTATCAAGGAATCCCCATCAATGGAGCATCCGTTTCGACAGAACAAGGAGACGTAAGAGAAGCATTTCAAGACCATGTCTCCGGTTGTTGAGAAACCAATGCTGGTGGCCACATCGGCTGCCTCTTCCTTCAAAAAATCCCAGGCGTCTTCTTTAGACCACTCCTCCAGGGTGATGTTTACTTGCGCTCCCATTTCCTTACAAACTTCATGGGATCGAGTGGTGATGGCGAGTTTGCTGCCGCTGGCAGGGGCCATGAGTGGAACTCCCATCTCTTCCAAGTTGATGCTTTCCCAAACATCTTCCAAGACGAGGAGGAAACGCTGGCCACTTAGCTTAGCTGAGATTCGTTTAGCAGCTGAAGAGAAGTGCATGGACTTTGGGATCTCTAACGCCTCCTTGATTCCCATCTGTACCTCCATCAACCGATTCCTTCTTCCCTTTGCATCCAACGCCATTAAAAGCCTTCTCCTTAAACTCGACAAATTGTCCAATTCTCCTCTGATTCTCGCCTGCATCTTCTCTGCAAGACTCTCGACCCCCGGTGCTCTTACTCGGATGATCACATCAAACAAACGGCTAGATTCTCTGGATTCCTCCATCACCGCTGCAACCACCTGCCTCATGATCCTTGTCTTCCCCATTCCCTGCCATCCCCATACGGAGAACACTGAAATCTTTTCATCTCTCAAGCAATCCCAAATCTGTTGCGTCATGCATCATGACCAATCGCTCACAATCTCTCCTCCTCTGAGCCGTCGATCATCATCATCCCTGGAGCCTGCCACCGCCTCCGTGCGATCCCTTTCTGCAAAATTTGAATTCCTTGTTTGATGAGTGTGGAAATGAGGAGGGATCAATTCTCAAGCCGGGTTGGGCTAAAGTCATTTTAGACCGATCCATCCCGACCTGACTTCGTAAGTATCCCTTATATCACCTATATATTTTTTAAAACACAAGCTTCGGCATCCTGTTTTAGTCACATGATATGCTAAGCCTTGGGAGTTGAAAGGCCACAACTAACTTTTTTTCTTTTTCTTTTTTTTTAAACTTACGGAAATTTAAAAATAAATAAATAACTAAATAAGATAAATAGATTTTTTCATATGTCCGCTTGCTTTTCAGCTATGAACCGAACACCTCCCACCTTTAATGTATTTCCAAAAACCGGCTATATTTTCAACGGTTAGACTTTAAACCGCCTACTATTAATTATAGGTATGAATCAGCTTCTGTATTTTCGTATCGACAAAACTGCCGTTGATTTACCGCACACACTTGCCTTCTCCTCTCCTCAGTGCGTTGGATTCACTGTGGTGGCGTACACACATTATCACTGAACTTTCTGGTGTGTTGACGTCACCAAGTTCTGTAGGTCCCACCATCAGGTATGTGTCATAACCAAACCATACATCCATTTGGAGAGTTCATTTTAACATAAGCAAGAAAGAAAGACTTATCCAAAGATCAAGTGAACCACAGTGCAAAAAGTAGTGGGGATCGAAGGTCTACCATTGAAAGCCTTCCGGGTCACAAGAGTTTTAAATTAATATGATATTTATTTCTCCTCTTCATCCATGTCCGTGAGACCTTATGAATCGATTGGATGGAAAATAAGTATTATGTGGGTCTGGTGAGAATCACTCACACTGCTATTTGTGGTGTGGTCTACTTAAGTTTAGGTATAACTCATTTTTGGGATCATTTTCGAAAATGAACTCGTCAAATTGATGAACGGTGTGGATATAATAAATATGGCGCCCATATAACTTTGATCTCAACCCGTTCGTCGAGCTCCGAGAGTGTCGGTGCTCGTCATCGCACACACGTATAGACACCAGTTAGGTCGGTGGTGTATGGTACACCAGTCAATCTGCTTCCACGATGGCAACCATCACCCTGATCATATGTGGAGCGAACTTTCATGTTTGTGTGGAATCTACTTCGTTCATCTGTCTTTCCAGCTTATTTAAGGTTAAGAACCCCAAAATGAGGCAGATCTAAACCTCAAATTAGGAGACAAAGTGGCCCATGATATCTGGATAGTAAGCATTCTTTCTCACTATTTCCTGTCATGTGGCCCACTTGAATTTCGAATCTATCTCATTTTTTCGTACACGCTCTAAAATGATTTGGTTTAACCGATGGACAAGATAGATTTGTAACAAATAATATGTGGCACCAGAAACGGTTCAATGGCCATTGTTCAATCTCCAGTCTTTCTAGTTCGTGTGGCCCACTTGAGCTTTCTATCTGCCATATTTTTTATGATCATGTGTTAAAATAAGACAAAAAATCTGACAGACAGAATGGATTTGTCACAAATGTCATACAAGGCTTCACCTACGGTCCACCAACCTCGCCCCCGACTTAAATGTCCAACAATCCCATTGATAAGTTTTAATCGACTTGATTTCCGTGCAACCCTCACTCGGACAGTCCATGGCCCACTTTTGTGTTTATGAGAAATCCACTCCGTCCATCTATTTTTTCGGCTCATTTTAGGGCATGGTCTCCAAAAAAAGGCAAATCCAAGGCTCAAAATGGCCCAGACAATGGGCCGATGATATTTTAATATTGGTCATTCTTTCCCACTATGACATGTCATGTGATTCATCTGAGATTCAAATTGCCTCAATTTTTGGCCAAGAATTAGCTTATTTTTTTACTCAATGCCTTAAAATGAGCTCCAAAAACAGATGGACCTGTGGATTTGTCACAAATAATCTGTGGCCCTACCAATGTTTCAATGATGGGCGTTCAATCCTCAATCTTTCATGGTCATGTGGCCCACTTGAGATTTATATCTGTTTCATTTTTGGGGTCATGTCCTAAAATGAGCTGGAAAAAAGATAAAAGGGTAGATTTGTCTCAAACATTACGGTGGGCTGCACCTACGGTCAAGCAACCCTCTCCCCTACACTTAAATGTCCAACAGCTCTTGTGAACATTGTTTTCAATCAACCCTTGCCTCTGCTCACATCAGCCTACCTTGATGTTCATTAGAAATCCTCCCCATTCATCTGTTTTGCGAGCTCATTTAAAAGCATGGGTCCAAAAATTAGGCAGATTACAGGCTTAAAGTGCACACATGATAGCCCAATATATTTCAATGGTGAGCATACATTCCCACCATTTCTTTTTTTGTCACTCACTTCAGCTTCAGATCTGCCCAAAATTGAAGTAGAGAAATAGATAGATGAGGTAGATTTCTCACAAATAAGCTGTGGCCCCACCAATATTTCAATGAATGGCATTCAATCTTCAATCTTTCTTGCTCATGTTGTCCACTTAAGCATTGAAATATCTTTATTTATTTTTTTCCATGCTCTACAAAAAAGGATTTCTTACAAAAACCCTTTTTGCCCCCATCTTCTAAAATATGAAAAGATGATCCCAAGGCACGGAGAATTACATGATGCAGCGTGTGACAGTTTATAAGAAGGAAACGATAAGCATACCATCCCAAATGTACGTCTTATCCACACTATCCATCATTTTGGATCAATATTTTAAGACATCAGCTAAAAAATGAGGCATATCCAAATCTCAGGTGGACCATGCCACAGGAAAACAATGGTGATTGAACACCCCATCATTAAAAACTTCATCCGCCTATATGTAATGTTTATTTGACATATAACCTTTTTGTTAGTAGACTTAGATGAAGGAAAACACAAATATCTTCTTGACGCAAAAATTTTGTGACTCCGAGGAGTTTTTAACCATAGGCGTTCAATCAACACTGTTACTTGTGGTGTGGTCCACGAGAGATTTGGATCTACGTCATTTTGAGATCACACAGCTAGAAAAATGGATTAACAACTGCCATAAAATGTACATAAATCATGATGGGCCCACAGATCAGTGTTCATACTTGCAGTATCAATATTCAATCCGTCTCAACCCCTCACACAATGTGCATGGCTCGCATGAACCGACTTAAACATTGGTAAATTAAGAGGGCAGTACCGTAATTTAGGTAAGGTAAAAGTACAAGAAGATGTCGAATAGTAATATGTGTAGTCAATCAAGGATAAAATTGTATTTTCCGTACTTTATGGCTATATCCCTTTAGTGCCCGTTAGTAAAGAGAGTAGAGAAATTGATAAACAGATTTTAAGAAATAATTTAAAAGCAAAAGGTTTTTGGTGCATAAAGCGGCTATATGGAAAAATCGGCTATGGTCGGTGCTATGTGGGCCCCACCATGATCTATGTATTTTATTCAAACCATTCATTTATTTTTATACATTATTTTAATCATTTATCCCACAATTTAGACAAATCAAAATCTTAGGTGGATCACACCATGGGAAAACATTAATGATTGAACGGCTACCATTAAAAATGTCCTAAAGCACACTGTAACATTTATTTAACATCCAACTCGTAGATTATGTCATACAGACTTGAATGAAAGCAAAAAAGGAATATCAGCTTGATCCAAAAGTTTTGTAACCGTGAAGTTTTTAGCGGTGAGAGTCCAATTAATTAATAGATTCAACACTGTGTGGTTCACTTAGATTTTGATCTACCTTAGTTTTGATTTCATTCCTTAAAATTATCTCGAAAAATTGGATGGACCGCATGGATGAGACACATACATCATGTTGGGGTCAACAAAGCACCCAACACTAGTCATTTTTGTGTGCTCATTTTAGGACTTAGACCAAAAATTAGAAGGATCCAAGACTCAAGTGAGCCTCACTATTGGGAAAGGTGGGTAGGGAAATTCCTACAGTTGAAACCTCCTTGGTCCATAGTGATGTTTAAATGCCATCTCGTAGCATTCATAACCTCATTCCTATTGGAAGAACCGACAACACAAATATTACCTTGATTCGAAACTCCAGTGGCCCCAAGAGTATTTCAACTGTGGACATACAACAATCCTTATGTTTTTGGTATCCCGCTCATTTTTGGTCACATGCATTAAAATGAGTTTACAAAACGGATGGTTAGGATGAATTTCTCACAAACATCACAATGGGCCCCATCTAGGACCTTCCTGTGAAAGTCTTTTGCAGGAAATCTGTCATCCCACTCTAGCAGAGGCGGTTTGGCCGGTGAAGCTGCCGTCAAAAGTGTCTAGTGGTTGGTGCTCTGTATGCCCATCACAATCTACATATTTTATCCACACTGTCCATGTAATTTTACACATCATTTTAATACTTTATGCCATAAATGAGGCAAATCAAAATCTCAGGTGGATAATACGATGGAAAATAGTAGTGATTGAATGTCTATTATTAAAATCCTCTTAGGGCCCACTATTATGTTTATTTGAGATTCAGCTCATGGATTAGGTCACATAGACTAGTAAAAAACAAAATTTTAGATTCATGTCATAAAATTATCTGAAAAAAGTGAATGAAAGGAACAGATGAGAAACATACATCATTATAAAGCCCACGTATCACGGAGGTGAATCCGTTTCCCACACCGTTGGAAAGGAAGCGGAGTGGTTGGTGTACCGCACACCATCCATCTCGCTGGTGTGTTGACGTTACCAAGCTTTGTGGGTACAATCATGAGGTATGTGCTATATTCCAACTGTCATTTCATTTGGAGAGCTCGTCCTAGCTAGGGCTTGATCCAAAAAAATAAAATAGATACAAAGACCAGGTAGACCACACTGCAAAAAGCTTGGGAGGATTGAAGGTCTATCATTGAAACCTTCTAGGGGTCCCTTATGTTTTAGATCAATATGATATTTATTTTTACTTCTCACCATGTCCATGTGACCTTATAAACAGATTGAATGGAAAATAAATGCTATGATGGGCTCTCCGTATGTTTTAATGGTGAGAATTATTGTTCCACTGCTACTTTTGGTGTGGTTAACATTTTGGGTACGAATAATTTTTTGTATCATGTTTTAAAATTATCTAACAAAATGGTTTGACTGTATGAATACAATAAATATATCATTTTAGAGCCCATTTAACTTTGATCTACTCAGAACCGTTCGTATTACTCAGAGCAGCTCGAGGAGCGGCAGCGCTCATCTTCGCCCTAAATGTACCCACACCAGCTATTCGCTGGTGTGCCGTGCACCATCCAATCCAAGGGTGGATTTTCTGAAAGCCTTTCAAAGTGACAGTGGTGGTTGGATTGGTGGATTTTCTGAAAGCCTTTCAAAGTGACAGTGGTGGAAACCTAGGTGGGGGCCACCGTGATATTTGTGTGAAATATATCCTTCCATCCGTTTTGTGAGGTTATTTTAGAAGTCGAAACCAAAATTGATTTGGACGTCACCAAAGGAGAAGGTGGGTACGGAAATAACCGTGAAAACTTTCTGCGTCGACAGTGATGTTTACATGACATCCATACTTTTTATAACTTCATTCCTTATGTGATGAATTGAAAACACAAATATTAGCCTGATTCAAAACTTTTTGAGGCCCTAGGCATTCAATTCTCAAGTTTTGGGCCCACTTGAGTAATGGATCTGGCTCATTTCTTGCCTCATATCTTAAAATGAACTCACGATACGGATGGACGGTGTAAATTTCTTACAAACATCATGGTGGGCCCCACCTAGGTTCACTTGGTGGGAAAGGCTTTCCCATGACGCGGATTCGCTATGCTGTATATAAATTAACGCGGACCGGATAGAAAATCTTTAAATTCGCGAAAAGATAGAAAACTTAATTGACGTAGATACCTGATATTTGTCTCTTCGTGGGTCCTGACGAAGCGCTCACAATCACTCCTTTAATCCGTGGATCGTCTTTGGAGGCTGACTCCTCACCATCTCTTTCTGCAAAATTCAAATTTCTTGTTTTGTAAGGGTGGAAATGAGCGCATGGGGTAGGCATGGCCTTGAAACTTCGCCCTATCAATTTTCAAGCCGGCTTAGGCTAGGTTGTCCTAAATTCATATGTACCCATTATGTCACTTATATATCTTTTAAGACTCAAGACTTGAAGGGCCTGTTTGGATATCACCTCGAGTAACTTTTGCTAAGGGCCTGTTTGGATATCACCTCGAGTATCTCTCTCTCTCTCTCTCTCTCTCTCTCTCTCTCTCCTCTCTCTCTCTCTCTCTCTCTCTCTCTCCTCCTCTCTCTCTCTCTCTCTCTCTCTCTCTCTCTCTCTCTCTCTCTCTCTCTCTCTCTCTCTCTCTCTCTCCTCTGTTTTTGTATTTATTTATTTTTTAGTTTTTTCACTTTTTAAACTTGTAGCAACAAAAAAGTTATTTTTTGAAGTTACTTTAATAAGCACAATCAGAATTTTAAATTTAATTTTTTTTTAATTTTTTTAAATTTTTTTTTTTGAACTTTTTACTTTTCTACTCCCCTTCCTGCATGGATTGGGTGGATCCCTGACTGTGGAACCCACAGTAATGCATGTGCCTTACATCTACAGTGTCCATCTATTTTGACACATCATTTCATGGCACATTCCAAAAAACAAAGCAAATCCAAATCTCAGGTAAACCACACCACAGGAAACTATGGTTTTTGACCATTAAAAACTTATTATAGTCTTAAAGGGGGCCCACACAGTGTGGGATTGAGGGACCTACTCCTCTGAATTGGACACTCCATATAAAAGGTGCCCCGCATGATGGTGACCCAGATCCATAGTGAGGCCCAAATGATGGATGATCCACATTAAATATGAAGTCCACATGATAGACATATAATATTAATGGTGGGCCACATGATAGGTGACCCATATCAAAGCGGGTCCACATAACGGGCATACCACATCAAAGGTCAGCCTCTAATGATGAATGGTTCATATCCAATGCAGGCACCACATGATGGATGATCCACATCAAAGGTAGGGTCCACACTTGGATAGTCCACATCAAAGGTGGGATCTAAATGATGGACGGTGGAGATCGAAGGTGAGCCCCACATGATGGATAATAACATTGATGGTGAACCCCACATGATGGATGACCCATATCAAGTTCAGCCACATGAGGACAGTTGACATCGAAGATCAGCCCCTAATGATGAATGACCCACATATAATGCAAGCACCAAATAATGTACGACCACTTTGAAATTTGGCCCGCAAGATGAGCATTCCACATTAAGATGGCCACACATGATAGACGACCCACTTCCAAGGTGGGCGTCGCATGATGGGCAACCGACATCAAAGGGGGAGCGGATTGCGTGAGACCCCGGAGTGGTGAGACCCCGAAGTGTGGTGCCGACTGTGATGTAGGTGACTATATACACGTCGTCCATCCGTATTAAAAGCGCATATTAGTGCATGATGCAAAAATTGAAGTTCCAAATAAAAGAGAGAGAGTTTAAGCAGAGAAGAATCACTCACTTGATGGACACCATTCTTTGAAATGGATGTTGCTTGGTTTGATGTTGCCCTCCCATTTAATGCTTTCCCACCATGTTAGCTCACCTTGGATCTCGACTTCTGATGTAGAAGCATTTGTGTTATGGAGAGGAAGCTTCTCCAGCAGAGGGCATTCTCGAATCTTCAACTCCTTCAGCATTGGCAAGTGCCCACCGCAAATGCTTTTGAGTTTGCGTAGATCCCAAAGACGTAAATCGACTAGTTGTGGAAATGCATTTTGCCCAGCCACGCCGTCTTCTTCAAAGACCTTCTCCAGTCTACAACAGAATTTTATTTCTAGTAATTGAAGATTCTGTAACCGAATACTCGAAGAGAAGAAGTTGATGAGCTTCGGGCAACATTCCAAATATACATTCTTTAAACATGCGAAGCTCCCTCTTCCTAACTCCCCTCGGCACACTTTTCTTAATTTGGCAAGATCTGACACCCTTAGATTTTCTAAACAGATTGCCGCATCATCGTACGTCCCTCCTACGAACAGATACTCCAACTGATGGCATTTCTCAATCCAACATTCTTTAAGGTGGTCCATCTTCATGCCTAGATTAGACAATGCCTTAATGAACACATTGCCATACAAATGAAGGAATTCTATCACCGAGAGCAATCCTCTAATACCGTCTAGGGAATTCTTACCACCGCAAACCTCCAGCCATCTTTCATAACTCAAAGACTGCTCAAATCGAGTATAAATATGCTGGTAGAGAAATCGGTTTCTTTTAAAACAAGAAAATATATCCTTGGGCCCTCCCTCGCAGGGACAGACCAAGAAATAAAATTTTAGAAAGCGGGATTTCCATAGTTTTGAGCTTTGGTCCAAAGTCTCAAAAACACTAGCATCACCGACAGAGATGCAATATATGCTGCTGTCTTGGAGCTGTTCACGCAGCAAGTCCAAGCCCCATCGATCCCAATTTAATTTTTCTGGAAGCCTATCTACCTTTCTCCAATCAACCCTCTTGAGATGCTCCATTCCCAACAGGTCCAAGCACCGCATGTTAGTAATATTGAAAATTTCGTGTGGAAGCTCTTCAATTCTCGTGCCTGAAAGATCAAGCGACTCAAGTTTTGAAAGTTTATCTGGGCTGACCAGTCTCAATAGAGAGCGACAACCCTTGAGCGAGAGCCAACTGAGGTTGCAGGCACCAGAGATATCGAGACTTCGGAGGCTATGCATGTTGTGGAAGGATAGTTCCACCATCTTTGTCAGGGGAGTTTGATGGAGATCGAGGATCTCGAGCTTGTGCATATCCTTTAAGAATGCAGTTGGAAGAGCCTCTAGCTTGCAGCAGCTTCGAAGCTTCAATAACCGTAATTCATGAAGACAGGACATGGACGATGGCAGGGAGGTGATGCTTGTAGAAGAAAGGTCGAGGACTCGGAGTCTGGTCATATTCTTGAAAAAATTGTCTGGGATTTCTTGCAAACGATCGTTATCATTGAGCAACAACGTCGACATAAGAGGGCAATTGGGAGAGCTGAATTGGAGTGTTTCTACCTGATTGTGGGATAATGAGATCCATTGGCATGATTCTTCCCCGTCCAAGTTGTATTTTACTAGTAACTTTTGAGAATCAATCACTTGCCTCACTTGAGAATTCATATCCACATGATATGGTCCTCCTGAAGATTCCTCCAATGTAAATTGCTCTTGTAGCCAGACGTTAAATTCGGCTTCCTTAGGATGAGAGTCCCACACCGCTAAATTTTCTGAAGACTGCTCTAGAAAGAGAGTTAGGTAATTTGGGTTTGATGACGCCAGGGACAATAACACCATGCATCTCTCTGCCAGCTCTTTGAGCAGAAGATTTCCCATTTTCTTGAAAGCTGCTTCTTTATTCTCCTCTTCATTAAAGGACCCATCTAAAAAGCCCTCCGACCTCCAATACTCTTCTATCAAGGAATCTCGATCGATTGAGCATCCATTTCGACAGAACAAGGAGACGTAAGAAAAGCAATTCAAGACCATGTCTCCAGATGAGAAACCAATGCTGGCAGCTACGTCAGCTGTCTCTTCCTGTAAAAAATCCCATGCATCTTCTTTAGACCACTCCTCCAACATGATTTTTAATTGGGCTCCCATTTTGGAACAAACTTCATGGGATTGAGTGGTGATGACGACTTTGCTACCACTGGTGGTGGCAGGGGCTGTGATTGGAATTCCCATCTCTTGCAAGTCAAAGCTTTCCCAAACATCTTCAAAGATGAGGAGGAACCTTTGGCCGCTTAACTTATCCTTGATACGCTTAGCAGCTGTAGAGAATTGTATGGACTCTGGAATATCCAATAATGCCTTCTTGATTCCCATCTGCACCTCCATTAATCGATTCCTTCTCCCCTTTGCATCCAACATCTTTAAAACCCGTATCTTCTTATAAAGCTCAATTTCAAGCTTAAATATTACTCTGCCGTATCTTTTAATCTGGTCCTGCAAACGGTCAAATTCTTCTCTGAATTTCTCCATCATCTTGTCTCCAAGACTCTCGATCCCTGGTGCTCTTACTCGTATGATTACATCAAACAGATGGCTAGATTCTCCAGATTCTTCCATTTCTGCAACCACCTGTCTCACGATCCGTGTCTTCCCTACTCCCTGCCATCCCCATACTGAGAATACTGAAATCTTGTCATCTCTCAAGCATTCCCATATTTGTTGCCTCATGCGTTGTGACAAACGGCTCACAACCTCTCCTCTTCCTCCTTCGCGCCGTCCATCATCATCGTCCCTAGAAGCTGCCATTGCCTACGCCGGGTCTCTCCTGCAAAATTCGAATTCCTTGTCTCGTGAGTAATGGTGGCAATGAGCCGGGCAACACAAAACCTCATCAATTTTCTAAGCTGTGTTTGTGCTCAAGTCATTTTAGCCCAACCCACAGCCAACCTAGTATATGCCGTTTTAAACATGTGACCTGGCTGGTGTGGGTACGTGTCGTGCCAAGACGAGCACGAAGCTCTTCAAGCTCAAGTTCTACCAACGGTTGAAAGGATATTAAAAGTTACATGAGCCTCACAATGATGTATTTATTATATCCAAACAGTTCATCCAGTTGGGGAGATCATTTTGTAATATGAATCCGAAATGAGTCGTATCCAAAACTGAAATGGACGACAACAAAAATAGCAAAATCTACGATGAATCTCACCATTAAAACATTCACAGGGCCATCATAACGTTTATTTTCCATCAACTCTTTTGATAAGGTTACAATGACCTAGATGAATGGGAAAAACAAATATCATATTCATCCAAAACTTTTGTGACCGAAAGGGTTGCAATGGTAGACGTTTAATTCCCACTGCTTTTTGCAATGTGGTGCACTTAATCTTTGGATATGTCTTAGTTTTTGGAGTCAAGACTTCCTACCAGCTCGCCAATGGATGGACGGTTTGGATATAACACATACCTCATAATGGGACCCATAAAACTTGCTAACGCCCACACACCAATCAGGTCGGTGGTGTGCGGAACATCAGCCACTACTTTAATACGGATCGATCGGGAAGCGGATTGCGTTCGGTACGCTAAGCGTACTAAGTAAACTCTGCAGGTCCACCGTGATTTATGTATTTTGTCCACTCCGTCCATCCATTTTAACAGATAATTTTAGGACTTAAGCCTAAAAATTAAATATATATCTTCAACTTCAGGCGGACCACACCATAGGAAACAGTGTTAATTGAACATCTACTGTTGAAAATTTATTGGGGGCCACAGAAGTTTTAGATCAAGCTTGCACTTTTTTCCTTTCATCCATAATTTAGTCTGTTTGATCTTATGAACAGGTTGGATGAGAAATAAACATCACTGTAGGCCCTAGAACGGTGGAAGTCATTATTACGACTGTTTCCAATGGTATGGTCCACTTGATCTTTGGGTATGCTTAAATTCTGGTATCAACCCTTAAAATAAGATGGAAAAACAGCTGGACGGTGTGGATAGACAAGATACATTCACGGTGGGCCCAATAGAGTTTACTCAGTACGGTAAGAGCTTACTGAGTAACCCAGTAGTGTAGAACGCCGGATCCACGAGGGGAAGCTGATTGCGTACTGAGTAACTCAGTACAATTAGCGTAATGAGCAAACTTTGTGAGGTTCATCAAGATTTATGTATTTTATCCACTCGGTTCATCCATTTTATGGGATAATTTTAGAAACCTAGATTAAAAATGAATTACATCCAACACTCAAATGCGTCACACCACAGGAAACAATGTGAATTGAAGATCTATCGTTGAAAAATTCTTGGGGGCTACAGAGGTTTTGGATCAGGGTTATTTTTATGTTTTCCCTTCATCCATGCCTGTAAGATTGTTTGAACAGTTTGGATGACAAATAAACATCACCGTGGGGCCTAACAAGTTTTCAACGGTGTAAATCATTATTCCCACGGTTTCCTGTAGTATGATATGCTTGATCTTTGGATATTCTTCAATTTTGGGCTCAACGCCTTAAATTATATGGAAAAACGGATGGACGGCATGGATAGACTACATACATTCACGGTGGAGCCAATTGAATTTACTTAGTACGATAAGAGCATACTAAGTTACTCAGTACGCAATCAATTTTCCACCGACGTGGGTGGGATCCCTCGTTGTGGGCCTACCTTGCTTTATGTAGCTTACACCCACGCCGTCCATTCTTTTTTAAAGCTTATTTCAGTGCACTTTTCCAAAATAGAAATTGATTCAAAAAAGTTGTATCACACTGCATGAAGGAAACAGTGGTGATTGAATCCCCACCATTAAAAACATATCGGGGCCATGGAAATGTTTAGTTGGGACGTGGATTGCATCCTGATCCTGGTCCTGGTTGGATCTTTAAGCGCTTGACCAGATTTATGTGAGGGCCACAGTGATTTATATGCTTATCTAAGTCATTCATTCCTTTTCTAAGATCACGTAGATATGAGCTTAAGAATGAGGTAGATTTAATGCTCTACTGGGCCACACCAAATAATAAACTTGGGCGGCATTAAATGAACAAAAGCCTTAAATGCAAATTGCATTAAATGCATGTCCACCATAGCTTTGGATCTGCCTCTTTTAGAAAAGTGATGGACGATGTACATCACAGCGGCCCCATGCGTATGATCTTAGAAAAGTGATGGACGGTGTACATCACAAGGGCCCCATGCAGATTTGGTCGGATGCAATCCACATCCAGCTTACTATTGGCCGAGTGACACTCACACTAGGAACCAATGTCGCCATTGCGTTGGTCTTTACAGTATGCTTTCTTGGTTAATAGGATCAAGATTAACTTTGGCCATGATTGATTAGCCTTTCTCAAATTCTACGTAAATATATTGACTTCAAGGTTGGGTGGGAACGGATCCATGTCAATCAACATAGGCTTTTTATCTTTCTCTGAAAACTTCAATAACCTATGGTCAATATTTATCAATAGATTTGAATACCACATAAAAGTCGTTGCCCCTTAGCGAATAACCCAATAATTGTAACCTATGATAATCAGATCATCCGCTAACTTTCTGCATTGTATAGTGAATTGGCCGACGTGTTTGATAGTGGATTGACCAAGATCACTTGAAAATGGGGCAAAATCTGGTAGATAATTTTGTAGCAATAGATGTTGCCGATATATTCAATTGGGATAGGGTTTGTGATACATCGGGATAGTATTGCAGCTGAACAATTTGCATGATTTGGTCATGATCCACTCGTTGAGGTTCGACGACCGGTGGTGGATTGGGACCCAATCGATTCAGTCCCTCTTGGAACAAAGGATTTCTAAAAAATTGTTGATGATTATATCATCCTAGTAAACCTTGATTCTGATTTTCAGATATGAAATTTCTAGCCTCCCACTCTGGTCATCTAAGTTCAATGGGAGGAGTATTTTGGATCTCTTGAACTGGGATTGGTAGTGGATTCCTCTGTAGAGGAGACATAGGTGACAGCTGAGCCTCGTTACTAATAAAACTTCATTCGATATTATATTGCATTGTCGATGACATTCGTTCAATCATCATAATCATTAATCGATGCATAACCTCATTTTGGTTAGCCATATATCTGTTAGTATTCTCAGTTGGTGTACATAATTGCTCAACTCGGGCCCTTCCATATTCCTGGACATGCTGAATACTCAGTTATACATCTCGAAACGTGACCACTATCTTGTTCGGAATAACAGTCCGAGAGGTTAATACTAATTCTTGATTCGCAGTATCGAGTGTTGGGTTATTGTTCAGATTTAATACTTCAGGGGCCGCTTTAACCGGCACATCCTCAACAGGAGGTAGTGTGGTTGGTGTGGAGGACTCGACCATATTTATATTTTTGATTGGAAATATCACACCAGTAAATTAGAGACAGGGTCCCACACTGAGTGTGCCAAAAACTTTTTGATGCTGGTTTTCAGCAATTGGAATGCAGGAGTTCTAGAATTGAATTTACGGTTCAATTCAAACAGAACAACTATAACCTCAAGTGTCAAGATAGGCAGACATGAAGTGTATGACTAAGATATAATAAGATCAGTCGCCTATTCAGCCACTCGCTCAGTGTATAAAAAGAATTATGCGATACTCAAAGGGTAGGATTCGTCCCTTAATGATGGTTACACTTTTTACTTCCATACAAAATGACTTTTCAATACAGATTAAATAGAAATGAGTAAAGAAATTCTTACAATCAATCATAGAGGATAGCTGCGGACCACATCTCCTGATGAAGAACTAAATCTAGTGTGCAAGGTTGGACTTAAATTACAGCTAAGATTATCAGTTACTTGATTAATGCTACATATTACACTACATAACGTAAACAACAAGCTGAAAGTAAATAATTACACTTAGAAATGTAATTAACATGGCAGGAAAGATAAAATATAATGATTTACACTACGGAATGTAAAAAGGACTGATAATTGAAAGATAATGTTTAAGTTTGATTGGATTGGTATGAGACGAATTTTCCTATTACATTCTTTTTTTATTTATAACTTTATCATGGTCATCTACATTCTTCTCATGTTGTACTGTTGTTATCACTATTCAATACTTTGTGGCATACTATGTTCCTACTCTACCTGTCCTATATCTGCTTCTACCTGATGACTCCATCCACATGTTACGGTATTATAACCTCATTTAATGCATTTAAAGTGTATTGTCTATTCCAATTGTACCACCAACACAATCCTTTTCATATGTCTCTCCAAAATCTTCAGCTGCACCATGTGCCGTAATCTCATGCATGAGAAATGGCAAGAGTAGGGATGAACCATTTGGATATGATTAAAAAGAGCCGGCAAAATGAACGGATAAACTAGATATACAACACATACATCAGGTGGGCTCACTGTCAGAACACCATGCTGCTGAGATCAGGCCGCACATCATTTGGAAAACATTTAACCTGCGGCAAAGACACCGGACGTGGATTGGGAACTACCCCACCAGTAGCTAGAGATGGACGTTCCTATCCATGGGACCCACCGTGACATATATGTTTTATCCACGCCCTCCATCTATTTTGATAGTTCATTTTAAGATGTAAGTCAAGAAAGGAAGTGGATCAAAGAATCTAGGGGACCACACCACAGGAAGAAGTAGGGATTGAAATCCTTCCGTTGAAAATTTCTTGAGGGACACAGGTTTAGGATCAATCTGATATTTATGTTTTCCCTTCATCCGAGTCGTCAACGTGACCTCGTGAACAGGTTGGATAGTAAATAAAAATCACAGTGAGCCCTAAGAATCTTTCAATAGTAACAATTCAATTACTACTGCTTCCTACGACGTGGGTCGCTTGAGCCTTCAATCTCACAACTTTTGGTTTATGCATTAAAATAATCGGTAAGATAGATTGACAGCATATACATCCAGGTGGGACAATGACACCCACCATTAAAAACTTCTAAATGCCACAAAAGTTGTAGATCAAGCTGATATTTGTGTTTTTCCTTCTTTCATGTCTTTTTAACTTTTGAACAAGTTGAATTTCTAATAAACATTATGGTGAGCCTTAGGATAGTTTCATCGGTAGGAATCACTCTCCCCACTGTTTTCTGTGGTGGGTCCACTACAGATTTTTATCTACCTCGTTTTTCGGCTCGTGCCTTGAAATGATATCTCAAAATGGATAGATGGTGTGCATACAACGCATACATCCTAGTGGGGTTATAAAACTTGGTGACGTCACTTTAGTAGCTGACTCGCTGACTCGGTAATCAACCTTTCGGTATCTAATCCGCGTCCAATCTCAGAGCAGGCTGCATGAAACAGTATTGATGAATGCCCGCCTTAAAAGCTATAAAAGTTTTGTATCAAGTTTATATTTGATTTTTTCCTTTTAACTAGGTCCCCGTGTCCTTACTAACGAGTGGTATTTTTAACTGGTATGGCCCAGCTGAGATTTGGATCTGCGTAAAAGAAAACCCAAAAAATGGATAGACGGTATGGGGACGCGGATTTCCTGAGACAGACCATGTTCCTGCTCAAGGATGCTAGGTGGGACCCACCGAGATATTTTTTAGAAATCCACCCGTCCGTATGTTTTAAGATCTCATTTTAGTGCATGCGACTAAATGAGGTGGATCCAAAACTCGAGTGTGTCACACGAGAGTAAAATTTGAGAAAAGAAATTCCTACAGTTGAAACTTTCAAGGGCTCCACCTAATGTTTGTATGCCATCCAAACCCTTTATAAGGTCATTAACACTGGTATAAAGTGAAAATATCAAAATAATAATAATAATAATAATGCCTGAAACAAAAATTTTATGGCCACAAAAATATTTCAATGATTCACACTAAATCCTCACTTTTTCCTCTCATGTGACACACTTAAGTTTTGGATACACATCGTTTTCGGTCGCATGTCTTAAAATGAGATCTCAAAATGGATGAATAGGACGGATTTCTCACAAATATCCTGGTGGGCCTCACCAAGCATGCGGAGGAACTTCCTGTGAAAGGTGCGAAAGGCTTTGGCAGGAAATCCGCGCGAACTTAACCTACCGACGAGACGGAAGCTGATTGGCCGTGGCTGGAGAGTGGAGACTGCATATACTTAGAAGCTGTGTGGGGTCCACAAAAATCTCTGTTACAAATCTACTCCGTTCATCAGTTTTGCAAGACAACAATAAGATAAACCATAAAAATGGGGCAGATCCGGAATTTGTGTGAAAGTGTTGGGATCGACCATTGGACACTTTATGAGGGCCACAGATGTTTTATCCGGATGATATTTATGACTACAGTTTATTTAAGTGGTAATGACCGTATGACTGGTTTAAATAGCCAATAAACATCATGGTCGACTCCAAGAAAGTTTCAATGGTGGACTTTTCCCATCACACTGTTTCATGTGCTGTGGCGCACGTTTGTTTTGAATCATGCCTGATCTTCAGATTTCTATCCTTTTCGTGGTCTTGCAAAACCGATGGATAGAGTGGATTTGTGACAGGTATATCTGTGAGCCCTGCACAGTTTTCGAGTTGAAAGGTTAATGTGTCCAATCCCCATCTGCAAGGGTGCATTTAACATGGATTGCATATCGCACTATGAGCGCCTAACTATAATGTATATGTTTAATCCACGCCGTTCATCTATTTTGTTAGATTATTTTAAAACAGAAGCCCAAAAATACGATAGATCTACATCTTAAGCACACCATACCGTAGGAATGAGTGGTGATGAACACTCGCCGTTAAAAAAACTTTTTGTGCTAAAAAAGTTTTGGATCAGGCTGATATTTGTTTCTTCCCTCCATCCAGATCTATGTTACCTAATCAATAGGTTAAATGGAAAATAAACATTATAGTAGGCATTACAGTGGGCCCCAGGAAGTTGTTAATGGTTGGTGTTTATTCACCATTGTTTCCTATGGCGTGCTCCAACTGATATTTGGATCTACCTGATTTTTGGGATAATGGCCTAAAATGTCACAGAGAATTGGATGGACGGTGTGGATAAAACACGTACATCATGGTAGGTTCACCAGCAGCCACAGTTCTACAACCATTGAAATGGGGTAAAGAGAAAGCTCTTTTAAAAAAAAAAAAAAAAAAAAATTTGTTACAACTCTTAGGAATTTTCTTTTATGATAAAACCTAATTTATGATATTTACATGCATTTTCGTCGTTTTAGAAAAAATCATACTTCAAAGCGAAGATAGAGAAAACTAAGGGAAGGTACCGTTTCACAGATACTCTTGCTCGGGTGGTAGACTCTCAGGAGTTTCAACACCCGGTCTAGGGTTCCACTATCCATAAGTGGTGAAATTCCGTGAGTGCGTGGGTATGTAAAAAAAATTAATAATAATAATAACTAGAATAATGAAATGACTCGATGAAAACTTAATTTCAAAAGGTGTAGGGATGTAAATATTATATTAACGAGTAGAGATTGATAATAAAATATATATCCTATACCATAAGGAGTAGTGCGGGTGCCTGTAAATAATCATTTTCTGATAATTAACCGGTTGGGCTCGGGAACTCACCTCAACCCTACACAACTAGATCATCTCACTTTCACACCTCATGAGAATGCTTGGTGAAAAAAATCTCTTAATATGAGAAAAGAGGAATTTTTCAATAGATGTACATACCTGAAATTTGGCTCCTCGGTGACTTTACAGTAGCAACTCAACTAAAATTAACAAGGCATTAAGTGCTGCGTTAAGCCCGAAAGCTTCATACTGCATATGTTTATATATGCTACCCAGAGATAGATGTGAAGGCAAGTGTGATGAAGAAGTGGATGCTTCCTTCTTGCATGAAAGGGAAGGGAAAAGAGAAAGGTAGATGCTTCCTTCCATGAGAGATAAAGGGATGTCCTATAGGAGGAGAGAGGAATCTCTTTCACAATCAAAAGCAATTTTGGCACTCTTAACAGTAGAAGAAGCCAGAGTGTGTTTCATTTGAGGCCTGAGTTCCCGGTTCGGAATTAGTTCATATACGTGGGATTCATGGTTGATCATCTATCCAAGCCATTGATCTGTTGGCCCTTATCATGGATGGAAAATTCCCTCAAAAACTCTCAAAGTGGAAGATCCTTGCCATCAAATCTTTCGCGTTTCCTCCAGTAAATGTGGTTTGTTTGTTCATTTCTTTTACCCATGTATTTTGCATGCTAACATCGAGAAGATTAGAGTTGACCAATTGAGAAGATATACTGGGAATGGTCCATACATGATTTTTGGGAACGTCATATCAATGGCTTAGATAGACTAGCCATGGCCCCACATCTACCAACCAAGCTCGGAAACCAATAGTGAAGTTGGTCTCTTTTCATTCTATTGTGGGTGTAAACAACAATAAGATTAAAGCTCTATCGACTCTGGTGGATGCATCCGAGAATTATAATTGTCTTGCATGTTAGGGGAATGCATGGAAGCAACCCTGAGTTAGAATCAAATAATAAGAGGTCAAATAAACCAAGCACACCGATAATACAAAGTTTTATGTGAAAAATTCTTCATGGGAAAAAAAACGGCACAAAGTGATAAAGAATTCACTATGATAATCAATGTTACAAAGGATGAAAGAGCCTAACATTGTGAGAATAAACCTTGAAAACCTTACGAAAAAAATCCTAGCATAGATTTCTCTTTGCTCACAAAAGCCTTAAACAGGTTTTTCAAAACCCTAATCCTCGATTACAAATCTTTAAATAGGATTAAAGTCGAATTAGGAAACAAAACATGCAATTCCACAAAACTGTGCAAGTCAGTTAATGGGAGCTTCGATCAGATCAAGTGCCATCGACGACCCATTGATGGGATTGAAGCCATCTTCAGTCCAATCGATTTAGACCAAAAAACTGTCTAGCAAGCAAAGGCCATAAAACGAAATTTTCTCAAAGGGATCAACAGATTCTTGATGGGATCGAGTGGTCTATCGATGCCATCGACAGACCTAGTTACAGATAGATTGAAGACATTGTTGAGGGTTAAATATTGCATATTAGACCCCCAGTTATTACCAGATTTATGAACATGCCACCGTTTAAAATCCTAATTTAATCGTGTTTGTGATGCAAGGTACATTTGCAAGTGTGGACTACAAAAAGGTGCTAAAAGTGTGTATTTGATGCTCTGAAATCACCACAGCAAGGGACGGACTCCAGAGGACCAAAATTGATGGATTTGCACGCCAGAGATCAGAGGAAATCAAGCCGTTCGCATTTAACAGGCCCGAAAACCAACCAGAATGCAAGATCACAGGGTTCCCACCATCTGACAGACTCAAAACTTCATACATGACCTGAGGACCATGAATTAACCGTACACGTCAATTTTTAACCATTGAACACCTGTGGAAGTGGGCCAACAGTCAAATCAGCCCACTAATCATCAATTTGGGGCCCACCTGATATCTGGAACTGCCTCAACTTTGGTATTGATAGCTAAAATTACATGAGAAAGAGGATGGATGGTGTAGATTTCTCGTAAACATCACGGTGGGCTGTATGTACAGCGTGTGTACACCAACCACCACTCGCACTGGAGCCGCACCAGAGCCGCGCAACGCGGTCAGCGCTGCTGACCGCGCGTCTCTTTAAAAACGGCAACTGCCGTTTCCGAAATTTTGTAAAAAACCGGACATTGGCTGATTTTCGTGGAAGTTGTGGACCCCACCTGTCACCTGTACGGCCGATCCAAGCCGCCCACCGTGTAGAGGCCTTCGTGAGCTTCAAAACCATGCTGATATTCTGCTCCCATGCATACACACGTGTGCGGTACAGAGGCCACAAATGGACTGCCCTGCAATGTTCAAAACTGATCTTTTCGTGATTTCTTCTCTGGGCCGCGTCAAGGGACATTCAAAACCATCCATTCTTGACTGAAATTTCGTTCTAAATGCAATGGACGGGGTGGATTTCCCAGAAAACACTTCTATGGGGCCCACCGATCACGACAACGAAATGGTGCGAAAGGTTTCGTACAATTAGGAAATCCGGTTTTCCAGGCGGTTGTGGGCCACCATCTTTGATCATATTATAGATCTGAACCGTCCATCATGTAGAGGACCCAAGAAAGTCCTAAGGGACGGTGTTGTTTTGGAATTTGAACTAGAAAAGTGTTGTGTTTCGAGGCCCCGAACTTGGCTGCGAAAAGACTTTCGCTGCGCGTGCGACAGCTTTCCAAATCCGATTTTCTCCACTCCAGCAGCTATAAAAAAGGTTTTGGACGTGGGGAGCACATCATCAAAGGCCTGGGACGAAGAATCTCATGTGAGAGAGAGAAAAATAGGGAGAGAAGAAAGAGTTTTGTTGTTTTTCTTTGGTTATGCTTTTCTTCTCAAATTTCTGATGAGATCTAGCCCATCCATGTGTGGCTAAACCTCTTAGCTAGGGCTAAGAGGTGAAGCTTGTGGCGTGATGGGACCGATTCTATGGTGTTGATTTATGGTTATGAACTAACGTTTGGTTTTAGTTTGATTAATTGAAATAATCATAGTTTTTAATGATTTGTGTGACTTAAATTACAATAGATCTGCGATGGCTTTGAGTATTTCCTCCTTCTTCATATTTTGATTGTGAAATCAGGAAACCCTGTTGTTCACCATTGCCCCTTGGACATGGTTAGATGATGGAATTCTTCCTAACATTCACACATCTTCTGATTGGTTATGGATTGGTTTAAGTTCTGTTGATTACCTTGTCTCATGGGCATGGATTTGTGATGGAATCATATCTAATTCTTATACCTTTCGTCTATTTGAAAACTAGATCAAAAGGAAGTTCACATTGATTTTCAGGTTATATCTTCCAACTGGATGAAGATGGGACTCGAAGTCCAGTTGAGTTCATGAATCGACCATAGATCTCCCTGATCTCTACAAGTGGATCCTCTGAATCCCTAGTTTCCCCTTCTCTGAATTCTTAAGTTTAGATTAATAATTTACCATTATTCCTCAAATCACAATTGGTTTAGATTACATCTTATCCTAGTTCTAATTCTAGTAATTTTCAGAATACGTACGAGTTTCAGTCCCTGTGGATTCGACCTTGGTCTCACCGAGTTTATTACTACATCACAACCCTATACTTGGGGAGTGAACAAGTTTTTGGCGCCGTTGCTGGGGATTGAAGGCTACGTTTTTTTGAAATTAACTGGTTTTAGGATTAGTTTGAGATTAGGACCTTTTTGATTCTTAGGTTTTATTTTTAGAATTTCCTAATTCAGGTTTTCCTTAAATTTTTAGAAATTTTATATTTAAAGTAATTTTCTATTTTTAGATGGTTTTCCCTTTTTAGAAACTAACCCAACTTTCTTATTTTGTAAGATTCTGAGATAGGTTTCTAAATTGGTAATTTCTCTCTTCCTTACTATTTCTATATTAGGATTCCTTTTTATTGAAGTTTCTAATTCTAACTCTTTTAGAATCTAATTTTGTTTCCTATTTTATTCTGTTTAGAAACTAACTTTCCTATTTTGTAGGCCTTTTAGAAATTTCTAATTCGGTGAGCTCTTTCTAAATTCTACTTTCTATTTTTTTAGAATTTCTGTTACTAACTTACTTTCTAGTTTAAGAACTTTCCTCTTTTGTTTTAGAAATTTTATACTCTCTTAGGAATTTTTCTTTTTCTAAATTAGAAACTAGTTTACTACTATTTCTCTTCTTAGGATTTTCTAATTTTAGGTTAGAATTTCTCTACTTTCTATTTTTAGAACTTTTCTATTTCTAGGCTTTCATTATTTTTTTTTCCTTTTTAGAAACTCACATTACTTTCTATTTTAGGATTAAGATTTCTAATTTAGAACTTTCTAACTCTAGGTTTAGAACCTTCCTCTTTTGTTTTTAGAAACTAGGTTAGTTATTTTCCTTTTTAGAGACTCTTTCTAATTTTAGAAACTAACTCATTCTTCCTTTATTTTTTAGAAACTTTCTAATTCTAGGTTTAGGAAACTTTCCTTTTCTAGAAACTAACTTTGTTTCCACCTTAGAATTTTCTAACTTTAGAATTTCTATTTTTAGGAACTAATCTCTTTTTGGTTTCTTTTTGCAGGTTCTTAATTTAGGGACTCCAATTTGGTAACTTCCTTCCAACCCTCTCTTTCTTTTTATATTTTTATTTCCCTTCTTAGGATTAGGTTTAGAATTTGATTGAGGGCTGTAAGTGTTTCATGCCCAAGTGGGCTCGTGACAACACTCGACGTCTCCTGACTAAAGGAGGATTAGTTGAGGGGTTAACTGTCCATCGCAGGACTAGACACCGCTCGAATTTCCCTGAGTTAATTGAGGATATGGCTGGAAATCAACCTCGTCTACCCCAACCGAGGGTAGAAGATGTCCAGGATGAGAATGAGGTGCATCAAGCACCCCCGCCTCATACTTTACGAGATTACTTACAACCGGCGGAGGTGAGTACTCCCTCATGCATGGTTTTTCAGGAGAATGCAGGACATATGGATATCAAGCCAGGGGTGATCCAACTCCTTCCTAAATTTCATGGGCTTGAGTCAGAGAATCCATATCTACATCTGAAAGAGTTCGATGAGATCATGACTACCCTATACTTTCCTAATGTGTTTGATGACACGGTTAGGTTAAAACTCTTTCCCTTTTCTTTGAAAGAGAAAGCCAAGACGTGGTTACATTCACTACGTCCTCAATCTATTGGCAAATGGAATGACATGACAAGGGAGTTCATTAAAAAGTTTTTTTCATATCATAAGACGAACACCCTTAGGAAATCGATCATGAACTTCGCCCAAAGGGAAGATGAAACATTCTTCCAATGTTGGGAGCGGTTCAAAGATCTTGTCAGTTCATGCCTACAACATGGTTTTGAAACGTGGCGCATCACGAATTTTTTCTATGATGGACTGACATCTCCCATGCGCCAATTAGTTGAGACAATGTGTAATGGGGAGTTTATGAATAAAGGTGTCGATGAGGTGTAGGACTACTTTGATAAACTTGCTGATAACACACAAACATGGGACATCTCCCCTAGACCGAGTACTACGCCTAGGCCGACTCATTCCAAGGAAAAAGGTGGAATGTACCTTCTGAAAGAGGATGATGATATTAACGCCAAGGTAGCTAATCTCCTCACTCGAAAACTCGAAGCCATGGAATTAAAGAAGGATAAGGCCAAGGAAATTGTTTGTAGTATTTGTGGTTGCAACATTCACACTACTGAGAATTGCCCAACTATATCTGCATTTCAAGAGGTATTGCATGAGCAATCCAATGCTGTAAGCAATTACCAAAGACCTTTCAGTGGGCCCACCTCTAACACATACAATCCTGGCTGGAGAAACCATCCAAACTTCAGTTGGAGGAATGGACAAACCGCTACACCTCAAGGTTTCCTAAATCAAAATCCAACTCAAGAGAAACCTCAAGAGGATCCAGTTCTAAAACATTTTCAAAAGCAAGAGCTGTTCAATCAGGGTATGCTACAAGCCTTTCAAGACCTTACAAAAGCAATACAAGGACTTAAGGCTGAAAATGCGATTGGGAACAAGGGGAGCTTCCCAGCTCAACCTCTTCCCAATCCTAAATCGCAATATGAAGTTAGCGACACAAGCTCTTCAAATCAGATGGAGCAAGCTAAATCCATCACCACTCTTAGGAGTGGAAAAATCATTGACAAAACCATTCCGGTTAGGGCTGAAAAGTCTAAGGACCCGGAAGTGGATAAAGAGGATGGATCTAGCCATGCCCCACCAGAGTTAGAACCAGAACCTCAAGGAAAGCCGGTTGCTCCATTTCCCCAACGGTTGGTTGCACCAAAACCTCTCTCTAACTCTCAGGATATCCTAGAGGTGTTGAAACAAGTGAAGGTCAACATTCCTCTACTTGATGCCGTGAAACAAATACCTTCCTATGCCAAATTCTTGAAAGACTTATGTACGACCAAAAGACGGCAAAATATTCAAAAGAAAATCTTCCTGACTGAGAAAGTGAGTGCCATCCTAAAGCATGATGTGCCGCAAAAATTCAAAGACCCCGGTAGCCCAACCATATCATGTGTAATTGGGGACTATCGAATTGATCACGCACTTCTTGACTTAGGAGCGAGCGTTAATCTTATTCCCTACTCGGTATACAAACAGTTGGGTTTAGGTGAATTAAAACCCACCTTAACCACACTACAACTTGCTGATCGCTCTGTTCGTGTACCAAGAGGAATAATTGAGGATGTGTTGGTCCAGGTTGATCGATTTTACTACCCAGTAGATTTCATCATCCTGGATACCGAACCCATCAACAATACAAGCACTCAGATTCCCGTCATTCTTGGTCGCCCATTCCTTGCCACTTCAAACGCAATTATCAATTGCAGGAATGGTGTCATGAGTATGTCTTTCAGGAATATGACATTAGAAATGAATATCTTTTTCAACACTGGCAGACGGGTAGAGGAAGATGATGATATCCACGATATTAACATGATCGATACTTTCATGGAAGATAGGACACCCCTTACCTTATCCTCTGATCCTCTAGAGACGTGCCTGGCCCACTCCCATGAGTTGATGATGATGACATATTAGGGAGACGTGTGTCATGCTTGAAGCGGTACCAGTACTTGAAGTTAACCGGTGGAAGGCCTCAATTTGAAAAGTTACCCCACACTGATGAAGTGCCTCTACCGTCTAACCTCAAGCCACCGAAGCTTGACCTAAAACCTTTGTCCTCTGATTTAAAATATGCATACTTAGGTCAAGATGAGACATACCCGGTGGTGATTTCTGCCCACCTTGAGAAAGAACAAGAGAGTATGCTTATATCTACTCTCCTGAAGCATAAGGGAGCCCTTGGATGGACAATCGCGGACCTCAAGGGAATCGATCCATCGATTTGTACTCATCACATATATCTTGAGGATAATGCGAAGACCGCTCGGCAACCACAACGTAGACTAAATCCAAACATGAAGGAAGTGGTTAAGGCCGAGGTCCTTAAACTATTGGATGTGGGTATCATATACCCTATATCCGATAGTCAATGGGTGAGTCCAACTCAGGTGGTTTCTAAGAAGTCCGGGATCACCATCGTAGCCAATGCCAATAATGAACTCGTGCCGACTAGAGTCACTACTGGTTGGAGGATGTGCATTGACTACAGGAAATTAAATACCGTCACGAGGAAAGACCACTTTCCTTTGCCCTTCATTGATCAGATCTTGGAAAGGTTAGCTGGTCATTCCTATTACTGTTTCCTTGATGGATATTCAGGCTACAATCAGATAGAGATCGCCCCTGAAGACCAAGAAAAGACTACGTTTACATGTCCCTACGACACCTTTGCTTATCGAAGGATGCCATTTGGACTATGTAATGCTCCTGCCACCTTTCAGCGATATATGATGAGCATATTTTCTGACATGGTGGGGCAATATTTAGAGGTCTTCATGGACGATTTCTCTGTCTTCGGTCCATCTTTCAGCGAGTGCTTGGAAAGTCTTAAATGTGTGCTGAAAAGATGTGAAGAAAAGAACTTGGTACTTAATTGGGAGAAGTGTCATTTCATGGTTCAGAAGGGAATTGTCCTTGGACACATTATTTCATCCAAAGGAATCGAGGTGGATAAGGCAAAGATCGATCTTATCTCTAACCTACCTCCACCCAAGAACATAAGGGACGTGTGATCCTTCTTAGGACACGCCGGGTTTTACAGAAGATTCATAAAGGACTTTAGTCTCATCTCTCGTCCTCTATGTAATCTACTTCAAAAGGATGCACCATACGAGTGGACTGAACCATGTCAGGAAGCTTTCACTAAGCTTAAGGGCATATTGACTAGTGCACCCATCATACAGCCACCTGACTGGAGCATTCCTTTTGAACTTATGTGCGATGCGTCTGATTATGCTCTTGGGGCAGTTCTAGGCCAGAGAAAAGATAAGAAACCCTACGTTATTCATTACGCAAGTAAGACTCTAAATCCTGCCCAAGTGAACTACTCGACTACGGAAAAGGAACTCTTTGCCGTAGTGTTCGCCTTGGACAAATTTAGGTCCTACTTGATTGGATCCAAGATCATTATTTACACTGATCACGCAGCGCTTAAGTATCTTCTGTCTACGAATGATGCTAAGCCCCGCCGGATAAGATGGATCTTCTTACTTCAGGAATTTGATCTAGAGATAAAAGATAAAAAGGGTGTAGAGAACGTAGTGGCTGACCATCTTTCTCGCCTTAATCCATCTGATTCCTTTGAGACGACACAGATTAATGACATGTTCCTTGACGAACAATTGTTCAGAGTCTCCCATTTGCCTTGGTTCGCTGATATCGCTAATTATCTTGCCACAGGTTCCATACCGACACATTGGACTGCGCAAGATAAAAAGAAATTTTTCACCGAGGTGTGCAAATTCTTCTGGGATGATCCATACTTGTTTAAATATTGCCCAGACCAAATCTTGAGGAGATGTGTGCCAGACAACGAGCATCAGAGTGTCATGTCCTTCTGTCACTCATAGGCCTATGGTGGTCACTTTTCTGCAAAAAGACCACGGCCAAAATTCTGCAGTGTGGCTTCTATTGGCCCACTATGTTCAGGGACACTCATGAGTTTTGCAAAGCTTGTGAGCGTTGTCAGAAATTGGGAGCATTGTCCCGTCGAAATATGATGCCCTTGAATCTCATTCTTATCATAGAGGCACTTGATTGCTGGGGCATCGATTTCATGGGGCCATTCCCCCAATCTTTTGGGAATTTATATATTTTGCTTGCCGTAGACTATGTCACTAAATGGGTCGAAGTGATTCCGTGTCGAACTAATGACCATCGTACGGTCATTAAATTCCTGAAAGAAAACATCCTTTCCCAATTCGGAATGCCTCGAGCCATTATTAGTGATGGGGGCTCACACTTTTGTAATAGACCATTTGAGAGTTTAATGAAGAAATACGGTATCTCTCATAAGGTGAGCACCCCATACCACCCACAGACAAGTGGGCAAGTTGAGATTTCCAATAGGGAGATCAAACACATTTTGGAGAAAACGGTTAACCCTGACTGTAAGGATTGGTCAATTCGATTGACCGATGCCTTATGGGCATACCGTACTGCTTTTAAAACCCCTATTGGAATATCTCCCTTTATACTCGTCTATGGGAAGGCTTGCCACTTGCCTGTGGAGTTGGAACATAGAGCCTACTGGGCGATCAAAAATTTGAATTTCAATCTGAACAATGCTGGCTCGCTACGCAAACTTCAATTAAATGAACTTGAAGAAATCCGGAACGACGCGTACGAGAACTCGAGAATTTACAAGGACAGGATGAAGGCGTTTCATGATCAACATATTCTACGAAAATCATTCACGCCAGGTCAGAAAGTCCTTTTGTATAATTCTCGATTACATCTCTTTCCGGGTAAGCTTCGATCTCGTTGGACCGGCCTTACATTGTTATTACTGCATATCCTCATGGGGCCGTCGAGATAAGAGACCCCGACAATGGCAAGGAGTTTAAAGTAAATGGAAATCGCTTAAAGACATTTGTCGAGAAATTTGATTCAGAGGACATGTCCATGCCTCTGACTGATCTTGTTTACCAGGAATGATCTCCTAGTCTGATGGAGGTATAGGTAGGTTTATTGCTTTTATAGGACTAGGGTAGTTGCTTTGGTCTGGCTGAAGACATTAAACTTAGTGCTCCTGGGAGGCAACCCAACTTTTCAATTCATTTCATTTTCCCAGTTAGATAGTTCAATGTTTGTGGGTAACATTACTGCAAACCCTCACGAGACTACAACTCGTCCACTAGGGGCAACCTAGGGGTTTAAAGGCTTGTTGCATACGCTAAATGCAATCGAGAGCACCTGCGAAAGTGGTATAGTGTTCACTCCCCAAGTATAGGGTTGTGATGTAGTAATAATCTCGGTAAGACCGAGGTCGAATCCACAGGGACTGAAACCTGTACGTTATCTGAAACTAACTAGGACTAGAACTAGAATAAGATGAATTTTAAACCAAGTATGATTTGAGGAATAATGGTGAAATAGTAATGTAAAACTTTAAGAAATTCAGAGGAAGGGAAACTAGGGATTCAGAGGATCCACTTGTAGAGATCAGGGAGATCTTATGCATGAATGAATTGATGTTGATATAGTTTTCAAGAGATGAGAGGTATATGAATTAGAATGGATTCCATCACCAAACCATGCCCAGGAGACAAAGCAAACAACAGAATTAAACTAATTACCAACCAGTCAACATGTTTATGAAGGTTAGGAAGGGAACCGACATCCAACCATGCCCAGGAGACGATGGTAAACAACAGGGCTTCCTGACGTCATAAACATTAAAAGGAAAAGGAAATACTCAAAGCCATTGCAGACCCATTGTAATTTCAGTCACAACAGACCATTAAAGACTAAAAATATTCCTTTAATAAAATAAATATCAAATCCAATTCATAAATTAAAATCAACTTAAAAGCATAAAATTAAATCTCCCATCCCACTACAAGCTTCACCTCTTAGCCCTAGCTAAGAGGTTTAGCCTAGCATGATTAAGCTCAACATCTAAAAAAAAATTTAATTCAGAAACTAAACAGATCAGAAAGATAGAAATACTCTATCTCTGCTCCTGGTGCTCCATCAAGCCTCAGCCGAACTCCAAGCTTCCTGCTGCTCCAAACTCAGCTCCTCACGTCCAAGCCAAAAAAACTCTCCTTTTTAAGTGTTGAGACTGACTTTTAAGCACATCCAGATATCAGACGGGCCCCAACTAAAGAGTTTAGGAACTGATCTGTCTGTTTAGCCTATTCCACAGCGATTCGGGAGCTGAAATTCAACATGTACGGTTCATTTATGGTCCTCAGTCCCTGTATGAAGTTTCAGGCCAAACTGATGGTGGAAACCCTGTGCTCTTGCATTTCGGACCCTTTTTAGGCCACTTGAGCTTCAATTTCTCGGTTTTCTTGGATCTCTGGCGTTGATCTTGGTCCCCTGGAGTCTATCCCGTGTCTTAGTGATTTATGTGCATTAAATCCATGCTGTTAGCATACTTTTCAGTCCACGGTCATAAATCTACTCTGCAACACAAACATGATTAAAATCAGGCGTTAAACGGTTTCATGTTCGTGAATTCATGCAATAACTGGGGTCTAATATGCAATATTTGACCCTCAACACAACCCCCAACCAGCATTTTGCTAGTCCCGAGCAAAGTATGCGAAAAATACGTTGAGAACTACAGGACAATTTATATGAACTTGAGTGATTTTTGAAAAACAAACCAGATACTAGAATTTTAAGATTCATGAATGTTGGCATTACTTTCTCCTGGAATCAAGTTCACGGTAACTTTATAATCAAGTTGAAATATTAATCCCTCCATTAGAACAATCCTAAACATTGAGTTCCACAGATGTAAAGTGTAATCCCGACCTATCATCATTAAGAGATCAAATTGTCGATTTCATGATATCATTGGTAATCAATTAGAAAATTCATAACTACCATCACCTAAACCAGAACTTTGCCTCACAGATCATTCTTTCATTTTCTAGGTTTTTTTTTTTTTTTTTTTTTTTTTTTTTTTTTTTTTTTTCAGTATGGGAATCAAATTTTCACTTATAGGGAGCAAACCTATGGTGAAATTAGTCGCCCAACTCTTTCCAACTGTTAATCATGGAAAATCGAATCCACACCTATAGGGAGCAAACCCATGGTGTAATTCTCTCTCTCTCTTTTCTTTTTTTTTTTTTTTATACCCTGATGGCCAAATCTTTTAGGCTGGTTTCTTTCATGCTCAGTGATTACCAAATTAACCCTTCAGTTTCAAACTGAAATCTTAATGTGCAAGCGAGATGTGACATGTGAAATCATGACTCAATCAATGTTTACAACTTCTAATCATGGATTAATAATTCAAACTTAACTGTGAAATCTAACAAGCAACTGAATCCAAGAGTAGTAAATCACCAACATTCCATATCCTGTAATTCTAAATCAAAGATGGTCGTCAAATCACTTCAAATTCACCAGAAAGTCAAAAAAAATTAAAAAATTTTCACAAATTTTTGCTCAAGACAAAGAAAACACTGATTAGGTAACCTAATCTCCCACCCCCAACCTAAAAGCTACATTGTCCTCAATGTAAAAGATATGAGCATGGAATGCACATGGGACAACAAAAGTAAATGTGAAGTGATGGGAAGATAGTACCTGGATGATGAATCGTGAGAGACATTCCAAGAGATCGTAGCATGGAAGCCGGTTAGCATGAGAGAGAAAGCAAAACAAAAATAACAAAAGATAAAATCCTACCTATACCACTTTCGCAGGTGCTCTCGATTGCATTTAGCGTATGCAACAAGCCTTTAAACCCCTAGGTTGCCCCCTAGTGGACGAGTTGTAGTCTCGTGAGGGTTTGCAGTAATGTTACCCACAAACATTGGACTAAGAAAATGAAATGAAAAGCTGGGCTGCCTCCCAGGAGCGCTAAGTTTACCGTCTTCAGCCAGACAAATACAATAACTACCCTAGTCCTATGAAAGCGATAAACCTACCTATACCTCCATCAGACTAGGAGATCATTCCTGGTAAACAGGATCAGTCAGAGGCATGGACATGTCCTCTGAATCAAATTTCTCGACAAATGGCTTTAAGCGATGTCCATTTACTTTAAATTCCTTGCCATTGTCGGGATCTCTTATCTCGACGGCCCCATGAGGGTATGCAGTAACAACAATGTAAGGGCCGGTCCAACGAGATCGAAGCTTACCCGGAAAGAGATGTAATCGAGAATTATACAAAAGGACTTTCTGACCTGGCGTGAATGATTTCCGTAGAATATGTTGGTCATGAAACGCCTTCATCCTGTCCTTGTAAATTCTCGAGTTCTCATACGCATCGTTCCGGATTTCTTCAAGTTCATTTAATTGAAGTTTGCGTAGTGAGCCAGCGTTGTTCAGATTGAAATTCAGATTTTTGATCGCCCAGTAGGCTCTATGTTCCAACTCCACAGGCAAGTGGCAAGCCTTCCCATAGACGAGTCTAAAGGGAGACATTCCAATAGGGGTTTTAAAAGCAGTACGGTAAGCCCACAAGGCATCGGTCAATCGGATCGACCAATCCTTACGGTCAGGGTTAACTGTTTTCTCCAAAATGTGTTTGATCTCCCTATTGGAAATCTCAGCTTGCCCACTTGTCTGTGGGTGGTATGGGGTGCTCACCTTATGAGAGATACCGTATTTCTTCATTAAACTCTCGAATGGCCTATTACAAAAGTGCGAGCCCCCATCACTAATGATGGCTCGAGGCGTTCCAAATCGGGACAGGATGTTTTCTTTTAAGAATTTAATGACCGTGCGATGGTCATTAGTTCGACATGGAATTGCTTCGACCCATTTAGTGACATAGTCTACGGCAAGCAAAATATATAAATTCCCGAAAGATTGGGGGAATGGTCCCATGAAATCGATGCCCCAGCAATCAAATGCCTCTATGATAAGAATGGGATTCAAGGGCATCATATTTCGACGGGACAATGCTCCCAATTTCTGACAACGCTCACAAGCTTTGCAAAACTCATGAGTGTCCCTGAACATAGTGGGCCAATAGAAGCCACACTGCAGAATTTTGGCCGTGGTCTTTTTAGCAGAAAAGTGACCGCCACAGGCCTGTGAGTGACAAAAGGAGATGACACTCTGATGCTCATCGTCTGGTACACATCTCCTTAAGATCTGGTCTGGGCAATATTTAAACAGGTATGGATCATCCCAGAAAAATTTGCGTACCTCGGTAAAGAATTTCTTCTTATCTTGCGCAGTCCACTGTGTCGGTATGGAACCTGTAGCAAGATAATTAGCAATATCAGCGAACCAAGGTGAGTGGGAGACTCTGAACAGTTGTTCATCAGGGAACATGTCGTTGATATGGGTTGCCTCAAGGGAATCAGAGGTATTAAGGCGAGAAAGGTGATCGGCCACTACGTTCTCTACTCCTTTTTTATCTTTAATTTCCAAATCAAATTCTTGGAGTAGAAGAATCCATCGTATCAGGCGGGGCTTAGAATCATTCTTAGAAAGAAGATATTTAAGTGCCGCATGATCTGTATAGATAATGATCTTGGATCCAATCAAATAGGACCTAAATTTGTCCAAGGCGAACACTACGGCTAAGAGTTCTTTTTCCGTAGTCGAGTAGTTCACTTGGGCAGGATTTAAGGTCCTACTTGCGTAATGTATGACGTATGGCCTCTTATCTTTTCTCTGGCCTAGAACCGCTCCAAGAGCATAATCAGAAGCGTCGCACATAAGCTCAAAAGGAAGGCTCCAGTCGGGTGGCTGCATGATGGGTGCAGTGGTTAACGTGCCTTTAAGCTTAGTGAAAGCTTCCTGGCACTGCTCAGTCCACTCGTATGGAGCATCCTTTTGAAGAAGATTACATAAAGGACGAGAGAGGAGACTAAAGTCCTTTATGAATCGCCTGTAAAATCCTGCGTGTCCTAAGAAGGATCGCACGTCCCTGATGTTCTTGGGTGGAGGTAGGTTAGAGATAAGATCGATTTTTGCCTTATCTACCTCAATTCCCTTGGACGAGATGATATGTCCAAGGACAATCCCCTTATGAACCATGAAATGGCACTTCTCCCAATTAAGTACCAGATTCTTTTCTTCACATCTTTTCAGCACACATTTAAGATTCTCTAAGCACTCGCTGAAAGATGAACCGAAAACCGAGAAATCGTCCATAAAGACCTCTAGATATTTCCCTACCATGTCAGAAAAGATACTCAGCATACATCGCTGAAAGGTGGCAGGGGCATTACATAACCCGAATGGCATCCTTCTGTAAGCAAAGGTGCCATAGGGGCAAGTAAATGTGGTCTTTTCCTGGTCCTCAGGGGCGATTTCAATTTGGTTATAGCCCGAATACCCGTCAAGGAAACTGTAATAGGAATGACCGGCTAACCTTTCCAGGATCTGATCAATGAATGGTAAAGGAAAGTGGTCTTTCCTCGTGACGGTATTCAATTTCCTGTAGTCAATGCACATTCTCCAACCAGTAGTGACTCTAGTTGGCACGAGTTCATTATTAGCATTGGCTACGATGGTGATTCCGGACTTCTTAGGAACCACCTGAGTTGGACTCACCCACTGACTATCAGATATAGGGTATATGATACCCACATCCAATAGTTTGAGAACCTCGGCCTTAACCACTTCCTTCATGTTTGGATTTAGTCTACGCTGTGGTTGCCGAGCGGTCTTCGCATTATCCTCAAGATATATGCGGTGAGTACAAATCGAGGGGTCGATTCCCTTGAGGTCCGCGATCGTCCATCCAAGGGCTCCCTTATGCTGAATGAGAGTAGCTATGAGCATACTCTCCTGTTCTTTCTCCAGGTGGGCAGAGATCACCACCGGGTATGTCTCATCTTGACCTAAATAAGCATATTTCAAATCAGAGGGCAAAGGTTTTAGGTCAAGCTTCGGTGCCTTGAGGTTAGACGGTAGAGGCACTACATCAGTTTGTGGTAATTCTTCAAATTGTGGCCTCCACCGGTTAACTTCAAGTACCGGTGCAGTATCCAGCAAGGCACACGTCTCCCTAATCATATCATCATCAAACTCATGGGAGTGGGCCAGGCACGTCTCGAGAGGGTCGGAGGATAAGGTCAGAGGTGTCGTATCTTCCACGAAAGAGTCAATCATGTTAATGTCGTGGATATCGTCATCATCCTCTGAGTTGTTGCCGTTATTGAAAAAGATGTTTGACTCCAATGTCAAATTTCCAAAAGACATAGTCATGACACCATTCCTGCAATTGATAATTGCATTTGACGTAGCAAGGAATGGGCGACCAAGAATGACGGGAATCTGAGTGCTCATGTTATTGATGGGTTCGGTGTCCAGGATGATAAAATCTACAGGGTAGTAAAATCTATCGACTTGGACCAACACATCCTCAATAATCCCTCTTGGTACACGAACAGAGCGATCAGCAAGTTGTAGTGTGGTTAAGGTGGGTTTTAACTCACCCAAACCTAACTGTTTGTATACCGAGTAGGGAATCAGATTGACGCTCGCTCCTAAGTCAAGAAGTGCGTGATCAATTCGATGGTTCCCGATTACACATGATATGGTTGGGCTACCGGGATCCTTGAATTTCTGTGGCACGTCTTGCTTCAGGATGGCACTCACTTTCTCAGTTAAGAAAATCTTCTTTTGAATACTCTGCCGTCTTTTGGTCGTACATAGGTCTTTCAGAAATTTTGCATATGAAGGAATCTGTTTTACGACATCAAGCAGAGGAATGTTGACTTTCACTTGTTTCAACACCTCCAGAATATCCTGAGAGTTAGAAAGACGTTTTGGTGCAACCAACCGTTGGGGGAACGGAGCAACTGGCTTCTCTAGAAGTTCCGGTTCTAATTTTTGTGGGGTATCGCTAGATCCATCTTTATTGTCCTCTTCTGGTTCTTGAGGCTTTTCAGGCCTAACCGGAAGGGTTTTATCAATGATCTTCCCACTCCTAAGAGTGGTGATGGATTTAGCGTGCCCCATTTGATTTGAGGAGCTGGGATCATTTATCTCGTACTGCGGTTTAGGATTGGGGAGCGGTTGTGCAGGAAGCATCCCCTTTTCTATAACCGTCATACGAGAATCTATCTTTTGCATAAAATCTGTAAGTCCTCGCATCGCCTGAGCCAGCTCTTGTATGGAATTTTGAACCGGTTCTTCTTGAGGTTTCCCTTGATTTGGATTTTGATTGAGAAAACCTTGGGGGTAGCCGTTTGCCCATTTCTCCAACTAAAGTTTGGATGATTTTTCCAACCAGGATTGTACGTGTTGGAGTTAGGTCCAGTAAAAGGTCTTTGATAGTTGTTTACGGCATTGGCTTGTTCATTCAACACTCCTCGAAAGGCAGATATTGTAGGACAGTTTTCAGTTGTGTGAATGTTGCAATCACAGATGCCGCAAACAATTTCATTGACCTTATCCTTCTTTCCTTCCATGGCCTCGACTCTTCGTATGAGATTAGTCACTTTAAAATTTACATCATCCTCTTCTTTCAGGAGATATACTCCACCTTTCTCCTTAGATTGAGTTGGCCTAGACGTGGTATTTGATTTTGGGTAATGGTCCCAAGATTGTGCATTTTCGGCAAGTCTATCGAGATAATCCCATACCTCATCGACCTCTTTATTCATGAATTCTCCATTACACATTGTCTCGACTAGTTGGCGCATGGAAGATGTCAGTCCATCATAGAAAAAATTTGTAATGCGCCACATTTCAAAACCGTGTTGTGGGCATGAACTGACAAGATCCTTGAACCTTTCCCAACATTGGTAGAATGTTTCATCTTCCTTTTGGGCGAAGTTCATGATTGCTTTTCTGAGGGTAATTGTTTTATGGTGTGGGAAAAATTTCTTTATGAATTCCCTCTGCAAATCATTCCATGTGCCAATGGATCTAGGACGCAGTGAATGTAACCACGTCTTAGCCTTTTCTTTCAAGGAAAAAGGAAAGAGTTTCAGCCTGATTGTATCCTCGGATACATTGGGAAAGTATAAGGTGGCTATAATCTCATCGAACTCTTTCAAATGTAAGTATGGGCTTTCAGATTCAAGCCCATGGAATTTAGGAAGGAGTTGGATAACTCCTGGCTTGATGTCCATCTGTCCTGTGTTTTCAGGAAAAATCATACATGAGGGCGTACTCACCCCCGCCGGTTGTAAATAATCTCGTAAAGTACGAGGCGGGGGTGCTTGATGCACCTCATTCTCATCATGTGTTTCCTCATCCCTGTGGTGAGGTAGTGCTTGAGGTTGATTTGCAGCCATAACCTCAATTAACTCAGGGGAATTCGAGCGATGTCTAGTCCTGCGATGGATAGTCAACCCCTCAACTAATCCTCCTTCGGTCAAGAGACGTCGAGTGTTGTCACGGGCCCACTTGGGCATGAAACACTCACAGCCCTCAATCAAATTCTAAACCTAATCCTAAGAAAGAAAAATAAAAAGAAAGAGAGGGTTGGAAGGAAGTTACCAAATTGGAGTCCCTAAGCTAAAGACCTGCAAAACAAAACAAAATAAGTTAGTTTCAAAAATAGGCTTAAAACTAGAAAATTCCTAAGAAGAAGAATAGCAATCAACTAAATTCTAATTTTA
This sequence comes from Magnolia officinalis, assembly GCA_021015155.1. Taxonomy (NCBI): domain Eukaryota; kingdom Viridiplantae; phylum Streptophyta; class Magnoliopsida; order Magnoliales; family Magnoliaceae; genus Magnolia; species Magnolia officinalis. The sequence goes on from JAJHSJ010000011.1 coordinate 12,722,010, forward strand.
GAAAGTAAGTGAGTAATAAAAGATATAGAAAGTAGAAGTCAGAAAGAGTCTTACTGAGTTAGAAGACCTACAAAATAAGAGGGTTAGTTTCTAGAAGACTTAGAATTAGAAACTACCTAAAAAGGAAGACAACTCTTACTCTATAAATAGACAGGAAAAATTAGGAAGAATGTTACCAATTTAGGAGTCTATCAAAAAGTCTACAAAACAAGACACTTAGGTTAGTTTCTAAAAAGAGAACAAAACCTAAGGAAATAGAAAATTAGAAAAATCCTAATTTTACCCTTAATTCTAAGACTAATTAATTTCAAATTACGTAGCCGTCAATCCCCGGCAACGGCGCCAAAAACTTGTTCACTCCCCAAGTATAGGGTTGTGATGTAGTAATAATCTCGGTAAGACCGAGGTCGAATCCACAGGGACTGAAACCTGTACGTTATCTGAAACTAACTAGGACTAGAACTAGAATAAGATGAATTTTAAACCAAGTATGATTTGAGGAATAATGGTGAAATAGTAATGTAAACTTTAAGAAATTCAGAGGAAGGGAAACTAGGGATTCAGAGGATCCACTTGTAGAGATCAGGGAGATCTTATGCATGAATGAATTGATGTTGATATAGTTTTCAAGAGATGAGAGGTATATGAATTAGAATGGATTCCATCACCAAACCATGCCCAGGAGACAAAGCAAACAACAGAATTAAACTAATTACCAACCAGTCAACATGTTTATGAAGGTTAGGAAGGGAACCGACATCCAACCATGCCCAGGAGACGATGGTAAACAACAGGGCTTCCTGACGTCATAAACATTAAAAGGAAAAGGAAATACTCAAAGCCATTGCAGACCCATTGTAATTTCAGTCACAACAGACCATTAAAGACTAAAAATATTCCTTTAATAAAATAAATATCAAATCCAATTCATAAATTAAAATCAACTTAAAAGCATAAAATTAAATCTCCCATCCCACTACAAGCTTCACCTCTTAGCCCTAGCTAAGAGGTTTAGCCTAGCATGATTAAGCTCAACATCTAAAAAAAAATTTAATTCAGAAACTAAACAGATCAGAAAGATAGAAATACTCTATCTCTGCTCCTGGTGCTCCATCAAGCCTCAGCCGAACTCCAAGCTTCCTGCTGCTGCCTCCAAACTCAGCTCCTCACGTCCAAGCCAAAAAAACTCTCCTTTTTAAGTGTTGAGACTGACTTTTAAGCACATCCAGATATCAGACGGGCCCCAACTAAAGAGTTTAGGAACTGATCTGTCTGTTTAGCCTATTCCACAGCGATTCGGGAGCTGAAATTCAACATGTACGGTTCATTTATGGTCCTCAGTCCCTGTATGAAGTTTCAGGCCAAACTGATGGTGGAAACCCTGTGCTCTTGCATTTCGGACCTTTTTTAGGCCACTTGAGCTTCAAATTCTCGGTTTTCTTGGATCTCTGGCGTTGATCTTGGTCCCCTGGAGTCTATCCCGTGTCTTAGTGATTTATGTGCATTAAATCCATGCTGTTAGCATACTTTTCAGTCCACGGTCATAAATCTACTCTGCAACACAAACATGATTAAAATCAGGCGTTAAACGGTTTCATGTTCGTGAATTCATGCAATAACTGGGGTCTAATATGCAATATTTGACCCTCAACATATAGGTAGGATTTTATTTTTGTTATTTGTGTTTTACTTTCGATTGGTTTCACTCTTGTGCTGACCCGCTCTCATGTTGAGATCTCTACGGAAAAGTCTCTCTCGACTCGTTACCCAGGTACTATCTTCCCATCACTTCTCATTTACTTTCGTTGTCCCTTGTGCATTGCATGCTTACATCTTTTACATTGAGGACAATGTAGATTTTAGGTTGAGGGTGGGAGATTAGGTTTCCTAATCAGTGTTTTCTTGGTCTTGAGCAAAAAAATTGTGAAAATTTTAAATTTTAATTTTTCTGAAATTTTTTTATGAAGTCGAAGTGATTTTGACGGCCATCTTGGATTTAGAATTACAAGATAAGTGATGTTGGTAATTTATGACTCTTGGATTCCGTATTTGTTAGATTTCACAGTTAAGTTCGAACTGTTAATCCTTGATTAGAGGTTTTAAACATTGATTGAGTCATGATTTCACAAGACGCATCTCGCTTGCACATTACGGTTTCAGTTCGATATTGAATTATAATTTGGTGATCATTAAGCATGGAAGGAACCAACCTGGGGAATTTGGCCATCATGTTCAATAAGAAGAATGAAACAAAAATAAAATACCCAGTTACAAAAAAAGATACCTTTGGAAAGGGTTGGGCGAAAAATCTTCACTATAGGTTTGCTCCCTATAAGTGAGGATTTATTTCCCCTCTATTTTTTTTTCTTTTTTTTATTTTTATGGATGATATGTGAAAAGGGTTGGGTGTATGATCTTCACCATAGGTTTGCTCCCTTTTGGTGCGGATTCGATTCCCCTCTCCCTAAATGGAAAATTCAAAAGTTGTTAGAATAAAAGGATGATTTGTGAGGCAAGTTCTGGTTTAGGTGTTGGTTGTTATAAATTATCTTATTGGCTACCGATGCTGTCATGAAATTGACGATTGAATCTCTTAATGTTGATAAGCTGAGATCACACTATACACTCATGGAACTCAATGTGTAGAATTATTCTAGTTAATGGATTAATATTTGAACTTGATTATGAAGTCTACCATGTGCTTACCTCCAGGAGAAATTTATGCCCAACATTCATGAATCTTAGATTTCTCATATCTGAATCGTTCTTCAAAAATATCACTCGGTTTCATGGAAATTACCCTGTAATTCTCAACTTATTTTTCGCATATTTTGCTCGGGACTAGCAAAATGCTGGTTGAGGGTTGTGTTGAGGGTTAAATATTGCATATTAGACCCCCAGTCATTACCAGATTTATGAACATGCCACCGTTTAAAATCCTAATTTAATCGTGTTTGTGATGCAAGGTACATTTGCAAGTGTGGACTACAAAAAGGTGCTAAAAGTGTGTATTTGATGCTCTAAAATCACCACAGCAAGGGACGGACTCCAGAGGACCAAAATTGATGGATTTGCACGCCAGAGATCAGAGGAAATCAAGCCGTTCGCATTTAACAGGTCCGAAAACCAACCAGAATGCAAGATCACAGGGTTCCCACCATCTGACAGACTCAAAACTTCATACATGACCTGAGGACCATGAATTAACCGTACACGTCAATTTTCAACCATTGAACACCTGTGGAAGTGGGCCAACAGTCAAATCAGCCCACTAATCATCAATTTGGGGCCCACCTGATATCTGGAACTGCCTCAACTTTGGTATTGATGGCTAAATTTACATGAGAAAGAGGATGGATGGTGTAGATTTCTCGTAAACATCACGGTGGGCTGTATGTACAGCGTGTGTACACCAACCACCACTCGCACTGGAGCCGCACCAGAGCCGCGCAACGCGGTCAGCGCTGCTGACCGCGCATCTCTGTAAAAAAATCAGACGCTGGCTGATTTTCGTGTAAGTCGTGGACCCCACCTGTCACCTGTACGGCCGATCCAAGCCGTCCACCGTGTAGAGGGCTTCGTGAGCTTCAAAACCATGCTGATATTCTGCTCCCATGCATACACACGTGTGCGGTACAGAGGCCACAAATGGACTGCCCTACAATGTTCAAAACTGATCTTTTCGTGATTTCTTCTCTGGGCCACGTCAAGGGACATTCAAAACCACCCATTCTTGACTGAAATTTCATTCTGAATGCAATGGACGGGGTGGATTTCCCAGAAAACACTTCTATGGGGCCCACCGATCACGACAACGAAATGGTGCGAAAGGTTTCGTACAATTAGGAAATCCGGTTTTCCAGGCAGTTGTGGGCCACCATCTTTGATCATATGATAGATCTGAACCGTCCATCATGTAGAGGACCCAAGAAAGTCCTAAGGGACGGTATTGTTTTGGAATTTGAGCGAGAAAAGTGTCGTGTTTCGAGGCCCCGAACTTGGCTTCAAAAAGACTTTCGCTGCGCGTGCGACAGCTTTCCAAATTCAATTTTCTCCACTCCAGCAGTTATAAAAAGGGTTTTGGACGTGGGGAGCACATCATCAAAGGCCTGGGACGAAGAATCTCATGTGAGAGAGAGAAAAACAGGGAGAGAAGAAAGAGTTTTGTTGTTTTTCTTTGGTTATGCTTTTCTTCTCAAATTTCTGATGAGATCTAGCCCATCCATGTGTGGCTAAACCTCTTAGCTAGGGCTAAGAGGTGAAGCTTGTGGCGTGATGGGACCGATTCTATGGTGTTGATTTATGGTTATGAATTAACGTTTGGTTTTAGTTTGATTAATTGAAATAATCATAGTTTTTAATGATTTGTTGTGACTTAAATTACAATAGATCTGCGATGGCTTTGAGTATTTCCTCCTTCTTCATATTTTGATTGTGAAATCAGGAAACCCTGTTTTTCACCATTGCCCCTTGGACATGGTTGGATGATAGAATTCTTCCTAACATTCACACATCTTCTGATTGGTTATGGATTGGTTTAAGTTCTATTGATTACCTTGTCTCATGGGCATGGATTTGTGATGGAATCATATCTAATTCTTATACCTTTCGTCTATTTGAAAACTAGATCAAAAGGAAGTTCACATTGATTTTCAGGTTATATCTTCTAACTGGATGAAGATGGGACTCGAAGTCCAGTTGAGTTCATGAATTGACCATAGATCTCCCTGATCTCTACAAGTGGATCCTCTGAATCCCTAGTTTCCCCTTCTCTGAATTCTTAAGTTTAGATTAATAATTCACCATTATTCCTCAAATCACAATTGGTTTAGATTACATCTTATCCTAGTTCTAATTCTAGTAATTTTCAGAATACGTACGAGTTTCAGTCCCTGTGGATTCGACCTCAGTCTCACCGAGTTTATTACTACATCACAACCCTATACTTGGGGAGTGAACAGACATCTAATAACAATCTCCATCATGTCTTCAATAATGACAAACTACAACTCCAAGCTCCATCTCTAGTTGCCTCCATCATAGTTCCAATATTGTCATTGCTTCTCGTGCACACTCCGTCTTTGTCAAGTCTTCGCGAAACCGAGAGAAGTCGCATAGAATTTGAACTTCTTTGTGGGAATCATCTTTGTATGCATGTCCGCTGGATTCACGCTTGTATGGATCTTCTCAAGAGTCAATTCGTTATCCTCAAACACATGTTGGATAAAATGATGATAAACATCAATATGTTTAGTACGAGGATGGTAAACCGAGCTCTTCACCAAATTGATCATGCTTTTGCGATCATAGTTTATTAGTATAGATTTCTTCTGAAGCCCAAACTAATTTATCATCCCTCTCTAGCAAACACTTTTTTAGAATGCTTCCATCATATATTCTACTTCGGTTATGGAAAGAATCACCACAGACTGAAGCTTCGACATTTAATTGATGGCTCCACCCCCCACTAGTACAAACAAGTAAATGGAAGTCGATCTCTTGTTATCAACATTACTTATTTAATCAGCATCCTCGTAGCCTACCAACTTGTCCTTAGAGTTTTCAAATGTTAAGACGTAGTCTACTGTAATACTTAAGTAACTATTTGACTACCTCCTAGTGTTGCTTGCCGGGGTTAGACATGTATCTGCTCACAACACCTATTACATGTGAAATATCAGGTCTCATAGAGACCACGACATACATCGGACTACCAACAATGCTCGAATAGGGCACACGAGATATCACTGGATTTTATTCATCTATAGTAGGACATTGTTCATAAGAAAGCCTGAAGTGAGCAGTATAGGGTGTGCTAACCGATTTCGCCATGTCCATACCAAACTTAATAAATACATTCTCATGGATTCTACCTGTGATAATCATAGCCTGCTCCTTTGTCTGTCTTTGTAAATATATATGCCGAGAATCTTCTTTGCATCTCCCGGATCTTTCATATCAAATGTCCTTGATAACTAACTCTTCAACATTTCGATATCAGATATGCAATGGCTGACAATGAGCATGTCATCTATGTACAATACTTGTACGATGAACTTTCCATCATTTAATGTCTCGTAATAGATACAATGATCATATTCACTTTTGGTAAATCACTAACTCATCATGAAAGTAACATATCTTTTACACCACTGCCTAGGTAACTATTTCAGGTCGTATAAATACTTCCTCAACCTGCAAAATTTATTCTTATCTCATTCACTTTGAGCCCGCTTTCTGGTTGCTTCATGTAAATATAGTTCTCTAACTCCCCATGAAGGAAAGCAGTCCTCACATCCATCTGTTCCAATTTTAGGTTGTATTGGACAACTATCTCCAATACAAATATGATAGACACCTGATTGACTACAGGTGCGAAAAATCTCGCTGAAGTCGACATTTTCCTTTTGCGTATATCCTTTCGCAACTAAACTTGCCTTGCATCTATCCCACTTCTTCTTGTAAATCTGCTTATAACCGATCGCTTTACGCCTCACTGGAAGCTCACTAGATCCAATATTTCATTCTTATAAAGGAAATCCATCTTGTCATACATGGCCGTTATCCACTTCTCAGCATTAGAACCATCTAATGCTTCTTGGAAGGTAAACAGATCGCTCTCATCTATAATGATGGTGAATGCAACACTCGAGTAATCCATATATCTGATTGGCAATCTGCGATCTCTCAGCGGATTTATTCTGAGAGGCGTCTGCTCCACCTACTCCGGTACCTCTGCCTATGTATCAGCATTTTCAATCTCAACATCAATGACCGTTGATTTCTTTGGTTCCTTGCATTTGTCCTTGTGAGATAAGAAAACTTCATTGAACCTAACATCTCTGTTAATTATGATCTTCCGTGTGACTCGGTCGTACAACATATACACTTTCACACCATCACCATATCTCACAAAATACACTTCTTAGCCCTTTGGTCTAGCTTATCTATCTCAACTAACGGTACATGAGAGTAAACGTCACAACCAAATACACGTAACTGTGAGTATTTTACCTCATGGCCACCCCATACTTCTTAAGGAATTTTTCAGTATATCGTCATAGACAGGGACCGATTCACTAGGTAATAGGCAATGTTAACGGCCTTCGTCCATAAGTCCTTGCCTAATCTAACACTACTCAACAAGCTTCAGACTCTTTTTAAGAGAGTCTGATTCATACATTCTGTCATTCCATTCTTCTTAGGAGTGTGCCTCACAATCCCCTCATCTTTGTAAAACTATTTGAATTCCTTTGAAGTGAATTCGCCTTCCTTATCAGCCCTTAATACCTTCAGTTTTCGTCCTGTTTGCCTTCCAACCATTGTCTTTCACACTTTAAATGTGGCAAAAATATCAAATTTATTTTAAGAAAATAAACCCACACTTTCCTGGAGTAGTTATCGATGAATAAGACAAAATACAATGACCTCCCAATAGAATCAACTGTGACAGGCCCATATATCTTAATGCAGATACTTAAGCACATCTTTACAAACATGCTTTTCAGTTTTAAAAGTTAGCCTTGGATGTTTACCATATATACAATGTTCGCATATACTAAGTCCAATATATTTAAAAATAAGAATCAAGCAACAATTAGAAAGTACCTTCATGATATGGTCGCTCATATGGCCTAGGCGAGCATGCCACAATTATGCCAACGTGAATTTCTCTACAGACGCTATAGCTCCAATCATTTCAGTATTTCTGATCAACTTGTATAGATTACTGCTACGTTGCGCTTTCATCATAATAAGTGCCCATTTCGAAACTTTAAGGATCTTATCATAACCAGTTAACTTACTGTTGCGCAGCACGCCAACAACGCAGTGGGCCTAGATCCAATCTCAGGCCTCACCACAAACGATAAACAGGAAGAAATATAAACTAGAAATAGATCAAAGCAATCCAAAACAAACCACAAGACAAGATATACGTGAAAAAACCCCAAACTAGGGTAAAAAACCACGGATGCAAACTTTCACTATGAAGAACGAAGATTACAAGGCAATATACTAACCTCTCCCTTGGAGATACAGAGAAAACCCTTTTCCCACACCTTAGAATAGATCTCCAATATTCACCATAACCCTAAAATAGCCCTAGGGACCCCAATTTATAGTTTTGGCAACTTCCCTTTCCGCATCCCAGTTGCGAAAGGACTTGCAACACGAAATCCGCGCATGTGGCTTCACTTCTCAACAATCTCCCACTTGGAGACACATCGCCATAAACCTTTGTCTTCTTTATCCAGAGTGTACCACCTCCCCGTCTTCAAGCCTGAAGACCAATCAAAGCTGAATAGAGCTTCAGCTTCTCTCGTGTGACCGCCTTGGTCAACATATCCGCAGGATTCTCACTTGTATAAATCTTCTTCAGAGCAATCAATCCATCTTCCAGTAACGAACGTATGAAGTGATATCTAATGGCAATATGCTTGGTCCTTGAATGAAAGGTTGAATTCTTGGCCAAGTGTATTGCACTCTGACTGTCACTGTACAGTTTGCAATCTGTTTGCTTCTTACCCAACTCTTCCATGAAACCTTGCATCCACACCATCTCCTTGTTTGCTTCTGTAGCCGCAACATATTCTGCTTCTATCGTACTGATAGATACTATCTTCTGTAACTGAGAGACCCAACTGACTACAGCACTACCCAGAGTAAAGACATGTGCTTCTTCTGCTGTCAATATCTCCTGCCAAATCTGAATCCACGTACCCTTGTAGCTTGATTTTCGATCCACCATAGCACAACCCTACATCCTTAGTACCTACCAAGTATCTAAGGATCCACTTCACAGCTTCTCAATGTTCCTTCTCGGGGTTGTTCATGAACCTGTTAACAACTTCCACTGCTTGAGCAATGTCTAGTCTCGTGCTCACCATAGCATACATGAGACTCCCGATAGCTGACGCATATGGGACTTTAGCCATGTAGTCCCGTTCATCCTGCGTCTTTGCCCCTTGCTCCTTAGATAGCTTGAAGTGGTTAGCTAATGGAGTGCTAACTGGCTTAGCACCTCCTATATTGAATCGGTCAAGTACCTTGGCTATGTACTCTGCCTGTGACAAAACTAATTTCTTGTTTTCTCTGTCACGCTTTATCCTCATATGCCTAGGATTTATTTTGCAGCTCTTAAATCCTTCATGGCAAATTTTCTAGACAGTTGTCTTTTGAGATCTGAGATGTCCTTCATGTTTGAACTGGCTACAAGCATATCATTAACGTACAGAAGAAGAATGATGTATGACATATCAAACTTCTTCATGTAACAACAGTGGTCTGCATGACATCTCCTAAAGCCGTTCCCGACATGAAACTATCGAACTTCTTGTACTACTGCCTCGGGGCCTGCTTCAGGCCATATAAACTCTTCTTTAGTCTACACACCTTGTTCTCCTTTCCTAGTGCCACGTATCCTATCGGCTGATGCATATATATCTCTTCTTCAAGGTCCCCATGAAGAAAGGCTGTCTTAACATCTAGCTGCTTTAGATGTAAGTCCTCTGTAGCCACTATACTTAAGACTATACAAATCATATACATTTTCACTACCGGTGAAAATATTTCAGTGAAATCGATACCTGCCTCTTGTTGAAACTCTTTCACAACCAATCTGGCCTTGTACCGTTTCGAACCATCGTGCTCCTCCTTCAGTCTGTAAACCCACTTGTTATGAAGAGTTTTCTTACCCTTGGGTAGAGTGACTAGCTCCTATGTACGATTAGACTCAAGAGAGTCCATCTCCTCATCCATGGTCTGCTCCCACTTAACCCATGTATCTGATTGTAATGTCTCTTCAAAACACTCTGGTTCACCATTATTTGTCAGCAGTAGATAATATAAAGAGGGTGAGTATCGGACCGTGGGTCTCCTCTCCCGAGTAGACCTCCTCACAACTGGTGTCTGTAGCCTTGCCTCATAATGCTCCTGTGTATGATCATCCTGAGGCGCTGTAACACCCGTGTCCGGTAACTCTTCTAACTCTACAAATTCTTTCTCCTCGGCCTTATTTTCCTGCACACTATCCTTATACATCACTTTTTCATTGAAGACTACGTCCTTGCTTCTGATGATTTTCCTGTTTTCTGCATTTCAAAACATGTAGCCAAAATCATGCTGTCGGTAGCCTATAAACGTGCACCTCCTAGACTTCACATCCATCTTGTTTCTATGCTCTGCATCAATGTGAACGCATGAAGTGCAACCGAACACTCTGAGATATGATAGGTTCACTTCTTTCCCAGTCCACGTTTCTTCTGATAGCCCACCATCCAATGGTGCTGAGGGACTTCTATTGATGAGATATGCGGCAGTGCTTACAGCATCTGCCCAAAAAGTCTTGGGCAACCCTGAATGTAGCCTCATGCTCCTAGCGCGCTCAAGGATGGTCCTATTAATGCGCTCAGCTACACCATTCTACTGCGGTGTACCTGGAATCATTTTCTGATGTATGATTCCACTTGATACACAATACTCTTCAAACCTCTTGTCACAATATTCTCCCCCATTATCAGATCTGAGACATTTTACTGTTTTACCTGTCTCATTTTCTACCATAACTTTTGACGCAGGGATGAACGTGATGAGGATAAATACTCCGAATCCACGGAGCTTCTCTGGACTCCTCACAGAGACTTCTCGAATCCACGAGGAAAGAAAGCAGAAAATAGAAATAAATTCTAATAAATTTGAAACTGATTAATTCCTCCATAAAAATGAGTTCACAACCCTTTAAATAGGGATACCAAACAATAGGAAAGAAATCAGAATCAAACTACAACTAAAACTCCTAGAAATCATGACTTACTATAAATAGTAAACTTACTATTTATAGACGGTCGTGATGTCTACTAGTGAGCAAGGTTTTTGGCCAAAAATAGTAAGTGTTCTATTTGGCTTCACCAAACTGTTCTCCTAATTATTCTAAGCTCTTTTCACGTTGGGCGCAACTCCTAAAGCCTGACGGATGAAGAGTTATAATCAAACTAAACTTACTATTTATAGTAAAATGAAATTAAAACAGAGAAACGACCGTCGATTCAGGGGTTTTTTGCAATTCCGAGCGTCACAACCCCGCACAGCAGGGTTGGTTGGCTAAAGTAGCTCGTTCTACCCCAAAATCAAATATTTTACTTCAGGTAACTCATTCAGGATTGTGAGATACGCCCGATTTAAGGTCCGATGGTCTGGGTCACTTCTATCGCCGATCGGGCTTTTTCTGATCCATCTTGGCCATGAAACTATCCGCGACCCGCTCTACATCAACTTTTCACTTCTTAAATACATCAAATACATCAGATTTGTGCTTTAAGAAATAGACCCACAATTTTCTAGTAGCATCATCAATAAAGGAAACAAAATAACGTGAGCCACCAAGAGATGATACCTGTGCCGGTCCCCACACATTAGTGTGTACAAGCTCTAATAGATGTGTCTTTGGACCGCGTCCAGTCTTCTTGAAACTTACCCTCTTCTGTTTTCCATACACGCAGTCCTCACAGAATTCCAAGTCAATAGACTTCAGCCCTGGTAGTTTCCTTTTTTACAATAGCACTTTCATCCATTTCTCACTCATATGTCCCAACCTCTGATGCCATAACTGCCCATTTACTCCAGTTAATGCGACTACGAGTGAACTATACGATCCTGAAGTCACGTACAAAGTACCTTCCTTCTCGCCTCTAGATATCACCAAGGCACCTTTTGTGATCTTCCAGGAATCACTGGTGAATGTGGTCACATAACCGGTATCGGCCAACTGCCCTACTGAGATCAGATTTCTTCTCAAACTCGGTACATGTCTGACATCCTTCAATTTCAATGATGTTCCGTCTTTCTGATTTATATGAACGTCTCCCTTTCCAATAATACTACACGACTCATCATCTCTCAGGTAGACTCTCCCGAAGTCACCTGATATATAATTACGCAAAACTTCCTTACACGAAATGGCATGAAACAAAGCACCCGAGTCTATAACCCAAGACTCATTCATCACATCAAGAGACAAGATCAACGCCTCTGTGTCACTCTCCTCAAATAGATTTACTGAATTTTTCCCGCCTTGAGAGCTTCCTTCTTGTTTCTTGAGCGCCCTGCAATCACGTTTCATATGCCCCTTCATGCGCAATGCCAACACCCGTCTTTGTCTTTCGGTCCCTTGGACTTCTTCCTCGACTTAGAACGCCCATGTTTATTGCCTCCTTTGTTCAGCGATCTTTCTCTTCCTTCAACATTTAGAGCATTCCTTAAATCCTCTAAAACTCCTGATGCCTTTCTTCTAGATTCTTCGCTGATAATTAGACCGGACACATCATCAAATTTCAGCTTTGTCAACCCTGAGGAATTGCTCACGGCAATCACCAAACCATCCCAACTGTCTGGTAAACTGGATAAGATCAATAACGCTCTGACTTCATCCTAAAAAATAATGCCAACTGATTTCAACTGGCTCGTGACTGTATTGAACTCGTTTAGATATTCAGCCATGCTCCCACCATCTGACATCTGACAAGATATACGTGGAAAAACCACAAACTAGGGTAAAAAACCACGGATGCAAACTTCCACTATAAAGAACGAAGATTACAAGGCAATATACTAACCTCTCCCTTGGAGATACAGAGAAAACCCTTTTCCCACACCTTAGAATAGCTCCCCAATATTTACCTTAACCCTAGAATAGCCCTAGGGACCCCAATTTATAGTTTTGGCAACTTCCCTTTCCGCATCCTAGTTGCGAAAGGACTTGCGACACGAAATCCGCGCATGTGGCTCCACTTCTCAACACTTACAACCACGTGCCTCAAGAGCTCCCAAATATATCAAATTCTTCCTGAGATCCAGAACGTGTCGAACATCTTTCAGAATATGGTCCTCCCCATCAAACATTCTGATGCGTATTGAACTGATTCCAATAACTTTACAAGCATAATCATTGCCCATAAAAACATGTCTACAATTATACTCATTATATGTGGTGAACTAATCTGCGTGAGAAGTCATGTCATATGAGGCCCTCGAATCCAAAATCCAGTCATTACTAAGTTAACCAAATTTGGATGCGATCAAGACATCACCTCCATCTACCTCCTCGCATGATTGCGTTGTGTTGGCCTCTTTTGGCACGTTCACTGTTTTTTTCTTTTTTTTCTTTTTTTTTTTGAGCTTTAGAGTTCCCATAGTGCTCCTTCATATGCCATGTCATTACATAATTCCAGTACTTCTTCTTATCCTTCCCTTTCAATTTAGATCACGATTGAGAATTACACTTCTCCCTTTCGGTATTCATTCTCCTAATAACCAACGCATCCATAGAGGTACCTCTATCGTTGTCCTTCTATCTTAACTGGTTTTTATGAAAGGTTAAGATGATAGTCTCTACATCAATGGTATCCATACCGTGGATCAGCGTGTCTCCCATATTCCCGCGCGAAATATGGTGGAAGCGAATTCAAAATATTCAAGGCAAGATCTTTCTCTTCGATCTTAACATCCACATTTGTTAGTTTATATAAAAATTTGCTAAAAGTGTTCGTGTTCATTAATGTCAGACCCCTCTGTCATCTTAAGATTATAAAATTTCTTCTTAATTTTCTCAGTTCTATCCTCAAGCTATAAGGCCCAAAATATAGCTTGTGGCTTATGATAGGTGTAGTCCAGAGTCTTTTGTTGGATCCCACCAGAATGTTTGTAAATGTTCATGTTTAATGAAACTTCCGTGGCAAGAGTCCACTTTCCAAAAAGAAGTGGAAATGTTTGTAAATGTTCATGTTTAATGGATCCCACCAGAATGTTTGGTAAATGTTCAGAAATCTTTAATGTTCATGTTTAATGAACTCCGTGGCAATATATATATATATATTATATATATATATATATAGATATATATATATATAGTATATATATATATATATATATATATATATAGGTATATATATGATGGCTATTAGGAATTTCTTCATATACAAACTATCTAGTTTTGTCCATACCCTACGGTGGCCTTTTAATCCAGGACATTGTCCACTAGATACAATTATATCGAGGTTGTAACCCTCAATTTAGTTAATCCCACTCTTCATCAGTCAGAAATGCAGGATGTTTTGCCTTGTCAAGGAGAGCGTGTTGCAATTCTTGCTGATGAATAGGATGCCTCTCATCTTAACCTTCAATAGTTTAAACTTATTTTTCCGGTGAACTTCTTCATTTCATACTTAATATTAAATCCCTTAAAGTCATATTTTCATATTGAAAAAAAAAAAAAAAAAAAAAAACCCTTAAAACCCGACGTTATCGATGATACCACTTTTTCAGGAGACCTATAGAAGCAACCCCGAGTTTGAATTAAACAATAAGAGATCAAATAAATAAAGCACACAAAGAGCACAAGGTTTCACATGGAAAAACCCTCACGGGAAAAAGCCACAACACAAAGCGACAACGAATCTACTATGATAATCAATGTTATAAGAGATGAAAGACATTATCGATCTGCGAATAAACCTCGAAAACTATACAAAAAACCCTACCTTTGATTTTTCTTTACTCACAAAAGCCTTAAACATGTTTTTCAAAACCCTAATCCTTGATTACCAACCTTAATCCCTGATCAGATCGATTCTATTGACAACCCATCAATGGGATCGAAGTCATCTTTGATCGGATCGATTTGGACCAAAAAATTGTCCAGTGATCAAAGGCCAAAAAAACGGATTCATCTCAATGGGATCAACATATTATCAATGGGATCGAGAGGTCTGTCAATGCCATCAATAGACTCGGTTATAGACAGATTAAAGACATCTGACAACAATGCATTCGGATTTTAGAGGAATGGTTCCTTCTCATAATGAGATAATGTGATGAAACTAACTTGTACCTGTTACCATGGGGACGCGGAACTTCTTCCAAGGGAAGCTGGTGGGGCCCGCTGTGATATTTGTGGGAAATTCACTCCTTCCATCCATTTTGCTAGACCATGTTAGGACATGACCCAAAAAATGATGCAAATCCAAAAATCAAGTGGGCCATATGATAAGAAAATGTGGGTAGGATCATTCCTACTTGAATGAACTGAAAACACAAAAATTAGCCTGATCTAGAACTTTCATGACCCCACGAATGTTTCAACAATGGACATTCAATACTGTGGTGCAGTCCGATTGAGTTTTGGATTTGCATCATTTTTGGGCCCATGTCTTAACATGTTCTGCAAAAAACGGTTGGATGGGGTGGATTTCTCACAAATATCATGGTGGCCCCACCTAGCTTCCCATCGGCTTTCACAGGGAATCCCCGCCCTTACCACTTGCAATCCTAATTTTGGATGGCAGATGGTCACCATCTCTCCCATGCATCTAAGATTGTCCCTTGTCCATTCATAGTTCTTCATAGTGACAAATCTCATTCTTGGGAACTTCTTGGCTCTATAATTTCTAAAGAGGTTTTTGAACTTAAAGGTTTTCTCAGGATATTGTTTGGAAAATTTTCTAAAACTAAAAATATTGTTATAAATTAAAAAATAGTTTAAAATTTTAAACATAAACTAGTTCTAATTTGGGATTTTTATGGGAAAGTTCATGCTTTTGGAGAATGAAATTACCCAAGTACTCTCGTATATTGTTTTTCTTTAAAAAGTAATGAAGTTAGAAAATTTTGTGGCCCATCTGGTATGTATATATGACACCTAAGTCTGTCAAACATCTTAACCAACTATAATGATTACTCAGCATAATAATTACAGGGATGAATTTTTATTTTTTTTTAATTGAATCACAAGATAACCTGCAAGTGCAAGTGCATTTTGATGTTTTTAGGTGGTGCATATTACTTATTATGGCCTGGCTCATCTTCCATTTAGATTTACCAAACTTTTTGTTCTCAACATCATAGCTGATTACACCAATTCGACAGATTGAATATCATAGAAAATATCATGTGGGCCCCACAATTCTTCGCTTTACCACTTTCTAAAGAAAAGAGTGCACGGTGGGCATTATAATAATTTCACCACTCAAAAAGCACTTCTCCATCGTTTTATTCACAGGGACATTATCCAGTAAAATCCCAAATTGTGAGGAATTTTGCTATAAAAATTCCTAATATCAGATAATTTTTACATTATTAAGCTGAAAAAGTACGAGTAATTCATAACAACTGATATTTTAAAAATCTCACGGTAATATTGTTTATCTTATTTCCCACAATATTATACTAAGATATTCAACATATATAATAGATTTTTGTGACACTGCTAATCCTCTGTTTGTTAGCATGAAATCAATTCTACACTTAGGTCTGCGATTGCCCGCCTTTTCCTATGATTTTGTAATGCAAGGCTGCGGCTAATCTATAAAAAGCAGTGCTTTGTACATCATTCCGAATCTCACCCTTGTGGTTGCTTGTTCATCATATTATCTGATACCTACAAATTAGAGAAACCATTCTTTTGGGTTCTGTCCTTAACTGTATGAGCCACAACAAGTGTAATAAAATCGTGCTTTGTGAGCCCTAACATTTAGACATACATTTCCCTGGTGGGCCATGGCCTAAATATCAGGCCATTCTATGAAATAGGTGGGCCACACCATAGACAACAATTGAGAGTGGATGCTCTCCCACTGAGATGTAGTCCAGACATTCAACCTGTTCATTGTGTGTTTCCTACTTGGATGAGGAGTTGCACCAAATTTCAGGCCATTCCAAAACTCAAGTGGGCCCTGCCAAGTGCTTCTAAATGTTTTGGGCATGATTTTACATGGTTTTAAATTGTGTGGCCCACCTAAGCTTCAAATATGGTTGATCGACATCTCATAACCTAGAGGGGACCCACCAAATGTACGTTGTGGATGTCCAAACACAGATGGGTCCCTCAGAGTTCGACATCATGGGAACTTCCAATGAGACCAACCTCATATAACCATTTCCACTTGATTTTCCAGATAATACCCTCAAAATTTGGAAATCTCGTGAGAAATTTCTGGGGTGAGAAATTGCTGAGAACAGGTTATGTCACTGTGGTGTCAACCGAGCACTGATGGACCTTGAAATTTGACCTGTAGATGGCAGAAAATGGTATCAAATACAAGTTTTTAACTCAAAATGTCACTTATCCCCACTGGTGATCTGGCCTTGGGGATATGGCCCATCCACACTGAATCAAATGGTCCCAATCATAGATACAATAGATGTTCTGTCACGCTCATCTATGTTATAGTAGCATCTCTTACTGATAAATTTAGGCTTGGATATTTTAGTCCGTGTTGCAATCAGATCCAACATGAAAATATCAAAGCTAGTTAGAAGCTGCCTGCGAACATCGACTTGAAGATTTTAACAGAAAGATCGAACAAGATCAATTGTTTAGATGTTCTGCTACAAGTAATGAACATTTCCATATCCCACAAAAACGAATATTCTAAACCTTTTCATCATTAACACTTTCTAAAGATTAATTTTGAATCATTCTATGAATTACATTAGGAAAAAAAAAACCAGAAGACAACAGAACATCTCCAGATAACATACAAATTCTGCTGGGAGTTAAGCTGTGCTCTTTCAAGACCTTCAGAGGTTCTTCTGTTGTGGTCCCCACTTGAATCGAGACTGCAAACTAATGTGGAGAAAGCTTCCTTCAAATAGAACCAGCTTCATCGATTAACAAGTAGCAGTTTATAGATGATATCATTCTTTATCTATTGACCTTCAAAAACTATCTAATCATTTTCGGCAATTTGTCAGTTCCGGAAGCTCCCGGGAGATTTTCAGCTCTTTTTTTACTTGAATTCTCATGGGAAAATCTTGCTGAAAATTAAAAAGTTAGAAGTTAAACTAACAAATCATTTTAAAATAATTATATATGTATGTATTTAATGATTATTTAAAATTTTAGATATGTTATGTGTTAATATAGCAATATAATTTCATGATACAATTATGCAAAATTAAAATGCTGACAGATTTTGAAAATCTCAAGATATTAACATGTTGTTTGATTAATGTTCCACGAGATTTTCATGATCTTGGTGATATTTGTTGCAATGGTCATGTAACACTTGGTGTTATTAAATTCTGAATGGATAGGATTTTATTTTTTTTTTTCCTGCTAAATATAAAAGGACTTCTGAAATGGTAAGCTAACAAGTTGAAAATGCAAGTTTACAAAAATGTAAGTTGCAGTGCAATTACAAGAAGAGAAGGTGCAAGACCCACTGAAAAGGAAGCAATGCCATCTCTTAGCATGTTCAATGCAACCCTCAGACATCGTTATGGATCGAGTTTCAACTGCCAGCCTTAGCCACAAGATATCTAAGGGATATGTGACAAGTGGATTTCATCCCAGCTCAAGCCCCTGCTTCCAGTCACCCAACAACGGAGAACTCCCCATCCTTTTCCTCTGAAATTTTCTATATCCCAAGATGGAAAAGATAGATCACATGTTTGGACATCGCAAACTGAATACTTGTAAGATTCATAAGCAAACAGCTGCATGGCACTATATGAAATTGTGTATCACCTGTGGCAGATTGACTTTCCAATAGACTTTACTGCCCTCCTTCCCAATCAACATAATGGCATTGCAAAAATTGCAGGCAGAGGAACAGACAAAATTGCAGAGTCTTCAAGACAGCGGTAAGGCAAAACCAGGAGCAGCTACAGCGTCTGAAGCAGATATGCATAGCAACAGCAACCACCCTCATAGCATAACAGGAGCAGAGTACAATGACCAAACAGAGATATTTAGAGGATCAGACCTAGAAGCATCCAAAATTGCTAGCAGGTTCGCCGGAATACAACTTTGAGAATAAACTAAGCCTACTCCGAGGCCTTACTCCGACTTGGCGACACCGAGCAGATCCTAACTCCGATTCTCCATTAAAACTTCATCATCTAGATCCTGGATTTAAGGAGAAAATGATTCAGCTAAAAACCTGAATCCAGATTCATCCAAATCCAACCAAAGCAGCTGATCACACTTCAAACTTTAGCAGGAACAGCTTTCCCATTCCAACCAACATCAGCTAAAACCCGTCCGAACAGAGGTGTCTTCAACCACTACCTGAACCAACTAGCAACAACAACCCACATGGAGCGGCTGCATTGTTTTACATTTAGACAGAAAACACTCAAATACACACACCTCGATTTCATGCATATCCTTCCCCTTCCCCTGCCCGCCAACACACTATACAACACACTCCCTAGTCACCTCGGAAACTTCTCTCTCTCTCTCTCTCTCTCTCTCTCTCTCTCTCTCTCTCTCTCTCTCTCTCTCTCCCTCTCTCTCTCTCTCTCACACACACACCACACACACACACACACACACACATTACTGACACTCACAGAGAGACTTCAATTAACAGCACAATATACATTTGGAAAGAGAAAAGTAAGCATGAGGGCCACTCTGAGCTTGCGAAGCAGGCCAGACACATCCACCACCTCACAAACGGCAACAATAACTTATCTCTAAACCTGCTTCATTTATACATCATACGGCCTAGCCTGCGATGAGCTCGACTACAGGCTGCATCCAACAGAAAACTTGTAACGGCAGCAACTACTGGACCCATTCATCCATATTTATATTTTACATAACTAACCTGCAGCCCTGGCATGCACATACAATACTCTGCAGATAAGTCCATTCCTCTATGCCTGCATCAGAAGGTAGGAGAGATAATCAGAATCTGAGGGCATTGTACACTTCCCAGCCCTTACAGACATGCTTCCTGCCAATTGGATCAGCCTTTGCTACTAATGCCACCCAGCCCTGAGCCATCCATAGCTAAGAGATCCCTAACTTCCATAGGGAGACCACTGCTCCTTGCGTATGTTCAGTCGACCACACCACTGCTTCATAGACGAGCTAGTGTATCAGCCGCTGCATTGCTCTGTCTATAATCATGTGAGATAGAGAAGTTTAAGCTTTCAAGCTCCGTCTTGATATCGCCCACAATATTCCAGATCTTCCAGGGGATGCTATGATGGTTCAGAATGGCATCTGTTGCCACTGGGGAATCTGTTTCAATGTTTACATTTAATAGATTAAACTGTTTACATATCTTGATACCGTCCAAAATGGCCCTTGACTCTGCTTCTATGTTAGATGAGATACAATAAGAGTGGTGAAAAGTAGAATTTTCCAGCATGTATTTGTAGATCATCAGTTTGTAACCTTGCAATGTGTTTGTAGTAGAAATTTCCAGCACACTCAAGATCTCCAAGCTTGGTATAAGAGTCGGCTTTGGAGGGGTGAGTATTTGGCTGGTGAGCCTACCAAAGCTCAATTCCATAGCTCATTGGTTAAGATTGAAAATTGGGCATGTGCTAGGACACCCAATTTCCAGACCTACCTCAACTCAGCAACACAAACTTTTATCCAACAGTGCCTGTTTCTCTGGATTGGATAAACATGATTAAGAGAGTTGATAAAGAATTGAAGATCCCCACCATGGAACAATTGGGTTGGACCAGTCGGGATTGGGATGAGCCTGGCCCAAGTTTTGAAGTTGCGGTATAACCGCTATTATTGAAGCATGAAATATGACTAAATGTCCTAGAGGGGGGTGAATATGACTTTTTTAAAACTTGTTATCTATTAATAACAAACTATGACTAACTTTTTTTTTTTTTTTTTTTTTTTTACACACGCACACACACCCCCACACACTCACGCCACACGCACACACACCCCACACATGCACACCATGGGATTTCACCACCGTGGGTACTCGAACCCTTGACCCGGTGTTGAAACTCCAAGGAGTCTACCACCCTGGCAAGAGTAAGGACCCAAAAAACTATGCCTAACTTAAAAAACAAACGAAGAAGAAGGCAAAGTAACTTTATAGCTTCCAAGCCAATAGAGGGTCCAATTCACATAGGCTTATACAAGATTGGTATATAAAAACAAAGCCTATAAGGATAATATATATTGTGTGTGGGATGTGACTTCTATCAACACTTACACATTCACTAATCATGCATCATTGTGATCATATGATAAACATAAGCATAACTACATAAATGTACTCAAAGTAATCTCAAACACAATCATGTATAGTGGTTCGGCTACTTGCCTACTCCACTCTCGGTGGACGCACTCTCTCCTAAAGCATTCCGGATTTCACTATCCAATGGTTTTAAATCAGGTTAACCATAAACCTTCACAACCTATACAAGGTTAACTAAGGGACATACACAAGATTCCCTTAAATGTCTGCACAAGGAAACTCGTCCTACCTAAAGACACAACACTGGGAGCCTATACGAGGCAACCAATGTTGTCAAATGCGATCGCATATTCGCATAATGCTCGGCCGATCGCATATGCGGCACTGGCATATGCGATCTGGCCAGTATGCGATCGCATATGCCACTCGAGCCAGCATATGCGATCGCATATGCGATGTATGCGATCGCATACTGCATATGCGATCGCATATTGGCCAACGGTCAGATTTCTGACCGTTTTTTACCCTTTTTTTTATTTATTTTTATTTTTTTAATCTGGATTTTTTCTCTATAAAAATGCATTCTAAGCATTCCTAAATGCAAAAAAAACCTCAAACTCTCTCTCTCTCTCTCTCTATTCTCTATTTCTCTCATTCTTACAATCTTACATACATAATACATTATACATTCTAAGAGTCTTACAAGTTACATACATCCACTCCTCTCCATCCAATTCCATTTCCAATTTTCCATATTTCTTTTCTTTTCTTTCAACAATCAACATTCAAGAATCAAGAATCAAGGAAGGGTTACAACTTACAAGAATCAAGAATCAAGAATCTACCAATCCATATTCATTGTTCAAGAATCAAGATTCAAGACAAGAGTCAAGAGACTCCTCACTCACCAATCTCCATCCACATTCCACAAGTTCTTCTAACTTCTAACTTCTATTCTAATTTCTAAGTTTCTAATTCCAATTTCTAAGTTTCTAACAACTTCTTTCTATCATTTTTTTTTGAATTATTTTGCTTGTTTTGTTAAATGTTAATTGATTCATTTTACTTTTAGTTGTTAGTAAATAGCAACTTAAAAGTTTGAAGTTTGAAGTT
>JAJHSJ010000011.1:12744182-12823906 GCA_021015155.1 Magnolia officinalis
CCATATCTGCATCTGTGTAGCCCTCTAACACAGGTTTACCGTCACCATAGCATAGGCTCAACCTGGATGAGCCTCTTAGATACCGCAGTATCCACTTCACCGCTGCCCAATGCTCTTTGCCAGGATTGGCAAGATACCGGCTGACAACACCAACCGCATATGCTATGTCTAGGCGTGTACACATCATAACATACATCAAACTTCCTACCGCTGACGCGTAGGGTATCTTCTGCATCTCTTCCACCTCTGCCTTCGTCTTGGGACACTGCCTGTCACTTAATCTGAAGTGACCATCCAGTGGAGTACTGACCGGCTTCGCTTCATTTATGTTGAATCACTCTAGGACTTTCTCAATATACCGCTCTTGTGACAGCCAGAGCTTCTTGTTGCTTCTGTCACGGGTTATCTCCATTCCTAGGATCTGTCTAGCCGGGCCGAAGTCTTTCATCGCAAAAGACTTGCCCAACTCCTGTTTCAGCCTGTCGATCTTCTTGATGTCTTTTCCCATGATGAGCATGTCATCAATGTATAAGAGCAGAACTAAGAAATCACCATCTGCAAACTTGCGCGTGAACACACAGTGGTCCGACTCCGTTCTGTCATACCCATGTTTCAACATAAACGAGTCAAACTTCTTATACTATTGCCTTGGAGCTTGTTTCAGCCTATACAAGCTCTTCCTCAGCCTACACACCATATGCTCTTTTGCCCTTGACTTCGAACCCCTCTGGTTGGTACATGTAGATCTCTTCTCCTAGGTCACCATGGAGAAAGACAGTTTTAACATCTAACTGCTCTATCCCCAGATCTATGCTAGCCTCCAACCCAAGTAACAACCATATGGATGTCATCTTCACCACTGGTGAGAATATCTCCTCGAAGTCTATGCCTTTCCTCTGACCAAACCCTTTCACCACAAGTTTGGCCTTGAACCTCGTCTGTGAATTCTTCTGCTCAATCTTCTTTTTAAACACCACTTGTTGCTCAGAGCTTTCTTGCCCTTAGGCAATTTCACCATATCATAGGTGTGGTTCTTATGGATGGATTCCATCTCCTCTTACATAGCTTTCCAACCACTCCCCCTTATGCTCGTCGGCTAGGGCCTCAAAATAGTCTTCTGGCTCTCCTCCATCAGTCAGCATAATGTACTCATATGGTAAGTACCTCTTGGACGGCTGTCTGTCCCTAGATGACTTCCTCACCCTTGGCTCAACAGGTGGATCAAGTGGGGGCTGCTCCCCTGACCCATCTTCTGAAGGAACTCCTTCGTCCTCTGCACCTTGTTGTACTCCCTCGTCATCAGGCACCACGGGAGGAGTAACTGGATCCATTCCTCTAGCTCACCTGAACTAGGCTGGTTCTTCTTTGGCTTACCAATGTCTTCTATACACTGATCTTCAAAGAAAACCACATCTCTGCTCCTGACGAGCTTCCTCTCAGTCGGATCTCATAACCTGTAACTGAACTTTTCATCACCGTACCCTAAGAACACACACTACATGATCTTCATGTCGAGCTTGGACTTCTCGTCCTTTGGTACGTGAATGGATGTCTTGCATCCAAACACCCTGAGATGATTGTACGATGGATCCTGTCCAGTCCACACATTCTCAGGTACTTCTTCATTCAATGATGCTGATGGAGACCTGTTTATCAAATACACTGCCGTGTGCATTGCTTCTCTCCCAGAACGTCTCGGGCAATTTCACATGGGATAACGTACATTTAATTCTCTCTACAATGGTGCGATTCATTCGCTCAGCTACACCATTATATTGAGGGGGTCTTGGGAACCGTCTGTTCATGTCGTATACCCAGGGACTTACAGTACTCGTGAAGTCGTCATGTATTCACCCCCATTGTCAGTGCGGATGCACTTCAATGGTCTACCTGTCTCTCTCTAGACGATAGCATGAAACAATTTAAACACACCAAAGACCTCGTCCTTGGATTTTCAAAGCATAAACCCAAACCCTCCTAGATACATCATCTATAAGTAACAAAATACAATGCCCCACCCAAGGTTTTTGTCCTCATAGGACCACAATCTCAGAATAAACCAAATATAATGCATGCACTTTATTAACAGAGAAGCAGATTTACACATAAAACTCTATGTTGTTTCCCTGATAAACAATCAAGAAGGTTTTGAGAGGTGTACCCGTCACGTTTGGAAGGAGCCGCTTTGTAACGACTCGAAAAATTCCGTACAATGGCCCGAATACCCACCCCACTCGACCAAAAATCGCTTAGGATCAAATCCTTTAGAAATTTGACAAAGTTAACTAAGCGCTAAACTAGATTAGCCATGAAATCCGTTTGAATCACTTTAAATACGATCTGCAAGACCCAAAACTTGTAGAATCATTGACGTTAGGTTACCCTGAAATCTAGGATCAAACTCATTACCCGACTGCTCTCGGGAGCACATTGAAACTCCGTATTAGATCTGGACCGCACATCGAAAGTCCAAATGATACGAAGTTATAGACTTAGGACCGCCTCGCTGGGCTTGACAACCATCTCGGAAATCAAATCCAGACAGTGTCCCACGACTATTCGCTTGAGCCCGGAGCGAAGAGTGTGAGAAATGTGAAATTAATTAAAGGTAAAGTACAAATTTATGAAATCTGGCACGTGTCGCTTGCGGACAATTTGTAAGCAACCAGACCGTCAGAATCTGACCCAAATACACCCTCGGATCAGGAAAAATTTCATATACATGGCAGTGTACTTGAAATCCCTGATCGAGTTTCACTGACCGTTGAACTGAAACTGGTCCGCTACGCGTGATCTGGAATCTAACTGAAACGAAAACTTAACTCCACCTAGATCCAAAGTCTGTGAGCTTAAGTCCGACCTTTGGCTCAAGGGGGCCCTCCACAAGTGCTCCGTTGAGCTAGAACAGGCTCACTTTGGTTATAACCTAAGTATACCTTGACCATAAGTATATTTTGGTGTGATTTTAGGCTATATAAGGACCTTAGAACCCTCTCTCATCCAGCCATACGAATTTGAGAAAAACCCTAAGAGAGGAGAGAAAAGAAAGAGAAAGTTAGAGAGTTGTGGAGGATTCTTTCCTACCCTCTTTCCCTGCCGCTACACAAGCTTCACCACTCTATTCTCATCACTTTCCCGGCGATTCCGACTTCGTTTCTAGGTAAGAAACCCTAACCCTAATCTTTTTGGGGTTGTGATGGTTGTAGGTTATGAAATAGCTAGCCTATTTCATTCTATAGGTTACAAACTGCCGAATACGGAAGCTTAGCAAACCTATTAGATTCGTTACGATTCTACGATAAAAGGTGCAGACTTTAGGTGTATAGGTTATGGTTTTCAATGCTTTCAATGTCAGATAATGATAGATTCATAATCTGCATGCAATTGCACATGTACAAAGTGCTGTCTATTTTCCGTTTCGATTAAATACGAAGAATATGAAATTTTGTGTATTTTAGGTATTTGTAGAAAGTACCGTATACGTATAAATTTTGGAAATGTGTTTGCCATGATTATTTGTTGTATGAACATATTATATATGTGTAAATACTTGCTTGGCGAAAGGGCTCGCCCTAATACATGTTTTGCTAATATACACTATGTATGTTGAAATAGTGTATTCTAAGTGTTTGTGAAAATGCTTTGTGAGAGTAAGTGCTTGGATGATGGTGCCTTAGGTAGGTGTTGAGATGGGATTCTCAACTACCTTAGAGACGTATATGATTTCCTCCATGTTGGTTGTTTAATTTAAGCGCTTACTTATGAATATGTTGTGTTTGTATTTCCTGTTTATATGGTTCTTTATACATGCTTTATGACATGTTTGTTAACATGCTTGAGTTACTTTGTTTATTATGCTTTACTCCACATGCTCTGAATGAGGATTGATTGCGTTTGGGATTATGATTATAGTCTAGACAATCAGTACCAGGCTTGAGTTCGTGGTTGAAATTCATTTCGCCATGTATGTGTTTGACAAACCCGAGTCGTACTTCAGTTGACGACAGTTGTTAGGCCACGCGAAGTGCTTATGCACTTCATGTACTGCTGCAAGCATGATTTGCCAAACAAATCTGGTACTTGTTTACCTTTCTTTAATACATGCAAAAGAGCAATACATCCAATTTCTTCATGAAATTCATAATTCGAATCCAGTAAGACTAAATCATTCAAGTCCAGTGGAACACCCTATACTTTCTACCACATCGTAACACAAATAAAAGAGAAATACAGTAGTTCAAGAAGAGAAGAATAACATAAGCTAGCAGAGGTATTTAAGCAGAGGAGAATCATTTAGTTGAGGGACACCATTCTTTGAAACAGATGTTGCATGACTGGATACTGCCCTCCCATTTCAGAACAAACTTCATGGGATTCAGTGGTGATCATGACTTTGCTGCCACTGGTGGTAGCAAGGGCTGTGACTGGAACTCCCATTTCTTGCAAATCAAAGCTTTCCCAAACGTCTTCCAAGATGAGGATGAACCTTTGGCCACTTAAATCATCTTTGATACGCTTAGCCGCTATGGAGATTTGTATGGACTCCGGGTTCTCCAATGCCTTCTGAATTCCCATCTGCATCTCCATCAACTGATTCCTTCTCCCCTTTGCATCAAACATATTTAAAAACCTCCATTTCCACGACCATATGTGACTTCCCCACTCCCTGCATCCAGATCAATTTTCCAAGCTATGTTTGTGCTCAAAGTAATTTTAGGCCGACCCATCACTAACCTGGTATATGCTGCTCTAACACTTGATTAGGCAACCCATGCATCTTGAATGTAGACCACCGATTTGTCTACTTCTTTGTCATGTGTGGCCCACTTGATCAATGGATACACTACGAAATTCGAGTGGAAAATGGGGATCTTATCAATTTTGGGCTGGCCCAGGATACACCTGGGCTCAACCAAATTTGTGGGCTATCAATTTTAGGCTGGGCCAGGATATGCTTGGGCTCAACCAAATTTGTGGGCTAAATGTTGAGCCTGCTGTTCTAGGCCGGCCCATGCCGTGGGCTCAAGTCTTCAATCTTAGGGCGGGTTCACGACTAGCCTGGCCTGGCCCAAACGTAGCCCATTGCCTCCCCAGTGAATAAAGTCTTGGACGCATTGCTGTATCATCATAGCAGTGCGTCAGGACTTTTTTCTTTTCTGTTCTTTTCAGTTTCTCGTTTATGGCTGGTTAGTTCTGCTTACAACCTCTGATTGAATGCCGATCAGTCAGTTGACCTACATTAGGCGTTGGGACATCTTGGTACCGACTACCATCTCAGTACTACCACCCCAGATAGATGTTTGGATCAACTGGATCAAACAAGCACCTCAACAGATAATATTGTTGAATTGGCATTTCAGTTTAAAGTCCATGTTCACAACCCAATCATAAGTTGTATGTGGGCCATTATAATATATGGATTAATGCACGCCATCTATCTAATTTGCCAAGTCATTTTAAAGTATGAGTCCAAAAATGATGCAAATCCAAATCTCCAGTGGACCACACCACAGAAAACAGTGGCGATGAACGCTAACCATGACGAAAACCGTACTAAATGGGTCCTAACTTCATGTGTTTCTTATTATATCTAATTTGATCACCAGTGGTGTAACCAAATTTTAAGAATTGGTGTTAAAAACTAACCTCATCCATTATTCAAGTGGACTATACAGTTAGTAAAAGTGTACAGGGAAATGCCCACCCTCCAAACTACATCCCTCGATGTGTCCCACCTAAATCACTGATTGTCCAAAATATTGGTCCTTGTATATAATGATTTGAGTGGATTTCACATAATCACCAGGGTGGGGCTCCATAGAAATTCAAGTGGACGTCTCTCAACTCTTTTCTTTGGTGTGGCCCATCTGAATAAAAGTCAGCCTGATTTTCTGGACATAGGACAAATGTGTGATAAAATACCTAATGGTCAGAGTGGATTTCACATACACATATGGCGGGCCTTGAAAATAATGACAGGCATCCTACTCTGGCTGTTTGACGAGGTTTTTGGAAGCGGATCCTATTGCAATATGCGCTAAGCCATGATGCATGGATAAAGCCATGATGCATGTGTTTTATCCACTCAATTCACCCCATTTTTCCAACTCAATTGAAGGCATGACCCAAAAATAATCAGGATCCAAAGTTCAAGTGAAGGACACCATAGAAAACAGTGGGAGTTAAAAGCCCACCTTTGAAACCTTTCTAGGCCCACTGAAAACGCGGGACATTGAAGTCTTCTGATGGTCCATCGTGATGTTTATTTGCCATCCAACCTATTCATAAGGTCACACAGACATGGATGAAGGGAAAAACACAAATATGAGCTCGATTAATCACCTAGTAAGTTTTCAACGGTAAACATTCAATTGCCATTATTTGTTGTTATGCCGTCCACTTATAACTTTAGATCTGTAACATTTTTGGGGTCGTGTTCTAAAATAAGTTAGAAAAATGAATAGACTGCCTACATAAAACATATGCAGCATGGTGGGCTCCACAGAGCTTGGGCCACGTGGTGCCATACCGATATCATATCCCTACATCGGGTGCTGCAAGCAATCCGTTTCCTGTATTAAAAAATAAAAACATATGCAGCAGGACGACCACCCAAGCCAAACTTAACTGTGTACCCGAAATCTATTCTGACTATTAAATGTATAATTCTACAATGGGCCTGAGTCTTGAAAATCAGGCTAACCTGTGGTTCAGATGGGCCAAACTAAAAGAAACGGTTGGGATATAAATGTCATTCATTGAGTTTTTACCAGGCCCACCATAATTATCTTGGGACATCCACTCAAATCATTAGATATTAAAAAATCATTTAGAACCAGGTCCAATAAATCAGGATAATCTATTACTCAGGTTGGCCACACCAAGGGAAAGAGTTTAGAGGATAGGCATCACCCTATACACTGTTTTTAACTGTGTGGTCCACTTAAATCAAAGATATAACTTAGCTTTGACCACTTTCCTTAAAAATGAGTCACACACAAGATGGTAGGAGTGAATTTTGGCAATGTCGAGCTGTGTGGGCCCCACCGTGATGCATGTCGACCATCAACACCGTGAATTTGATGGGTACCCTTTAAATTATGGGATATCCCAAAAATCAGCCGTATACGGAACTCAGGTGGGCCATACCATCTAAAATTATGTGAAGACACCGTTAAAACATATAAAAGCACTTGGTGGGGCCCACCTGAGTTTTTCATGCCCCTGAAACTTGGTCTGAACCCTCATTCAAGTGGGACACACATAATGGATGGGCTGAATTGCAAACCACATCTCGGTGGGCTCTCATTGGTGGGCCCTCAAAATGGTTATGAATGTTTTAATGGTGTACGGCCCCTCTCCACTTCTGTATGTGGTGTGGCCCACACAGGTCACGGATTGACTTGATTTTTGGGACCTAGGCCCACGATGGAATGGTGCATCTGACTGATGGTGTAGATGTTTGAAATGCATCACGATGGGGCCCATACAGCTCGACCTCATGGGACGTTAAAATCGGCTCGAGCGCATAGTACCTTTTCCGCACTCGAGCTGACAATAAGCTCCGGTGAGGTCGAGCTGTGTGGCCCCACCATGATGTGTTTCGACCATTTGATAGGTACCCTTTAAGTTATGGGATATCTCAAAAATCAGCCGTATACGGAACTCAGGTAGGCCATACCATCTAAAATTATGTGAAGATACTGTTAAAACATATAAAAGTACTTGGTGCGGCCTACCTGAGTTTTGCATGCGCCTGAAACTTGTTCTGAACCCTCATTCAAGTGGGACACACATAATCGATGGTCTGAATTTGCAAACCACATCTCGGTGGGCCCTCAAAAATGGTTATGAATGTTTTAATGGTGTACGGCCCCTCTCCACTTCTGTATGTGGTGTGGCCCACACAAGTCAAGGATTGACTTGATTTTTGAGACCTAGGCCCATGATGGAATGGTGCATCTTACTGATGGGGTAGATGTCCGAAACGCATCACGGTGGGGCCCACACAGCTCGACCTCATGTGATGGACCTGTGAGCTCGAGCGCATAGTACCTTTTCCCTTTATATATATATATATATATATATATATATATATATATATATATATATATATATATATATATATATATATATATATATATATATAATGCATTCAATGGCTAAAAATGTCCTATGCATGAGGTGCCATTATATGATCAGTTTTTGATAATTAAACGGGTCAGCCCAGGAGCTCGCCTCAACCCATGCAACTCATCCTACTTGCACACCCTCCAAGAATGCTAGGCGGAAATTCACACCAGTAATGATAGAAAATATCTTGATACAAGAAAAGTGGGAAATTTCAATAGATATACGTACCTGAAATTTGGCTCTTCGGAGACTTTTCAGTGGCAAGTCAAATAAAATTAATTAAACGAGGCATCAGGTGGTGCAGTAATTCCAAAAGCTTCATACTGCGTATGTTTATATATGCAGCCCAGATATAGATGTGAAGGCAAGTGTGAGGAAGAAGTGGATGCTTTCATGAAAGGGAAAAGAACAGAGAGAGGCAAATGCCTTGCTTCTATGGGAGGAAAAGGGATGTGCTGTAGCAGAGGAGTTTCTTTCATAGTCAAAAGCAATTTGGGCACTCCGACTTCTTTGTTCGGAAATAGTTATGTGGGGTTCATGGTTGATGTATCTAAGCCATTGATCTGTTGGCCCCCATCATGGATGGACGATTCCCCCAAAATTTACTCATTTGAAAGATTTTAGTCATTAAATCTTTGGCCTTTTCTCAAGTGGATGGGGTTTGTCCATTCATTTCTTTTAACCACATGTTAACATGCTAACAACAAGAAGGCTAGAAGGCTAGAGTCGAACAATTGAGAGGATATATCAGAAATGGTACATCCATGATCTAAGACAACAGATCAATGGCTTGGATACACTAACCATGGGCTCCACATCTACCAACGAAGTTGAGAAACCAATAGGGAACTCAGCCAATTTTCATTCACATCGAATGCAAATAACAATCTAGTATGATTAGGTGTTGTAGTACAGATACTAAGGGCTCGTTTGGCATCTATACTCTAATATAATAAGAGCTAATTTTTTAATAAGAGTTATTTAATAAGTTATTTTTATTTTAGCTCTTGTTTTAAATAAACTTTTTTAGTAAAGTAAGCTTTTCAAAATAAAATAATTTCTTATATGAAATAGGCACATTTGGTAAAACATTTTGATAAGAGCTTTTTCTAAGGATGGTTGATGTCATTTTTAAAGATTATAACAACTTCATTGTAATAATATCCACTACCGTCACTTGGAATCCACATTTGATGTGTCTATCGTGTGGGCCCCGCCTTTGAAGTGGGTTGTCCAACATGTAGGCGCACCTTGTATGTGAATCATCATTCATGTTAGGCTACTTTGGATATGGTTTATCCATCATGTGAGACCTTGGATGTGGACCGTCCATTAGGTAGGGCCTACTTAATGTCGATTGTTAATCACAAGAGGCCACACTTTGATGTGGGTCATCCATCATGTGTAGCCCACTCTATCCATTATGTAGGTTACCTTAATGTGGACCATTCATCATGTAGGGCTCCCTTTGATGTCAACCATCCATCATGTGGGCCCACCTTTAATGTCCACCTCTACGTAGATCGTCCATCAAGTGAGGCCCACTTAAAGTAGAAGCTCCATCATGTCGGGCCCCTCTTTGATGTGGGTCATCCATCATGTGGGGCCCGCCTTTGATGTGAATATGCATTATATGGGCCCACCTTGATGTGGATCATTCATCGTGTGAAGGCACCTTTAATATGGGTCATTCATCATGCAGGCCCATCTTTGATGTCCACCATCCAGCATGTGGGTCCCACCTTTGCAGTGGACCATCCATCATGTGGGGCCCAACCTTTAATATGGGACATTCATCATGTAGGGCAACACTTTGATGTGGGCCATAAATCATGTGCGTCCCACCTTCAATGTCCACTATCAATCATGTGGGTCCCACTTTTGATATGGGCAATCTATCATGCGGGGCCACACTTTGATGTGGGGTATTCATCATGTGAGGCCTACCTTTGATGTGACTCTGCATTATTGTGAATCCACCCTGATGTGGATTATTTATCATGTGGAGCCCACCTTCACTATGTGTTGCTCATCCTGTGGGTCCACCTTAGATTGTAAAGAGAAGATATGAGGGTAATATGAAAATTAATTAAAAAGTTAAAGGGCAAACGTGTTAAAAAATTAACAAAAACTATTTAACCGCATGGACTAAATAAGTTCTAAAAGAAAAAGTGAACTCCTGTAACTTTTTTTCTTTTTTTTTGGTTTAAAAAAATAATAATTTTAGCCTAGCTTCTAAAAGAATAAACTCTAAAATTAGAGTTTTACAAAACATTTTATTTCGAAAATAGGGTCTTTTTTTTTTTTTAGAATAATCAAATAAACTCTTGTTAGTAGATATGCTAAACAACCCTAAGATTCAAAGCAATAGCTCCTTCCACATAACGACGGGAGGAGATTGCCCTCAACACAGGCTCCTAGATATCTATGTACACAGAGGTGCACGGACCCACAGATATGTCCATGACAAATCCACTCTGTCCATAGGGCGTTCAAATAGAAGTTTTGTATCAAGTTGATATTTGTACCAATAGCTTATCTGAGGGTAATAATTATATAAACGGTTTGGATGGCATATACAAATCATGGACTGCCTCAGGAAGGATTCAATGATGGACGCTGTTGTTCTCATTGTTTTGGCTCACCTGAGTTTTGGATCCACATAAATTTTAGAATCATGTACTACTTTAGCCTTCCAAAACAGAAGGATGAAACGAATTCGTCACGGACATCTCTATGGACCCCACACAACCATCAGGATACAGAGGAGTCGGTGGCAATTGGATGAAAGTAGCTCCTACCTGTTACCATTAGGATGTAATTAGGGCCCACTATAATATTTGTAGGAATCAACCTGTGTTTGCTACCAGGGCTAAAAAAACAATGCAAATCTAAAATTCAAGTGAGCCATAAAACAAAAATTGTGGCTACCTAAATGAACTGAAAACACAAAAATTAGCCTAATCCAAAACTTTGATCACCCCACGAATGTTTCAATAGTGAAAGTTTAATACTCTGTTGTACAGCCCACTTGAGTTTTGGATATACATTTTTTTGGCTGATGTCTTGACATGTTCGTAGAAGCAGATGGATGGGATGGATATTTTTATCACGGTTGGCCAGGCCCCACCTAGCTTCCATTGGCTTTCCCGGGCAATTTGCGCAATCTGCATCCTTACCATTGTAATCCTCATTTTGGATGGCAGATGGCAATCATCATCTTTTCGGTGTATGTATGGTTGGCTGTTG
Source organism: Magnolia officinalis (assembly GCA_021015155.1). Taxonomy (NCBI): domain Eukaryota; kingdom Viridiplantae; phylum Streptophyta; class Magnoliopsida; order Magnoliales; family Magnoliaceae; genus Magnolia; species Magnolia officinalis. The sequence continues at coordinate 12,755,565 of JAJHSJ010000011.1, forward strand.
ATGGTTTATAGGTCTTTGTAATCTCGTTCTCCATAATTTTTTAGCTCCGGAATTTCTAAAGTTATAATGGGGAAAATCTTTATAAAAATAAAAGTTTTGTTATAAATTAATAAATGTTTGTGGGTTTTATCGAAGATTTATCAAAAGTGCACGATATTCCAGATCATTCTTTGACTTTTCGTATTTACCCAAACACTCATCTGATGTTACGGCTAGAGAGTGAAAACTCTAATTTACCCGTACATGCACTTAGCGATGGAACCGAAAGCCATGTGAAAGCCTGCCCGGTTGAGAAAGCCAATTAGGCCTTCGCCGGAAGTTATATGTGACCTATCAGGTTATGTTTCTTAAATCTAATTTGATCACCAGTTGTGTGATCTAACCATAGACATAGGTCTCAAAGGCCAGCTCAATATATAATTTATGTAGACCACAAGATTTAAAATAATGTACATATATGATGCCTACCCTCGAAACTATTTCCCTCGTTGTGGCCCACTTGAATCATGGATTTTCCTAAATTTTAGGCCTAAAGACTGAATTTTTTTCATAGCATCTAACAGATTAAATAAATTTCACATAATCATTATAATAGTCCCTATAAAAGTAATAATTATGGAAGTCTCTCTCCAATTGTTTCTTCTGGTAGCCCATTTGCATCATAAGTGAGCCTGATTTTCTGGCAGGAGTGAGATTACACATCTTATTGTCGGAGTGGATTTCAGATACACATCAATGTGGGCTTTGTCAACATACTGAGATGCTGCTCTAACACTTGATTAGGCAACCCATGCATCTTGAATGTAGACCACCGATTTGTCTACTTCTTTGTCATGTGTGGCCCACTTCATCAATGGATACACTACGAAATTCGAGTGGAAAATGGGGATTTTATCAATTTTGGGCTGGGGCAGGATACACCTGGGCTCAACCAAATTTGTGGGCTATCAATTTTAGGCTGAGCCAGGATATGCCTGGGCTCAACCAAATTTGTGGGCTAAATGTTGAGCCTGCTGTTCTAGGTCGGCCCATGCCGTGCTCAAGTCTTCAATCTTACGTGTCTGGGCGGGTTCACAACTAGCCTGGCCTGGCCCAAACGTAGCCCATTGCCTCCCCAGTGAATAAAGTCTTGGACGCATTGCTGTATCGTCATAGCAGTGCGTCAGGACTTTTTTCTTTTCTGTTCTTTTCAGTTTCTCGTATATGGCTGGTTAGTTCTGCTTACAACCTCTGATTGAATGCCGATCAGTCAGTTGGCCTACATTAGGCGTTGGGACATCTTGGTACCGACTACCATCTCAGTACTACCCCCCAGATAGATGGTTTGGATCAAACTGGATCAAACAAGCACCTCAACAGAGAATATTGTTGAATTGGCATTTCAGTTTAAAGCCCATGTTCACAACCCAATCATAAGTTGTATGTGGGCCATTATATTATATGGATTAATGCACGCCATCTATCTAATTTGCCAAGTCATTTTAAAGTATGAGTCCAAAAATGATGCAAATCCAAATCTCCAGTGGACCACACCACAGAAAACAGTGGCAATGAACGCCAACCATGACGAAAACCGTACTAAATGGGTCCTAACTTCATGTGTTTCTTATTATATCTAATTTGATCACCAGTGGTGTAACCAAATTTTAAGAATTGGTGTTAAAAACTAACCTCATCCATTATTCAAGTGGACTATACAGTTAGAAAAAGTGTAGAGGGAAATGCCCACCCTCCAAACTACATCCCTCGATGTGTCCCACCTAAATCACTGATTGTCCAAAATATTGGTCCTTGTATATGATGATTCGAGTGGATTTCACATAATCACCAGGGTGGGGCTCCATAGAAATTCAAGTGGACGTCTCTCAACTCTTTTCTTTGGTGTGGCCCATCTGAATAAAAGTCAGCCTGATTTTCTGGACTAATGTGTGATAAAATACCTAATGGTCAGAGTGGATTTCACATACACATATGGTGGGCCTTGAAAATAATGACAGGCATCCCACTCTGGCTGTTTGACGAGGTTTTTGGAAGCGGATCCTATTGCAATATGCGCTAAGCCATGATGCATGGATAAAGCCATGATGCATGTGTTTTATCCACTCAATTCACCCCATTTTTCCAACTCAATTGAAGGCATGACCCAAAAATAATCAGGATCCAAAGTTCAAGTGAAGGACACCATAGAAAACAGTGGGAGTTAAAAGCCCACCTTTGAAACCTTCCTAGGCCCACTGAAAACAGTGGGACGTTGATGTCTTCTGATGGTCCATCGTGATGTTTTATTTGCCATCCAACCTATTCATAAGGTCACATAGACATGGATGAAGGGAAAAACACAAATATGAGCTCGATTAATCACCTACTAAGTTTTCAACAATAAGCATTCAATTGCCATTATTTGTTGTTGTGCGGTCCACTTATAACTTTAGATCTGTAACATTTTTGGGGTCGTGTTCTAAAATAAGTTAGAAAAATGAATAGACAGCCTACATAAAACATATGCAGCATGGTGGGTTCCACAGAGCTTGGGCCACGTTGTGCCATACCGATATTCATATCCCTACAGCGGGTGCTGCTAGCAATCCGTTTCATGTATTAAAAAATAAAAACATATGCAGCAGGACGGCCACCCAAGCCAAACTTAACTGTGTACCCGAAATCTATTCTGACTATTAAATGTATAATTCTACAATGGGCCTGAGTCTTAAAAATCAGCCTAACCCGTGGTTCAGATGGGCCAAACTAAAAGAAACGGTTGGGATATAAATGTCATTCATTGAGTTTTTACAGGGCCCACCATAATTATCATGTGACATCCACTCAAACCATTAGATGTTAAAAAAGCATTTAGAACCAGGTCCAATAAATCAGGATAATCTATTACTCAAGTTGGCCACACCAAGGGAAAGAGTTTAGAGGATAGGCATCACCCTATGCACTGTTTTCAACTGTGTGGTCCACTTAAATCAAAGATATAACTTAGCTTTGAGCACTTTCCTTAAAAATGAGTCACACACAAGATGGTAGGAGTGAATTTTGGCAATGGGTACATCCCATGCAGCCTGACAAGTTTGGCTGGCAATATTTGGTTGTAACCGAGAATGGGTAGAAACGTCTTTTAATCTTGACCTATGTAGTGGGAAACATTATTTGATAAATATAAAATTTAAAGGCATATTGCAGGAAAATTATTTTTTTTGAAGAATTATGAAATAAAAGTCACTTTCTTTTATAATAACACCTTATTAATAATATTTATATTTTGGTACCTATTTAATTGTTCTTTTAAGTAACTGTATTAATTGGTGGCAGTTTTATCATTTTAGGAAAAATCATACTTTAAAGTCACGGTCGATAGAGAAAACTAATTTAAGTTAACTATTAGACAGTTAATATTTGGTAAATTTTTCTTTAATGTACTAACAATTACTGAAATATATAAGAGATTTGAGATTTGTAGATATTTAAGAGAGATTTCATCACATTCTTTTTAACAAATAAGAAAATATTCCACTATAGTAGGATTATCTAAATACTCTAACAAACCTAAATTATACCCATATACAAATATTTCAGACCCAACTTATTGGACATCAAACCGACCCAGATCCAACCCATACATTGGTGGATTGAATCAAGGGTTGAAACTTAGACATAAACTTATTAAAGGGAAATGATCATCTATAAGGGGCTGCAACACACCTCATACATGCAATTTCCAGCCTTGGATGCATTGAATGGGTGTGCGGGTGTGTGTGTGTATATATATATATATATATATATATATAATGCATTCAATGGCTAAAAATGTCCTATGCATGAGGTGCCTTCCAGGAGCTCGCCTCAACCCATGCAACTCATCCTACTTGCACACCCTCCAAGAATGCTAGGTGGAAATTCACACCAGTAATGATAGAAAATATCTTGATACAAGAAAAGAGGGAAATTTTAATAGATGTACATACCTGAAATTTGGCTCTTCGGTGACTTTTCAGTGGCAAGTCGAATAAAATTAATTAACGAGGCATCAAGTGGTGCAGTAAGTCCAAAAGCTTCATACTGCATATGTTTACATATGCAGCCCAGATATAGATGTGAAGGCAAGTGTGAGGAAGAAATGGATGCTTTCATGAAAGGGAAAAGAAAAGAGAGGCAAATGCCTTGCTTCTATGGGAGGAAAAGGGATGTGCTGTGGCAGAGGAGTTTCTTTCATAGTCAAAAGCAATTTGGGCACTCCGAGTTCTCTGTTTGGAAATAGTTGTGTGGGGTTCATGGTTGATGTATCTAAGCAATTTTATTTTAGCTCTTGTTTTAAATAAGTTTTTTTGGTAAAATAAGGTTTTCAAAATAAAATAATCTCTTATATGAAATAAGCACATTTGGTAAAACATTTCAATAAGAGCTTTTTCTAAGGATTGTTGATGTTATTTTTAAAGATTACAACAACTTCATTGTAATAATATCCACTACCGCCACTTGGAATCCACATTTGATGTGTCTATTGTGTGGGCCCTGCCTTTGAAGTGGGTTGTCCAACATGTGGGGCGCACCTTGTATGTGAATCATCCATCATGTTGGGCTACTTTGGATATGGGCTATCCATCATGCGAGACCGTGGATATGGACCGTCCATTAGGTAGGTGATGTAGAGCGGGTCGCGGACAATTACATGGCAAAGATGGATCAGAAAAGGCTCGGTTGGCGACAGAAGTGATCTGGACCATCAGACCTTCAATCAGACGTATCTCGCAATCTGAGATGAATTAGCCGACGTAAAATATATGCTTTTGGGGTAGAACGAGCTACTTTAGCCAACCAACCTGGTTATGCCGGGTTGCGACGCTCGGAATTGCGAGAAACCCCTGATTCGACGGTCGTTTCCCTATTTCAATTTCGTTTTTACTATAAATAGTAAGTTTTAGTTTGACTATAACTCTTCATCCGTCAGGCTTGAGGAGTTGCGCCCAACGTGAAAAGAGCTTAGAATAATTAGGGGAACGGTTTGGTGAAGCCAAATAGGACACTTACTATTTTTGGCCGAAAACCTTGCGCACTAGTAGACATCACGACCGTCTATAAATAGTAAGTTTACTATTTATAGTAAGTCGCGAATTCTAGGAGTTTTAGTTGTAGTTTACTATTTCCCATTGCTTAGTACCCTTATTTAAAGGGTTGTGAATTCGTTTTTATGCATTCATTAATCTATTTCGAATTTATTAGAATTTATTTCTATTTTTTGCTCTCTTTTCTCGTGGATTCGAGAAAGTCTCTGTGAGGATTCCAGAGAAGTTCCGTGGATTAGGAATAGTTATCCTCTTGAGGAAGACGGTGCTTGACCTCACGTTCTCCCCTGCGTCAGTAGGGCCTACTTAATGTGGATTGTTAATCACAAGAGGCCACACTTTGATGTGGGTCATCCATCATGTGTACCCCACTCTATTCATTATGTAGGTTATCTTAATGTGGACCATTTATCATGTGAGGCCCCCTTCAACATGGATCATTCATCATGTGGGCCCACCTATGATGTCAACTATCCATCATGTGGGCCCACCTTTAATGTCTACCATCAATTATATGGGTCTCACCTCTGATGTGGATCGTCCATCAAGTGAGGCCCACTTAAAGTGGAAGCTCCGTCATGTCGGGCCCCACTTTGATGTGGGTCATCCATCATGTGGGGCCCACCTTTGTGTGAATCTGCATTATGAGCGTGGGCCCACCTTGATGTGGATCATTCATCATGTGAAGGCACCTTTAATATGGGTCATTCATCATGCAGGCCCATCTTGATGTGGGTCTCACCTTTGCCGTGGACCATCCATCATGTGGAGCCCAACCTTTAATATGGGACGTTCATCACACACTTTGATGTGGGTCATACATTATGTACATCCCACCTTCAATGTCCACTATCAATCATGTGGGTCCCACTTTTGATATGGGCAATCTATCATGTGGGGCCACACTTTGATGTGGGGCATTCATCATGTGAGGCCTACCTTTGATGTGACTGCATTATTGTGAATCCACTCGGATGTGGATTATTTATCATGTGGAGCCCACCTTCACTATGGGTTGCTCATCCTGTGGGTCCACCTTAGATAGATTGTAAAGAGAAGATACTATGGTAATATGAAAATTAATTAAAAAGTAGAAGGCAAACGTGTTAAAAAATTAACAAAAACTATTTAACCGCATGGACTAAATAAGTTCTAAAAGAAACAGTGACCTCCTGTAACTTAAATAAATAAATAAATAAAAACACGAAACTTTTAGCCTGGCTTTTAAAAGAATAAACTCTAAAATTAGAGTTTTACCAAACATTTTATTTCGAAAATAGGAGCTTATTTGTTTTAGAATAATCAAATAAACTCTTGTTAGTAGATATGCTAAACAACCTTAAGATTCAAAGCAATAGCTCCTTCCACATAACGAAGGGAGGAGATTGCCCTTGACACAGGCTCCGAGATATCTATGTACACAGGTGTACTGGCCCACATTTATGTCCATGACAAATCCACTCTGTCCATCGGTTTTGAAAGACAATGGTAGGACATGATTCTAAAAATCAGGCAAATCCAAAACTCATGCAGGTTATACCACACAAAATAGTAGAGATTGAATGCCCTAGGTTAATAGAAGTTTTGTATCAAGTTGATATTTGTACCAATAGCTTATCTGAGGGGTAATAATTATATAAACGGTTTGGATGACATATACAAATCAAGGACTGCCTCAGGAAGGATTCAATGATGGACGTTGTTGTTCTCATTGTTTTGGCTCACCTGAGTTTTGGATCCACATGAATTTTAGAATCATGTCCTACTTTAGCCTTCCAAAACAAAAGGATGAAGCGAATTTGTCACGGACATCTCTATGGACCCCACACAACCCTCAGGACACACAGGAGTCCGTGGCAATTGGATGAAAGTAGCTCCTACCTGTTACCATTGGGATGTAATTAGGTCCCACTATAATATTTGTGGGAATCCACCTGTGTTTGCTAGCAGGGCTAAAAAACAATGCAAATCCAAAATTCAAGTGAGCCATAAAACAATAATTGCAGCTAGCTAAATGAACTGAAAACACAAAAATTAGCCTAATCCAAAACTTTCGTCACCCCACGAATGTTTCAATAGTGCAAGTTTAATCCTCTGTTGTACAGCCCACTTGAGTTTTGGATTTACATTTTTTTGGCTGATGTCTTGACATGTTCGTAGAAGCAGATGGATGGGATGGATATTTTTTATCACGGTTTGCCTCACTTAGCTTCCATTGGCTTTCACAGGCAATTTCCGCAATCTGCGTCCTTACCATTGTAATCCTCATTTTGGATGGCGGATGGCAATCATCTTTTGGGTGTATGTACGGTTGGCTGTTGATTGTTTACAGGTTTTTGTAATCTCGTTCTCCATAATTTTTTAGCTCCGGAATTTGGGGAAAATCTTTATAAAAATAAAAGTTTTGTTATAAATTAATAAATGTTTGTGGGTTTTATCAAAGAATTACTGAAAGTGTATTAATAAATGTTTGTGGGTTTTATCAAAGAATTACTGAAAGTGTATGATGGAACACTTTCATATTTACCCAAACACTGATCTGATGTTACGGCTAGAGAGTGAAAACTCTAATTTACCCTTACATGCACTTAACGATGGAACCAAAAGCCATGTGAAAGCCTGCCCAGTTGAGAAAGCCAATTAGGCCTTCGCCGGAAGTTGTATGCGCCCTATCAGGTTATGTTTCTTAAATCCAATTTGATCACCAGTTGTGTGATCTAACCATAGACATAGGTCTCAAAGGCCAGCTCAATACACAATTTATGTAGACCACATAATTTAAATTAATATACATATCTGATGCCTACCCTCGAAACTATTTCCCTCGTTGTGGCCCACTTGAATCATGAATTTTCCTAAAATTTAGGCCTAAAGGCTGAATTTTTTTCGTAGCATCTAGCAGTTTAGATAAATTTCACATAATCATTATAGTAGTCCCTATAAAAATAATAATTATGGAAGTCTCTCTCCAATTGTTTCTTCTAGTAGCCCATTTGCATCATAAGTGAGCCTGATTTTCTGGCAGTAGTGAGATTACACATCTTATTGTGGGAGTGGATTTCAGATACACATCAATATGGGCTTTGTCAACATACTGAGATGCATAGGTCTCTAAGACGAGATTTCCTTCCTATACATATTTTAGAGTTTTTTGGATTCTTAGTACTATGTTAAGGAAAGAAATTTTTATGCATGCATACTCATGCCCACCCTGATCTGTATTTAAAATCCATTCCGAATTGTTAGATGTGTAATTCGTAGTTAGGATCAAGCCCAAAAAATCAAGCTAACCCGTGATTTAGATGGCCCACGCCAAAGGAAATAGTTGGAGAGAGACATCCACCGTTAATTGTTTACAGTGCTCACTGTAGTGATTATGTGAAATCCACTCAAACCATTAGAAGCTGAAAAAATTAAAAAAACAAAAAAAAAAAAAAAAAAAACAGAACCAAACACAAAATTCAGGACACAATTTGGAGGGCGGGCATTGTCTGTATTATTGTTTCAAATTGTATAGCCCATCCAAACACAGATGCAGCTAGTTTTTGAGATCTACACTGAAAATTAGATCGTGCAACTAGTGATTGGATTGGATTTCAGAAACAAATTAAGTTAGGCTCACCTTCTGGTTTTTTCTAAGGCCTAATTAACTTTCCAATGCGGCTGCGTTTCGACTCTGCATGAGTCCTTTGTAAGGATAAATTATGCTTTTCACTCTTTATCCGTACAACATGAGTAATATAAAGATGTTTTCCAATATCATGTAGTTGGAAGAATTTTTGGATAAAAAATTTTAAATTAAAATTTAATAGAGTTTTTTTAATCAGAAATTTAAAATTCCCTCAGCCAAGATACGGTAAATCTGATTTTTTACTTTAATACAATCTGTCATGGCCAAAAACATGTTGTCAGGAGAGTCCATTTGTAACCGAAACCACGGCTCCCACCAAAATTGCATTTGTCTGGCTATGAAACCATGCGAAGCCCTATAGAATTGTGTTTCTGAATTCTACATTGACCATCAGTTGTGTGATCCAATCTTAAGTGCATGTCTTAAAAATCATATGAATCATTGATCCATGTATACCAAACAATTGAAGGTGAACAGGGTGATGCAACTCTACAAACTATTTTACATGGGGACTCAACTGAAAAACAAATTGTCTTCATTTTTGGGTTGGAACCTACATTTTGATGTGGCGTATAATGGTTTTAGTGAATTTTCAGATAATAATTTCCCTGGGCATTATAAAAACTCTACCGTAGATTTCTCATCCAAGAGTTTGCTTTAAGGTGGTCCATCTTAATCACAGATAAGACCCTTTTTTTAAACCTTGGACCTAAGTTGGAATCATACATGGTTAGAGTGAATTTCACAGGCACATTTTAGTATTTCATAATTTTTTTTTTTTTTTAGTTAAAGATAAGAATGAAAATTTCTTTCAACCAGCGTAATGTAAGTGGATGGCTAGATGTGCCCCACCGCTGACTTAGGGTGAAGGCAAATTGGCTAGTGGTCGGTGCTATTTGAGCCCACCATGATATTTGTGTTTCATCCATGCCATTCATCCATTTTTTTTCATATCATTTTATGATATGGGACAGAAAATGGCGTAGATCCAAAATGTCAAGTGGACCAAATCAAAGGAAACGGTGTTCAAAGAATGCCCACCATTAAAAACTTTTCAAGAGTAACAAAAGTTTTAGATCAACTGAATTTTATTTTTTCCCTTTATGAAGATCCATACAACCTAATCAACAGGTTGGATGTGAAATAAACATTGGCCTGGGCCTTAGTAGATTTTTATTAGTGGAAACTCAATCAGTGTAGTTTTCGTGTGGTGTGGTCCACCTTAGATTTAGATATTCATCACTTTTGGAATCAAGCCCAAAAAAGATATTGGAAAATGGATAAAGGGCGTGGATAAATTAATATGGTGGAAAGACTTAAACGATCACTAACCACCTGCCTGGTGTGTTAACATTACCAAGTCCTGTGGGACCATCATCATGAGATATGTGTTATATCCAAATAGTCCGTCTACTTGGCGGGCTCATCCCAAGGCTTTTGTCGAAAAATACAATAGATACAAAGTCTAAGTTTACCATACTGCTAAAAGCAACCGGGATGAATGTCTACCATTATACCCTTTTAGGTGTGGAAAATGTTTGGATCAATGTGATATTTGTTTTTCATATTCGTAGAGGTCTCCATGACCTTATTAACACATTGGATGGAGAATAAATGTTATGGCAGGCCCTATGAATGTTTTAACGGTGAGAATCAATATTCCCAGTACTATTTGTGGTGTGGTTCACTTAAGCTTTATAAGCTAATCATTTTTTCGGATCATGCTTGGAAATTATCTTGCAAAATAGACAGACGGTATGGATATAACAAATATATCATTGTAGTGCCATGTAACTTTGATCTCTCGTACAACTTAGAGCTGAGTGTCACACGTACCCACGCAGCCAGGTCGATGGTATGTGGAGGGCGCGGATTAGCTACTGACAGGTTGAGTAGGGAGACTCTGCTCAAGTGATGTCACCAAGTTCCGTGGGCCCACCATTTATATGTTTTGTATCCACACCGTCCATATATTTGGAGAGATCATATTAAGGTATGATCCAAAGAATTAGTCTGATCCAAAGCTCGAGTGGACCCACACAGAAAATAGTGGAAAGGTTGACGCCCACCGTTAAAAACTTCTAAGGCCGCAACAGTTTTCGATCAAGCTCGTATTTGTGTTTTCCTTTCTTTTATGTATGCGTTAACGCATGAACAGGTTGGATCTCAAATAAACATCACGGCGACCTTAGGAAGGTTTCTACGGTAGGCGTCACTTTCCCCACAGTTTCCAGTGGTGGGGCCACTCCAGCTTTGGGTATGCTTCATTCTTTCGATGATGCCCTAAAATAATCTCTATAAATGGATAGACATACATACATCATAGTGGGCCATATAACTTGATGACCTCCCTTCAGTAGCCAGTCTCGCTACTTACACCGCCCAATCCGCTTCTCTATAATCCTCAACTCTCATGACCCCTGTTTGGGCAGTGGGATTAGAAGGGATTAGGTGGGATGAGATTCATATGATCCTGTGCCAATTCCACTCCAAAGGAGAATGGAAAAGCTTGATATTACATTAAATGTAATAGCAATGGTCCTTGCCAATTTCACTTCAATGTTAGCAAATTGTGTAGGTTCCATCATGATGTGTGGGCTATATCCACACCGTCCACCCATTTATTGAGATTATTTTAGAGCATGTGCCAAAAAATCAGGTAAATCTAAAGCTCAAGTGGACCCAGCATAGAAAGCAACGGGGATTAAATACTTACCGTTGAAAACTTCTTTGGGTCCACGTAAGTTTTGGATCTACCTCATTTTTAGGCTCTTGCCATAAAATGAGGTTACAAAACAATTGAATGGTTTAGATATAATACATGTATGTTATTCTCAGTAATTTCAAATGATGGTGGGTATATTCATTCACTGTACCACCGTATTATCAACAAAGCATAGCATTAATCTTATCTAGAGGTGGGCATCGAGCCGAGTCGAGTCGAGGTGGGCCAAGCTTGGCTTGGCTTGTCCATGATGTACTCGAGTTCGAGCTCGAGCTCGAGCTTGGCCTCGAGCTCAACATTGAAGCTTGGCTTGTTTGCCAAAGCTGTCGAGTCGAGTTCGAGTCGAGCTAGTGGTTCGAGTCGAGTCGAGTTTACCTCGAGTCGAGCTCGAGCTTGTTGGGTGAGAGAGTAATGGATTCTGTTATTGATCATCCTCCATTGATGAAAAATTCAAAAATCTTAAGAGAATCAAAGCAAAACCCAATGAAAAAACCAAACAAAGCTTCGAATCGGATGAGGAAACCTGTAAGAATCGATCTGTTCTTGATCTTCTTCTACCAGCAGAAATTCAAGTACTAGAAAAGAAACAGAGCAGAACACAGATCAAAAATCCAAGTAAAGAGCTCTAGCCAATCAGATCATTGGATTTCCTTGAAGCTCTAACAAATCTGAGAAGAACCCATTTCGAATTTCTTGGGTTTCTCGCCTAAGAAGTAGATCTCAATAGATTGAAATCATACTGTTGTGGAGATGAAATGAAAACTGGTGGTGGTGGTCTGGGCGGGCGTGCGGCTGGTAGTGGGCAAAGAAAGAGAAGAAAGGGAAAAGGAAGGGGGTGCGTGCGGTCGGATAGAGACTCTAGGGTTTGTTTTTTATTTTTTTATTTTTAAGTTTAAACTTAAAACTTATAATAATAATAATAATAATAATAATAATAATAATATAGTATAATATTTAATATATTTATTAATCGAGTCGAGTCAAGCTCGAGTTCGAGCTTCGAGTCGAGTCGAGTTCGAGTTCGAGTCGAGTTGAAATGCCCCTTGGTCGAACTTGACTTGAACTCAACTCGAGCTTCAAATAATTAGCTTGACTTGGCTTGAATAAGCCATTCAAGCCGAGTCAATCTGAGCTGACTCGAGCCGAGTCGAGCGAGCTTTTCGAGCTAGCTTGACTCGTGAACAGCCCTAATCTTATCCCATGGCAACAGGGACAATCTCTGCTATGGGTAATAATTATGTTTTTTTTAATCCCATCCCACCCAATCCCTTCTAATCCCACCGCCCAAACAGACCCATCGATTAGAACCAGAACAATGGATTATCCATTTCCAATGGAAGACGATCTGAACTCCTGGATGATTGTGCCGTACGAGCTTCCTGAAATACTGAAAGAAGGCTGTAGGTAACCATCCGGGCTAGGGCCCTATCCCTTTCCAAATCAAAGACTTCTGCCTTGATTTCCTCGGGAAGAGAGGGTTTCTCTAGGGAAGCTGTCTTCCTTAATTCTGGATGCATAGTTTGAATTTGCTCGTCGAATATTGGCAATAGAAGATGATCCTCATTGGGAAAAGAATTTGAACAGGAACTACAAGAGAAGGGACATTCAATTCCTATTCCCATCCTCTTTTTTATCAACTCCTCTTTGGAATGTAAACTTCATGAAACTCACACAGTAGCTCAAATAGGTATCCTGTTTTGACATTATTTAAGTTCCTTCTAAAGCTTACGTTCCAAACGAATTTAACCCTATTTCCATAATATAATCCCTCCCTTTTGCCCAACATGTCATTCTAAATTTGGATCATCCAAATAAGGTGTGTTTGATTGAAATGCCAAAAGCTGTTTAGTTCTCCAAAATTACTAAACTTTCCTCTTTCACACCCTTCCCTTCTCCCTATTCTAGTATGACAATATGTTTCGTTACAAGTATAGCTGAGTATAGCCTTTGTGATTCCTTTGGAAGAACTAACTTCATTGATTGATGCACCTACCCTTATTATCACATTTTAGATTTTACTATACATCAAATGGACATGCTTCCTTAGAAGCAAATCATGTTTTCATATGAACAGAGTACCAATATTATTAAAACTATTACAGATATGATACTTTTGAGTCCTAGTTGCAGGAACCTTCTACTAAGCTTCCACTTCTTCAAACTGACACTCCCACTCCTAATCCCACTGCCTAGGTTTTTGCACCTGCTAACATTTTGGAAAAAAAAAACACTTTCTTGTTGTAGCACCTGAATTAAGGAATCCCAAAACGGTTATGTAATGGCCATTATGTAATGGTAATGGTAGTTAACTGCTATGTGTTATAGGGTCATAATGGCCGTAACAGCTATTATGGAAAAATCGACCTGTAACAGCCGTACCGTAACAGTTATTATAGAAAAATGTACATGTAACGGCGTAATGGTCCATTAAGGGTAACAATAGGAGATTGGGGCATTCACAGCATTCTGGATGAATTTTGAAATGGATTCAATATTTATAGCAAACAATCAAGGGAACAGGGATCACCTTGCATGATACTGTGGCTCCCCTTGAAGAAACCTTTTGAAGTTCTGTTGATGAGAATAGAAAACGAGGGGTTCAAGATATAGGCTTTGATCATGGCCCAACAGGTAAATCAGGAACTCCCAATTGATGCAATCATATGCCTTTTTCCAGGGGCAATGCCCTAGAAAGAAGATTAGTCACCACTCTCTCCAATTAAACATGTCTAAATTGGATTGGTTGAACAAAAGAAAGTGTGAAGTGGAAATTGGAAAATATAATTCTAAGAACAGAAAATTTGTAACCAAGTAGAATTTCAGTAGAGAAAACATGTGATTTTCTGAAGTTGACTCAACCAAGTTGCTCCTGTTTACCAAAATCTTTTGAATATCCAGTTCAAAATAGTCTTAAAAAATAAAATAAAATAAAAATAAAAAGAAAAACAACAACAACAATTGAGGATGAGTTAACAAGTGTATGCCCTTGTTTTAAAGTAAATTTGGGATGCCTAACTATAAACTTTATTCATAACCAATTGAAGTGAACAAAATGATAGCCATCAGCAAAAGGGCTTTGATCAATTGTTATAACCGAATGTTAATATTCTTTGGGGCCAGTTTATGCATCAACCTTGAACTAATCTCCTTCATTGTAAGTGTTAATAGACTTTGGTGCATCTTGGTACTGCATCCTGATGCACTCGGACCCTCTAATTCCTGCTTTTTCTTGGCCCCATTTGGGACTAAATTCACCTTTCTTAGTACATCTTTGTTACATATTTTGACTTTGAAGTTATTGTATCAAATGACAAATCTTCTATTACAAATTTACAACTGAATGATTATAATAGTTGGTAGACTCTTGGTTGGATTTCTGCTGACTGCTATGCTGGTGAAGGATAAGAATTTGGTGCTGCTAGACTCTTGTCGAGAAGTTTTTGGAGGGACTGGTGCATACGATAAACCGAGGGCAGACACTTAAAAATTTGAGGTCTCACTTTGAGACAATGAAAACCTACATGGAAGATGCTGAAGATCAAGGAAAATAAAGGGGAGACGGTAATTTAAATTAGAATGGATCTGAAGATCAAAGAAGTGAATGGGAATGAAAGACAATTCCAGTGAGGAGGAAGATTGAATAGGTTGTCTGGTGTGATTCCTATACCTTATTTGTCTTCAACATCAATTTTGATGGTAGTTGATGTGGTCCTCTGCCTGAAGAATTTTAGCACATCTCTGAAGTTATAAAGTTGGAATATTTCTGAATTTTAGGATGTGGTCTTGTTTGTGGTTATTGTGGATGCCTTAAGCAAAATGTTGGATTAGGGGCTTCCGTGGGGCTCATTGATGGATTCTGAGGGGGATAAAGGAGACTTTTAAGTGTCCCATCTCCATTTTACCAATGATAGAAACCTATTCTGGGATGTGGAGGCGTCGAAGGTGGACAATCTTAGGAAGATTATTTGTTGCTTTGAAGTAGTGCAGGCTTAAAGGTGAATACTCTAGAAGAGTGAAATGTTGGGTGTTGACATTCTTAAGGTGGAAGTCTAGGACCTTGTGTAGGTGTTTTGGTGTAAGGAAGGATTGTTTCCTTCTTCGTACTTGGGGCTCTTGTTTTGTATTGGTAAGCTTGCGAAGCATTTGTGAGACAAGGTGATGAAGAAAAAGGAGAGGAAATTGTCGTCATGGAAACACAAACGCTTCTCTGGCTCTTTTTTTTTTTTTGGGGGGGGGGGGTGGCAAGAATTTGTAGGAAGAGGAGAAAGAGTTCATTGGCTTATCTTAACGGCTCTTGGGCATATTGATTTCTTCTACAGATTTAGATTCATTGGTGTGGGTCAAAGGGTCAAAGATAAAACCGAGCAATTTACAGTTTAGTGCTTTATAGCCTTCTCATTGGGTCTCCATCCAATAAGGAAGCAGCTCATTTGGTCTTCTGGAACCCCCCAAGGTAGCGGCGTTGGTTTAGTGGGTGGGGGTGGAACAAGATGCTAATGATTAATAATCTTCATAGGATAGGAATGGTGTTAACTAATATTTGCTTGCTATGCATGCGTTGCAAGGAGTCGGTCGATCATATCTTATTCATTGCATCTTCGTGAGGGAAGTGTGGGAAAGATTATTGGGTATTTTTGGGATGGCCTGGGTGATACCAAAATCAATTAAGGGCTTTCTACAGTCTTGGCATGGGGTCAGTGTTGGCAATAGAGGAAGTAGATTATGGAGATTGATTCTAATGGCCGATTTGTGGGCCTCATGGCGAAGAGGAGCAACTGCTGCTTCTACAATCTTTGTTGGGTAGCATCAGAGGTGTTTAGGTGGGCTGAGTTGAATGAAATGGAGTGGGCTTCAATCTCAATTGTTGTAGACGATTGTGATCTATCTTGCATTTCTTGGGCTTCTTTGTACTTCTTTTGGCTGTTTTAGCTCTTATCAATAAAATCATATCTTTTTTATTTAAAAAAAAGTTTTAATCCTAGAAATCGCAAAGTGTTGAATGTGAGTTTTATATTTGTCAGGTTCAGATATGCCGATTCAGATTAAAAGATTATGTTTTGAACAGTTGGAAGTTTGGCGTCTAGAAACTTGTTTTTCATTTTGCGGCCAAAACAGGAGTGATTTCAGGAGGGATCGGGATTAGGAGCATAAGGAAAATCACAGAGTGAGGACGGAGGTCGAAGCTATGGATCTTTTGTCCTTTAGGGGACCAAGCTTCAAATATATCACCAAAATGCAAAGATAGGAGAAAGCAAAAGCTCAGAAAGAAGCTATTGATGGCAGACTAAGAGGGAGCTGTTGAAGATTTGTTTGAAGGTTAGTGTTGATTTCAAAGTCTACTCCTTAGAAGATGTTTCTGCATGGGTAACTTCATGATGTTGCTGGGTGGAGTTACAAAAATGACTTGGTGCTCTGTGTTGTTACTTCTATCGTCAAAATGGTGGTAGATATAGTTCTCAGTTGGTGGTAAGAAAGAGGGACTGTTATGGAGCATCATCTATTGAATGCCTTTTTTGGTTCCTCTAAAGCAATCATGTGGCATAGGATATGGGGTATCACGTTGATGGTACAGGAGGAGGGGGAAGAAGGTTGGAAAAGAAATTGCCACTCCTTGACAGAAAAAATGGAGCCCACCATGTCTGTAGCTTGAATGTAATTTACTAATTTGATATAATGCATCTGTAGCTTGAATGGAAAAGGTAAAAGAGTTGTGCTTGTAGGCTATTTAGACATGCCTTTTCTTTTTCTAACTTGCTATTAATTATCCTTTTTATTTGATGTCTAACAGCTCTTCTCAGCTGTATATATTCCAAGGACCATCTGAGTTGATGCCACTTGTAAGTCTGAGGATATCACTGTTCATTTTCTATGAAGATATAGTTGATATTTGGTGTATAAGGGCATAATAAATGAGTTACACGAGCTTGCATGCAGCTTCATTGGATATTCTACCTGTAATCGTGATTTGAATTTTTTAAGTTCTTTTGGGGATGTGTGCTGGTGCTTGAAGGGAAGAAATTGGTTTCTTTTTTTTTCATTCTTGTTTCTTTTTCATTTTCTTCTCAAAATACAATGCCACCACCTACTCTGGAATATCGTATTTTGTTTTGAAGTTGAAGGGGTACAGGTTACGGATTGTGGTTTTGCCGAAAACCCTTTCATTTTTTCACCTATTTGAGGATTTTTGGGAGTGCTCATTTTCTCTAATTGTGATTGTTAGTCAAGGAAGTGGAAACTTTTGTCTGTATAGTTATGATTTTTACACTTGTATGCTATTTGTTTTTTTGCTATTCTTATGTTTTATACAAGAAGAAAGAAAAGTAAATGTAGTTACAACAATGGCTCGGAACAAAAGCCAAGGGCTGAAGACAAGCTCAAAGAAAAGAAAAGAAAAGAAACCAAAAGGCTACAAAGGACACCACCAGACTTGAAAAGGATTCTATCTTCTTGTGATTCAAGATTGCCGTACTGTCCTCCATCTCACCTTTATCTTTGAACTATTTGCCCTGATCATTGTGGTGTGTTATATCATTCGTCTCTATGTTAGTTTTGACTACGTGTCAAAGCCTGCCGACTTGACTGCCAATCCATCTATTGATATTTGCATCAATGCATCTGCGAATCGATGATTTGATCTGTTCATGGATTTATCTCTAGATCCCTTCATCAAATTCCGATATTTCTAGATCCCTTGATCAAATTCTGATTGATCTGCAATCCATCATATCTGCCATCTTTTTTCATCATTGTTATTTGTGATATCTTGTTCAAGTACTTTTTCCTGGGGATTTTCAAGTTGTTCTTTCTTTTCAAGAATCTCAGAATCTCCAAGGGCTATCAACATGTCAGGCTTGGGTTACGTCAGGCTCAGATTTAGAACTTTTCTGAAAAGATCTTCACTAAAATCTCATTTCCGAAAGTGTTATTTACAATAAACAAGTTCCCAAGGGCATGAAACTTTCTTTGAAACGAAAATTGACAAGAACTGTGTAGAAAGAAAAGCAAATAGATGCAAACTTTGTATGAATTGAAATTATATCTGATGTGACAGTATAGAAGAACATATGCAGTGCTTAGATAAATGAAAGTCTGAATGCAAGCAATTAGTGTACTGTTATTTCGAAGAAACTTTCAAGTGTGTTTTTCATTCGAGGCCAGAGTTGCTGTTCAAAATTAGTTTATATATGTGGGGTTCATGGTTGATCTATCCGAGCCATTGATTTGTCGGCCCCCATCGTGGATGAACAATTCCCCCAAAATCTCTCAAATGCATTAACGATGTATTTGCATTCTAACAATAGGAAGGTTAGAGTTGATCAATTGGGAGGTGGGAATGTTCCATCCATGCATCACCTCTTGTGGGACAATCCCATCTCTCTTCAGGATCAGATCAGTATCACCGAGATTGGAACAAGAAGGCTTTTGGGAACGTCTTCCAAAATGTTAAACAGGAAGAAGATGCAATCACCTCAGCGGAACAGGCCCTTCTCTCTTCAAGATCAGATCAGCATCACCTCTTGTTGAAAGACGCCATAGCTCCCCTGGGAAAAACCCTCTTACAAAAAGAGATTTATTGGAAGCAAAAATCCCGCAACGAGTGGCTTCAGGAGGGTGACGGCAACACGAAAATTTTCCTCCATTTAGTTATGGAAAGAAGACCAAGCGACGATATGCCAAATCAAGTTAGAGTCAGGTATCATCCTCTCATCCCCGGATGAAATTGAATCAGAAGTGGTTCACTATTTCAAAGATTTTTTACTCAGCTGATAGTAAGCCTTGGTCATGGGAAATAGTGGAATCTATCCCACGATTAGTCATGGATCTAGACAACGAGGAGCTTAAACGGATCCCAAACTTGGAGGAAGTTAACGCAGCCGGTTTTAGTATTCCAGGAGATAGTGCTTCCTGTTCGGATGGCTACACGGGCAGTTTCTTTACCCTATGCTAGGAAATAGTTGGAGCAGATGTTCATGCGGTAGTCTGTGATTTTTTCGCAGGAAGTTTATTCCTAAGAAGCTTAGGCAACACGCTTATCTGCCTCATCCCATAGATCCCAAACCCTACCAAACTCTCAGAGTACAGACCGATAAGTCTATGCAATTGCCTCTACAAACTCATATCCAAAGTCATAGTGACCAGGCTAGCTTTGAACCTCCCTAAACTGACATCAGAAGAGCAAGGCGACTTCGTTCAAGGCCGAAATATATCAGAACATATTGCTCTAGCTGATGAATTGTTGGTAGAAGTGGACAGAAAGATTAGAGGAGGGAATGTTATTATCAAGCTAGATATGCAGTAGGCATATGATAGAATGGAGTAGAATTTGTTAATTGCGTTCTTCTCCAGTTTGGATTCGCAAGTGACTGGTTAGCTACGGCGGAAGGGTGCTGGAAAGACATGTGGCTCTCAACATTAGTAAATGGCAAAATGGCAGGCTTTTTTCAACCTTTACGAGGTCTTTGACAACGAGGCCCTCTTTCTCTGACAATTTTCATCCTAGTGTCGGAGGTCCTGAGCAGGGGACTCCATCGTCTTTTCCAACAAGGTATTTGCTCTCCTTTTCATGTTCCTCGCTCGTGCCCCTTGATTTCTAACCTTTTATTTGCAGACGACACGATTGTATTTATTAATGAAGGTAAAGCATCTATTCAGAATCTCATATGCTTTCTTAAGAAGTACGAGGCTACCTCAGGCCAATGGATCAACTCTAGGAAAAGCTGCTACATTGTCTCGAAAAAAGGCCGCACAATCCTGAATTCATACAATCACCCATCTTGCCGGCTTTAGGCAAGATAAGCTTCCCATCATGTACCTTGGAGTCCCTATTTCGAATAAAAGGCTAAAAGCTCTCAATTTCCATCATCTCACGCACAAAAGCTTATAGGAAAACAACGGGATGGAAATCAAGAACATTGGCTCAAGCCGGGAGGATTGTGCTAATTAAACATGTGCTTTCAAGTCAACCCATCCACACTCTAGCAACAACCAACATTCTAGCCTCCATATGCAAAGAAATGGAAACTATGTTCGTCATTGTTGTCAAATGCGATCGCATATGCGTATATGCGATCGCATATGCGCATACTGTTTATAAAATCACATATACCATCATGGCATATGCGATCCTGGCAAGTATGCCATGGCATACTTTTATATGCGACCAATACGCAATCGCATATGCGAGTATGTGATCGCATACTGCATATGCGATCGCATATTTCCCAATAGCCAAGAGTGGAAGAAATTTTTTTATTTTTTATTTTTTCAATTTGGAGAGCTTTTGCCTATAAATAGGCACTCATATCCCCTCCATTTTCACTATTCTTTACTCCAAAGCTCGAAATCTCTTACTTTTTTTCTCTTAAACCTCTCTCTCTTACTCTAATTTCTCTACAATTATTTCAATTATGTTTATTTTTTGTATTTTATAAGTTGTGCTTACTTTTTGTGAATTAAGTTGTAAGTTATAAATTGTAAGTTGTTTCAAGTTATCCATTTATCAGTAAAATTTCTTTGTTCGAAGTTTATAATAATTAGTTATCTTTTAATGTAGCTTGTTCATTGTTTTGTTAAAATTTATATAATATAATATAAGTAACTAAATATCAAACTTAATGAAACACTCAAACTATAATGAAATAAGTAAAATAACCCAATCCAATCATGTGTACTAATCAGACAAGTTTTTCTCTATTTTTTTTTTTTTTTTTAAGAATTTTTTCAAAAAATTTTTTTTACCTTTTTTTTTTTCAAATTATTATTATTATTTTTTAAAAATATGCCACGCATATGCAATTGTGCGATCGCATATGCGAATTGATAACATTGATGTTCGTAGACTTTATGTGGGGAGAGATAGACAATAAAAAGAAACATCACTGGGTTAGCTGGAGCAGGATATGCTACCCAAAAAAAAGGTGGCTTGGGCGTCAGGAGGCTCTGAGAGGTCATGGCAAGCTTCCGCATGAAAATGTGCTTCTCTGCTCTCAAAGGGCAGTCCTTGTGGGCAAAAATTATCGAAGTTAAATACTTCTCCCGTTTCATTCCAAACCCCACCTCGGCCATGCGCTTCGGATCCAAGGTATGGAAGTCTATTGCTAGATACCTTCTGTTGATGCCGAAATCTGGTCGTGCTGCCTCACCTCCTGGTAGCCAGAGTATCTGCAATTTACTGAAGAACAAGAGAAGACATAGGGGGCGCCAGTTAAGGCCGGGAACCTTCCGATGCCTTAGTCATGATATGGACTTACAATAGGCGTAATAGAATCAGAGTATTTGTTGTATCTTTTACTGTAGATGAGGCCTTTATTTATAGCCTTTGGTCTCAAAGACGCATATGGTAATAACTCTTGGATGGTGATTGTGTATTATAGAAGAGATCTTCCTCCAGACGTGTTGTGATTGACTTCCTAAGATCCTCGACGAATATCTCAGAGGATAATCCTATCTTTATATATTGTAAGTGTATTTGTATTCTGAGGTAGTGGTCGATATCCGAGGTCGAGGTTTTTGGTCAAGGCCGAACTCCGACGTCGAGGTCTTTGGCTAAGGCCAACCTCCGAGGTCGAGGTCATCCCTTGAGACAGTGGTCGGTACCACCTTGGGTCGGCCTCCAAGGCCGAGGTCGGTATCCAAGGCCTGTCATTGAGGCCGAGGTAGAAAATAGTTGATACTAAAGGTCAATGTGATTTTCCGGACCTCAAGCAATCCATAGTCATCCGGTCTGGCTGCTCCGCTCATCTGTCTCATACATCTGATCAGTTCATTTTTACCCATAATACCTTCCATTCACTATCCGCAGCTCCAGGTGGATGATCGGCAAAGGAGAGGTAAACCTCTGGAGGGAAAACTGACTAGGAAATGGGCTACTTGCATAAGTGGATGGCGTTAGAGTTACAGTTGAAATGATGTCCTTGAAGGTAAAAGACCTTCTCACTCCTAACGGATGGAATTTAGCCCTGTTAGCAGAACATGTGTGTTCCCATCTTCTTGCTAGGATGGCAATGAGCTAGATAAGCATAGCAGATGACGAAGATGAGCTGATTTGAACATCATTTCCATCACAAAAATTCACTATTAAATCAGCATGGAACGTCTTATGTAGTAGAAGTCATAACCAGGATTGGGCAAAATGGGGGTGGCACATGCTTATCCCGTCGAAAATATCCATGCTGGCATGGAAGGCGTTGAAAAGAGCGATCCCAGTCGAAAAGGTGGTGTGCAACGCCTTGGTGTTCACACATTCTCAAAATGTGTATGCTATGAGTTGCACTATGGGCAACCCTCTCAGGGAATCCAACCATCCTCCTCTTTACCAGTCACGGAGCAGCATAACAACTTTGATGTTGTTCGCGTCATCCCCGTTCCAACACGCAGAGCGGACAACACCTCTGAAGGAGTCAACAAAGAAACACAACTCATCCCAGTTGCGCCTTGATGCAGGACAACCCTAATTATGATGCATGCTCATGAACATAATTAAACAACGGAAATAAAAGGAATAAATGATCTAAAATTCTAGTAGTAATCATCATAATTGAGAAAATCATAAAGGAAACATGCAATGGAGCGGGCCATCATCACAACCATGGAGTATGGCATTCAATTATTACTTAGGTTGGATCCGGCGAGGGATGAGACCTCCCGATCTTGCATGGTCACACCCAATCGATCAATGAAGATCACTAGTCCGAAGAACCAAGAAGTTTCTCGGATTAGGGATTTGAGAATTTGGGGGTTTAGGGTTTAGATCGGTTCTCAAGATTTTGATCGAAGAATGAATCGCCAAAACTGAAAAATAGAAAGAAGGAAATAATTACCTTGAAGAAGTTGGAGGAGCACAAGAAGAAATTAGAAGAGGAAGATCAAGGGAAGAGAAGAAGCACCATTAGAGAGAAGAGAGGAAGGAGGCAACCAAAGGGTTTGCTTTTCATTAATCAATAGTTGAAATTCGTATCTAGGGCTTTAACCCACTTAAATAAGCAAATAGAGACATAAAAGTACTAAAATACTCCTAGAATAAGCAAGTAAAGATATAACATTACTAAAAGATCCCTAATAAAGACATAAAATTACTAAAAGACCCCTAACTAAGCAAAAACGCGCAAATAACATAAGTGCGGGAAAGTTCGGGCTCTCGGTCTTCTTTTTCCAATCTTCCTTCACATGTGTCTTCCCTGAGTGGGGTCTTCTATATGTCCAATCACATGTGAAAGGTCTTCAGCTCCTCAATAGTCGCTTATCCACAAGGACGGCACTTGTGGTTGATGCTTTCTTCGTTGGTACACCTTGAATGCGCTTGTGTCCGCATCAATTCCCCTCGGGTGAGAAAAACTCGACTCCAACGAGTTGAAACTTTTGTAGCGCTCTAGCAGATCTGGATCAATACCCTGGAATGCGTCGCCCGACAGCCACGTAGATTCAGATAATGGTTTGTTCTTCCACTTGACAAGATACCTTTGGAAACCTCCATCTCTCGTGGATAATATCTCGTCATCCAAGATTTCCTCAATTTCTTCTTTATGGGTAATGGGTGGAGGAAGTGGTGGAAGGGGTTGAGTAGCAAACTCAGAAAAAGGCCATGAAAGGGACGATGTATCAACAATGGGAGTATGGGTACGGACTAGATCTTCCACATTAAAAGTTGGATTATTGCTCATTTCAGGTGGAAGGTCAATCCGATACGCGTTGGACCCATCCTTTTGTAATATCTTGAATGGTCCAGCACTACGCGCTTGTAATTTTTTAGCAGATCCTTGAGGGAATCGCTCTGGCCTTATTCGCACCATTACATAGTCTCCTTCTTGAAATTCTTGCATTCTACGATGAGAATCAGCTGAAACTTTATAATCATCATTGCTCTTATTTAACCGCTGTCTAATATGTGTATGCAAATCATGAATATGGCGTGCAAATGCATCGGCCGACTCAGAAGACCTTTGGGTAACAGACATGGGTAAGAGATCTATGGGCATTCTAGGTTTATAACCACTTACAATTTCAAAAGGACTCAACCCTGTAGATCTATTAACTGACCCATTATAAGCAAGTTCAGCAGTTGGTAAAATTAGGTCCCAAGTCTTAACATGTTCACCCACTAGACAACGTAGAAGATTTCCAAGGCTACGGTTTACCACTTCAGTTTGACCATCTGTTTGTGGGTAGTAAGCAGTAAAAAATTGCAAACGAGTTCCCATAATGTGCCACAGTGTCTTCCAAAAATAGCTAGTAAATCGAACATCACGATCAGACACTATGGTTTTAGATAACCCATGGAGACGCACCACATCATCAAAAAAGACGAGCAACATGAGACGCATCCGACGTCTTCGAACATGGGAGGAAATGCGCCATTTTAGAAAAACGGTCCACAACGACAAAAACGGAATCGTGCTTTTTTATAGTCTTGGGAAGCCCAAGCACGAAGTCCATACTAATGTCCTGCCACGGAGCATGTGGCACTGGCAATGGCATGTACAGCCCGGTATTTTGCTTTCTTTGCTTTGCCAGCTGACATGTTCGACACTGCCCTAAAACTTTGGCTACGTCTCGCTTGAGGCTTGGCCAATAGAAACGATCTTCGACGAAGGCAATGGTCTTATCATGACCAAAATGGCCAGCTATCCCTCCTGAATGAAGCTCCCAGATGAGGAATTCATGAAGGGACATACGGGGAATACAAAGTCTGTCTCCCTTGAAAAGAAAACCATCTTTAAGAACATATTCACCCATAATATGCTGGTCACTAGAGAGCGACGCGTAAGTACCCCCAAAATCAGGACATATGGGGTATTCATCTTTCAGTTGCTCAAATCCGACTACCTCTACACTCAAAGAGTTGAGCAACGCGACTCTCCTACTAAGGGCATCCGCTGGTTTGTTTTCAACCCCGGCCTTGTGTTTCAAAACAAACGAATATTCCTGAAGAAACGCTACCCACTTGGCATGCCTTGGGTTGAGTTTCTTCTGAGAATGCAAGTATCTCAAAGCCTCATGGTCAGAAAACAAAACGAATTCTTGCGGTAGGAGATAGTGTCGCCAATGTCTCAGGGATTGCACTACTGCATAAAATTCTTTGTCGTAAGTGGAGTATTTTTGTTTTGCCTCATTCAGTTTCTCACTGAAATAGGCCACTGGGTGTCCTTCTTGACTCAACACTCCACCTATACCGACACCAGACGCATCACACTGCTACTTCAAAGACTTTAGAAAAGTCAGGTAGACGCATGACAGGAGCTTCCACCATCTTGCCCTTAATTTCTTTAAAAGCCTTGACTGCGGCTTTAGACCACACGAACTCTCCTTTTTCATGCACTCGGTAATGGGCGCTATGATCGTGCTAAAACCCCTAATGAACCGACGATAAAAAGTTGCTAGGCCGTGAAAGCTTCGCACCTCATGAATGTTCCTTGGTTCTGGCCACTCAACTATGGCCCTGACTTTTTCAGGGTCTGCGCGCATCCCTTCAGATGACACTATAAATCCTAAGAACACAACTTGACTAGACATGAATGCACATTTCTTAAGATTAGCGTACAATTTTTCCTTCCTAAGGACACTACAGACCTTCTTTAAATGTTCAAGGTGTGATTCCTTAGTGGTACTATAAATAAGAATATTGTCAAAGTAAGCCACTAGGAATTTTTTCATGAACGGCCCCAAAGTTTGTGTCATCACCCGCATGAAAGTACTGGGTGCGTTAGTCAAGCCGAAGGGCATGACCAACCACTCATACAGCCCATCTTTCGTCTTAAACGCCGTCTTCCACTCATCTCCTGGGCGTATACGGATTTGGTGATATCCACTCTTGAGGTCTATCTTAGAGAATATAGTGGACCTGACCATCATGTCAAGCATATCATCAAGTCTAGGTATAGGAAACCTATACTTAACAGTAATTTTGTTTATGGCACGGCTGTCCACACACATG
Organism: Magnolia officinalis; assembly: GCA_021015155.1. NCBI lineage: Eukaryota > Viridiplantae > Streptophyta > Magnoliopsida > Magnoliales > Magnoliaceae > Magnolia > Magnolia officinalis. The sequence continues at coordinate 12,781,916 of JAJHSJ010000011.1, forward strand.
CGCCACGTGCCGTCTTTCTTTGGCGTCAACAATGCAGGCACGACACACGGGCTCATACTCTCTTGGATGAAACCCTTTTGCAGAAGCTCATCAACTTGCTTCTTCAACTCTGCATGCTCTGCAGGGTTCATCCCGTAGTGAGGAAGGTTGGTAAAGTAGACCCTGGGACAAGATCAATGGCATGCTGTATGTCCCTCATAGGTGGCAACTCATTCGGTAAGTCTTCAGGAAATACATCACTGTATTCCTTCAGGACCGAGGTCACCTCACGGGGCAACTCTAATGGAACCTCAAGTGTAATCTCTCTAGCCACAATGACATACACTATAGAATCCTCCTTAGCCTCTTTTTCAAACTCTCTTGCGCTGATTATATGTAGAGACTTAGGTTTGGATTTTTCCATTCCTCTAGGCTCACTTGCCTTCTCATCCTTCTTCTTCCCTAGTGTATTCTTAGGTGGCATGGGATTAAGTTTGATCTTTTTACCGTTATACATAAAAGTACACGCATTCGAACGGCCAAAGATCGTGACATCATTATCGAATAGCCACGGTCTACCTAGGATAACATGTCCCACATCCATCGGTAAAACATCACACCACAGGGACTCTTTGTATGACCCAAACTCGATGGGGACTAGACATTGCTGGGTGTAACAGGTAGGGATGTCTTGTCAACCCAAGAAACTTTATACGGGTCTGGATGAGGTGTGGATTTCAGTTTTAAGCGATCTAAGGTGCTAGTGGAAATCACATTCTGACAACTTCCACTGTCCACTATCACCTTACAATTCTTTTCACTACACTTGGCAATAGTGTAGAAGATATTGCTTCGACGCCAGTCAACACTACTTCTAGACTGAGCTAGCACACGCCTGACTACTGCAAGCGTTGCTTCTCCATCTTCTTCATCAGTAAGTCCTCCTTCAGGGTGATACTCTTCAACTTCATAGTCACCTTGGTCATCTCCACCCTCGTGGGACTCGCCTATAACTAAGGTTCTCCCACGGCTCTTCGTAGGACACTGATTAGATATGTGACCAAGATTGCCACACTCATAGCACCTCACTTGGCTCATGTTACTAGGACTGGCACCAAGAACCCCTTTGCCCTTGTCCTCCCTAGGCCTAGGCGGAATGGTCGCCTGTGCCCTAGGTTGACTACCAATATTAGGTCTAGTTCCCTGGGAACTAGATCTAGCACTGGAGTCTCGGGACTCAAAACGACGAACGACAGGAGCCTTCAGATATTGCTCCAACTCCTGCACAACTTGATATGCTTCATCCAAGTCCGTTAAGGGCCGAGTCATAAGCTCGCGCTGAAGATCCGCACAAAGGCCCGTCTTGAAACGCGAGAGCGTTACTAGAGGGTCTTCTCGGATATCACATCGCATCATATACTCTTCAAATTTAGCGATGTAGTCAGCGATAGACATTGACCCTTGGCGTAAGGATTGCCATTGGTCAAGGAGCTTCTGACGGTATGAGAGAGGAAGGTACTTCTCCTTCAACTTCTCTTTCATCTCATACCAATGTGTGATAGGGGCTCTACCAACTCTCTCTATCCTACGCTCGGTGTTGGTCCAGAAGAGCTTGGCTTGACCCACAAGCTTCATCTTAGCAAACCGCATTTGACGGTTTTCCGACATGCCATACACCATGCAGTCCATGTCAGCAACCCAGTCAAGGAATGCCTTGGGATCCATGCGCCCATCAAAACTCGGGGCCTCAACTCTCACACTCTTCATCGCATGCTCATCTGGATCATAGCGGTCTTGATGATCACATGTGGCTCGTGCCTCTCGCACCACACCACGACCATTACCACGATCTCTATCCTCACTACCACCACGTGTGGCAGCGCGTTCTTCAATGATTCCTTCCACTTGGGAGTACACATCATACCCTACAGCGGGGTTTTCCTTTTGGGATGACTCTAGTTGCTCGACCTTAGTCATGGTAGTGGTAATTTGGTTCTCAAGGTGGGCAAACTCACGCTTTTGACCCGCTTCTAGGGCGGTTATCTTTTGTATCAATTGAGCAAGTTGCTCAGATAACTGCTCGTTATTCATGGTAGGTTGAAGTTCGAAACCTTTACCTCTTATCGCGGGCATACAATGAAGACTTGAACCAAACTCTACCCAACTAGACTACTAGGTGTGATGACTTTCAAGATGAATGCGATGAATGCAAAACTACTATGAACTGACACAATTAAGTTAAAATAGGAAACAACTCAAATCTGAAATTTTTTCCAGATTAGGAACTTTCTAAAATTGATAACTTTCTAAATCTGGAAACTTTTTAAATCTGGAAAGTTTCTAAATCTGGAAACTTTCTAAATTTGGAAATCTGGAAAGTTTCTAAAATTGGAAACTTTCTAAATCTGGAAAGTTTCTAAATCTGGAGACTTTCTAAATCTGGAAATCTGGAAAGTTTCTAAAATTGAAAACTTTCTAAATCTGGAACTTTCCAAAATTAAACCTAAAAATCAAAACCCTAATTTGATAACTCGATCTAGACAAAAACCATGCAAGCCTATGCTCTGATACCAAATTTGACGCAGGACAACCCTAATTATGATGCATGCTCATGAACATAATTAAACAGCGGAAATAAAAGGAATAAATGATCTAAAATTCTAGTAGTAATCATCATAATTGAGAAAATCATAAAGGAAACATGCAATGTAGCGGGCCATCATCACAACCATGGAGTATGGCATTCAATTATTACTTAGGTTGGATCCGGCGAGGGATGAGACCTCCCGATCTTGTATGGTCACACCCAATCGATCAATGAAGATCACTAGTCCGAAGAACCAAGAAGTTTCTCGGATTAGGGATTTGAGAATTTGGGGGTTTAGGGTTTAGATCGGTTCTCAAGATTTTGACCGAAGAATGAATCGCCAAAACTGAAAAATAGAAAGAAGGAAATTATTACCTTGAAGAAGTTGGAGGGGCACAAGAAGAAATTAGAAGAGGAAGATCAAGGGAAGAGAAGAAGCACCATTAGAGAGAAGAGAGGAAGGAGGCAACTAAAAGGTTTGCTTTTCATTAATCAATAGTTGAAATTCGTATCTAGGGCTTTAACCCACTTAAATAAGCAAATAAAGACATAAAAGTACTAAAATACCCTTAGAATAAGCAAGTAAAGATATAACATTACTAAAAGATCCCTAATAAAGACATAAAATTACTAAAAGACCCCTAACTAAGCAAAAACGCGCAAATAACATAAGTGCGGGAAAGTTCGGGCGCTCGGTCTTCTTTCTCCAATCTTCCTTCACATGTGTCTTCCCTGAGTGGGGTCTTCTATATATCCAATCACATGTGAAAGGTCTTCAGCTCCTCAATAGTCGCCTATCCACAAGGACGGCACTTGTGGTTGACGCTTTCTTCGTTGGTACACCTTGAATGCGCTTGTGTCCGCATCACGCCTCTTTTCCAGTTCAGTAGTTCATCCTTAGGGATTGATGAAGAATCCATTGATCACCTTTTTTGCAAAGGTAGACTAGCAAAAGAGGTGTGGTCTTTCTTCAACAATATTTTTTTATGTTCACGAAGGTCATATCCACTCTCTAAAGGCTAAGCATATGGACCAACAAAGCCAGCGATAGCTTGAGATTTCTCAGACTACGAGGCCTATCCCCAAGCATCATTTTGTCGGAAATCTGGTTGGCTAGAAATGCAAATAGATTTGATAACAAACCCATCATTGCATCAAAAGTTGTTGCCATAATCAAAAGATGGCTTGGGGAGTTATCTCACCAAATGCCAGAGGACGGTTTCTGCCATTTCCTTCAACAGGTGGCCCTCCAGGTGCTGGATAATACATTCACACAGGGAAGTCGAAGGAAACCTCACTATCTCATATGGACTCCGCCGATAGAGGGATGGGTGAAGCTCAATGTAGATGGATCGTCTCAAGGAAACCCAAGAGAGGGAGGAGGAGGATGGGGGAATTTGCAGGGATCATCAAGGCAACCTCATTTTTGAATTCCGCCATTACTTTGATTGAGTTACAAACACAGAAGCGGAAGCATGAGCAGTTTTGAAGGGGATCAAGCGATGTAAATCCCAAGGGCTTCAAATGATCATCATTGAATCAGACTCCAAAATCATTTTCAGAAGCATTACAAATCTGCAATCAGTGCCTCATTGGAAGATTTGGTATGATATAAAAGTGATCTGTCAGGAAATTGGAGGTATTAGCCACCAGTTCAGTCATATTTTCAGAGAACCCAACTCGATAGCGGATTGCTTAGCCGCTTAGGCAGCAGTGGAGCCCCGGATAGGCTGTACAGGCTCCGCTCATCCCTTCCAAGGGAGGCGAGAGGTATGTTTATGATGGACAAGGCAGGCTTGGGAACCTTTCGCTCGGCATAGCGATGTCAGCTGTGGAGTCTTGTTTCCTTGCCCTTTTTCTGCCCTGTACTGCAATTTGTCATGGCTAAAATAAGGAATCATTCTCTAAGGCTGGTCTGGATGTTGTTTTGTTTTGTAGCACCTACAGGAGGCGTCTCCCAGCTGCCCAGCTGTTTAATTTCTCCAGTCATTTGATTAGCAATCCCGTGAAGAAATTATAGATTGGTTATGTTGATCCCTGTCTCAAGCTCCTACCAGTTGCCTCTTTCAAGGAAGATCTCGGTGCCAGTCTCGAACCCTGAGGTGGTTCTAGTTATTCGTTCGGATTGCTCTTTTGCATATATCCCGTAAGCTGCTGTATCTAGCCCTGTTGTTTGGTTAAGGAATGTTGTGATAAGTAATTGTATGTTGTTTGGGGGAAGGTTGTTGGTTGGTGGCTATATGTTGTGCTTTGTTGTTTGGGAGTTGTTGAATAGTTTGGTGGGTGGAGTTGTTGTTGTTCTTTGCTGGAGGCAGTGATCTGTGCAGTTGGTGTTTTGGGAGGCTGCTGCAAGTTTGGTTTTTGTGTTGTGAGTGGTGGTCTGTGGCTGCTGGTTTAAAAACAAAGTGCATCAGGTGGAGCTAGAGAGTGATGATGAGCTGTTGAGTGCCTGGCTGGCCCCAGTGTTTTGTTCATGCCGTCTGCTGGAGCAGGGGTCTTTGGGCTAGGCTGAGAAGGTGGCTCTATAGGTCTGTTGGGCTGTCAGCTAGTTTATGGGCAGTAGTTGTGGGCTGTCAGCTGGTTTGGGAGTGGGCTGTAAATTAAGTGGGGTAAAATGTCGGTAGTTGCTTCCTATTAGAAATAAATAGTTCAGTGAGGTGTAGAGTGGAAGTTCGGAGGGCTTTGGTTGATTATAGGTGGCAATGGGAAAGATTGCAGAGGCAGAGTGAAGCATTTTGTGCTGGTTCTCAACATTTTGGTAACGGGAAGCTGTTTCATGGTGGGGTTGAGTCTATATATGATATCATTTGCTGCAAAACAAAAAAAGAAAAAAAAAGAAAAGAAAAGAAAAAAGATCCCCAATTGATTTTGGGATATCCCCTTCAAAAAAAAAAAAGAAGAAGCACCTTGTATTTATAGACTTGGTAGCAGCAACTAGCTGTGGGAATGATTGAATCCCGATCAAAGGAGGAGCAGAGAATGTCTCTTTGTTGCAGGTAGGCGAGGCTGGTGTGAATCTTTGTTTTCTTCAGGGTGGCTATGGCATTTTGATTTCTTCTTTCGTTTTGCTGATTAAGAGTTATGATAGGTGAGGCCCAATGTTTTTGTGGAGCCTACCCAAAAGTCCTGTTTATACATGCTCTGTTCATATTAACAAAGTTATAGGGGGTGTGATCCCACCTTCAGAAAAAAAAAAAAAAAAAGGTTTCAGAGAAATGGTTCCTTCCACATAATGGGATGAAAGTAGCTCGGACCTGTTTCTATTGCAATCCTCATTTTGGATGGCAGATGGTCACCATCTTTTCCGTGCACCTAAGATTGGCCCCTGGCCATTTATACATCTTTGTAGTGACAAATTTCTTTCCTCCGGAATTTCTCAGGATATTGTTGGGAAAATCTCACAAAAAATAAAATTTTTATTATGAATAAATAAATATTTTAGGATTTTAATAGTCAACTAGTTAAGTTCAACCTTGTTGAGAAGGAAAATTGTCAAACTATCCTCTTGTAGTGTTTTTCTTTAGAAAGTAATGAAGTCAAAAAAATTCGTGGCAGCCCGGCAGTTTGTGTATGACATTAACATGTCAAACATTTGCAACCAAACATAATAATCGCATGGACCAAAAATCTTTCTTTTGATGTTTTTAAGTGGTGTATATTATTTTGTTATGGTGCCTCATCATCCTTTTAGGTCGACCAAATGTTTGGTTCTACTCAACACCATGAGGTATTACATCTGTTGGACAGCTTGGATATTATAAAAATATGTAATGGGCCCCATAATTTTCTACTTCACCAATTTCTATTAAAAAAAACAAGTGCAATGTGGGCATTATGGTAATTTCAGTGCTAAAAAACAGTCATCTCGGTAGGTAGGGGCATTATTTGGTAAATCCTAATTTGCGAGGAATTTTGTGGTAAAAATCCATAATTAAAATGTGAGATCTCTGTCTCAAACAACTACCAAAAGTAGAAAAGACCCAGGGGTCACTTGGCACCATGGATTTGGGGGGATTTCAAATCTCCTAATATGTTTGGTACCATAAAGTAATTGGGGGTTTCAAATCAAGGGGATTCAAATCCCCTCAAAGAGGGGGTTTGAAATCCAAGGTGGAAGCTTGTATTACATCTAAAATCCTTCCAAGAGTTGCATGTGTAACATGTGTGTCACTTGGCTATTAATCTATTGGGCACATGGCCCACTGATGATATCCCAAAACAATTAGATTATCAACTACTTCACTATAATTACTTTAATAGGATAATCTGCTCTGTCCAAACATTGCCCATTTAAATCAATGGTTAAAAATCATTGGTTAGTCACTCGGATGTGATCCTGTGCTTCGGGCAAAGTATATATTTCAACGGACTTATTAAAACTAGTGTCAAAACATTACATACGTACACTAATTAGAGATATTAAAGTTGATTTAGTAATTAAATTCAAACCCCTGTAAATATAGCATGCATGGCTACTTTTGGATTACAGGGATTCTGAATCCAGGGTGCCAAACACAACGGGTGGATTTCAAATCCTGGGGGTTCCAAATCCAGGGGGTTCTGAATCCAATCTCCCAAACAGGCCATAAGGGCCTATTTGACTGTGATGCGGACACAAGCGCATTCAAGGTGTACCGACGAAGAAAGCGTCAACCACAAGTGCCGTCCTTGTGGATAGGCGACTATTGAGGAGCTGAAGACCTTTCACATGTGATTGGACATATAAAAGACCCCACTCAGGGAAGACACATGTGAAGGAAGATTGAAGAAAGAAGACCGAGCGCCCGAACTTTCCCGTACTTATGTTATTTGCGCGTTTTTCTTAGTTAGGGGTATTTTAGTAAGTTTAGGTCTTTATTTGCTTATTCTAGGGATATTTTAGTAAGTTTATGTCTTTATTTGCTTATTCTAGGGATATTTTAGTAATTTTATGTCTTTATTTGCTTATTTAAGTGGGCTAAAACCCTAAATCCGAATTTCAACTATTGATTAATGAAAAGCAAACCCTTTGGTTGCCTCCTTCCTCTCTTCCCTCTAATGGTGCTTCTTCTCTTCCCTTGATCTTCCTCTTCTAATTTCTTCTTGTGCCCCTCCAACTTCTTCAAGGTAATTATTTCATTCTTTCTATTTTTCAGTTTTGGCTATTCCTTCTTCGATCAAAATCTTGAGAACCGATCTAAACCCTAAATCCCCAAATTCTCAAATCCCTAATCCGAGAAACTTCTTGGTTCTTCGGACTAGTGATCTTCATTGATCGATTGGGTGTGACCATGCAAGATCGGGAGGTCTCATCCCTCGTCGGATCCAATCTAAGTAATAATTGAATGCCATACTCCATGGTTGTGATGATGGCCCGCTCCATTGCATGTTTCTTTTATGATTTTCTCAATTATGATGATTACTACTAGAATTTTAGATCATTTATTCATTTTATTTCCGCTATTTAATTATGTTCATGAGCATGCATCATAATTAGGGCTGTCCTGCGTCAAATTTGGTATCAAAGCCTAGGCTTGCATGGTTTTTTTTTTTGTCTAGATCGAGTTATCAAATTAGGGTTTTGATTTTTAGGTTTAATTTAGAAAGTTTCCAGATTTAGAAAGTTTTCAATTTTAGAAACTTTCCAGATTTCCAGATTTCCAGATTTAGAAAGTTTCCAGATTTAGAAAGTTTTCAGATTTAGAAACTTTCCAAATTTAGAAAGTTTTCAATTTTAGAAAGTTCCTAATCTGAAAATTTTCAGATTTGAGTTGTTTCCTGTTTCAACTTAATTGTGTCAGTTCATAGTAGTTTTGCATTCATCGCATTCATCTTGAAAGTCATAACACCTAGTAGTCTAGTTGGGTAGAGTTTGGTTAAGTCTTCATTGTATGCCCATGAGAAGAGGTAGAGATTTCGGACTTCAACCTACCATGAATAACGAGCAGTTATCTGAGCAACTTGCTCAATTGATACAAAAGATAGCCGCCCTAGAAGCGGGTCAAAAGCGTGAGTTTGCCCGCCTTGAGAACCAAATTACCACTACCATGACTAAGGTCGAGCAACTAGAGGCGTCCCAAAAGGAAAACCCCCGCTGTAGGGTATGATGCGCACTCCCAAGTGGGAGGAATCATTGAAGAACGCGCTGCCACACGTGGTGGTAGTGAGGATAGAGATCGTGGTAATGGTCGTGGTGTGGTGCGAGAGGCACGAGCCACATGTGATCATCAAGACCGCTATGAACCAGATGAGCGTGCGATGAAGAGTGTGAGAGTTGAGGCCCCGAGTTTTGATGGGCGCTTGGATCCCAAGGCATTCCTTGACTGGGTTGCTGACATGGACCACTACTTTGAGTGGTATGGCATGTCGGAAAACCGTCAAATGCGGTTTGCTAAGATGAAGCTTGTGGGTCAAGCCAAGCTCTTCTGGACCAACACCGAGCGTAGGATAGAGAGTTGGTAGAGCCCCTATCACACATTGGTATGAGATGAAAGAGAAGTTGAAGGAGAAGTACCTTCCTCTCTCATACCGTCAAAAGCTCCTTGACCAATGACAATCCTTACGCCAAGGGTCAATGTCTGTCGCTGACTACATTGCTAAATTTGAAGAGTATATGATGCGATGTGATATCCGAGAAGATCCTCTAGTAACGCTCTCGCGTTTCAAGACGGGCCTTTGTGCGGATCTTCAGCGCGAGCTTATGACTCGGCCCTTAACGGACTTGGATGAAGCATATCAAGTCGTGCAGGAGTTAGAGCAATATCTGAAGGCTCCTGTCGTTCGTCGTTTTGAGTCCCGAGACTCCAGTGCTAGATCTAGTTCCCAGGGAACTAAACCTAATATTGGTAGTCAACCTAGGGCACAGGCGACCATTCCGCCTAGGCCTAGGGAGGACAAGGGCAAAGGAGTTCTTGGTGCCGGTCCTAGTAACATGAGCCAAGTGAGGTGCTATGAGTGTGGCAATCTTGGCCACATGTCTAATCAGTGTCCTACGAAGAGCCGTGGGAGAACCTTAGTTATAGGCGAGTCCCACGAGGGTGGAGATGACCAAGGTGACTATGAAGTTGAAGAGTATCACCCTGAAGGAGGACTTACTGATGAAGAAGATGGAGAAGCAACGCTTGCAGTAGTCAGGCGTGTGCTAGCTCAGTCTAGAAGTTTGAAAGCTACTGAGATTGATTCTTTAGTGCAGATACTGAGATTGAAAGCTAGCTCTAGCTACTGGTATGGATGCATCTGGTAATTATAACTGTCTTGTGCATTCGGATTCCGGAGGAATGGTTCCTTCCACATAATGGGATGAAAGTAAGGCCTACCTGTTTCCATTGCAATCCTCAATTTGGATGGCAGACGGTCACCATCTTTTCGGTGCATCTAAGATTGGCCCTTGGCCATTTATAGGTCTTTGTAGTGACAAATCTCATTATCGGGAATTTCTTTTCTCTAGAATTTCTCAGGATATTGATGGGAAAATCTTGCTAAAATTGAAATTTCTCTTATAAATTAATAAATATTTTAGGATTTTAATAATGACTAATTAAGTTCGTCCTTTTTGAGAAGGAAAAGTGCCGAAGTACCCTATTTATTGTTTTTCTTTGGAAAGTAATGAAGTCAGAAAAAAAAAAAAAAAAAAAGCAGCCGCCCCACATAGTTTGTGTATGACATTAGCATGCCAAACATATACAACCAAACATAATAAGCACACGGCCCAAATTTTTTTTTTTTAAAATTATTGAATCACTAGAGGGCTGTGATTATATTTTGATGTTTTTTAGTGGTGTATATTATTTTTTTTGGTGTGCCTCATCCTCCTTTTAGATTGACGAATTTTTGGAACTTCTCAACACTATAGGAGATTACATCTATTGGACGGCTTGGATATCATAAAAATATGTAATGGGCCCCAAGAATTTCTACTTTACCACTTTCTAAAGAAACAAGTGCATGGTGGGCATTATGGTAATTTCAGTGCTCCATTTGTGTGGTAGAAATCCCTAATTAAAACGAGAGATGTCTACGTCAAACGATTGCAAAAAGTAGAAAAGACTCGCCGGTTAAGACTGCAAATCTGCCATGTGATGGGACCCAATTTTCAGGCCTACCTCAACTCAGCATACGGATTTTCACATGATCCAACCCGAAACTTTTATCCAACAGTGCCTATTTCTCTGGATTTGATAAACATGATTAAGAGAATGATGTAACGAATTAAAGATCCCCATCATGAAACAATTGAGTTGGACCAATCAGGATTGGGATGATCCTGGCCCAAGTTTCAGCTAATCCATGGGTTGGGCTAAGCTCATTAGCTTATACTTTTCTTTTCTTTTTGATATAATAGAAAATTACATCTAAATTAGGAAAATATATGAAACCTGAGAAACCCAACAAATTCATACAAAGTAGAATGGCCCCAGAACAAAAGGAAAAATTAAGTCCTGCTTACTGCTGCCAGCATGATTTGCAAAACAAATCCGGTACTTGTTTACCTTTCCCAAATTCATGCTAAAGAGTAACACTTCCAATTTGTTCCTGAAATTCATAATTGGAAGCCACTAAGACTAAGTCACATAAGTCCAATGGAACACCGTCCACTATCCACCACAGCATAGCACAAATAAAAGAGACTTACAATAGTTTAAGAAGAAAAGAATAACATAATAAACAGATCCTAGTTGAAGAAGAGAAGAATCACTTGGTTGACGGACGCCATTCTTTGAAACGGATGTTGTGTGGCTTGAACCTGCCTTCCCATTTTATGCTTTCCCACCATTTCAGCTCACCTTCAATCTTGACTTCTGCTGCAGAAGCATTTGTGTTGTGGAGAGGAAGCTTCTCCAGTAGCGGGCATCCTTGAATCTTCAACTTCTTCAGCATAGGCAAGTGCCCACCGCAAATGCTTTTCAGTTTGCGTAGCTCCCAAAGTCGTAAATCGACTAGCTGTGGAAATGCGTTTTGTCCCACCACGCTGTCTTCTTCAAAGACCTTCTCTAGTCTACAACAGAATTTTATTTCTAGTAATTTGAGATTTTGTAACTGAATGCTCGAAGAGAAGAAGTTGATGAGCTTCGGGCAACATTCCAAATATATATTCTTTAGGCATGCGAAGCTCCCACTTCCCAACTGCCACCGGCACACTGTTCTTAATTTGGCAAGATCGGACACCCTTAGATTTTCTAAACAGACCGCTGCATCAACGTCTGCCACACCAATGTTTACAATTCGTTTGATAAACAGATACTCCAATTGATGGCATTTCTCAATCCAACATTCTTTAAGGTTATCCATCTTCATGCTGAGATCGGACAGTGCCTTAATGAACGCATTGCCATACAAATGAAAGAATTCTGTCACTGAAATAACTCCTCTAATACCGTCTAGGGAATTCTCACCGCAGCAAACCTCCAGGCATCTGTTGTAGCTCAAAGACTGCTTAAATTGAGCATAAATATGGTGGTAGAGAAATTGGCTTCCTTTAAAACGACCATATCTATCCTTGTGCCCTCCCTTGCAGGTGCAGACCATGAAATGGAATTTTTGAAAGCAGGATTTCCACAGCTTCGAGCTTTGGTCCAAAGATTTGAAAACGCTGGCATCACTTACTGAGATGCGACGTATGCTTCTGTCTTGTAGCTGTTCATGCAGTAAGTCCAAGCCACATCGATCCCAATTCAAAATTTCTGGAAGCCGATCTATCTTTCTCCAATCAACCGTCTTGAGATGCTCCATTCCCAACAGGTCCAGGCACCGCAAGCTAGTCATATTGAAAATTTCGTGTGGGAGCTCTTCCATTTTCGTGCCTGAAAGATCAAGTGCCTCAAGTTTTGAATGTTCATTTGGGCTGACCAGTTTCACTAGAGAGCGACAACCCTTGAGCGAGAGCTTGCTGAGGTTGTAGGCACCTGAGATGTCGAGACGTCGGAGGCTTTGCATGTTGTGGAACGATACCTCCACCATCTTCGTCAAGGGAGTTTGATGGAGATCGAGGATCTCGAGCTTCTGCATATCCTTTAGGAATGCAGGAAGAGCCTCTAGCTTGCAGCAGCTTTGAAGCTTCAACAACCGCAATTCGCATAGACAGGACATGGACGATGGCAGGGAAGTGATGCTTGTGAAAGAAATGTCGAGGACTCGGAGTTTGGTCATGTTCTGGAAAAAAACATCTGGGATTTCTTGCAAGCAATCATTGTTTTTGAGCAACAATGTTGAGAGAAGAGGGCAATTTGGAGAGCGGAATGGGAGTGTTTTTTCCTGATTATTGGATAATGAGATCCATTGGCATGATTCTTCCCTATCTAAGTTGTACTGCACTAGGAACGGCTGAGAACCAATCACTTCCATCACCTGAGGATTCATATCCACATGATATTGTCCTCCTGAAGATCCCTCCATTGTATATTGCTCTTGTAGCCAATCCATAAATTCCCCTTCTCTAGATTGAATTTTTGATAGGTCTCGATAATATTGAAGCCACCTATCTAGATAGGAGCGTATGTAATTTGGGTTTGATGACACCAGGGACAATAGCACCATGCATCTCTCTGCAAGCTCTTTGAGCAGTACACTCCCCAATCTCTTGAAAGCAGCTTCTTTATTATCTTCCTCATCGAAGGATCCATCTAAAAGGCCCTCCGATCTCCAATACTCTTCTATCAAGGAATCTCCATCGATGGAGCATCGGTTTCGACGGAGTAGCAAGGAGACGTAAGAGAAGCATTTGAAGACCATGTCTCTGGTTATTGAGAAACCAATGGTGGCAGCAACATCGGCTGCCTCTTCCTGTAAAAAATCCCAGGCGTCTTCTTCTTTAGACAACTCCCCCACCCTGATGTTTACTTGGGCTTTCATTTCGTTACAGACTTCTTGGGATTGAGTAGTGATCACCACTTTGCTGTCGATGGTGAAAGCAGGGGCCATGACTGGAACTCCCATCTCTTCCAAGTTGATGCTTTCCCAAACATCTTCTAAGACGAGGAGGAACCTCTGCCCGCTTAGCTTAGCCGAGATTTGTTTAGCAGCTGCGGAGAAGTCCATGGACTTTGGGACATCCAATGCCTCCTTCATTCCCATCTGTACCTCCATTAAACGATTCCTTCTCCCCTTTTCAACCATCGCCTTTAAAAGCTCTCTTCGCCAACCATAATAATTGCGATCTTCCATTAATCTTCTTAATCTCGCTTGCATCTTCTCTGCAAGACTCTCGACCCCTGGTGCTCTTACTCGCATGATCACTTCAAACAGACGGCTAGATTCTCTGAATTTCTCCATTTCCGAGACCATCTGTCTCATGATCCGTGACTTCCCCACACCCTGCCATCCCCAAACTGAGAACACTGAAATATTGTCGTCTCTCAAACAGTCCCATATCTGTTGCCTCATGCGTCGGGACCAAGCACTCACAACCTCTCCTCCTTGTCTGAGCCGTCGATCATCACCATCCCTGGAAGCTGCCGTCTCCTCCGCACGATCACTTTCTGCAAAATGGAATTCCTATCAATTTTCAAGCCAGCTTGGGTTCATTTATTGATGTGTGAAAATTACGTGGGCCCACAACGATGTAATTCTTACATCCACTTGAACTTGTTTTGAAATGTCAATTTTGAAATTATGTTAAGATGCCCGCCCACCAATATCAGATGGGTGGGAAATATGTGCGCACCTCCTATTTTGTGCAAACCGTGCCATGCAATCCATTTCTCTCACAAGAAAAATGCCCAAAAAACTCCACTTCCAAATAAGCCATAGTTACATTGAATCTGGACCGTTTGTCAACAAAATGTTGCAATACCATCATTTCATTGCATATTAAAATCCATTTCCGTAATCATTTTTCAACTTTGCCATATTGTAGGGCCCAAACGGCTTCTTGGATAGGACTGTCAATGGGCCAGGTTTGAGGTTGGCATCTGTTCGTATTTTGAACTGTTAAAGCCTGACAGTTTGGCCCTATTCAAAAATTTGATTTTGCAGCAAAAAGGCCCGCTTTGATGAGCAGGTACAAATCTCTCACACATTTCTGTACTCACATGAGTTATGGAGTACAATTTAAAAAGGATTTTTTATGGAGGTGGATTGCGTGGTGACCCTAGAAGGATTTGATTGGGCCACGTGTGCTGTTAGATATAGGTGGGCCGGTGACCCATGTGGAAGGGTTTGATTGGGTCATGTGTGCTGTCAGAGATAGGTGGGCCATGATGTTTATGTGAAATTTACTCTGACTATATGATTGGAAACAATGTATAAGGACAACACTCACCATCCAAAATGTTTCTCTTGGTGTGGCTCACCTGAATTGTGGATGGACTTTAATTTTGGGCCATGGGGTCAAATTTTGGTGTGGCATCTAACGGTTGAAGTGGATTTCATATAATTATCATCGTGGATGGTGGACAATGTAAAGATCAAGGCCATGAGGGTCTCTAATCTCTATCCACCCACGGAGAGAGAGGATCCTGCTCAATTTTGGTCTAAGTCCTAAAACGAGGCACATCCAAAGCTAAAGTAGAACACAACATAAAAAATAGTGGGGATTAAACCACCACCGTTAAAACCTTCCTAGGGTTCATTGTTAGGTTTTTTTTTTTTTTCATCTAACTTCATAAGGTAACACATACATGGATAAAGGGAAAACAAAAATATTAGCTTGATTACAGTTTTTTGTGGCCCTAAGAAACTTTCAACAGTAAGCGTACATTTCTCACTATTTTTATACTGTGGTGATTAGGTGAGACCCGGGGCTTACGCAGTAGTTACTATGGTGCTCACCTTGACTCGTTTATTTTGTATGCAGTCCGTTCATCCATTTTTCCAAATAATTCTAGGGTATTATAGAAACAATAAAGTAGATCCAATTATCAGGTGGACCATATCATAATAAACAGTGGTGATTGACGATTGATAAGCCACGAAAGTTTTATATCAAGCCTATATTTGGTTTACCTCTTCATCCAGGCTCATGTGAACTCATCAACAGATTGGATGGAAAATAAAACACACGGAAACTTTAAGGTGAGCCCTAAGAAGTTTTTAAAGGCAGCCTGTTCAATCACCATTGTTTCCTAGAATATAGTCCACCTGATAATTGATAATTGGATCTTCTTAAATTTTGGCATCATGATCTAAAATGATCCGAAAAACAGGATGGACAGAGTAGATACAGAATGCACAAATCAAGGTGGGCTCCATCTTTGGTGAAGCCCGGTCTCATCTAATCAGCTCACGTGCACCACAGTAAGCAACTGAATTTATTGGTGTGTGAAATTTATGTAGGCACTGCTATGATATATTTCTTACATCCACACTGTTTGTCCATTTTTTCAGATCATTCTAAAATGCAAATCCAAAAACATTGAAAATTCAAAGCTAAAGTGGACCATGCCACTGAAGACAGTAAGAATTCATGCTATGGTTGAAAACTTATTGGGGCCACAGAGCCTTCTAATCAAGTTGATATTTGTAACTTCAGCTTTGGACGTACCTCATTTTAGGATTATGCTCTATATTTATCTGAAAATATTGATGGACAGTACAGATGTAGCACAAAAATCATGATGGGACCCAGAAAAAGTTCCACACACTTTAAGAGTTGTGTTGTGTAACGAGATAGAAATCAGTGGTATCTCGTTAGCTGAGTGACTGAGTCATGGGAAATATCGTGGAGGAATGAGAAGCAACAGCTAGCTCTGGAAATTTTTGTGCCTTCAACACAGATGATCCACACTCTGCAACTTATCCCACTTCCGACACCTTCCGAAAATGGTTTACAGTGAAAAGATAGAAAAACCAATAGATGTAGATACCTGATATTTGCCTCCTCTTGTGTCCTGCGTTCACAATCTCTCCTCTTCTTCTAAACCGTCCATCATCGTCGTCTACCGTCACCACTGCAGGATATATTTCTGCAAAATTCGAATTCTTTGTTTTGTAAGATTGGAAATGAGTGCATGGGCTAAACATGGAATGGTCATTTTAGACCGACCCATCAGGACCAAACTTCATATGTAGCCGTTATGTCACCCATATGTATTTTTAGACTTGAAGGGCTTGTTTGAATATCACCTAACAAGTAACTTTTATTTTTTTAATTTATATATATTAAACTTTTAGCAATAAAAATTTTATTTTTGGAAGTTAGTTTGGTAAGCACTATTAGATTTTCTTTTTCTTTTATTTTCTTTTTTTCGAAAGTTTTTCTATTTTTCTACTCCACTTCTCCGGTCACAGCTTTCGTGGATCCCAAACTGTGGAGCCCACCGTGGTGATGCGTGAGCCTTACATCCACAGTGTCCATCCAATTTTGCACATCATTTTAGAGCAAGATCCAAAAAATGAAGCAGATCCAATTCTCTAGTGGACCACACCACAGGAAACAGTGGTGATTGATCATTAAATACTTCTTCTCGACCACAAAAGTTTTGGATCAAGTTGATAATTTTGTGGTCTATTCGTTCATGTCTTTGTAACCTCATCAAGAGGTTAGGTGGCAAATAAACATTCACGCATCCCCCAAGAAATTCATGGTGGGCCACTAAGTAAGGGATCCAAGGACCTATTCTCTAGAATTGGACACTCCACATCAAAGGTGGCCGCGTATGATGGACAACCCATATAAAAAATGAGGTTCACATGATCGATGATCTGCATCAAAGATAGGCTACATATGATGGACAATTAACATTGATGGTGGGCCCACATGATAGATGATTCATATCAAAGTGGGCCCCCACATAATGGGCAGTACACATCAAAGGTTGGCCTCTACTGATTAATGGTTTATATCCAAGGTAGGGCCTGCATGATGGACGACCCACATAATGGGCAGTACACATCAAAGGTCAATCACCATCTTCGGACAACTACTTCGAATCCACGAAGCCTCTCTGGACTCCTCACCGAGACTTCTCGAATCCACGATGAAAAAAAAGTAAGAAAATAGAAATAATATTCTAGAAAATTTGTAAATTGATTGATGATTGAATAAATGAGTTTACAATCCTTTAAATATGGAAGAAGTTTCGGAATTAAACTACAACTAAAACTCCTAGAAGTCGTGACTTACTAGAAATAGTAAACTTACTATTTATAGACGGTCGTGATTCCTACTAGTGCACATGGTTTTTGGCCAAAAATAGTAAGTGTCCTATTTGGCTTCAGCATGTTGTTCTCCTAATTATTTTAAGCACTTTTAATGTTGGGCGCAAATCATAAAGCCCAACGGATGAAGAGTTATAATAAAACTAAAACTTATTATAAATAGTAAAAATGAAATTAAAACAGGAATTCGACTGACGATTTGATGGTATTTTGCAAATTTGTATTGGGCAAAATCATATATGTTATATCCGATAGCTCATTCCAGTTTGCGAGATACGTCACGGTTTGGATCACCTCTGTCTCTGATTGGGACTTTTCTGGTCCATCTTGGCCATGAAACTATCCGCAACCTGCTCTGCATCAAGCCCAGACTATAAGGTAGGATCCACATGATGGACGATTGGATGGAGGCCCACATGATGAATAATAACATTGATTATAAGCCCTACATGATGG
This sequence comes from Magnolia officinalis, assembly GCA_021015155.1. Classification (NCBI taxonomy): domain Eukaryota; kingdom Viridiplantae; phylum Streptophyta; class Magnoliopsida; order Magnoliales; family Magnoliaceae; genus Magnolia; species Magnolia officinalis. The sequence continues at coordinate 12,800,010 of JAJHSJ010000011.1, forward strand.
ATGACCCATATCAAGGTGGGCCACATGAGGACAATTCACATCAAAGATCTGCCCCTAGCTAGTGATGAATGACCAACATTTAAGGCAAGTCCCACATAATGGACAGCCCATTTTGAAGTTGGGCCTGCATGATGAACGGTCCACATTAAGGTGGCGAAGCATGATGGACAACCCACATCCAAGGTGGGCCTCACATAATGGGTAACCCATATCGAAGGGGGAGCGGATTAGGTGAGACCCCATTTCCACTGAGGTGGGTGGGACTCTTATGGGTTCGATTGTCATCCACTGTTCGTCCATATTGAAAGCTCATTTTACCGCATGATCCAAAAAATGAAGCAGTTCCAAGTCCTAAATGATCTACATCCAATAATTTCTTTCTGAAATTCATAATTCGAAGCCACTAAGACTAAATCACGTAAGTTCAATGGAACGGCCTCTTCTTTCTAGCACATAGTAACCCAAATAAAAGAGAATTACAGTAGTTCAAGAAGAGAAGAATGACACAGCAAACAGGGACAGTTAAAGCAGAGAAGAATCACTTACTTGATAGACAACATTCTTTGAAACGGATGTAGCTTGGCTTGATACCGCCCTCCCATTTTATATTTTCCCACCATTTCAGCTCACCTTGGATCTCAACTTCTGTTGCAGAAGCATTTGTGTTATCGAGAGGAAGCTTCTCCAGCAGCGGGCATCCTCGAATCTTCAACTTCTTCAGCATCGGCAAGTGCCCACCGCAAATGCTTTTCAGTTTGCGTAGCTCCCAAAGACATATATCTACTAGCTGTGGAAATGCATTTTGCCCTGCCACGCTGGCTTCTTCAATGACCTTTTCCAGTCTACAACAGAATTTTATTTCAAGTAATTTGAGATTCTGTAACTGAATGCTCGAAGAGAAGAAGTTGATGAGCTTTGGGCAACATTCCAAATGTATATGCTTTAGGAATGTGAAGCTCCCTCTTCCCAACTTCCCCCAGCACACTGTTCTTAATTTGGCAAGATCAGACACCCTTAGATTTTCTAAACAGACCGCCACATCTGCCATTCTTCCGACAATCAGATACTCCAATTGATGGCATTTCTCAATCCAGCATTCTTTAAGGTTGTCCATCTTCATGCCGAGATCGGACAGTGCCTTAACGAACGCATTGCCATACAAATGAAAGAATTTTGCCATAGAGAGAACCCCTCTAACGCCATCTAGGGAATTATTACCACCGCAAACCTCCAGTCGTCTTTCATAACTTAAAGACTGCTCAAATCGAGTATAAATATGCTGGTAGAGAAATTGGTTTCTTTTAAAACGACCATATCTATCCTTGCGCCCTCCCTTGCAGGGACATACCAAGAAGTGGAATTCTAGAAAGCAGGATTTCCACAGTTTCGAGCTTTGGTCCAAAGATGAAAAAACACTAGCATCACTGACCGAGATATGACGTCTGCTGCTGTCTTGGAGTTGTTCATGGACCAAGTCCAAGCCACATCGATCCCAATTCAATTTTTCTGGAAGCCGATCTATCTTTGTCCAGTCAACCGTCTTGAGATGCTCCATTCCCAACAGGTCTAGGCACTGCATGCTAGTCAGATTGAAAATTTGGTGCGGAAGCACTTCCAATTTCGTGCCTGAAAGATCAAGTGCCTCAAGTTTTGAAAGTTTATCTAGGCTGGTCAGTGTCATTAGAGAGCGGCAACCCTTGAGCGAGAGCCGACTGAGGTTGCAGGCACCTGAGATGTCGAGGAGTCGGAGGCTTTGCATGTTATTGAAGGATGCCTCCAGCATCTTTGTCAGGGGAGTTTGATGGAGATCAAGGACCTCAAGCTTCCGCATATACTTTAAGAACGTAGGAAGAACCTCTAGCTTGTGGCAGCTTTGGAGCTTCAACAACCGTAATTCACAAAGGCAGGATATGGAGGATGGCAGGGAAGAGATGCTTGTAGAAGAAAGGTCGAGGACTCGGAGTCTGGTCATGTTCTTGAAAAAACTATCTGGGATTTCTTGCAAGCGATCATTATCATTAAGCAATAACGTCGAGAGAAGAGGGCAGTTTGGAGAGCTGAATTGGAATGTTTGTACCTGATTGTGAGATAATGAGATCCATTGGCATGCTTCTTCTGCGTCCAAGTTGTTTTTCACTAGGAACGTTCGAGAACCAATAACTTGCCTCACATGAGAATTCATATCCACATGATATTGTCCTCCTGAAGATTCCTCCATTGTAAATTGCTCTTGTAGCCAGTTCATAAATTCTGCTTCCTTAGGATGATTGTCCCACGGATGTAAATGTAGATTTTTAGTCTCCTCTAGAAAGAGAGAGAGGTAATTTGGGTTTGATGACGTCAGGGACAATAGAACCATGCATCTCTTCGCGAACTCTTTGAGCAGTACATTCCCCAGTCTCTTGAAAGCCACTTCTTTATTCTCCTCCTCATTGAAGAATCCATCTAAAAAGCCCTCCGACCTCCAATACTCTTCTATCAAGGAATCTCGGTCGATGGAGCTTCCGTTCTGACACAAAAAGGAAACGTAAGAAAAGCATTTGAAGACAATGTCTCTGTTTGAAAAACCAATGCTGGAAGCCACATCAGCCATCTCTTCCTGTAAAAGATCCCAGGCATCTTCTTCGGACGGCTCCTCCACCTTGATATTTAATTGGGTTCTCATTTCGGAACAGACTTCATCGGATCGAGTGGTGATGACGACTTTGCTGCCACTTGTAACCGAAACTCCAATATATTTCAAGTCAAAGCTTTCCCAAACATCTTCAAAGATGAGGAGGAACCTTTGGCCGCTTAACTTATCATTGATACTCTTAGCAGACGTATACTCTGGGATCTCCAATGCCTTCTGGATTCCCATCTGCACCTCCATCAACCGATTCCTTCTCCCCTTCATAGCCAACACCTCTACAACTTCTCTTTCCTTGTAACCCAAATAATAGCCTTGCATGCGTTCCCATTTCCCTTTGATTCTATCCTCCATCTTCTCTGCAAGACTCTCGATCCCTGGTGCTCTTACTCGTATGATCACATCAAACAGAAGGCTAGATTCTCCGGATTCCTCCATTTCTGCAACCACCTGTCTCACGATCCGTGACTTCCCCACTCCTTGCCATCCCCATACTGAGAGCACTGAAATCTTGTCATCTCTCAAGCAATCCCATATCCGTTGCCTCATGCGTTGTGACAAAGCGCTCACAACCTCTCCTCTTTTGAACCGTCCATCATCATCCCTAAAAGCGGCCATTGCCTACGCCGGATCTCTCCTGCAAAATTCGAATTCATCATCTCATGATTAAGAGTGTCAATTGGCCGGGCAATGCACCCCCATCAATTTTCAAAGCTGTTTAATGCTCAAGTCATTTTAGCTGGACCCAATCAACACTTTTTTCCAATGGAATGGACCACCTGATAATTGAATCTGCTTCATTTTGAGATAGTTCCCTAAAATGATCTCGATAAATGGATGGACGGCGTGGATACAGAATACAAACATCACCGTGGACCAGACATTAATCCGCTCCTTGGCACGAGCTTATAAAACACGCCTATTTTCTCCATCCCGAATAGATTGCATACTACACGGTTTCAACGTGTGGAACTCTGTGGGCCCCACCATGATTTGTGTTAGATCCACACCATCCATCAATTTTTCCAGCACTATTGAGCAGTCGGGATTAAATGAACTACCATTGGAACCTTCTATTGCACAACAATGAGATTTATTTGACATCTAACTTGTTTATAAGGTCACACGGACCTAGATGAAGGAAAAATACAATTATCAGTTTGATAAGAGCCTTCTTTAGCCCACAAAATTTCCAATGGTAAACGTCCAATATCCACTGCTTCCTGTACTGTTGTGCACTTCAGCTATGATCTTATTAATTCGTTTTTTACCTCAAGTCCTACGATGATATGAAAAAAAAAAAAGAAGATATGGTGTGTAGCTAAGAAATACATCTTGGTGGAGCCCACGTAAATTTCACGCGTCAGCGCTGTATGGTGCAGCATATCGGGAGAAGAAAACCGGAAGGACTGAACCAAGCAAGCAACTCAACCAAAGGCTTTGCTATGCTATATATATATATATATATATATATATATATATATATATATATATATATATATATATATATATATATATATATATAATTGAGGTGAGCCACATCATAGATAACAAATGGTTGGCCACAGGCCCACAGCATAGGTTGTATGCAAGGTGCGCCATAGAATGTAGAATCCATCCAAACCGTTCATCATGTGGAACCCAGCAGGATGACGGGTAGCGCCAATTAAAATAGTGTGGATTATCCTAACATGTGATTGACGGCCATTTGTTTATTAAAATTACAGTCCCACCTATTTTGGCTTCAATCATACAATTGACGTCCACCGAATAAGTGGTAAAAGGAAGGAATAAATTACTGAACTAAAATTAGACCAACTCATTTTTGTTAGTCTTGTGACTTACATTGTTAGGAAATTCCATAAAATAATACTCTGATTATTTAGTATTTAAAAAGGTACCAGGATGTAAATACATATTAATGTGGTATTATTTTGTAAAAGCAAGAGCTTTCTGGCCCACGCAGATTGCCATGGTACTAGGGAGGTGTCCATGCCCTCCATCCATTTCTCCATATCATATCAGAGTATGAGCTTAAAAATAAGGCAAATCCAAATCTCAGGTGGACCACACCATAAGAAACAGTGTTGATTGAACGCCCACCATTAAAAACTTCTCATGGAAAGGGGATAGGACTAAGTCCGGCCATAACTGTGGGCCATCTTGATGTATGCATTGCATATCAACACTGCTCATCCGTTTCTCCCACTCATTTTAGGGCGTAAGCCCAAAAATGAAGTAAATCCAAATCTCGGCAAGTAAATCAAAAAAAAAAAGAAAAAAAGTGTGCAATGCTTAGAGGAGATAGTTGTGATTGACAATTAAAAACCCCTGAGATACAAATTTTTTGGATCAAGCTAATATTTGTTTTTTCCTTTCATCTAGGTTAGTGTGTCCTAATCAACAGATTAGATGGAAAAAAATATTATGGTGGGCATTAGAGTGGGCTCTTCAAAGTTTTTAATGACATAATAAATTCAATCAGCAAGGTTCCTATGATATGTTCAAGCTGAGATTTGGATGTTCACACTTGTCTTGGGATGTCAACACGGACTAATGAGACGTCGCATGAGTCAGTGTTACGTACTAATTATGGATGAAATTCTACTCGTGCCTCGAGGATATCTTTCCGCGACATGTCACGTGCTAAAAACAAAATGGCTCAGAGCCATACGCATGCTCGCAGATGGGATACTACAATGAAGGACACATGGCCCTCACACAAGTGGCACATGTAGTTAAGAAATATGTTTGACAAGCTTATAAAAACCCACCAAGATTGGAAGTTTATTATAATCCAGATATACTCGGCAAGGCTATCTCACACGATTTTGCCAAAATAGGAGATCTCCGTAGAGATGATCGGAGCTTCCATAATGACTATGGACAAAAAGGAGAGTATTGCAAGTGGCATAGTTCCAAAACATATTCTACTAAAAGTTGTGTAATTTTCAGTAATATCATCCAGGAGAACATTGATAAAGGCCTCCTAAAGTTTCTCGAAAAGGAGGCCATGGGGGTCGACCGAGATCCTTTCTCAAAGACCGTTAGCGTTAATGTCGTCATGGATTAAATTAAGATGATTGGTCGAACCACTAACAAATCCAAGGTGGTGACTCCTTAAACACTAACAAAGGAGCCATCTGAACCTAAACAACAAGCGACTATTGCTTCCTCCAAATATTTGTGGCCAAACCAACAAAGGAAGCAAGCCTCAATGGGAGATTAAAGATAATGCCCCCTCTCGATGAACTCAGGAAAAATTTGGTGATCTACTGATGTAGAGCGGGTCGCGGACAATTATATGGCAAAGATGGATCAGAAAAGGCCCAGTCGGTGACAGAAGTGATTTGGACCATCAGACATTCAATCAGGCATATCTCGCAATCCGGGATGAGTTAGCCGACGTAAAATATATGATTTTGGGGTAGAACGAGCTACTTTACCCAACCAACCTAGCTATGCAGGGTTACGACGCTCAGAATTGCGAGAAACCCCTGATTCGACGGTCGTTTCCCTGTTTCAATTTCGTTTTTACTATAAATAGTAAGTTTTAGTTTGACTATAACTCTTCATCCGTCGGGTTTTAGGAGTTGCGCCCAACGTGAAAAGAGCTTAGAATAATTAGGGAAACGGTTTGGTGAAGCCAAATAGGACACTTACTATTTTTGGCCGAAAACCTTGCGCACTAGTAGACATCACGACCGTCTATAAATAGTAAGTTTACTATTTATAGTAAGTCGCGAATTCTAGGAGTTTTAGTTGTAGTTTGATTATGATTTCTTTCCCATTGCTTAGTACCCTTATTTAAAGGATTGTGAACTCGTTTTTATGCATTTATTAATCTATTACGAATTTATTAGAATTTATTTATATTTTCTGCTCTATTTTCTCGTGGATTCGAGAAAGTCTCTGTGAGGAGTCCAGAGAAGTTCCGTGGATTCGGAATAGTTATCCTCTTGAGGAAGACGGTGCTCGACCTCACGTCCTCCCCTGCCTCAGTTTGGTATCAAAGCGAGGTTTCTCCTCGGATCGATGACTTCTAACGACGGGTCGGGCAACAATCCCATAGGCGGTGCTCCAGGGAATTTACCTTTAATGGCAACAACTTTCCAAGCAGCGCAACAAGAGAATCGACAAGCCATGCAAGGGTTGCAGGTTTCCATGGACCGCATAGCGAATCTCTTGGCAGAAACCCTAGCGCAACTCCGTGTTCCTGGTGGTAATCCTCCACCGCCAATTGCTGAGACTCGTAATCGGCCTGATCACAGGATAATACCGGCAGTGCATCCAAGGGTCATGCCTGAGGACGGGGGCTCCAGTGAGGAGGAGATCGACGACATAATCTTCCAATACCCCAGACCAAGCGGCGATCGAGTAGATCGAGAATTCAAGATACGGGTTGATATTCCTAACTTCAATGGTCAACTACACATTGAGGATTTCCTCGATTGGCTTTCTGAAGTTGAGCGATTTTTTGACTATATGGACATCCCTGAAGCAAAGAAGGTCAAGCTGGTGGCCTACAAGTTGAAAGGAGGAGCGTCAGCTTGGTGGGAACAACTGCAACTCGCACAAACCAGGCAGATGAAAGCACAAATCCGCACATGGCAGCGGATGAAGCAGCTACTACGCGCCCGATTCCTCCCTAGCGATTACGATCAGGTATTATTCCAACAATACCAAAATTGTTGACAGGGTAGTCGGTCGGTGAGAGAGTACGCAGAAGAATTTTACCACCTGGCGGCGCGTAACGATTTGGTCGAGACTAAATCGCAGCAAGTCACCCGATTCAACGGTGGATTGCGTTTGGCGATTCAGGATCGGGTCCAGATGCAGTCCGTCTGGGCAATGAATGATGCGATCAAGTTGGCTACTCGGGCAGAAGCGCAACTTAAACGTCCTAATACACGGACCTATCATACTGCAAGGATTACTACGACAGGTCCACCTCAGGGAGCTCCACAGCCTAAGGGGAAGGAGCCCGTAGGAGCACGCACTCAACCTCCTACGTCTGAGAACCGAGATCAGGGAAGCGGGCAAGCTAGACCCCAAAGGGGCGTCTCGACTACTGCTGGTCCAAGTAGAATTTTGAACCCTTATGCTCGGCCAAGGCCCGACAGCTGCTATCATTGTGGCCAACCCGACCACCTGTCAAATACTTGTCCCCAGCGAAAAGTGGCAAACCTCGCCATTAATGATGGTAGTGCTGATAACGCTTATAAAGATCCAGATATTGAAGAACAGGAGCATACCGCCGAGGACGAGGTAGATGATTCAGATTGGGTTCAGCAAGATCACGACGAGTCGCTCGTCGTGAGGCGGCTATTATATGCGCCAAGAAAAGAAGTGCATCCACAGCGGCATAACATCTTCCGCACTAAGTGTACGGTGAATCGAAATGTTTGTGACGTGATCATTGACAGTGGAAGCAGCGAGAACATCGTCTCCAGGGGCATGGTGGAAAAATTGCAATTGAAAACAGAGCGTCATCCCTCTCCATATACAATCGGTTGGATCAAGAAGGTCAGCAAAACAAAGGTAACTGAACGGTGCACCATATCTTTTTCAATTGGCAAACATTATAAGGATGAAGTAGTATGCGATGTGGTTGATATGGAAGCATGTCACATATTACTCGGTCGACCCTGGCAATCTGACCGTGACGCCACTCATAAAGGGCGAGATAACATATATATCTTCGTCAAGGACGGCCGGAAGACCATATTGGCCCCTATGGATCCAGAAGGACCACCTGAAACTTCTAAAGTGGAGGGTCATTTTCTCTTAACCATTCGGGACTTCGTGGAAGAATCCAAAGAAACAGGACAGACTTATGCATTAATTGTGAAAGGGGAAGAACTCGAGCCTATCATCATCCCTGAAAGACTAAGGCCCTTATTACATGAATCCAAGAAATTTGGCCCGAGGACCTTCCCGATGGGTTACCCCCTATGCGAGATATCCAACACCATATCGACTTTATCCCTGGGTCCAGTTTACCTAATCGTCCTCATTATCGAATGAGCCCGAATGAGTCCGAGATTCTGCAGGGACAAGTGGAGGAACTGATCCGTAAGGGTCTTATTCGAGAAAGCATGAGCCCATGTGCTATACCAGCTCTGCTAACTCCAAAGAAAGATGGGAGTTGGCGCATGTGTGTCGACAGCCGGGCTATCAACAAGATCACCATAAAATACAGGTTTCCTATACCACGGTTGGATGATATGTTGGATATGCTAGAGGGCGCAAAAATATTCTCTAAATTGGACTTAAGGAGCGGCTACTATCAGATTCGAATACGGCCGGGTGATGAGTGGAAAACGGCCTTTAAGACTAAGGATTGTACAAATGGATGATCATGCCTTTCGGTCTTTCTAATACACCTAGCACATTCATGAGGTTGATGAACCAAGTTCTGAAACCTTTCATTGGAAAATTTGTTGTGGTTTATTTTGATGATATTTTGATATACAGTCAAGACGAAACCACCCATATGGAGCACCTCAAGAAGGTCCTTCAAGTGCTCACTGAAAATAAACTGTACCTCAATTTTAAAAAGTGTCATGACTGATAGCCTATTGTTTCTGGGTTTTAAGGTTACATCCACGGGCATTTGAGTGGATGAGGAAAAGGTGAAGACAATTAGAGAATGGCCGGTTCCTAAAAATATTCATGAAGTGCGAAGTTTCCATGGACTAGTGACATTCTATCGTCGGTTCATGAAAAATTTCAGTACTATTGTGTCACCGATCACAGATTGCATGAAGAAAGGGCATTTTCAGTGGACTGACGAAGCCGACAGGAGCTTTGCCGAAATCAAGCGCAGATTATCCACGACCCCGGTTCTTATACTTCCTAACTTCGACAAAGTGTTTAAAGTCGAATGTGATGCCTCATATGTCGGGATTGGGGGAGTTTTGTCTCAAGAAGGTAGGCCGGTAGCCTTCTACAGTGAGAAACTTAGTGATGCACGCAAGAAGTGGTCTACATATGAGATCAAGTTGTACGCGGTGGTCCAGGCACTGCGACACTAGCGACATTATTTGATTCAAAGGGAATTCATACTGTACACGGACCATCAAGCCCTCAAATTTATTAATAGTCAAGCTAACATTAACCATGTGCATGCTAGATGGATCTCGTTTTTGCAGGAATTCACATTCGTGTTAAAGCATAAGTCAGGGCAACAGAACAAAGTAGCCGATGAACTGAGTCGCCGTGCAACTTTGTTAGTCACTATGAGCAATGAAGTTGTCGGGTTCGATCGCCTCAAAGACATATATGCCGACGACGACGACTTCAAGGACGCATGGGTTAGATGTCAGGAAGGTCACCCTGGTGACTTACATATACAAGACGGGTTCCTTTTCAAGGGAAATCGACTATGCATCCCAAAGTGTTCACTAAGGGAACAGATAATCCAAGAGCTACATGGAGGTGGCCTCAGTGGACACCTTGGGTGAGACAAGATGCGAGCTCTTGTGGAAGAACGGTATTACTGGCCGCAATTGGTACGTGATGTGGGAAAGGCAGTCCAACGCTGTTATATTTATTAGACTTCCAAGGGACAATCTCATAATGCGGGCCTCTACAACCCGTTACCCGTGCTTGACGGCCCTTGGGAGGATTTATCTATGGACTTTGTGCTTGGTCTCCCACGAACACAACGCGGCATGGATTTGGTGTTCGTGGTAGTAGATTATTTTTCCAAGATGACGCACTTTATTCCATGCAAAAAGACTCTCGATGCAACACACGTGGCGAATCTATTCTTCAAAGAAATTGTGCGGCTACACGGGGTTCCCAAGACTATTACTTCTGACCGTGACACGAAGTTCATAAGCCACTTTTGGCGGACTTTGTGGACTCGATTCGATATACGCCTTCAGTTCAACAGCGCGTACAACCCACAGACTGACGGTCAAACTGAGGTTGTGAATCGCACGTTGAAAAACCTCCTTTGATGTATTTCAGGAGAAAAACCGAAGCAGTGGGATTTGGCCTTGTCTCAAGCGGAGTTTGCATTCAACAACATGGTGAACCGCTCGACAGGGAAATCCCCGTTCCAGGTTATTTACAGACGAGTACCTCGCCACACACTAGACTTGGTCCCTTTGCCCAAGCTCCCAAGCATGAGCATTGCAACAGAACATATGACAGACAAAATCATGGGCATTCATGCGGAGGTACAGAACAAGCTACATGCCTCAAACGAAAAGTACAAGGAGCAAGCAGACAAGCATCGGCGACAAAAAGTGTTCGAGGTGGTCGACCAAGTAATGGTCCATCTGCGCAAAGAAAGATTTTGATCGGAACGTACAACAAGTTGAAGAATAAAAAGATTGGACCAGTACCAATCATCCGAAAGATCAGTGACAACGCTTATGTTGTTGATCTTCCAGATGATATGGCGATCTCACGGACTTTCAATGTCGCGGACCTGACCGAGTATCATGAACCAGCGCATAATGATAACTCGAGGACGAGTTCTTTTGAAGTGGAGGAGACTGATGTAGAGTGGGTCGCGGACAATTACATGGCAAAGATGGATCAGAAAAGGCCCGGTCGACGACAGAAGTGATCTAGACCATCAGACCTTCAATCAGGCGTATCTCGCAATCCGGGATGAGTTGCCGACGTAAAATATATGATTTTGGGGTAGAACGAGCTACTTTAGCCAACCAACCCAGCTATGTAGGGTTGCGACGCTCAGAATTACGAGAAACCCCTGATTCGACGGTCGTTTCCCTATTTCAATTTCATTTTTACTATAAATAGTAAGTTTTAGTTTGACTATAACTCTTCATCCGTCGGGCTTTAGGAGTTGCGCCCAACGTGAAAAGAGCTTAGAATAATTAGGGGAACGGTTTGGTGAAGCCAAATAGGACACTTACTATTTTTGGCCGAAAACCTTGCGCACTAGTAGACATCACGACCGCCTATAAATAGTAAGTTTACTATTTACAGTAAGTCGCAAATTCTAGGAGTTTTAGTTGTAGTTTGATTATGATTTTTTCTCATTGCTTAGTACCCTTATTTAAAGGGTTGTGAACTCGTTTTTATGCATTCATTAATCTATTTCGAATTTATTAGAATTTATTTCTATTTTCTGCTCTATTTTCTCGTGGATTCGAGAAAGTCTCTGTGAGGAGTCCAAAGAAGTTCCATGGATTCGGAATAGTTATCCGCTTGAGGAAGACGGTGCTCGACCTCACGTCCTCCCCTGCATCATCTATGAATGCTGCTCAAGGCACATCAAGAAGGCTATAGAACTATCGTCACTCAACGACCGATATAATTGGTTGTCAGATTGTCTGACCAACTAATGACAAGACAATTACAAGTGCGTCGACAATTGAACCAACAGTAGCACTACTTGCTTCTTAACCACGATCGTAGAAAGACGAGTTGAGATTTCATGTTGCCTATAATCTTGAGAGTACGAAACCCTGAGCAAATCAAGTTTGGGTGCCCAAGGATTCATGAACTGCCACATTAAGCTCCGAGGAGACACTTTGTAGGCTAGCCTAATCACCCACAACTTTGCCACCCACCCATAAGGCCATGAATGGTTAAGCCTGTTGAAGCATTCTGCAAGCAGTGGACTATTGCAATCCATCAGAAGTTTTCCCAAGATCCTCAAGGACCGACCATAACTCAGAGACATAGGTTACAAAGGTGGAGGGTTGTGGCTAGGGCTTTCACCATTGCTGATCGAGTTATATGCAAAAGGATGTGATCCATCGCAGAGAGGTTCAGACCATTCAATGAACGTCCAACACCTTAGGAGCCAATACCCTCCCCCAAAGACATCCACCTGGAGGAGGATTTCAAAATATTCTCATCTCTTCTGAGAAAATTTGTTTAGCTTACCAATCCTTCCAAGGATCTCCCAGCTTGAGAATTTTCTAAAAGAAAGCGGAGATTAGATTTAGACATCTAACTCAAGGGAAAGTAGCGGCAAAACCACATTTACATTTGGGACTATACTGCCCATCACCTTTAATTACAACGTAACATTTATTGTTTCAATGAAGTTCTAAGCATCATCGGATTAGCCTAATCGGATGGACAAGGACATCAAAGAGGTAAGAGAGACCTCAGCGCAAGTAGATATTTGATCCTCCATAGTTGACCATGGCCATGGAGCCAAACACACTGTTGTCATTGAGGACAATGAAGAACCAAAGAATGTCATCTTTACGAAACCTTCACATTCGATAACCAAACACTTGAAACCTCTCTACGTGACCACACATATGGATGGTTGCCTAGTTTCGCGAGTTATGGTCAACAACAGTGCAGCCGTAAAGATCATTCCAATGTCAATGGTCCAAAGGCTAAAAAAAATACCGTAGGACTTAATGCCAACCGAGGTTACTATATCAAGTTTCGTAGGACGGGTCACAAACACCAAATGAGTGCTCTTTGTGGAACTACTAGTAGGAAGTACAAAGGTGATGATGGCTTTCTTCATGATTTAGCCAGCGAGCAGCTACAATGCACTCTTAGGGAGAGATTTGGTCCATTCCATTTAGTATATCCCATCATCCCTACATTAGTTCCTGATCCTTTGATATGGAAAGAAGGTCGAAATCGTTTATGCAGGCAAGCCCAAGCTAATTTCTATATAGGGTAGATCAATCCATTGTTAGGGTAGATCAATCCATTGTGCTTTATCGGCCAAAACAAACATGGCCGGCTGACAGGAGTTACTACTACAATAGATCCCTCCCAAGATGTAGACACAATTATCTCAATGGACTCTTCTCAAGATTGGGATACACTCATGCCCTGAATGATATGTCAAAATAGATGGACGTCATGCATAGAACATATACATCATGGTGGGTCCATAGTGTTGGCATGAGTTGTCTGCCGAAGATTACAGGAGAAAATTAAGGGATGAAAATCCCTACATCACAGGGTCAACTACAGCCCAACGGAATCAACAATTATAGCCAAGATTTTCTATGGCTGATAGCGAGATTTGTGTACACCAAAATAGGAGTATTGTTTGCTGTTATATACCATCACTATGTAAAGAAAAAGATATAATATAAAAAAATATAGAATTTGAACTCTTCCTCCAAAAACTTGATATGGTATCAAAGTCATTCTTTCTTCCCTATCCTATGTCATCCGAAACATAAAACAGAAACAAGCACCCTGCAGCATGGCTGATGCAGACTCATATTCGAACGAGCCTCTCTCGTCTTCTATCTTGTCCGAGTTGAATACAAAAATGGCTGAGGCGTTGTCCAAAACCTCAGCTCCGATCCAGACTACCGACATGGCCACCACACCAATTGGGATTAAGTTGGATGGGACCAACTACGCACTTTGGTCTCAGGTGGTGGAAATGTACATATCCGGCAAAGACAAATTGGGGTATATCAACGGTGGTTTTCCCTAACCTCCATCGATAGATCCAAACTTCTGCAAATGGCGCACCGACAACGCCATAGTGAAGGGTTGGGTGATTAATTCCATGGATCCATCATTGATTGGAAATTTCATCAGATTTTCGACAGTAAAAATGGTGTGGGACGCCATAGCAACGACCTATTTCGATGGGAGTGATGCCTCCCAAGTGTATGACCTCCGGCGTCGAGTAACACGTCTGAAGCAAGCGGGTGGCTCACTGGAAAGATACTACAACGATCTGCAGGGATTGTGGAGAGAAATTGACTTCCGGAGGCCAAATCCGATGCAATGCCAAGCAGATATTCAGAAGTATAACACCATGGTGCAAGAAGACCGAGTGTATATCTTCCTAGATGGCCTGGATGATCGGCTAGATGGCATCCAGAGGGATATTCTACAAATTCAACCGTTCCCCACCGTGGAGCAAGCGTACGCCCATGTCCGGCGGGAGGCGATATGGCAAGCTGTGATGACAGGGACTAGGAGCGAAGAACTACCGGGTGCTGTGATGGCCTCCAAAAGCTTAAAGGTTGGAGCTCCTACACCGAGTTTTCTCCAAAATGGAAAGCCGATTTCCACTTCTAAGTCAAAGACTGCATCTGATGGGCAGAAGTGCTCTCATTATGGAGGTTCTAAACACACTCGGGAGACGCGTTTCAAGCTCAATGGCTATCCAGGCAAAGAAAAATGTGATAGTGGCACAGGCAAAGGTGGGCCAATGTTTACAGGCCAAGCTGCCCTGGCAGACCAGGGTGTTGTGGTGGGCCAAGCTTCAGTTGCTGCAAGTGAGCCGACTCTTTCTTTAATTCCCGTCGAAGCTCATAATGCCACTACAGGTACCATTCTACTCGGGTCCAATATGGAGGAGGCCCATAATGAGTGGATCCTTGACTCAGGGGCCTCTGACCATATGACCTATGATGAAAAGGATTTCTCCCAATGTTCTACACCTCGGAGATTGAGCATTGCAAATGCTAATAGAAAACGTTGCTCGGTAACCGGGACGGGTACCGTGGTGTTGTCACCAGACCTATCTCTGTCTAATACGCTTCTTGTCCCTTCTCTTTCCCATAAGTTATTATCTGTGAGCCAGATTACCAAGGAGCTAAAATGTGCTGTGATTATTTACCCTAATGTTTGTTTTCTTCAGGATATCCTCACCCAGGAGATCATTGGGCATGGTATTGAGAAGGGGGGACTCTACTACATGGAGGATTTCAAGGTGGGTCGTGCATGTCAGACTACTCATCAAAATAAATCAAAGGAGGAGCAGATTTGGCTTTGGCATTGCCGGTTAGGTCATCCTTCATTCGGTTATTTAAAGCATGTATTTCCTGGTTTGTTTTCAGATATATCGAGTTTGGAATTTAAATGCAAAACATGCATTCTAGCTAAAAGCCATCGGACTACTTACCCTTTGAGTTTCAATAAAAGTGCGGCTCCGTTTATATTGATTCATTCTGATGTGTGGGGTCCATCACCTAAATCTACTATGCTTGGCTATCGGTGATTTGTGATATTTGTAGATGATTGCACTAGGATGACGTGGTTATATTTGTTGAGACACAAAGACGAAGTTTTTAAGATATTCCAATCCTTTTATGAGATGATTTGCACCCAATATTCCACCAAGCCTCGGGTTCTTCGTTCCGATAATGGTGGCGAATATGTAAATGCTCAGTTCCGTGATTTCTTTCGCTAGCATGGAATGATTCATGAGACGTCATGTTCCCAAACTCCGCAGCAAAACGGGGTTGCCGAGCAAAAAAATCGCCATATCCTTGACACTACTCGAGCCCTTCTTCTTGGGGCCAATATGCCTAGTCATTATTGGGCGGATGCAGTCACGACAGCAGTTCATGTTATTAACAGAATGCTGTCGAAAGTCCTTGAGATGCAAACTCCTCTCCAAGTGTTATCCAACTTTGTTACCTTGCCTTCGGTCTTGATGATTCCACCACGTGTCTTTGGATGTGTGGCATACGTTCACCTCCACAAGGACAAATGCACTAAAATCGATCCTCATGCAATTCGGTGTCTCTTCTTGGGCTACGCCATACATCAAAAGGGGTATAGATGCTACGATCCTACTCATCGGCGTACATATGTGTCGATGGATGTCACATTTCTGGAATCCGAGACTTTCTTTACTTCCAAGACATACACTTCTCCTCTTCAGGGGGAGAATCATGATGAAGAGATGAACTGGCTGTGGTTTGATTGGCCAGGGTTCAATGACCCGGATACGATTGAAGACACCAAAGAGACAGAGACGATGCCTACAGAGACAGAGACGACGCATAGAGTCCCCTTTCACTCCTCAGTATTCATTGACCCTTCTCCTGAGAATATCACTGAGGTCAACTCTCTAAGCCCCCCTGAAAATATCACCAAGGTAAACTCTCCAAACTCTCTGGTTACACCTCAAATTTCTAACACCATCGATACTCCTGCTCCTATTGGCTATGGGTTACCTTTCAGGCATAATCGTGGCAAGCCACCAAATCGATACTCTCCTGAGGTAGAAGAGCAATGGTCGAAATATCCTATCACTAATTATGTATCCACTGAAAAGCTCTCGGAACCAGTCAAAAGCTTTGCCGACGATCTTTCATCTCATCACATTCCTACCAGTGTTGTAGAGGCATTAAGGGATCCTAGATGGGTTCAAGCCATGAAGGAAGAGATAGAGGCCTTACTAAAAAAGAGACATGGGTACTCGTCTCATTACCCGAAGGAAAGAAGACGGTGGGATGCAAATGGGTCTTCTCCATCAAATACTAGGCAGATGGGTCAATCGAACGATACAAAGCAAGATTAGTTGCCAAAGGTTATACCCAGACATATGGAGTCGATTATCAAGAAACATTCTCACCAGTGGCTAAACTAAACACGGTTAGAGTTCTATTATCTCTTGCTGCGAACCTTGATTGGCCATTACATCAGCTTGATGTAAAAAATGCATTTCTTCATGGTGATCTCGAAGAAGAAATTTACATGGATATCCCTCCCGGGTATATGGCTAATTCTGAAGTCAAGGTTGTGTGCAAATTGCAGAAGACTCTATATGGCTTGAAACAATCTCCTCGAGCTTGGTTCGGGAGACTGAGTTTGGCAATGAAAAAATATGGCTTCCAACAGAGCAACTCTGATCACACCCTATTTCTTAAACGTCGACAAGGTAGGATCACGACACTAATTGTCTATGTTGACGATATGATCATTACAGGAGATGATGCAGACGAGATTGCAAGACTTCAAGAACAGTTAGCATCAGAGTTCGAGATGAAGAACTTAGGGGGGCTCAAGTACTTCTTGGGGATCGAAGTTGCTAGATCTAATCATGGAATATTCCTTTCTCAACGGAAATATGTTCTGGATCTGCTAGCTGAGGTCGGGCTACTAGATTGCAAGCCTGCTGATGTACCAATAATCCAGAATCACCGACTTGGGGAATATCCAGACCAAGTTCTAACAAACAAAGGTAGATATCAGAGACTAGTTGGCAAATTGATTTATCTGTCGCACACGTGACCTGACATTGCCTATGCAGTAAGTGTGGTTAGCCAATTCATGCATTGTCCGAGTAAAGATCATATGAATGCTGTATTGCAGATTCTCAGATACCTGAAGTCGTCCCCTGGAAAAGGACTTCTATTTTCAAAGAATGGTCATCTAAATGTTGAAGGCTATACATATGCTGATTGGGCAGGAAGCATATCAGACAGGAGGTCTACTTCAGGCTATTTTACATTTTTTGGAGGGAATCTAGTCACCTGGAGGAGTAAGAAGCAGAAGGTAGTAGCGTTATCAAGTGCAGAAGCAGAATTTCGAGGAATGGCCAAAGCACTATGCGAGCTTCTCTGGCTCAAAAGGCTTTTATCTGAGATTAGGTTAACCCCTAATTGCGAGATGAATCTGTTTTGTGATAATAAGGCAGCGATTAACATTTCACATAACCCAGTTCAGCATGATCGGACCAAGCATGTAGAAGTTGATCGGCATTTCATCAAACAAAATATCGAAGAGAAGATAATTCGTTTTCCTTTTGTGAAATCTGAAGACCAGCTGGCAGATATTCTAACAAAAGCTGTATGTAGTAGGAGTTTTCACAACTCACTTGGCAAGTTGGGCATGATAGACATATACGCACCAACTTGAGGGGGAGTGTTGGCATGAGTTGTCTGCCGAAGATTACAGGAGCAAATTAAGGGATGAAAATCCTTACATCACAGGGTCAACTACAACCCAACGGAATCAACAATTATAGCCAAGATTTTCTATGGCTGATAGCGAGATTTGTGTACACCGAAATAAGAGTATTGTTTGCTATTATATACCATCACTGTGTAAAGAAAAAGATATAATATAAAAAAATATAGAATTTGAATTCTTCCTCCAAAAACTTGATACATAGAGCCTTTGACAACCATTCGTCTCTAGCCAGAGCTATTACCCAATCCACATCTAAAGGCACCAAAGCAAAGCCCTTAACCTCCATGCAGATTGCATAGGATACTCTGTAGGCCCATTATGATGTATGGATTATTTGCATGAGCATTTTAGAGCATGAATCCAAAAATGGGCAAATCCAAATCTATGGTGGACCACACTATAGGTTATGGCGGCAAATAAACATTATGGTAGGCATTATAGTGGGCATTATGACTTTTTAATTGTGGGTGTTCAATTAGCACCTACTTCTATGTAGAGCTAGGCATCGAGTCGGGTCGGACCGAGTTAAGGCTGACCCAACTCGATCCAGTTTTATAATAGGCTTGACCCGAACTTGACCTGACTCAGTACCGATTCCATCATGCCTGACCTGATCCGAGTTCGGGTCTAGCTTGGACCAATTTGAACCGAGTCCAACCTAGTCACAAGTATTGAGCCAGGTCAAGTTGGCACCAAGTCAAGCTGGGTGAAGCGGGTATCCACCGGCTAAAATCACAATTCGAAACCTAGATTCACTTGCCAGAATTGTTGCAACCTCTCCATCAACTCAAAACCTGGTATTTTTTTATTTTATTTATTTATTTTTGTTAAATATATATGTACAAGTCGAGTTTTGAATCGAGTCAAGTCAGTACCGAGTTGGATTTCGGGTCCAATTGAGTTATCGAACTCGACTCGGTTTGAGTTCTGATTGGACAAAGTCAACTTGATTCAAATTGACTCACCTACGTAGTTCGAATCGAGTCGGATCTGAATGAGTCGGACGAGTCAAGTCATCCCATGCCCAGCTCTACTTCTATGGTATGGTCCAACTGAGATTTGAATCCATTTAATTTTTGGGTTCATGCCCTAAAAAGAACCCAGAAAAACAGATGGATGGCATGGATACAGAGTTCATACATCAAGGTGGACCACTGTAACGGCCATAACTAATTTGGAAATCTTTAACCTGCCATAGAAACGGCAGGAGATTGCCAGTGGCCGAAGGCTTCATACATTCCAAAGCTGTGTGGGTCCACAGAGATTTCGGTAACAAATCCACTATGTTTTGTGTTTTGCAAGATAACAATAGGAAGTATTAAAATCAGGCAGATCCTACGAAGCAGCAGAGATTTGAACGCTTGAAAACTTTATATGGGGCCACAAATATTTTGCACCAGGATGATATTTGTGCCTACAGTTTATTTTAAGTATTAACAAATAACCTTATGAACAATTCCATAGCCTATAAACATCATGGTAAGTTCTAGGAAGGTTTCAACGGTGGAACATCCACCTGATGTGATGTGGCTCACATGAGTTTTCAATCTGCCTGATGTTTAGATTCCTCTCCCATTGTAGTCTTGCAAAACTGATGGACAGAGTGGATTTGTGATGGGCATCTCTGTGACCCTTACACGGTTTCTACTACAGGAAGTTCCCGCGTCAAATCCGCGTCCGCAAGACACCGAATCGGTGCCTTTAACTTTGGAATGCATATGTTGCGCTTTAGGCCCAACATGATGTATGTGTTTAATCTATGCCGTCCATTTATTTTTTGCATATTATTTTAGGAAATAAGCTCAAAAATTAGTCAGATCCAAATCTCAAGTGGACCATGCTGCAGGAAAGAGTGGTAATGAACACTCACCATTAAAAACACTTCTGTATAAATTTTTTGGATCAAGTTGATATTTGTTTCTTCCCTTTATCCAAGTCTGTATGACTCAATTAATCAGGTTAAATGGAAAATAAACATTATGGTGGGCATTACAGTGAGCCCTAGGATGTTTTAATGTTTTGCATTTAATCACCTACTTCCTATGGTGTGGTCCATCTGAGATTTGATGCAGCCTCATTTTTGGGCTAATGCACTAAAATGATACGGAGAAAAACGGATAAACATAGTGGATAAGACACATGCATTATGGTGGGAGCAGCAGTGGCCACGTCCCTACTAAAATTGAATTGTTAAGAGAAAATGACATGGAGAAAGGATAGACACAGTGGAGAAATGAGCAGCAATAGCCTCATTTTTTGGCTAAGGCACTAAAATGATAGGGAGAAATGGATAGACAGAGTGGATAAAACGCATGCATTATGATGGGAGCAACAGAGCAGCAGTAGCCACGCCCCTACTAACATTGAATGTTAAGAGAGCTCTTGATTTTTTTTTTCATAAGATTTTTCTTGTATATTTACATCTAGGTATATATTAATTCTCCTTTTTTTTTTTTTTTTTTTTTTTAACACACACTCACCGCTTCCGCCAGACACTCAGGCACTCACACACTCACAGCACAAGGGGTGCTCGATCCTGTGACCTTGTGTGTAACTTTATTAATTGGTGGGCATTTTCATTATTTCAGGAAAATTCATACTTCTAATTGATGGAAGTTGGAGAAAACTAAGGGAAAGCAGTCATTTCACATATAACTTATTAATGACATAGCTTAATGAAAAATTAATTTCAAAAGATACAGGAATGTAAATAACATATTAATGAGGTATGTATTCTTTTGTAAAAACAGATTTTATTTTATTTACGATTATCAAAATGTATAAAAGATATTCAATATTTGTAGAGATTCGGAGAATTTTACCGTATACTCTTATTAACAAATAAGAAACTATCCCAGCAAATAAGAAAATATCCTAACCTACTAGGATTACCCACACTAACAAATTTAAATTCTACCAAAACTCAAACTTGGAACGGACCTAAATCCAACCCATGCACTGGTGGATTGGGTCGGGTTTGAAACTCAGACCCACTTATCAAAGGGAACTCATCACCTACAGGGGCTGCACCACACCTCGTCATACGGGGAATTTTCAGCCATTGAATGCGTTGAGTGAGTGTAGGGTTGTACATGAACCAAGTTAGCTCGGTTAGCTCTCTTGACTCAACTCAAAAAGCTCGATTTGACTCGGTTTGAAACTGAGTTCGAGCCAAGTAGAGCTGATTTTTGAGCTCGAAAATTTTTTGAACCGAGTTCGAGCTTGTCCAATCTTGACTTGACTCGGATTGAATCCCAACTCGAATAAAACTCAGATCGAACCAACTCGGTGACTCAGTTACTTTGATATTGATGTTGCTTACCAAGTGTTTGATGAAATGACTCAACGAAGTGTCGGCTGGTGATAAGGAATGTATGTATATGAAACAAATACCCCTTTTTCTTGATTTTGATGTTGCCTACAAGGTGTTTGATAAAATACCTGTAAATAGTATTGTTGTTTTACATAGTTTACGTACAGTAAGAAAATGAAAGTGCACTCCATGTGTTTGTGAAAATGCCGCACAGGCTTGATCTTGGCTCGAACTCGGCTCGAACTGGCCTGAGTTGCTGACCGAACCAAGCCGGGCTAGCCAATCAGGCTCGAGGACCGAGTCGAGCCGAGTTCGAGCTAGGGTCAGCTAGTGGCCAAGCCGAGTCGACTGTGCCAAGCTCGACTACACCTCTAAGTGGGTGCCATAGGAAAAATAAAAATAAAAGAACATTTAATGCATCCAATTAGTAAAAATGTCCTATACTACAAGGAGTGGTGTGGGTGCCTGCAGATAATTAGTTCTGATAATTAAATGGTTCAGCTCGGAAACTGGCCTCAACCCCAAGCAATCCGTCCCCCTTGCACACCTTACAAGAATGCTTTATGGAAATTCACACAAGCCATGATAGAAAATCTCTTAATATGAGAAAAAGAGGAAATTTTCAATAGATGTACATGCCTGAAATTTGGCTCCCCAGTGACTTTCCAGTAGAAACTCAAATAAAATTAACAATGCATCAACTGTTGCAGTAAGCCTAAAAGCTTCATACATCTTCCATCATCCGTTTATATATGCTTCTCCAATGTAGACATGAAGGCAAGTGTGATGAAGAAGTGATGCTTCCTTGCACAAAGGGCAAAGGAAAAGGAACGGTCGATGCTTCCTTCCATGAGAGGAAAGGAATGTCCTATCAAAGAGAGAGGAATCTCTTTCAATCAAAAGTAATTTGGCTCTTTACGGTAGAAGAGGTCATAGTGTGTTTCATTCAAGGCTTGAGTTCCCTGTTTGGAATTATTTTAAAGATGTGGGGTTCATAGTTGATCTATATATCCAAGCCATTGATTTGTTGGCCCCTATCATGGATGGACAATTCCCTCAAAATCTCCCAAATTGGTAGATCCTCGCCATTAAATCTTTTAACCATGTATTTGCATACTAACAATCGAAAGGTTAGAGTTGACCAATTGAGAGGATATACTGAGATTGGTCCATCCATGATCAAATGTCAATTCAATGGCTTGGATAGACTAACCGTGGGCCCCCACATCTGGGGAGCTCTAGCTAATCGAATGTAAACAACAATACTCCAGGGATTAGATGCTTTATTGTGGATACTTAGATGTAGGGAAGCGCGGAAGGTGAGCCCTCAAGATCTGATGGTCTACACGAAGTTTGGAACCCTCACAAAGCAGAAGAACGGTGCTCCAATGGCCGCCTATCTACAACTGGAGCAGATGAAACTATTCACACCTCTGATCCTACGGTATATAGTGGCCCCGGATTGCGATCTATGGATCAAATCGTACCAAGGACAAGCTAAGATGGACAGAGTATAGCGCACACAGTATCTCTCTGTATGCTCTCGGTTTATCGTATGATTCAATGCGAGAAAGAGCGCATCCCCTTTTATAGGAAAAGAAGGAAATAGGATGAGACCGGATGATCCGGTCTTCTCCCCATCTCCTATCCAATATCAAATTCAAATTTGAAATTTCAACTGAATAAAAAAAAAAAGGCCAGAACAAGCCATCCACTTGTGATTGCTTACCAGTAGGCCCCACTAGCTTACGTCCATCATCTCCCACTCAATCACATTATGGGATAGGCACAAAAAATTTGTCCATCTAATTGCCTTATAACAATCAAATACCAAACATCATTATCAAAATGATCAGAGGCGTGGGACCAGCTGGATCACCATAATCTTCTCACAGGTGCTTAAGTACTAAGTGACCACCTAACTAGTACTCAATAACCCAAGCTTTGCAATGTCTGTCCTAGTCCGCATGACCACACTAGATAGAGTTAACTCCCGATCTGGAGTACTCGGCCAATTTACGACTTATCCAACTTATCGAGTTATTCTGAAAAACTTAATTTTTCACAAACTTCGACTAAAATCGATTTAAAGCAATACTATATATATAGTTTTAAAAAAACATATTGTTTGAAAAAGTCTATTAAAAACAACTCGATATTGCCGGCGGATAAGTCTTCAAGTGTGTATTTAAAGTTCTAAAAACTTGGTGTAGTTGTCACGGGAGCTTCCCCACGCAGATGTGTAATTTGGAATTAATCAGGCTGCTTTCCTAGCGTAACTGAGTCTGGCCAATCAAGGACCTTTCGTCA
>JAJHSJ010000011.1:12824006-13116111 GCA_021015155.1 Magnolia officinalis
GAGTTGAAGATGATGACGTTCAAGCCTTCATCAAGTTTATTGAAGAAAGAAGCGAGTAGAAGACCAGGGGGATGCGAATGAAGAAATGTAAGCCGAAGTTCCCTTGAGGTTGGAGAGAACTATTGAGTCTCGAATGCTCCGTAAATTATGACTCGGCCAACAATTGCAGTGGTGGCCACAATGGTAGGGGAGGAAGACATGGTTTCTAATTAAGGTTCTCTGCTAGAACGTTAGGGGGTGGGTAGTTAGGAAAAATGTATCCAAGTTAAAGAGGTATGTGAAAATACATAATTAAGATTTTGTCCCTTCGGGAAACCAAGCTGGATGCTTTTGATGACAGAATTCTTGGGTCCATCTAGGGGATAAAAAATAAGGGTTGGTTAGCTTTGACTGCTGAAGGTGTGACAGGGGGCGTTGGTTGCTTGGAACAAATACATTTGGTGTTCGAAGGGTATTCACATTGGTTCATTCTCATTGTTGATTGTATTCAGGGATATATCTTCTCAGTTCAAATGGCTGTTTTTGGCAGTGTATGGTCCATGCATTACGAGTCAAAGAAATTTCTTCTAGGCAGAGTTGAATTAGGTCAGAGCTGTTTTCAATCTTCCCTGGTGCATTGGGGGTGACTTCAATGTAATAAGGTTTGTTTATGAGAAGTGTAATGGAGGACAAGTTACTAGAAGTATTAAAGGATTCGAGGTGTGGGTACGACAAAACAAATACATCTTTGCTCAAATGGGAGGGAGAATCTAGTTTTGGTAAGATTAGATAGATTCATGATTTCTACTGATTGAGTTGATGAATTCTTGTTGGTAAAATCGTGCAATCTGCCCAGATCATCCTCGGATCATCGTCCTATTCTGCTTAAAGTTGAGGAGAGCTGGGGGCCCAAACCATTCTGATTTGAACTTGCTGGTCTGGAAGTGGACAACTTTGCTTATCTAGTTAAAAGTGGATGACCTTCTTTCTTGGTTTCAAGTATGGGTGGATACTGGTTGGCCCCAATGATTAAATACCGTAAATCAAAATTATCAGAATGAAAGGAGTTCTTTAGCAAAAGAGCTGAAAAGGCTGAAAGCATAATCAACGAACTAAATGAGCTCGATATCAAAGAATAGGGGGCTGTCCCATCAACAGAAGATCGGCATAGACACTTATTACTTTCGATGGAGTATTCAAAGAAATCATGTGGAGGCAGAGGTTGAGAGTTGTCTGGCTTTCATGGTATAGAAGTGCCTAGTCAAGAAATAATAAGATTAGCAGTATTTTGGTAGATAGAGAAAGACTATAAGAAAAGGATAAAGTATGCTTCGCCATCGTCAATTACTATTCAAAGTTATTATCTAGCGAAGGTTGGAAGCAACATTTGTTAAACAACTTGTCTTTTCAGGGTATCTCGGTAGCGGACATGGAATCTCTTGAGAATCTGATTGTGGAAGAGGAAATCAAGTGCGTTATCGAGTCTTTGGGTAGAGACGAGGCTCCAGATTTTGACGGTTTCCCTATTATGTTTTTCCTAATCTTGTGGGACACGGTTAAGAAGGAAGTAGTGGAGTTTGTGCAAGAGTTTTGTGATGAGGGTCGGCTTGCAAAGGGGACAGGAGCATCATTCATAGCCTTAATTCCAAAAAGAGGAGCAGTTTCACTACTAGATTTTTGGCCTATTGGTCTCATCATGTGGACATTACTTCTGCTCAGTTTCTATTGGGGTTGTAACGTTTCTTCTTTTTGTTCTCTGTATTCTTTGCTGCCTTGGCAATTGTCAATCAGTTTTTAATCAGTTTGGTTCATTATCCTTCAATAGTAATAATAATAATTCATGAGAGTGAAAGGTTGATAAGGTCTTACTCATTCAATCAGAGGCAGGTGGATGCAGTGGAGAGGTGCTCTGGAGTTGTATATGATTGCCACATACCAAGCAAACTAAAGGGTGGATTCTGTAGGATAGCTATGATGCTTTATGGGACAGACTGCTGCGCAGTCAAGGAACAACATGCTCATGGAATATCTGAAGTGAGGATGTTGAGATGGATGAATGGCAAGATGAGGAAGGATAGAACTAGAAATGAATGCATTTGAGGGAAGTTTGGTGTAGCACCAATAGATGTTAAGATGAGAGAAAGCAAACTTCGATAGTTTGGCCATGTGCAAAGGAGACCAGCTAGTGCACTGGTTAGGACTGAGTTGGTTCAAGTTGAAGGCTATGAAAGGGCAAGAGAAAGGCCTACAAGGACATGGGTGGATGTCGTAAGAAAAAGGTTTGATGACTTATTATTTAACTGAGGATTTGGTCCTGGGTTGAGTGGAATGGCAAGACAGGATTCATGTTGTTGACCCCAATTAGCTGGGAAGGTTTAGATGATGATGACATATAGACTATTGCCAAGTTCCTTAAATTGTCCGTTCCTTTCATCTATGGGTGGCCCCTTGATGAGTGGTGTTCTATGTTTTCAGGAAGCAAGTTCCTTCAACCTAGAACCTAAGGTGGCCCAACACCAGAGAGTCGGCTGCAGAAGCCATATACTAAGAAGTGAATGCAATTCCAGATGAGTCCTTGGACCTCCAGCTCTCCAGATGAGTTCTCAGAACCACGTCTCTGCAAATGGGTCCCAAACCTATCACCATGAAAGCATAGGGGAGTTCGGTGGTTGCACAGGATCGACCATGACCTAGCAAAGGACTTGGGTTTCTTAGCCATAGTCATTGACATGACCTATGGGATTTGGCCCTACGATTATGGGATGATTATTAACTAGCAATGACAACATATTACACTTCAGATCTGCGAAGGGAAACAACACCGGTACTTTTTAGTTGAAACTCTCACTTGCATTAATAGTTGTATAGAGAAACAACGCTGGCACATTAGCCCTCAGTCACATTAATAGCTGCAGAGGGAAACAATGCTGGTGCTTTTTAGTTGGAACCTTGGATCCATACAAGGTTGGCTGATGGCAACTTTTAACTTATAAATAGATGCTTATCACTACCCTCTAAAACTCTTGGGTCACTGTTGTAAAGGCATTTACAGATGTTTAGGGCTTGGGGAAGGTTATTTAGAGGTTCCTCATGTGGCGCACTTCCTCCCGGGATGCTCCACCTTGACTTGCCTCAGCCTTAGTCAGTCAATATCTGGTGAGTTCTGGTGGGACAACATGCTACTAGCCACTGCAGGTCTTTATCTATTTTACTTGTACTTTGTGAGAGGTGAAGCAAGCCTCTTTTGTGCGGACGAAAACTTAGCTTGGGTGAAACAGTAGACCCACTGCGTACATGGAGAACATGCTGATAGACAAGATGTTTGCAGATATATTTTCAATGTGTTTACTTAGTGTATGCATGCCTTTTTCCACTTGGTAGCTACTTCTTGTCTCAGTAGTATGACCGAGCACCGCTGTACACGATGCCCTTAGGCGCACTAATCCCTTTGCATGGAAATGGTGGTCAAGTGGGCCAGCCTAATTTTTGCATATAGCCACCTTCATAGTAGGGGCCAACTTATGCACCCCTCATATCTCCAACACACTTGTTAAATTGGCACATTTGTTTCATGCAAAGGTGCATGTGCTCATGGGGCTAACAAATCTCTCAAGTTGGAGCTATTGTTGTTATGTTTTACTAAATTTTTATAATAGGAAATTTTCCCTGGTCGAGAACAGAAGACTACATCTAGTGAGAACTGTCATACTTTAGGAGTGGTTTGCTAATCCCGCACATGTCTATTAGGTAGACCATCTAGACAACCTCATGTGCCAACCTAGCACATCTGCAGGATCTGAGCATCTGTCAAGGGGGTCCCACTATTAGACCGTGGACCAAAAATCAAGCTGTTGGACATGTTGGCCGGTGTTTGAAATGAATGAATGGCTAAAACAATCAGCCAAGTTTTTCTGTAAGCCCTTCATTTGTTTCAAACTCCGTCCCACTGGCTGAGTAGATTGCCCGGATTTATGGTCTAGAGAATCTAAGCAGTTGGGCCCACCCGATGGATTGCTTGGATCTCGACAGATTTCCCAAGTTGGCACATGAGTTAGATGGACTTTCTTACACATGTGCATGGAATTAGCAGCCTCTCTTCAGCATTACATGTGTGTGGTGATATCTTTTCGTAATAACATTCTTTAAACATATTATATGCAGTTTCTTTCTTCTTATCTTCTTTCCATCTTCTGCTAGACAACTAAGCGAGTACATCAAGGCAATGGGAAAGTGATCTGGATGCAAAGAGGTCTAGCTACGCTTCTTTAGCCATAGGAAGGGTTTCGAACAAATATTGAATTTGGTTACTTCGTATAATCTAAGTAAACCATCCATATACAGGATTGTTGTTTATTTACAACTATAGATGCAACTTTTTGAATTTACTTAGAGCTACTATTTGTTAGCAATTTTTTGAAAGACACGGAAGCGTGAAACTTCACAAAAAATCCAGATTTTAGAAACCCTAGGATCACCATCTAGATATTATCAAGTTCCAAAATTAACACAAACTAACGGTCAAGATTTTGCATCAAATTTGTGCCATGAGATCTCTGTAGTAGTCTGATGTCGATCTTCTAACATAAGAAATCTCTCCTCAATATGTTCTAGGAAAGAGGAGAGTAGAGAGCCCTACACGTGCCCAGGGGATGGTCAAGGGGCCCACGCCTTAGAGCTATTCATAGGATGGAACTCATATGTGTGGCCGTGTGATGAAGGAGAGGAGGGAATTCTCTCATTGCTTCTACTCTTCTCGTCTTTCTTATTTATCTCTCTCTCTCTCACTCTCTACACCTAGCATCCCTTGGTGGTGGGAATTTTCATGGCTCTTTATACTCTATCTCCCTTGGCTAGGATATATTTATAAGGAGAAATCAAGGTTTCTGGAAACACATGTTATGGTACATATCATTCCTACAGATTTTGATACATATCCTATGCCATCAGTAGTCTATACGCTTCGCATATCCATGCACCCAAATTGACCCAAATCCTTCTACTGTCTAGTGGCATCCACTTTTGACCAAGATCCTATGCCGGTTTAAGAGGTTGACCACATGATCTCAACCATCGGATACCCATTAGGCACGATAAAACACTTCTAACAGTTAAAATGAAAAAAAAAAAAATCAACAGTTAAAAACATTCGATTAAACATTTAAAACCTTTAAGGTGTTGGGCCCATCTAGAAAACCACATGATGGACGGTTCAATTGCTAGGATCTAAGAGGTAACCAATGGATCCCATGTTAGAACATATGGACCACAACCATATCCTTGATGCATGTACCCAACCACACCCATTTCTCAACAATTAATGTAACCTTGCAGGGTGAACCAAAGCACACAACACCGGAACCTCGTACTCATGCATCGCAGGTCTAAGAACTAGTCAAAGCAAGTGCAAGTTCAAGTCAATCTGATCCGGACATGATGAGTCTCCCAAACCAAAAACTTGATGTGATTCTCCAATGCAAGTGCATAGTCAGGCCTAAACACAAAGACCCGTATTCCGTGAACACTCACACTCCTATGTAGGGTAGATCCATGGCACAATTATCCTGATGGTGGAGACTTTCCATTCTAACTCGTCATTAGTTCCCTCACACAAGATGACCAATTAACCTTTCACGGGTTGCCCAATCGCACTACTATAGTCATGGATTTTAGGGTACCAAGATCCATGAAACATTACTCTACCTTGGCCAGTGGCTTTTGTGTCCAAACTTACCTTCCCTTAGGACAATTGAAGGAATCCCTCCCTATTACCCATGAGCAGTGTTCGAAATATCGGTATCGCACAATGTATCGCACCCTTGGGATACAGATACGTATCGGTTATCGCACAGGATATATCGTTTGTATCGCATAGTTTATCGCACTTTTTGGGAAACATGGGGAAACATTAGCAAAATGGTTGAATTTTTTTATGAAACTTCAGAGATTATTTAAAAAGACCTTAATGCACACTTTTAAATCATAAAATATCAAAAAAGAAGTGCACATAATAAATTTCCTTTGTATAAGGTACTAAGTTATGCATTATCTGATTAAACTAAGGTAAATATATTTAAATATGATGCATACCATTTATAAATGTATAAAGATATGTGTGAAAATGAGTCACATTCAAACATCAATTGGAATTCATTTTAACATGTTATTTTAGGGCATGGGCCGAAAAATAAGGCAGATCCAAGTTTGAGGTGGACCACACCACACAAAATAATGTTCATTGAATGATCACCATTAAACTATTTTGGGGCTATAAATTTTTTGGATAAAGCTAATATTTATGTTTTCCCATCCAGGTTTGTCAAACCTCATGGATAGATTGGATGGCAAATAAACATTACGGTGGGCCCTAAAAAGCTTCAATGGTGGACATCATTGCCACCACATTTTCCTATAATATGGTACACTTGATCTTTCATCGTCTCCTTTTTGGGCTCATGCCTTAAAATTACTTATGAAAATGGATGGAGGGTGTGGATTGGCTGGTGTACCACATGAGCTATGGGCATGTGTCAAAGATGGGACGCGAATTTCCTACTAAATCCTTTCGTAGGAGTGGGGCACACCATGATGTTTGTGAGAAATCTACTCTATCCATCAGTTTTGTAAGCTTTTTTTAAGACTTGAGGCAAAAATTGAGCAGGATCCAAGACTCAAGTGGGCCCCACTAAAGAAAAAGGTGGGTAGGAAAATTCCTACTGATGAAACCTTCCTGGGTCGACAGTGATGTTTACATTCCATCCATACCGTTCATTACGTCATTAATACTGGGATGAATTGAAAACCCAAATATTAGACTGATTCAAAACCTGTGGCCCAACAAATATTTCAACTGTGGACCTTCAATCCTCACTTTTTCGGCCTACTTGAGTCTTGGATCTGGCTCATTTTTGGCCCTGTCTTAAAATGTGCTCGAAAAATGGATGGACGAAGTGGATTTCTCACAAACATCACGGTGGACCCCACCTAAGTTTCCAGCGCATGAACTTCATGCGCCCAGACGAGCGCACCTCTAAGTTGTACAAACAGCTCAAAGGAGATCAGAGTTACATGGCCCCACCAATAATGTATTTATTATATCCACACCGTTCATCCATTTGGAGAGATCATTTTAGATCACGAACCCAAAAATGAGTGACATCCAAACCTCAATTGGACCACACCACAAATGGCAGTGAAGACGATGATTCTCATCGTTATAATATTCGTAGGGTCCACCATAACGTTAGTTTTCCATCCAATCTGTTCATGAGGTCACAAAGACCTTGATAAATAGGAAAAACAAATATCATACGATCCAAAACTTTTGCGACCCAAAAGGGTTTCAATGGTGGACGTTCAATATCCCTCTGCTTTTTTCCATTGTGGTCCACTTGATCTTTGGATCTGTCTTATTTTTCGGATAGAGCCTTATGAGGAGCTCGCCAAATGGACGAACGGTTTGGATATAATATATACCTCATGATGGGACCCACATAACTTGGTGACGTGTACATGAGTCCGTCCGCCTCCTCTGAATAAGGAAGCGGGTTGCGTACTGAGTAACTCAGTACATTAAGCGTACTGAGTAAACTCTGTGGGGTCCACCGTGATTTATGTATTTTATCCACTCCGTCCATCCATTTCAACAGATAATTTTAGTGCTTGAGCCTAAAAATGAAATATATCCAAATCTCAAGGGACCACACCATAGGAAACAGTGTGAATTGAACATCTACCGTTGAAAGTTTCTTGGGGGCCATAGAAGTTTTGGATCAAACCTGTATTTGTGTTTTCCCTTCATCTATGTCTGTGTGATCTTATGAACAGGTTGGATGAGAAATAAACATCACTGTGGGCCCTAGAAAGGTTTCGACGGTGGAAGTCATTATTCCCACTGTTTCCAATGGTATGGTCCACTTGATCTTTGGTTATGTTTAAATTTTTTTCTCAACCCCTAAAATAAGATGGAAAACTGATGGACGGCGTGGATAGATCAGATATATTCTCGGTGGGCCCAACAGAGTTTACTCAGTACGATAAGAGCGTACTGAGTAACTTAGTACGCAATCCGATTTCTCTAAAAAGGGCTCGGGGCCCTTTTTTTTTCGAAGCAGAGAGGGTTCCGGAACGCCGGAACCCTAAAATCTCTCCCGAAAGCCGATTATTTCGACGATTTCGACAGATTTCCCGGCCAAATCTCTCCTAATCAGAGGCTTCGATTCGAATGGCCCATCAAACACAGGTTCCGATCAAGGCAATCTGCTTTACAGGTACCAAAATCTGCCGTTGAAAGTTTTTTTTTTTTTTTTTTTTTTTCATTTTTTCGGATAATGATGCTCTCCCAGGTGCGATATCGACGATAATATCGGCCGATATCTGGATTTGGAATTTTTTGGTATCTTCCCGACGTTATCGCGAGTATATCGTCTCGCAGTGGTGCGATACCGATAATATCGGCCGATATATCGGCCGATAGTATCGATATTTGAAACACTGCCCATGAGAACACAACCAGTAAGAGTTTTCCGTACATTAATTATGGCTCCCATGGTGTAAACCGAACACCTGGTCATATAAATGTAGATGATCATAACAACCATTATTGGCTTTCCTGGGCATGCAATACCAACCTGCTTTCTAGGTACTATCCATTTGATCTTTGTGATCCTGATAATGTGTCTTAATGTTTTTAGAGTTGTAACGATTTGGTACATGTGAAATAGTGCGCCATTTTGTAGTAGAAGTCTTTCTGGTTTGTTTTCCTTTGTTTTGTCTGTTATCTATCCTTTCTTTTGACTTCTAGCCTTAAAAATTTGTTTCATTTTTCAAAAAAGAAAAAAGAAAAAAAGCAGTTACAGTGAAAAATTATCTTGAAATTCATATTATGCTCCTATGCTTGTTCATTGTGCAGTGATGATGATGAGTTCTATGACCGGACAAAGAAGAAGCCTGCCAGTAAAAAAGCTGATGAACAGCAGTCAATTGAAACAGCTGATACTCTTCTTGACAAGAAAGAGGCCATAATTAAAGAAATGGATGAAAAAAATAACTTGCTTTTGAAGGAGAAGACCAAAACATTACCAGAGATCGAGGGAGGAAGTGAAGGTGGAGATGCCCTCGATGCGTACATGACTGGGCTTTCATCCCAACTAGGTGAGAAGCTTTCATAGATTCAATCTCAAAAAATAAAAATAAAAAATGTTTATTTTACTTTACATCTTTATTTTAGAAAATTAATCTTCTGACTCATAATTTGGGGAGAATTAGTTACTGCAGAACCTTGCAGGCCTCCGCAGCTATCATTGGTCTATTATCTGTTAGGGCTTGCCAATTGTGGTCATGTGTTTCAGCAA
Source organism: Magnolia officinalis (assembly GCA_021015155.1). Lineage (NCBI taxonomy): Eukaryota > Viridiplantae > Streptophyta > Magnoliopsida > Magnoliales > Magnoliaceae > Magnolia > Magnolia officinalis. The sequence continues at coordinate 12,833,336 of JAJHSJ010000011.1, forward strand.
GCATATGGTTTGCTGCCTTGCAGGATTCCATAGATGTGGGGCCCATAGTTCAACAATCCAAACTGTTGATCTGATGGGGCCCATGACAATGGTGAATAGCTTGGTAATCTCCCAGATTGGAAGATGCCAACCCTTTCAATTGGTGGCCTACAAATGGACCATTAAGAAATTATGTAAAATAATACTCCAAATTAAACAGTACGGGAGAAACATTGAATGGTTAGGATCTTCCAATCTGGAAGACTCCGGGGGATCCCCCATCAATAGTGGTGCCCATCAGACCAACAGTTTGGTTAATGCACGTGTATAGGATCCTGTGCATCAACTATGCATATGTTGATGCTCAGGAGTCAGGACCCCTGCTGTAGGGCTATCCCACTTTGATACTTATAGTTTTGTTAGGTCTCTGTATGATTAACAAATAGGATGCCCCTAGGAGATTGACTAGCATTATCTATTCATCATTGAATTTCCTGATTTAACCATTTTGTCGTTTTTAGCAATAAAGTTCTCATTTGACAGAAAAGGCAACAAAATACTCAATAGGACTGGATTACTGGTGATGCCATATGAATATGACTGTTTTCATCTCTAAGCACACTCCAATACCTTAAGGGCTCGGATTACCGATGTAAGTGCCATCAAAATTTAATTTTCGTACTCCTACCAAAGGAGGGGGCCTCCCCCCCTTGAGAGTGGCACTGAATGCCATGAATGACAGATGTCTGAGAAGGTCCCATGTGGCGATTCTCCTAAAAACTGGAGATGAAAGGGCCCAAATGATTGTACTTTAATTCTTCCCAGCAATGCCTGGGAGGGTACTGCTTCTTCCTAAATGCAGTAATTCCGATCCTCGCAGATTCTAACATAACACAAGTGAGAACAAATTAAGAGCACTTTCCTCTTTCCTATAAAGGACTGTTTCTGCAATTACTTGAGACTGCTCCAATATTTTCCCTCATAGTCCATGCAATTGCAAAATGATTGGAAAAAACAGTGCAAAAACAAGCCACTGAACAATGCAGGAATAGGTGAACTGATTCCTCACCTTCATTGCACCTGTTTGGGAAGCTAACACCTCTTTTCTTTGGATGGAGCTTTGCTAAGTGCACATGCGTGTGCAATAGAGCTCATCTACACACCACTCATGTGCCAGCATGTCATGATTGGTTCGAGATCCAATCTATCGATCAGAATGGAACCACTGGATTGAGGCCCTAGCATGAGAATCGGGTTGATCGACTAGTCAGGTGGGCCGCAGTCCGCAAAACAAATGAGCTGCTCTAAAAAACTTGGACAAAGTTTTCTAACCCATCCACCCGTTTCCAGTATTGGGGCCCACTTGAAGAGTGGACCAGATTTATTTTTGGGAAAACATGTAGAAGTTCGGACCAATCTGATGGATGGATTGGATCTTGCACCTATGTGCCATGCTGGTACATGTGTGGCGTGTACGTGAGCTTTATCGCATCTACATGTGTGCTTAGCAAAGCTCCTTTAGGTGATCAAGAGTGGGAATTTTATCTTTTGCCACCATCCGGATAAAAGCAACCAGAGGAGTGGCTGACTTCCAAAAAGAAGTGAAGAGAGAACTTTCATCCTTCAATGGTGCTTGGAAGGATTTTACAAAAAATTCTCTGGAGGCATCCCATCCCCAAATTTTGGAATCTTTTTTTTCCCCCTCATTTTGAAAGGTATCGAAAATTTTATTGAAGTGCCAAAAGGCAAAGAATATACAACTCTAGTGATGCGGACACAAGTGCATTCAAGGTGTACCAACGAAGAAAGCGCCAATCACAAGTGTCGTCCTTGTGGATAGGCGACTATTGAGGAGCTGAAGACCTTTCACATGTGATTGGACATATAGAAGACCCTACTCAGGGAAGACACATGTGAAGGAAGATTGGAGAAAGAAGACCGAGCGCCCGAACTTTCCCGCACTTATGTTATTTGCGCGTTTTTGCTTAAGTTAGGGGTCTATTTGCGTGTTTTTGCTTAAGTTAGGGGTCTTTTAGTAATTTTATATCTTTATTTGCTTATTCTAGGGGTATTTTAGTAATTCTATGTCTTTATTTGCTTATTTAAGTGGGCTAAAGCCCTAAATCCGAATTTGAACTATTGATGAATGAAAAGCAAACCCTTTGGTTGCCCTCTTCTTCTCTTCTCTCTAATGGTACTTCTTCTCTTCCCTTGATCTTTTTCTTCTAATTTCTTCTTGTGCCCCTCCAACTTCCTCAAGGTAATTATTTCCTTCTTTCTCTTTTCTAGTTTTGGCTAATCCTTCTTCGATCAAAACTTTGAGAATCGATCTAAACCCTAAACCCTCAAATTCTCAAATCCCTAATCCGAGAAACTTCTTGGTTCTTCGGACTAGTGATCTTCATTGATTGATTGGGTGTGACCATGCAAGATCGGGAGGTCTCATCCCTCGCCGGATCCAACCTAAGTAATAATTGAATTCCATACTCCATGGTTGTGATGATGGCCCGCTCCATTGCATGTTTCCTTTATGATTTTCTTAGTTATGATGATTACTGCTAGAATTTTAGATTATTTATTCCTTTTATTTCCGCTGTTTAATTATGTTCATGAGCATGCATCATAATTAGGGCTGTCCTGCGTCAAATTTGGTATCAGAGCCAGGTTTGCATGGTTTTTGTCTAGATCGAGTTATCAAATTAGGGTTTCCGGTTTGCAGCAGATTTACAGATTTGCAGATTTGCAGATTTCCAGATTTCCGATTTCCAGATTTGCAGATTTCCAGATTTGCAGATTTCCAGCTTTGCAGATTTCCAGCTTTGCAGATTTGCAGATTTCCAGATTTGCAGATTTCCAGCTTTGCAGATTTCCAGATTTGCAGATTTACAGATTTGATATTTCCAGATTTCCAGATTTCCAGATTTAGAAAGTTCCAGATTTAGAAACTTTCCAATTTAGAAAATTTTCAGATTTAGAAAATTTCTAGATTTAGAAAGTTCCAGATTTAGAAACTTTCCAATTTAGAAAATTTCCAGATTTAGAAAATTTCCAGATTTAGAAAGTTCCAGATTTAGAAACTTTCCAAATTTAGAAAATTTCCAGATTTAGAAAATTTCCAGATTTAGAAAGTTCCAGATTTAGAAACTTTCCAATTTAGAAAATTTTCAAATTTGAGTTGTTTCCTGTGTCAACTTAATTGTGTCAGTTCATAGTAGTTTTGCATTCATCACATTCATCTTGAAAGTCATAACACCTAGTAGTCTAGTTGGGTAGAGTTTGGTTCAAGTCTTCATTGTATGCCCACGAGAAGAGGTAGAGGTTTCGGACTTCAACCTACCATGAATAACGAGCAGTTATCTGAGCAACTTGCTCAATTGATACAAAAGATAACCGCCCTAGAAGCGGGTCAGAAGCGCGAGTTTGCCCGCCTTGAGAACCAAATTACCACTACCATGACTAAGGTCGAGCAACTAGAGGCGTCCCAAAAGGAAAATCCCGCTGTAGGGGATGATGCGTACTCCCAAGTGGGAGGAATCATTGAAGAACGCGCTGCCACACGTGGTGGTAATGAAGATAGAGATCGTGGTAACGGTCGTGGTGTGGTGCGAGAGGCACGAGCCACATGTGATCATCAAGACCGTTATGATCCAGATGAGCGTGCGATGAAGAGTGTGAGAGTTGAGGCCCCGAGTTTTGATGGGCGCTTGGATCCCAAGGCATTCCTTGACTGGTTGCTGACATGGACCACTACTTTGAGTGGTATGGCATGTCGGAAAACCGTCAAATGCGGTTTGCTAAGATGAAACTTGTGGGTCAAGCCAAGCTCTTCTGGACCAACACCGAGCGTAGGATAGAGAGAGTTGGTAGAGCCCCTATCATGCATTGGTATGAGATGAAAGAGAAGTTGAAGGAGAAGTACCTTCCTCTCTCATACCGCCAGAAGCTCCTTGACCAATGGCAATCCTTACGCCAAGGGTCAATGTCTGCCGCTGACTACATCGCTAAATTTGAAGAATATGTGATGCGATGTGATATCCGAGAAGACCCTCTAGTAACGCTCTCGCGTTTCAAGACGGGCCTTCGTGCGGATCTTCAGCGCGAGCTTATGACTCGGCCCTTAACGGACTTGGATGAAGCATATCAAGTCGTGCAGGAGTTAGAGCAATATCTGAAGGCTCCTGTCGTTCGTCGTTTTGAGTCCCGAGACTCCAGTGCTAGATCTAGTTCCCAGGGAACTAGACCTAATATTGGTAGTCAACCTAGGGCACAGGCGACCATTTCGCCTAGGCCTAGGGAGGACAAGGGTAAAGGGGTTCTTGGTGCCGGTCCTAGTAACATGAACCAAGTGAGGTGCTATGAGTGTGGCAATCTTGGCCACATGTCTAATCAGTGTCCTACGAAGAGCTGTGGGAGAGCCTTAGTTATAGGCGAGTCCCACGAGGGTGGAGATGACCAGGGTGATTATGAAGTTGAAGAGTATCACCCTGAAGGAGGACTTACTGATGAAGAAGAAGTGGATGGAGAAGCAACGCTTGCAGTAGTCAGGCGTGTGCTAGCTCAGTCTAGAAGTAGTGCTGACTGGCGTCGAAGCACTATCTTCCACACTATTGCCAAGTGTGGTGAAAAGAATTGTAAGGTGATAGTGGACAGTGGAAGTTGTCAGAATGTGATTTCCACTAGCACCTTAGATCGCTTAAAACTGAAATCCACACCTCATCCAGACCCGTATAAAGTTTCTTGGGTTGACAAGACATCCCTACCTGTCACCCAGCAATGTCTAGTCCCCATCGAGTTTGGGTCATACAAAGAGTCCCTGTGGTGTGATGTCTTACCTATGGATGTGGGACATGTTATCCTAGGTAGACCGTGGCTATTCGATAATGATGTCACGATCTTTGGCCGTTCGAATGCGTGTACTTTTATGTATAACGGTAAAAAGATCAAACTTAATCCCATGCCACCTGAGAATACACTAGGGAAGAAGAAGGATGAGAAGGCAAGTGAGCCTAGAGGAATGGGAAAATTCAAACCTAAGTCTCTACATATAATCAGCGCAAGAGAGTTTGAAAAAGAGGCTAAGGAGGATTCTATGGTGTATGCCCTTGTGGCTAGAGAGATTACACCTGAGGTTCCATCAGAGTCGCCCCGTGAGGTGACCTCGGTCCTGAAGGAATACAGTGATGTATTTCCTGAAGACTTACCGAATGAGTTGCCACCTATGAGGGACATACAGCATGCCATTGATCTTGTCCTAGGGTCTACTCTACCGAACCTTCCTCACTACAGGATGAACCCTGCAGAGCATGCAGAGTTGAAGAAGCAAGTTGATGAGCTTCTGCAAAAGGGTTTCATCCAAGAGAGTATGAGCCCGTGTGCCGTGCCTGCATTGTTGACGCCAAAGAAAGATGGCACGTGGCGCATGTGTGTGGACAGTCGTGCCATAAACAAAATTACTGTCAAGTATAGGTTCCCTATACCTAGACTTGATGATATGCTTGACATGATGGCCAAGTCCACTATATTCTCTAAGATAGACCTCAAGAGTGGATATCACCAAATCCGTATACGCCCAGGAGATGAGTGGAAGACGACGTTTAAGACGAAAGATAGGCTGTATGAGTGGTTGGTCATGCCCTTCGGCTTGACTAACGCACCTAGTACTTTCATGCGGGTGATGACACAAGCTTTGAGGCCGTTCATGGAAAAATTCCTAGTGGTGTACTTTGACGATATTCTTATGTATAGTACCACTAAGGAATCACACCTTGAACATTTAAAGAAGGTCTGTAGTGTCCTTAGGAAGGAAAAGTTGTACGCTAATCTTAAGAAATGTGCATTCATGTCTAGCCAAGTTGTGTTCTTAGGATTTATAGTGTCATCTGAAGGGATGCGCGCAGACCCTGAAAAAGTCAGGGCCATAGTTGAGTGGCCAGAACCAAGGAATATTCATGAGGTGCGAAGCTTTCACGGCCTAGCAACTTTTTATCGTCGGTTTATTAGGGGTTTTAGCACGATCATGGCTCCCATTACCGAGTGCATGAAAAAGGGAGAGTTCGTGTGGTCTAAAGCCGCAGTCAAGGCTTTTAAGGAAATTAAGGGCAAGATGGTAGAAGCTCCTGTCATGCGTCTACCTGACTTTTCTAAAGTCTTTGAAGTAGCGTGTGATGCGTCTGGTGTCGGTATAGGTGGAGTGTTGAGTCAAGAAGGACACCCAGTGGCCTATTTCAGTGAGAAACTGAATGAGGCAAAACAAAAATACTCCACTTACGACAAAGAATTTTATGCGGTAGTGCAATCCCTGAGACATTGGCGACACTATCTCCTACCGCAAGAATTCGTTTTGTTTTCTGATCATGAGGCGTTGAGATATTTGCATTCTCAGAAGAAACTCAACCCAAGGCATGCCAAGTGGGTAGCGTTTCTTCAGGAATATTCGTTTGTTTTGAAACACGAGGCCGGGGTTGAAAACAAACCAGCAGATGCCCTTAGTAGGAGAGTGGCGTTGCTCAACTCCTTGAGTGTAGAGGTAGTCGGATTTGAGCAACTGAAAGATGAATACCCCACATGTTCTGATTTTGGGGGTACTTACGCGTCGCTCTCTAGTGACCAGCATATTATGGGTGAATATGTTCTTAAAGATGGCTTCCTTTTCAAGGGAGACAGACTTTGTATTCCCCGTATGTCCCTTCGTGAATTCCTCATCTGGGAGCTTCATTCAGGAGGGATAGCTGGCCATTTTGGTCGTGATAAGACCATTGCCCTCGTGGAAGATCGTTTCTATTGGCCAAGTCTCAAGCGAGATGTAGCCAAAGTTTTAGGGCAGTGTCGAACATGTCAGCTGGCAAAGCAAAGAAAGCAAAATACCACCGGGCTGTACACGCCATTGCCAGTGCCACATGCTCCGTGGCAGGACATTAGTATGGACTTCGTGCTTGGGCTTCCCAAGACTATAAAAAAGCACGATTCCGTTTTTGTCGTTGTGGACCGTTTTTTCTAAAATGGTGCATTTTCTCCCATGTTCGAAGACGTCGGATGCGTCTCATGTTGCTCGTCTCTTTTTTGATGGTGTGGTGCGTCTCCATGGGTTACCTAAAACCATAGTGTCTGATCGTGATGTTCGATTTACTAGCTATTTTTGGAAGACACTGTGGCACATTATGGGAACTCGTTTGCAATTTTCTACTGCTTACCACCCACAAACAGATGGCCAAACTGAAGTGGTAAACCGTAGCCTTGGAAATCTTCTACGTTGTCTAGTGGGTGAACATGTTAAGACTTGGGACCTAATTTTACCAACTGCTGAACTTGCTTATAATGGGTCAGTTAATAGATCTACAGGGTTGAGTCCTTTTGAGATTGTAAGTGGTTATAAACCTAGAATGCCCATAGATCTCTTACCTATGTCTGTTACCCAAAGGTCTTCCGAGTCAGCCGATGCATTTGCACGCCATATTCATGATTTGCATACACATATTAGACAGCGGTTAAATAAGAGCAATGATGATTATAAAGTTTCAGCTGATTCTCATCGTAGAGTGCAAGAATTTCAAGAAGAAGACTATGTAATGGTGCGAATAAGGCCAGAGCGATTCTCTCAAGGATCTGCTAAAAAATTACAAGCGCGTAGTGCTGGACCATTTAAGATATTACAAAAGGTTGGGTCCAACGCGTATCGGATTGACCTTCCACCCGAAATGGGCATTAATCCAACTTTTAATGTGGAAGATCTAGTCCGTGCCCATACTCCCATTGTTGATACATCGTCCCTTTCATGGCCTTTTTCTGAGTTTGCTACCCAACCCCTTCCACCCCCTCCTCCACCCATTACCCATAAAGAAGAAATTGAGGAAATCTTGGATGACGAGATAGTATCCACGAGAGATGGAGGTTTCCAAAGGTATCTTGTCAAGTGGAAGAACAAACCGTCGTCTGAATCTACGTGGCTGTCGGGCGACGCATTGCAGGGTATTGATCCAGATCTGCTAGAGCGCTACAAAAGTTTCAACTCGTCGGAGTCGAGTTTTTCTCACCCGAGGGGAATTGATGCGGACACAAGCGCATTCAAGGTGTACCAACGAAGAAAGCGCCAATCACAAGTGTCGTCCTTGTGGATAGGCGACTATTGAGGAGCTGAAGACCTTTCACATGTGATTGGACATATAGAAGACCCCACTCAGGGAAGACACATGTGAAGGAAGATTGGAGAAAGAAGACCGAGCGCCCGAACTTTCCCGCACTTATGTTATTTGCGCGTTTTTGCTTAAGTTAGGGGTCTATTTGCGTGTTTTTGCTTAAGTTAGGGGTCTTTTAGTAATTTTATATCTTTATTTGCTTATTCTAGGGGTATTTTAGTAATTCTGTCTTTATTTGCTTATTTAAGTGGGCTAAAGCCCTAAATTCGAATTTGAACTATTGATGAATGAAAAGCAAACCCTTTGGTTGCCCTCTTCTTCTCTTCTCTCTAATGGTACTTCTTCTCTTCCCTTGATCTTCTTCTTCTAATTTCTTCTTGTGCCCCTCCAACTTCCTCAAGGTAATTATTTCCTTCTTTCTCTTTTCTAGTTCTGGCTAATCCTTCTTCGATCAAAACTTTGAGAATCGATCTAAACCCTAAACCCTCAAATTCTCAAATCCCTAATCCGAGAAACTTCTTGGTTCTTCGGACTAGTGATCTTCATTGATCGATTGGGTGTGACCATGCAAGATCGGGAGGTCTCATCCCTCGCCGGATCCAACCTAAGTAATAATTGAATTCCATACTCCATGGTTGTGATGATGGCCCGCTCCATTGCATGTTTCCTTTATGATTTTCTTAGTTATGATGATTACTGCTAGAATTTTAGATTATTTATTCCTTTTATTTCCGCTGTTTAATTATGTTCATGAGCATGCATCATAATTAGGGCTGTCCTGCGTCATCTAGCCTGGCTAACATAGACCAAACTCTATGGTCAGATGCTTTAATACAATTTCCCCAGTCAACTTAGCCCTTTTAAAGACATCTACCATCGACTCGCTCTTGTTGCAAAAGCACCAGTTCCTTTCCATCCACAAGGCCCAGATTATTGCAAGGCTAGCCTACACGCCACTCTTACTTTGCCCCCACCACCGCCTCGTGCCATGCAAGGAAGAGACCTTCGATTGACCCTGGCACCACCCAGGGAATATTGAAGAAAACATGAAATCTCTCCATGCCTTTCGAGCAAACACACAGTGAATGAACAAGTGGTTCACCGACTCTGATGCAACAATTGGGGATCACCATCGATCTTTTTAGGAGATTATCTATCATGAGCACCCTATTCTTTTCCACTAACCAAGTTAAAGCCACCTCTTTAGGAGGGACCCTATAGGACCACATCGGGAGGTATGGCCACACGTTACATCTGAAGAGCTGTTGGTCATCATCCTATAGAAGGAACAACTAGAGGCCCGATTTGATCATCATCTATACCATCAAATCCCTTTGTCCCAGAGACAGCTCGACTCGGTGAAGTCTGTCCAAGAGCTTAATGAACTCTGCTTCCTCGTCCGACAAATTCCTCCTACAAGGGGGAGACCAAACTACTACATCCTGATGATGATGAAACATTGAGCAAGGAAGAGCTCCCTATCTGGGGCGAGACTTGCTAACATTGTTGTCATGTGCGATCGCATATGCGCATATGCGATCGCATATGTGCATATCCATATGCAGATCGCATATGCGATCATGGCATATGCGATCACATATATTGCATAAGCGAAAATATGCAATCGCATATGCGATGTATGCGATCGCATACAGCATATGCGATCGCATATTGGCCATGGCACATTGAATTTATTTTATTTTATTTTATTTTATTTTTTGCAAAAAAATAACATTTTGTCTATTAAAAGGCTTCCAAATCTCCTCCATTTGCAATATTCTCACCCAAAACTCTCTTACTCTATTTTTCTCTTACATTTCTTAATTACAAGTGGTCTTAATCTCCCTCTCTCTTGTATTTCCTACTTCCAAGTGATCTTAATCTCTCTCTCTCTTACATTCCCTCTCTCTTGGAAGTTGGAAGATCAAGATTCAAGCACTTTTAAGTTTCAAGGAAGAAAGCTCGTTGATTTTCTACCATAATAAATAAATAGCTTGTTTATTTTGTTGTTGTTACTTCTTGTCAACTATATTGTTAAATGTGGATGACTTGATGTTTAATTCATTGTTTAATTGATTTTATCTCTTTCAAATGTATTTTAAATATGTAAAATTAGTTATCTATTAACTTAGAAAAGTTCTCCTCAGTTTCTTATAATTTTTTTACAATTTTTTGAATTTTTCCCTAATACATATATATTTTTTATTTTTTCAAAAATAAAAAAAATATGCGATCGCAGATGCGATTGTGCGATCGCATATGCGCATAGGCATATGCGATCGCACATGATCGCATATGCGATTTGACAACATTGCTTGCTAACCTCGGAAACTCCTCCTGGAGGGACCTCCTCCGATCCACAAGTCTTTCCATAACTGATTTGCTGCCTGTCACCACATGAGAATCTGACCCTCTCCTTCAACTTGCCCACCACTCTACAGACTGCCTTACACATCCCAGAAGTTCTATATAAAGATGTCCTTTACCCACCTACCTCTTTCCTGGAATCTTCCCCAACCTCTGGGAGAGTGACCTGCTTTAGTTTCCCTAACAGTTAGTGAATGCCTCAGCCTTTGTCTTTAAGGTTCCTTGTGAATGTCAAGTTTCATTCCAGTCTACCATCAACTGACACTTTTTTCTGCAAGGTGATTTTGAATAAACGAGGGAAGTTGGCCCCCAGTGACAACCCATCCATACTTCTTCACATTCATGTTTCTTCTTCTTTCTTTATTTCCTTTCCAACACCCAACTTCAAGTCGTGTTGGATCTGGTTGTCAAGGTCCTCATTTTGGGTTCATATTGGAAAAGCCACCTGATTTGATGTCAGGTTGGATTCGGGTTGAGCGAATTCAGGTTGGATTAGAATGTGTTGGGAATAATTACATCTATTTGGGTTGGGTCTGGTCAGGTTGGGTCCAGTTGGATCGAGTATGGAGTAAGTCGGGTTGGGTTGGGCTGCAAGTTGGGTCCTCTTGAGGTCAGCTTGGGCTCGGGTTGACCCCCAACCCGACCCAACCTGGTCGAGTTGCACTCCTAATCCTGACACCCTTTTTAGTCATGTATCTTGTCCAACGTTGTGCTTATGTGCTGTTGCTGTTTTAGGAATATATTTGTACAGTCAATTCGTCCAACCATCTGCTGACATTGATTACTTATGTACCAGTGCTCAATGCAACTGCGCAACTTCAGAAGGAACTGTCTGCTCTGCAATCTGAATTGGATCGGATCCAATACTTACTGAAAATTGCTGATCCGGCGGGAGAAGCTGCTCGGAGGAGGGATTCAAAAGCCCAGACATCAAATCTAACCAGCCAGATATTCCTGTTTCCAACATCACAAAAAGGCTTTCAGTGGAGCAAAAGAAAAGCTCTACGCTAGCAAAGCCTGCAAATGGTTCCTCCCATAAAGATAAAAGTCTTACTGTAGAAACAAGTAAACCTCCAGAAGGTGATGAAGATGTTAGTGATGGCATAGAAAGCAAAGTGGCCACATACACGGTCACAAAGCCTATATGGCTTGGCGCTACAGAGGACATGGAAGTGAAAGAGAACCAACATGATGAAGCACCACAAAAAATGCATGAATCTGATGACTTTGTTGACTATAAAGACCGGAAAAAGGCATTAGCTGCAGTAGATGATGCGAAGGAAACAGTGGAACACATGATTGAGGATGCAGCTCCAGGTCTAATAGTAAGGAAGCGTAAGCAGATGGAGAAACCCAGGGCAAGTGATGATAAGGTTCCTGAAGTGTCCACATCATCATCATCTACAGCTGAAAACACAGCTGCAGATGCTGTAGCTCTATTATTGAAGCACAAACGCGGGTATTTTGCGGCAGATGGCGAGGAAAGAAATGAAAACCAAGAACACAAAGGTGGGGATAAATCTAGAAAGGAGAAACCGGTGTCTAAAAGAGTGCTTGGACCTGAGAGGCCTGCCTTTCTTGACAGTAGTCCAGAATCTGAAACATGGTTGCCTCCCCAAGGTAAACTAGTTAATCTTGCATTTTGTACTAACTCGTTAGTATTTGTTTTTGAGGAATTATATGATCCTTGGTCGTATTTGCGCAAATGGGGCACATGGTCAGTGATCCAGTTTGTTGATTAGATGGTCCTGTGAATGGACCATGCCCCTAAAATTTCCCATGTGCAATAATTCTGGCCCATTGATTGGTGGCCTGCAAATAGATTATGTGTGTGTGTGTGGATAGTTCACATTCAACTGAAAAAGCCAAAGAAATGGGTAGGATCTACGAATCCTTGATACTTTTGGGGCACAATCCATTCACGGAGAGGCCATATGTTAATGATCTGGATCACTGAACAATATCAAGCCAGGGCGCAAGTACACAATTAACATTTTATCAGACAGATGAAAATATAATTAATTCCTCACTTGGTTTTATTGGTACTCTTGTTTGATGTTGTCAAAATTGTTATCGTATTGAAAATTGTAGTAGGGGTTGAATCGTAAGATTATTTTTTTATAATGATTTTCATAAAAATTTGAAAAAAAGAACTGAAAAATATAAAAAAAATCAGGAAAAAAAAATCACAAACTCATCAATTATCCTTTTGCCATCAATATGCACCAAGCAATATCATATCATGATAGTGTTAAAGGATTCTTATCTTTCCTTTATTTTTGTCTTTCAAGAAACTTCCCCTAAAAAACTTATGAGAGTCAGTTAATAATTTATGTTCTTTATACCTTTTCTTGAATTACGAATCATGTTGGAAAAGCGGCATTTGATTCTATGGACTGACAACAACAAGAAAAGATACTTTGATTTCTAACCATCATTCATTCATTCCACAATAAATATAGGTCAACAGTTAGGAAGTAGAAAAAAAATAGCTCCATGATTTTATGTTGAAGAGAGTATATACTGTTTAATCTTTTATTATGAACAAAATAAAGTAATTTACCTTTTCTAAATGATTCTTAAAATGCCCCCAACAATTTAAAAACATAAAATGAACGCCAAGTGAAGCTTAAAATAGAAGAGAATAAGTATAATTTGAATTGTAAATTGTAAGATTTAAATTATAGAATCGTAGGATTCATATAAAGAGGGATTCAAGGTGAGATTCAAATAGTTTTGCTTAAGATTCAACTCAAATCCTAAATCGTAAATAGAAGGATTTTGATGACTATGCGCTTGTTTAATATATGTGACCAATCACATTGAATTCATGCAGGACAATTGGGCGATGGGCGAACCTCATTGAATGACCGTTATGGTTACTGATGCATAATTTTATCGTGGCCATTGCTCATTCCAAACTGATCAAAAGATTTCAATGAATTGCTCAGAGTCACATTCAAATGCATGTTGGATGCACTGGTTGCAGATGTAGTGAAGTGGCTAACCATTTTGAACCCTTGCAATGATCCTGAGTATCTAAAGGGTACCTTACATTGTAGAGAACAGCTGGTTGAAGTTGTAAGCTTGTGAAAACCGTTATCGCTACTCATGGAAGATAAAAAGTGGAGGATTTCATGGTCTATATGCTTCCTTTTGGACCTCCCTATAAACAACGGCTATGAAAATGGTACATTGTAAATTCAGATGTTATGCATCGGTTGAACCTTTGTATCCATTCTGTGGGATCAGTACAAAATCAATCTGAAATTGAGGGAAACGATTCTAACCACATTTGTTTTCATCTTTCAATAATGCCATTTTACAGTTTTTGCATGTGGACTGGAGCATCCGGAGTTAATGGATTTGCTCTTAGGTTATTATGCGCAATTGAAGTCTGAATGCAAGCCATTAGTGTATTGTCATTTCGAAGCAACTTTCTAGTGTGTTTTCATTCGAGGAGGCCAAGTTCCCTGTTCGGAATAAGTTCATAGATGTAGGGTTCATGGTTGATCTTTCCAAGCCATTGATATGCAGGCCTCCATCATGGATGGACGATTGCCCCAAAATCTCCCAAATCAGAAGATCCTAGCCATCAAATCTTTGGCCTTTCCTCCAGTGAGTGTGGTTTGTTGGTTCATTTCTTTTTAACAACAGGAAGGTTAGAGTTGACCAATTGGGATGATATACTGGGAATGGTCCGTCCATGATGGGGGACGTTAGATCAATGGCTTGGATAGATTAGCCATCGGCCCCACACTTTCCAACCAGGTTCGGAAACCAATAGGGAGCTTGGCCTCTTTTCATTCTAACATGGGTGTAAACAATAATACGATAGGGATTTGATTCTTTAGTGCAGATACTGAGATTGAAAGCTAGCTCTAGCTACTGGTATGGATGCATCTGGTAATTATAACTGTCTTGTGCATTCGGATTCCAGAGGAATGGTTCCTTCCACATAATGGGATGAAAGTAAGGCCTACCTGTTTCCATTGCAATCCTCAATTTGGATGGCAGACGGTCACCATCTTTTCGGTGCATCTAAGATTGGCCCTTGGCCATTTATAGGTCTTTGTAGTGACAAATCTCATTATCGGGAATTTCTTTTCTCTAGAATTTCTCAGGATATTGATGGGAAAATCTTGCTAAAATTGAAATTTCTCTTGTAAATTAATAAATATTTTAGGATTTTAATAATGACTAATTAAGTTCGTCCTTTTTGAGAAGGAAAAGTTTCGTCCTTTTTGAGAAGGAAAAGTGCCGAAGTACCCTATTTATTGTTTTTCTTTGGAAAGTAATGAAGTCAGAAAAAAAAAAAAAAAAAAGCGGCCGCCCCACATAGTTTGTGTATGACATTAGCATGCCAAACATATTCAACCAAACATAATAATCACACGGCCCAAATTTTTTTTTTTTAATTATTGAATCACTAGAGGGCTGTGATTATATTTTGATGTTTTTTAGTGGTGTATATTATTTTTTTTGGTGTGCCTCATCCTCCTTTTAGATTGACGAATTTTTGGAACTTCTCAACACTATAGGAGATTACATCTATTGGACGGCTTGGATATCATAAAAATATGTAATGGGCCCCAAGAATTTCTACTTTACCACTTTCTAAAGAAACAAGTGCATGGTGGGCATTATGGTAATTTCAGTGCTCCATTTGTGTGGTAGAAATCCCTAATTAAAACGAGAGATGTCTACGTCAAACGATTGCAAAAAGTAGAAAAGACTCGCCGGTTAAGACTGCAAATCTGCCATGTGATGGGACCCAATTTTCAGGCCTACCTCAACTCAGCATACGGATTTTCACATGATCCAACCCGAACTTTTATCCAACAGTTCCTATTTCTCTGGATTTGATAAACATGATTAAGAGAATGATGTAACGAATTAAAGATCCCCATCATGAAACAATTGAGTTGGACCAATCAGGATTGGGATGATCCTGGCCCAAGTTTCAGCTAATCCATGGGTTGGGCTAAGCTCATTAGCTTATACTTTTTTTTTTTTTTTTGATATAATAGAAAATTACATCTAAATTAGGAAAATATATGAAACCTGAGAAACCCAACAAATTCATACAAAGTAGAATGGCCCCAGAACAAAAGGAAAAATTAAGTCCTGCTTACTGCTGCCAGCATGATTTGCAAAACAAATCCGGTACTTGTTTACCTTTCCCAAATTCATGCTAAAGAGTAACACTTCCAATTTGTTCCTGAAATTCATAATTGGAAGCCACTAAGACTAAGTCACATAAGTCCAATGGAACACCGTCCACTATCTACCACAGCATAGCACAAATAAAAGAGAATTACAATAGTTTAAGAAGAAAAGAATAATATAATAAACAGATCCTAGTTGAAGAAGAGAAGAATCACTTGGTTGACGGACGCCATTCTTTGAAACGGATGTTGTGTGGCTTGAACCTGCCTTCCCATTTTATGCTTTCCCACCATTTCAGCTCACCTTCAATCTTGACTTCTGCTGCAGAAGCATTTGTGTTATGGAGAGGAAGCTTCTCCAGTAGCGGGCATCCTTGAATCTTCAACTTCTTCAGCATAGGCAAGTGCCCACCGCAAATGCTTTTCAGTTTGCGTAGCTCCCAAAGTCGTAAATCGACTAGCTGTGGAAATGCTTTTTGTCCCACCACGCTGTCTTCTTCAAAGACCTTCTCTAGTCTACAACAGAATTTTATTTCTAGTAATTTGAGATTTTGTAACTGAATGCTCGAAGAGAAGAAGTTGATGAGCTTCGGGCAACATTCCAAATATATATTCTTTAGGCATGAGAAGCTCCCACTTCCCAACTGCCACCGGCACACTGTTCTTAATTTGGCAAGATCGGACACCCTTAGATTTTCTAAACAGACCGCTGCATCAACGTCTGCCACACCAATGTTTACAATTCGTTTGATAAACAGATACTCCAATTGATGGCATTTCTCAATCCAACATTCTTTAAGGTTATCCATCTTCATGCTGAGATCGGACAGTGCCTTAATGAACGCATTGCCATACAAATGAAAGAATTCTGTCACCGAAACAACTCCTCTAATACCGTCCAGGGAATTCTCACTGCTGCAAACCTCCAGGCATCTGTTGTAGCTCAAAGACTGCTTAAATTGAGCATAAATATGGTGGTAGAGAAATTGGTTTCCTTTAAAATGACCATATCTATCCTTGTGCCCTCCCTTGCAGGTGCAGACCATGAAATGGAATTTTTGAAAGCAGGATTTCCACAGCTTCGAGCTTTGGTCCAAAGATTTGAAAACGCTGGCATCACTTACTGAGATGCGACGTATGCTTCTGTCTTGTAGCTGTTCATGCAGTAAGTCCAAGCCACATCGATCCCAATTCAAAATTTCTGGAAGCCGATCTATCTTTCTCCAGTCAACCGTCTTGAGATGCTCCATTCCCAACAGGTCCAGGAACCGCATGCTAGTCAGATTGAAAATTTCATGCGGGAGCTCTTCCAATTTCGTGCCTGAAAGATCAAGTGCCTCAAGTTTTGAAAGTTTATCTGGGCTGACCAGTCTCACTAGAGAGTGACAACCCTTGAGCGAGAGCCGGCTGAGGTTGCAGGCTCCTGAGATGTCGAGATGTCGGAGGCTTTGCATGTTGTGGAAGGATACCTCCACCATCTTCATCAAGGGAGTTTGATGGAGATCGAGGATCTCGAGCTTCTGCATATCCTTTAGGAATGCAGGAAGAGCCTCTAGCTTGCAGCAGCTTTGAAGCTTCAACAACCGCAATTCGCATAGACAGGACATGGACGATGGCAGGGAAGTGATGCTTGTGAAAGAAATGTCGAGGACTCGGAGTTTGGTCATGTTCTGGAAAAAAACATCTGGGATTTCTTGCAAGCAATCATTGTTTTTGAGCAACAATGTTGAGAGAAGAGGGCAATTTGGAGAGCGGAATGGGAGTGTTTTTTCCTGATTATTGGATAATGAGATCCATTGGCATGATTCTTCCCTATCTAAGTTGTACTGCACTAGGAACGGCTGAGAACCAATCACTTCCATCACCTGAGGATTCATATCCACATGATATTGTCCTCCTGAAGATCCCTCCATTGTATATTGCTCTTGTAGCCAATCCATAAATTCCCCTTCTCTAGATTGAATTTTTGATAGGTCTCGATAATATTGAAGCCACCTATCTAGATAGGAGCGTATGTAATTTGGGTTTGATGACACCAGGGACAATAGCACCATGCATCTCTCTGCAAGCTCTTTGAGCAGTACACTCCCCAATCTCTTGAAAGCAGCTTCTTTATTATCTTCCTCATCGAAGGATCCATCTAAAAGGCCCTCCGATCTCCAATACTCTTCTATCAAGGAATCTCCATCGATGGAGCATCGGTTTCGACGGAGTAGCAAGGAGACGTAAGAGAAGCATTTGAAGACCATGTCTCTGGTTATTGAGAAACCAATGGTGGCAGCAACATCGGCTGCCTCTTCCTGTAAAAAATCCCAGGCGTCTTCTTCTTTAGACAACTCCCCCACCCTGATGTTTACTTGGGCTTTCATTTCGTTACAGACTTCTTGGGATTGAGTAGTGATCACCACTTTGCTGTCGATGGTGAAAGCAGGGGCCATGACTGGAACTCCCATCTCTTCCAAGTTGATGCTTTCCCAAACATCTTCTAAGACGAGGAGGAACCTCTGCCCGCTTAGCTTAGCCGAGATTTGTTTAGCAGCTGCGGAGAAGTCCATGGACTTTGGGACATCCAATGCCTCCTTCATTCCCATCTGTACCTCCATTAAACGATTCCTTCTCCCCTTTTCAACCATCGCCTTTAAAAGCTCTCTTCGCCAACCATAATAATTGCGATCTTCCATTGATCTTCTTAATCTCGCTTGCATCTTCTCTGCAAGACTCTCGACCCCTGGTGCTCTTACTCGCATGATCACTTCAAACAGACGGCTAGATTCTCTGAATTTCTCCATTTCCGAGACCATCTGTCTCATGATCCGTGACTTCCCCACACCCTGCCATCCCCAAACTGAGAACACTGAAATATTGTCGTCTCTCAAACAGTCCCATATCTGTTGCCTCATGCGTCGGGACCAAGCACTCACAACCTCTCCTCCTTGTCTGAGCCGTCGATCATCACCATCCCTGGAAGCTGCCGTCTCCTCCGCACGATCACTTTCTGCAAAATGGAATTCCTATCAATTTTCAAGCCAGCTTGGGTTCATTTATTGATGTGTGAAAATTACGTGGGCCCACAACGATGTAATTCTTACATCCACTTGAACTTGTTTTGAAATGTCAATTTTGAAATTATGTTAAGATGCCCGCCCACCAATATCAGATGGGTGGGAAATATGTGCGCACCTCCTATTTTGTGCAAACCGTGCCATGCAATCCATTTCTCTCACAAGAAAAATGCCCAAAAAACTCCACTTCCAAATAAGCCATAGTTACATTGAATCTGGACCGTTTGTCAACAAAATGTTGCAATACCATCATTTCATTGCATATTAAAATCCATTTCCGTAATCATTTTTCAACTTTGCCATATTGTAGGGCCCAAACGGCTTCTTGGATAGGACTGTCAATGGGCCAGGTTTGAGGTTGGCATCTGTTCGTATTTTGAACTGTTAAAGCCTGACAGTTTGGCCCTATTCAAAAATTTGATTTTGCAGCAAAAAGGCCCGCTTTGATGAGCAGGTACAAATCTCTCACACATTTCTGTACTCACATGAGTTATGGAGTACAATTTAAAAAGGATTTTTTATGGAGGTGGATTGCGTGGTGACCCTAGAAGGATTTGATTGGGCCACGTGTGCTGTTAGATATAGGTGGGCCGGTGACCCATGTGGAAGGGTTTGATTGGGTCATGTGTGCTGTCAGAGATAGGTGGGCCATGATGTTTATGTGAAATTTACTCTGACTATATGATTGGAAACAATGTATAAGGACAACACTCACCATCCAAAATGTTTCTCTTGGTGTGGCTCACCTGAATTGTGGATGGACTTTAATTTTGGGCCATGGGGTCAAATTTTGGTGTGGCATCTAACGGTTGAAGTGGATTTCATATAATTATCATCGTGGATGGTGGACAATGTAAAGATCAAGGCCATGAGGGTCTCTAATCTCTATCCACCCACGGAGAGAGAGGATCCTGCTCAATTTTGGTCTAAGTCCTAAAACGAGGCACATCCAAAGCTAAAGTAGAACACAACATAAAAAATAGTGGGGATTAAACCACCACCGTTAAAACCTTCCTAGGGTTCATTGTTAGGTTTTTTTTTTTTTCATCTAACTTCATAAGGTAACACATACATGGATAAAGGGAAAACAAAAATATTAGCTTGATTACAGTTTTTTGTGGCCCTAAGAAACTTTCAACAGTAAGCGTACATTTCTCACTATTTTTATACTGTGGTGATTAGGTGAGACCCGGGGCTTACGCAGTAGTTACTATGGTGCTCACCTTGACTCGTTTATTTTGTATGCAGTCCGTTCATCCATTTTTCCAAATAATTCTAGGGTATTATAGAAACAATAAAGTAGATCCAATTATCAGGTGGACCATATCATAATAAACAGTGGTGATTGACGATTGATAAGCCACGAAAGTTTTATATCAAGCCTATATTTGGTTTACCTCTTCATCCAGGCTCATGTGAACTCATCAACAGATTGGATGGAAAATAAAACACACGGAAACTTTAAGGTGAGCCCTAAGAAGTTTTTAAAGGCAGCCTGTTCAATCACCATTGTTTCCTAGAATATAGTCCACCTGATAATTGATAATTGGATCTTCTTAATTTTGGCATCATGATCTAAAATGATCCGAAAAACAGGATGGACAGAGTAGATACAGAATGCACAAATCAAGGTGGGCTCCATCTTTGGTGAAGCCCGGTCTCATCTAATCAGCTCACGTGCACCACAGTAAGCAACTGAATTTATTGGTGTGTGAAATTTATGTAGGCACTGCTATGATATATTTCTTACATCCACACTGTTTGTCCATTTTTTCAGATCATTCTAAAATGCAAATCCAAAAACATTGAAAATTCAAAGCTAAAGTGGACCATGCCACTGAAGACAGTAAGAATTCATGCTATGGTTGAAAACTTATTGGGGCCACAGAGCCTTCTAATCAAGTTGATATTTGTAACTTCAGCTTTGGACGTACCTCATTTTAGGATTATGCTCTATATTTATCTGAAAATATTGATGGACAGTACAGATGTAGCACAAAAATCATGATGGGACCCAGAAAAAGTTCCACACACTTTAAGAGTTGTGTTGTGTAACGAGATAGAAATCAGTGGTATCTCGTTAGCTGAGTGACTGAGTCATGGGAAATATCGTGGAGGAATGAGAAGCAACAGCTAGCTCTGGAAATTTTTGTGCCTTCAACACAGATGATCCACACTCTGCAACTTATCCCACTTCCGACACCTTCCGAAAATGGTTTACAGTGAAAAGATAGAAAAACCAATAGATGTAGATACCTGATATTTGCCTCCTCTTGTGTCCTGCGTTCACAATCTCTCCTCTTCTTCTAAACCGTCCATCATCGTCGTCTACCGTCACCACTGCAGGATATATTTCTGCAAAATTCGAATTCTTTGTTTTGTAAGATTGGAAATGAGTGCATGGGCTAAACATGGAATGGTCATTTTAGACCGACCCATCAGGACCAAACTTCATATGTAGCCGTTATGTCACCCATATGTATTTTTAGACTTGAAGGGCTTGTTTGAATATCACCTAACAAGTAACTTTTATTTTTTTAATTTATATATATTAAACTTTTAGCAATAAAAATTTTATTTTTGGAAGTTAGTTTGGTAAGCACTATTAGATTTTCTTTTTCTTTTATTTTCTTTTTTTCGAAAGTTTTTCTATTTTCTACTCCACTTCTCCGGTCACAGCTTTCGTGGATCCCAAACTGTGGAGCCCACCGTGGTGATGCGTGAGCCTTACATCCACAGTGTCCATCCAATTTTGCACATCATTTTAGAGCAAGATCCAAAAAATGAAGCAGATCCAATTCTCTAGTGGACCACACCACAGGAAACAGTGGTGATTGATCATTAAATACTTCTTCTCGACCACAAAAGTTTTGGATCAAGTTGATAATTTTGTGGTCTATTCGTTCATGTCTTTGTAACCTCATCAAGAGGTTAGGTGGCAAATAAACATTCACGCATCCCCCAAGAAATTCATGGTGGGCCACTAAGTAAGGGATCCAAGGACCTATTCTCTAGAATTGGACACTCCACATCAAAGGTGGCCGCGTATGATGGACAACCCATATAAAAAATGAGGTTCACATGATCGATGATCTGCATCAAAGATAGGCTACATATGATGGACAATTAACATTGATGGTGGGCCCACATGATAGATGATTCATATCAAAGTGGGCCCCCACATAATGGGCAGTACACATCAAAGGTTGGCCTCTACTGATTAATGGTTTATATCCAAGGTAGGGCCTGCATGATGGACGACCCACATAATGGGCAGTACACATCAAAGGTCAATCACCATCTTCGGACAACTACTTCGAATCCACGAAGCCTCTCTGGACTCCTCACCGAGACTTCTCGAATCCACGATGAAAAAAAAGTAAGAAAATAGAAATAATATTCTAGAAAATTTGTAAATTGATTGATGATTGAATAAATGAGTTTACAATCCTTTAAATATGGAAGAAGTTTCGGAATTAAACTACAACTAAAACTCCTAGAAGTCGTGACTTACTAGAAATAGTAAACTTACTATTTATAGACGGTCGTGATTCCTACTAGTGCACATGGTTTTTGGCCAAAAATAGTAAGTGTCCTATTTGGCTTCAGCATGTTGTTCTCCTAATTATTTTAAGCACTTTTAATGTTGGGCGCAAATCATAAAGCCCAACGGATGAAGAGTTATAATAAAACTAAAACTTATTATAAATAGTAAAAATGAAATTAAAACAGGAATTCGACTGACGATTTGATGGTATTTTGCAAATTTGTATTGGGCAAAATCATATATGTTATATCCGATAGCTCATTCCAGTTTGCGAGATACGTCACGGTTTGGATCACCTCTGTCTCTGATTGGGACTTTTCTGGTCCATCTTGGCCATGAAACTATCCGCAACCTGCTCTGCATCAAGCCCAGACTATAAGGTAGGATCCACATGATGGACGATTGGATGGAGGCCCACATGATGAATAATAACATTGATTATAAGCCCTACATGATGGATGACCCATATCAAGGTGGGCCACATGAGGACAATTCACATCAAAGATCTGCCCCTAGCTAGTGATGAATGACCAACATTTAAGGCAAGTCCCACATAATGGACAGCCCATTTTGAAGTTGGGCCTGCATGATGAACGGTCCACATTAAGGTGGCGAAGCATGATGGACAACCCACATCCAAGGTGGGCCTCACATAATGGGTAACCCATATCGAAGGGGGAGCGGATTAGGTGAGACCCCATTTCCACTGAGGTGGGTGGGACTCTTATGGGTTCGATTGTCATCCACTGTTCGTCCATATTGAAAGCTCATTTTACCGCATGATCCAAAAAATGAAGCAGTTCCAAGTCCTAAATGATCTACATCCAATAATTTCTTTCTGAAATTCATAATTCGAAGCCACTAAGACTAAATCACGTAAGTTCAATGGAACGGCCTCTTCTTTCTAGCACATAGTAACCCAAATAAAAGAGAATTACAGTAGTTCAAGAAGAGAAGAATGACACAGCAAACAGGGACAGTTAAAGCAGAGAAGAATCACTTACTTGATAGACAACATTCTTTGAAACGGATGTAGCTTGGCTTGATACCGCCCTCCCATTTTATATTTTCCCACCATTTCAGCTCACCTTGGATCTCAACTTCTGTTGCAGAAGCATTTGTGTTATCGAGAGGAAGCTTCTCCAGCAGCGGGCATCCTCGAATCTTCAACTTCTTCAGCATCGGCAAGTGCCCACCGCAAATGCTTTTCAGTTTGCGTAGCTCCCAAAGACATATATCTACTAGCTGTGGAAATGCATTTTGCCCTGCCACGCTGGCTTCTTCAAAGACCTTTTCCAGTCTACAACAGAATTTTATTTCAAGTAATTTGAGATTCTGTAACTGAATGCTCGAAGAGAAGAAGTTGATGAGCTTTGGGCAACATTCCAAATGTATATGCTTTAGGAATGTGAAGCTCCCTCTTCCCAACTTCCCCCAGCACACTGTTCTTAATTTGGCAAGATCAGACACCCTTAGATTTTCTAAACAGACCGCCACATCTGCCATTCTTCCGACAATCAGATACTCCAATTGATGGCATTTCTCAATCCAGCATTCTTTAAGGTTGTCCATCTTCATGCCGAGATCGGACAGTGCCTTAACGAACGCATTGCCATACAAATGAAAGAATTTTGCCATAGAGAGAACCCCTCTAACGCCATCTAGGGAATTATTACCACCGCAAACCTCCAGTCGTCTTTCATAACTTAAAGACTGCTCAAATCGAGTATAAATATGCTGGTAGAGAAATTGGTTTCTTTTAAAACGACCATATCTATCCTTGCGCCCTCCCTTGCAGGGACATACCAAGAAGTGGAATTCTAGAAAGCAGGATTTCCACAGTTTCGAGCTTTGGTCCAAAGATGAAAAAACACTAGCATCACTGACCGAGATATGACGTCTGCTGCTGTCTTGGAGTTGTTCATGGACCAAGTCCAAGCCACATCGATCCCAATTCAATTTTTCTGGAAGCCGATCTATCTTTGTCCAGTCAACCGTCTTGAGATGCTCCATTCCCAACAGGTCTAGGCACTGCATGCTAGTCAGATTGAAAATTTGGTGCGGAAGCACTTCCAATTTCGTGCCTGAAAGATCAAGTGCCTCAAGTTTTGAAAGTTTATCTAGGCTGGTCAGTGTCATTAGAGAGCGGCAACCCTTGAGCGAGAGCCGACTGAGGTTGCAGGCACCTGAGATGTCGAGGAGTCGGAGGCTTTGCATGTTATTGAAGGATGCCTCCAGCATCTTTGTCAGGGGAGTTTGATGGAGATCAAGGACCTCAAGCTTCCGCATATACTTTAAGAACGTAGGAAGAACCTCTAGCTTGTGGCAGCTTTGGAGCTTCAACAACCGTAATTCACAAAGGCAGGATATGGAGGATGGCAGGGAAGAGATGCTTGTAGAAGAAAGGTCGAGGACTCGGAGTCTGGTCATGTTCTTGAAAAAACTATCTGGGATTTCTTGCAAGCGATCATTATCATTAAGCAATAACGTCGAGAAAAGAGGGCAGTTTGGAGAGCTGAATTGGAATGTTTGTACCTGATTGTGAGATAATGAGATCCATTGGCATGCTTCTTCTGCGTCCAAGTTGTTTTTCACTAGGAACGTTCGAGAACCAATAACTTGCCTCACATGAGAATTCATATCCACATGATATTGTCCTCCTGAAGATTCCTCCATTGTAAATTGCTCTTGTAGCCAGTTCATAAATTCTGCTTCCTTAGGATGATTCTCCCACGGATCTAAATATTGATTTTTAGTCTCCTCTACAAAGAGAGAGAGGTAATTTAGGTTTGATAACGTCAGGGACAATAGAACCATGCATCTCTTGGCGAACTCTTTGAGCAGTACATTCCCCAGTCTCTTGAAAGCCACTTCTTTATTCTCCTCCTCATTGAAGAATCCATCTAAAAAGCCCTCCGACCTCCAATACTCTTCTATCAAGGAATCTCGGTCGATGGAGCTTCCGTTCTGACACAAAAAGGAAACGTAAGAAAAGCATTTGAAGACAATGTCTCTGTTTGAAAAACCAATGCTGGAAGCCACATCAGCCATCTCTTCCTGTAAAAGATCCCAGGCATCTTCTTCGGACGGCTCCTCCACCTTGATATTTAATTGGGTTCTCATTTCGGAACAGACTTCATCGGATCGAGTGGTGATGACGACTTTGCTGCCACTTGTAACCGAAACTCCAATATATTTCAAGTCAAAGCTTTCCCAAACATCTTCAAAGATGAGGAGGAACCTTTGGCCGCTTAACTTATCATTGATACTCTTAGCAGACGTATACTCTGGGATCTCCAATGCCTTCTGGATTCCCATCTGCACCTCCATCAACCGATTCCTTCTCCCCTTCATAGCCAACACCTCTACAACTTCTCTTTCCTTGTAACCCAAATAATAGCCTTGCATGCGTTCCCATTTCCCTTTGATTCTATCCTCCATCTTCTCTCCAAGACTCTCGATCCCTGGCGCTCTTACTCGTATGATCGCATCAAACAAATGGCTAGATTCTCTGGATTCCTCCATTGCGGCAACAACCTGTCTCACGATCCGTGACTTCCCCACTCCATGCCATCCCCATACTGAGAACACTGAAATATTGTCATCTCTCAAGCAATCCCATATCCGTTGCTTCATGTGTTGTGACAAAGCGCTCACAACCTCTCCTCCTCCTTTGAACCATCGATCATCATCCCTGATAGCTGCCATTGCCTACGCTGGATCTCTCCTGCAAAATTCGAATTCATCATCTCATGATTAAGAGTGTCGATGGGCCAGGCAATGCACCCCCAGCAATTTTCCAAGCTGTTTAATGCTCAAGTCATTTTATCTGGACCCAATCAACACTTTTTTTTTCCCCCAATGGAATGGTCCACCTGATAATTGAATCTGCTTCATTTTGAGAGAGTTCCCTAAAATGATCTCGATAAATGGATGGACGGCGTGGATACAGAATTACAAACATCACCGTGGACCAGTAATCCGCTCCTTGGCACGAGCTTATAAAACACGCCTATTTTCTCCATCCCGAATAGATTGCATACTACACGGTTTCAACGTGTGGAACTCTGTGGGCCCCACCATGATTTGTGTTAGATCCACACCGTCCATCAATTTTTCCAGCACTATTGACCAATAGGGATTAAATGAACTATCATTGAAATCTTCTATTGCACAACAATGAGATTTATTTGACATCTAACCTGTTTATAAGGTCACACGGACCTGGATGAAAGAAAAATACAATTATCAGTTTGATAAGAGCCTTCTTTAGCCCACAAAATTTCCAATGGTAAACGTCCAATATCCACTGCTTCCTGTACTGTTGTGCACTTCAGCTATGATCTTATTAATTCGTTTTTTACCTCAAGTCCTACGATGATATGAAAAAAAAAAAAAGAAGATATGGTGTGTAGCTAAGAAATACATCTTGGTGGAGCCCACGTAAATTTCACGCGTCAGCGCTGTATGGTGCAGCATATCGGGAGAAGAAAACCGGAAGGACTGAACCAAGCAAGCAACTCAACCAAAGGCTTTGCTATGCTATATATATATATATATATATATATATATATATATATATATATATATATATATATATATATATATATATAATTGAGGTGAGCCACATCATAGATAACAAATGGTTGGCCACAGCATATAGGTTGTATGCGAGGTGCGCCATGGAATGTAGGATCCATCCAAACCGTTTATCATGTGGAACCCAGGAGGATGATGGGTAGCTCCAATTAAAATTGTTTGGATTATCCTAACATGTGATTGATGGCCATTTGTCTACTGAAATTACAGTCCCACCTAATTTGGCTTCAATCATACATTTGACGGCCACGATAAGTGGTCAAGGAAAGAATAAATTACTGAACTAAAATTAGACCAACTCATTTTTGTTAGTATTGTGACTTACATTGTTAGGGAATTCCATAAAATAATACTTTGATACTTTGGTATTTAAAAAGGTACCAGGATGTAAATACCTATTAATGTGGTACTATTTTGTAAAAGCAAGAGCTTTCTGGTCCACGCAGATTGCATGGTACTAGGGAGGTGTCCATGCCCTCCATCCATTTCTCCATATCATATTAGAGCATGAGCTTAAAAATAAGGCAAATCCAAATCTCAGGTGGACCACACCATAAAAAACAGTGTTGATTGAACGCCCACCATTAAAAACTTCTCATGGAAAGGGGATAGGACTAAGTCCGGCCATAACTGTGGGCCATCTTGATGTATGCATTGCATATCAACACTGCTCATCCGTTTCTCCCACTCATTTTAGGGCGTAAGCCCAAAAATGAAGTAAATCCAAATCTCGGCAAGTAAATCAAAAAAAAAAAAGAAAAAAAAGTGTGCAATGCTTAGAGGAGATAGTTGTGATTGACAATTAAAAACCCCTGAGATACAAATTTTTTGGATCAAGCTAATATTTGTTTTTTCCTTTCATCTAGGTTAGTGTGTCCTAATCAACAGATTAGATGGAAAAAAATATTATGGTGGGCATTAGAGTGGGCTCTTCAAAGTTTTTAATGACATAATAAATTCAATCAGCAAGGTTCCTATGATATGTTCAAGCTGAGATTTGGATGTTCACACTTGTCTTGGGATGTCAACACGGACTAATGAGACGTCGCATGAGTCAGTGTTACGTACTAATTATGGATGAAATTCTACTCGTGCCTCGAGGATATCTTTCCGCGACATGTCACGTGCTAAAAACAAAATGGCTCAGAGCCATACGCATGCTCGCAGATGGGATACTACAATGAAGGACACATGGCCCTCACACAAGTGGCACATGTAGTTAAGAAATATGTTTGACAAGCTTATAAAAACCCACCAAGATTGGAAGTTTATTATAATCCAGATATACTCGGCAAGGCTATCTCACACGATTTTGCCAAAATAGGAGATCTCCGTAGAGATGATCGGAGCTTCCATAATGACTATGGACAAAAAGGAGAGTATTGCAAGTGGCATAGTTCCAAAACATATTCTACTAAAAGTTGTGTAATTTTCAGTAATATCATCCAGGAGAACATTGATAAAGGCCTCCTAAAGTTTCTCGAAAAGGAGGCCATGGGGGTCGACCGAGATCCTTTCTCAAAGACCGTTAGCGTTAATGTCGTCATGGATTAAATTAAGATGATTGGTCGAACCACTAACAAATCCAAGGTGGTGACTCCTTAAACACTAACAAAGGAGCCATCTGAACCTAAACAACAAGCGACTATTGCTTCCTCCAAATATTTGTGGCCAAACCAACAAAGGAAGCAAGCCTCAATGGGAGATTAAAGATAATGCCCCCTCTCGATGAACTCAGGAAAAATTTGGTGATCTACTGATGTAGAGCGGGTCGCGGACAATTATATGGCAAAGATGGATCAGAAAAGGCCCAGTCGGTGACAGAAGTGATTTGGACCATCAGACATTCAATCAGGCATATCTCGCAATCCGGGATGAGTTAGCCGACGTAAAATATATGATTTTGGGGTAGAACGAGCTACTTTACCCAACCAACCTAGCTATGCAGGGTTACGACGCTCAGAATTGCGAGAAACCCCTGATTCGACGGTCGTTTCCCTGTTTCAATTTCGTTTTTACTATAAATAGTAAGTTTTAGTTTGACTATAACTCTTCATCCGTCGGGTTTTAGGAGTTGCGCCCAACGTGAAAAGAGCTTAGAATAATTAGGGAAACGGTTTGGTGAAGCCAAATAGGACACTTACTATTTTTGGCCGAAAACCTTGCGCACTAGTAGACATCACGACCGTCTATAAATAGTAAGTTTACTATTTATAGTAAGTCGCGAATTCTAGGAGTTTTAGTTGTAGTTTGATTATGATTTCTTTCCCATTGCTTAGTACCCTTATTTAAAGGGTTGTGAACTCGTTTTTATGCATTTATTAATCTATTACGAATTTATTAGAATTTATTTATATTTTCTGCTCTATTTTCTCGTGGATTCGAGAAAGTCTCTGTGAGGAGTCCAGAGAAGTTCCGTGGATTCGGAATAGTTATCCTCTTGAGGAAGACGGTGCTCGACCTCACGTCCTCCCCTGCCTCAGTTTGGTATCAAAGCGAGGTTTCTCCTCGGATCGATGACTTCTAACGACGGGTCGGGCAACAATCCCATAGGCGGTGCTCCAGGGAATTTACCTTTAATGGCAACAACTTTCCAAGCAGCGCAACAAGAGAATCGACAAGCCATGCAAGGGTTGCAGGTTTCCATGGACCGCATAGCGAATCTCTTGGCAGAAACCCTAGCGCAACTCCGTGTTCCTGGTGGTAATCCTCCACCGCCAATTGCTGAGACTCGTAATCGGCCTGATCACAGGATAATACCGGCAGTGCATCCAAGGGTCATGCCTGAGGACGGGGGCTCCAGTGAGGAGGAGATCGACGACATAATCTTCCAATACCCCAGACCAAGCGGCGATCGAGTAGATCGAGAATTCAAGATACGGGTTGATATTCCTAACTTCAATGGTCAACTACACATTGAGGATTTCCTCGATTGGCTTTCTGAAGTTGAGCGATTTTTTGACTATATGGACATCCCTGAAGCAAAGAAGGTCAAGCTGGTGGCCTACAAGTTGAAAGGAGGAGCGTCAGCTTGGTGGGAACAACTGCAACTCGCACAAACCAGGCAGATGAAAGCACAAATCCGCACATGGCAGCGGATGAAGCAGCTACTACGCGCCCGATTCCTCCCTAGCGATTACGATCAGGTATTATTCCAACAATACCAAAATTGTTGACAGGGTAGTCGGTCGGTGAGAGAGTACGCAGAAGAATTTTACCACCTGGCGGCGCGTAACGATTTGGTCGAGACTAAATCGCAGCAAGTCACCCGATTCAACGGTGGATTGCGTTTGGCGATTCAGGATCGGGTCCAGATGCAGTCCGTCTGGGCAATGAATGATGCGATCAAGTTGGCTACTCGGGCAGAAGCGCAACTTAAACGTCCTAATACACGGACCTATCATACTGCAAGGATTACTACGACAGGTCCACCTCAGGGAGCTCCACAGCCTAAGGGGAAGGAGCCCGTAGGAGCACGCACTCAACCTCC
This sequence comes from Magnolia officinalis, assembly GCA_021015155.1. Classification (NCBI taxonomy): domain Eukaryota; kingdom Viridiplantae; phylum Streptophyta; class Magnoliopsida; order Magnoliales; family Magnoliaceae; genus Magnolia; species Magnolia officinalis. The sequence goes on from JAJHSJ010000011.1 coordinate 12,863,680, forward strand.
TACGTCTGAGAACCGAGATCAGGGAAGCGGGCAAGCTAGACCCCAAAGGGGCGTCTCGACTACTGCTGGTCCAAGTAGAATTTTGAACCCTTATGCTCGGCCAAGGCCCGACAGCTGCTATCATTGTGGCCAACCCGACCACCTGTCAAATACTTGTCCCCAGCGAAAAGTGGCAAACCTCGCCATTAATGATGGTAGTGCTGATAACGCTTATAAAGATCCAGATATTGAAGAACAGGAGCATACCGCCGAGGACGAGGTAGATGATTCAGATTGGGTTCAGCAAGATCACGACGAGTCGCTCGTCGTGAGGCGGCTATTATATGCGCCAAGAAAAGAAGTGCATCCACAGCGGCATAACATCTTCCGCACTAAGTGTACGGTGAATCGAAATGTTTGTGACGTGATCATTGACAGTGGAAGCAGCGAGAACATCGTCTCCAGGGGCATGGTGGAAAAATTGCAATTGAAAACAGAGCGTCATCCCTCTCCATATACAATCGGTTGGATCAAGAAGGTCAGCAAAACAAAGGTAACTGAACGGTGCACCATATCTTTTTCAATTGGCAAACATTATAAGGATGAAGTAGTATGCGATGTGGTTGATATGGAAGCATGTCACATATACTACTCGGTCGACCCTGGCAATCTGACCGTGACGCCACTCATAAAGGGCGAGATAACATATATATCTTCGTCAAGGACGGCCGGAAGACCATATTGGCCCCTATGGATCCAGAAGGACCACCTGAAACTTCTAAAGTGGAGGGTCATTTTCTCTTAACCATTCGGGACTTCGTGGAAGAATCCAAAGAAACAGGACAGACTTATGCATTAATTGTGAAAGGGGAAGAACTCGAGCCTATCATCATCCCTGAAAGACTAAGGCCCTTATTACATGAATCCAAGAAATTTGGCCCGAGGACCTTCCCGATGGGTTACCCCCTATGCGAGATATCCAACACCATATCGACTTTATCCCTGGGTCCAGTTTACCTAATCGTCCTCATTATCGAATGAGCCCGAATGAGTCCGAGATTCTGCAGGGACAAGTGGAGGAACTGATCCGTAAGGGTCTTATTCGAGAAAGCATGAGCCCATGTGCTATACCAGCTCTGCTAACTCCAAAGAAAGATGGGAGTTGGCGCATGTGTGTCGACAGCCGGGCTATCAACAAGATCACCATAAAATACAGGTTTCCTATACCACGGTTGGATGATATGTTGGATATGCTAGAGGGCGCAAAAATATTCTCTAAATTGGACTTAAGGAGCGGCTACTATCAGATTCGAATACGGCCGGGTGATGAGTGGAAAACGGCCTTTAAGACTAAGGATTGTACGAATGGATGATCATGCCTTTCGGTCTTTCTAATACACCTAGCACATTCATGAGGTTGATGAACCAAGTTCTGAAACCTTTCATTGGAAAATTTGTTGTGGTTTATTTTGATGATATTTTGATATACAGTCAAGACGAAACCACCCATATGGAGCACCTCAAGAAGGTCCTTCAAGTGCTCACTGAAAATAAACTGTACCTCAATTTTAAAAGTGTCATGACTGATAGCCTATTGTTTCTGGGTTTTAAGGTTACATCCACGGGCATTTGAGTGGATGAGGAAAAGGTGAAGACAATTAGAGAATGGCCGGTTCCTAAAAATATTCATGAAGTGCGAAGTTTCCATGGACTAGTGACATTCTATCGTCGGTTCATGAAAAATTTCAGTACTATTGTGTCACCGATCACAGATTGCATGAAGAAAGGGCATTTTCAGTGGACTGACGAAGCCGACAGGAGCTTTGCCGAAATCAAGCGCAGATTATCCACGACCCCGGTTCTTATACTTCCTAACTTCGACAAAGTGTTTAAAGTCGAATGTGATGCCTCATATGTCGGGATTGGGGGAGTTTTGTCTCAAGAAGGTAGGCCGGTAGCCTTCTACAGTGAGAAACTTAGTGATGCACGCAAGAAGTGGTCTACATATGAGATCAAGTTGTACGCGGTGGTCCAGGCACTGCGACACTAGCGACATTATTTGATTCAAAGGGAATTCATACTGTACACGGACCATCAAGCCCTCAAATTTATTAATAGTCAAGCTAACATTAACCATGTGCATGCTAGATGGATCTCGTTTTTGCAGGAATTCACATTCGTGTTAAAGCATAAGTCAGGGCAACAGAACAAAGTAGCCGATGAACTGAGTCGCCGTGCAACTTTGTTAGTCACTATGAGCAATGAAGTTGTCGGGTTCGATCGCCTCAAAGACATATATGCCGACGACGACGACTTCAAGGACGCATGGGTTAGATGTCAGGAAGGTCACCCTGGTGACTTACATATACAAGACGGGTTCCTTTTCAAGGGAAATCGACTATGCATCCCAAAGTGTTCACTAAGGGAACAGATAATCCAAGAGCTACATGGAGGTGGCCTCAGTGGACACCTTGGGTGAGACAAGATGCGAGCTCTTGTGGAAGAACGGTATTACTGGCCGCAATTGGTACGTGATGTGGGAAAGGCAGTCCAACGCTGTTATATTTATTAGACTTCCAAGGGACAATCTCATAATGCGGGCCTCTACAACCCGTTACCCGTGCTTGACGGCCCTTGGGAGGATTTATCTATGGACTTTGTGCTTGGTCTCCCACGAACACAACGCGGCATGGATTTGGTGTTCGTGGTAGTAGATTATTTTTCCAAGATGACGCACTTTATTCCATGCAAAAAGACTCTCGATGCAACACACGTGGCGAATCTATTCTTCAAAGAAATTGTGCGGCTACACGGGGTTCCCAAGACTATTACTTCTGACCGTGACACGAAGTTCATAAGCCACTTTTGGCGGACTTTGTGGACTCGATTCGATATACGCCTTCAGTTCAACAGCGCGTACAACCCACAGACTGACGGTCAAACTGAGGTTGTGAATCGCACGTTGAAAAACCTCCTTTGATGTATTTCAGGAGAAAAACCGAAGCAGTGGGATTTGGCCTTGTCTCAAGCGGAGTTTGCATTCAACAACATGGTGAACCGCTCGACAGGGAAATCCCCGTTCCAGGTTATTTACAGACGAGTACCTCGCCACACACTAGACTTGGTCCCTTTGCCCAAGCTCCCAAGCATGAGCATTGCAACAGAACATATGACAGACAAAATCATGGGCATTCATGCGGAGGTACAGAACAAGCTACATGCCTCAAACGAAAAGTACAAGGAGCAAGCAGACAAGCATCGGCGACAAAAAGTGTTCGAGGTGGTCGACCAAGTAATGGTCCATCTGCGCAAAGAAAGATTTTTGATCGGAACGTACAACAAGTTGAAGAATAAAAAGATTGGACCAGTACCAATCATCCGAAAGATCAGTGACAACGCTTATGTTGTTGATCTTCCAGATGATATGGCGATCTCACGGACTTTCAATGTCGCGGACCTGACCGAGTATCATGAACCAGCGCATAATGATAACTCGAGGACGAGTTCTTTTGAAGTGGAGGAGACTGATGTAGAGTGGGTCGCGGACAATTACATGGCAAAGATGGATCAGAAAAGGCCCGGTCGACGACAGAAGTGATCTAGACCATCAGACCTTCAATCAGGCGTATCTCGCAATCCGGGATGAGTTGCCGACGTAAAATATATGATTTTGGGGTAGAACGAGCTACTTTAGCCAACCAACCCAGCTATGTAGGGTTGCGACGCTCAGAATTACGAGAAACCCCTGATTCGACGGTCGTTTCCCTATTTCAATTTCATTTTTACTATAAATAGTAAGTTTTAGTTTGACTATAACTCTTCATCCGTCGGGCTTTAGGAGTTGCGCCCAACGTGAAAAGAGCTTAGAATAATTAGGGGAACGGTTTGGTGAAGCCAAATAGGACACTTACTATTTTTGGCCGAAAACCTTGCGCACTAGTAGACATCACGACCGCCTATAAATAGTAAGTTTACTATTTACAGTAAGTCGCAAATTCTAGGAGTTTTAGTTGTAGTTTGATTATGATTTTTTCTCATTGCTTAGTACCCTTATTTAAAGGGTTGTGAACTCGTTTTTATGCATTCATTAATCTATTTCGAATTTATTAGAATTTATTTCTATTTTCTGCTCTATTTTCTCGTGGATTCGAGAAAGTCTCTGTGAGGAGTCCAAAGAAGTTCCATGGATTCGGAATAGTTATCCGCTTGAGGAAGACGGTGCTCGACCTCACGTCCTCCCCTGCATCATCTATGAATGCTGCTCAAGGCACATCAAGAAGGCTATAGAACTATCGTCACTCAACGACCGATATAATTGGTTGTCAGATTGTCTGACCAACTAATGACAAGACAATTACAAGTGCGTCGACAATTGAACCAACAGTAGCACTACTTGCTTCTTAACCACGATCGTAGAAAGACGAGTTGAGATTTCATGTTGCCTATAATCTTGAGAGTACGAAACCCTGAGCAAATCAAGTTTGGGTGCCCAAGGATTCATGAACTGCCACATTAAGCTCCGAGGAGACACTTTGTAGGCTAGCCTAATCACCCACAACTTTGCCACCCACCCATAAGGCCATGAATGGTTAAGCCTGTTGAAGCATTCTGCAAGCAGTGGACTATTGCAATCCATCAGAAGTTTTCCCAAGATCCTCAAGGACCGACCATAACTCAGAGACATAGGTTACAAAGGTGGAGGGTTGTGGCTAGGGCTTTCACCATTGCTGATCGAGTTATATGCAAAAGGATGTGATCCATCGCAGAGAGGTTCAGACCATTCAATGAACGTCCAACACCTTAGGAGCCAATACCCTCCCCCAAAGACATCCACCTGGAGGAGGATTTCAAAATATTCTCATCTCTTCTGAGAAAATTTGTTTAGCTTACCAATCCTTCCAAGGATCTCCCAGCTTGAGAATTTTCTAAAAGAAAGCGGAGATTAGATTTAGACATCTAACTCAAGGGAAAGTAGCGGCAAAACCACATTTACATTTGGGACTATACTGCCCATCACCTTTAATTACAACGTAACATTTATTGTTTCAATGAAGTTCTAAGCATCATCGGATTAGCCTAATCGGATGGACAAGGACATCAAAGAGGTAAGAGAGACCTCAGCGCAAGTAGATATTTGATCCTCCATAGTTGACCATGGCCATGGAGCCAAACACACTGTTGTCATTGAGGACAATGAAGAACCAAAGAATGTCATCTTTACGAAACCTTCACATTCGATAACCAAACACTTGAAACCTCTCTACGTGACCACACATATGGATGGTTGCCTAGTTTCGCGAGTTATGGTCAACAACAGTGCAGCCGTAAAGATCATTCCAATGTCAATGGTCCAAAGGCTAAAAAAAATACCGTAGGACTTAATGCCAACCGAGGTTACTATATCAAGTTTCGTAGGACGGGTCACAAACACCAAATGAGTGCTCTTTGTGGAACTACTAGTAGGAAGTACAAAGGTGATGATGGTTTTCTTCATGATTTAGCCAGCGAGCAGCTACAATGCACTCTTAGGGAGAGATTTGGTCCATTCCATTTAGTATATCCCATCATCCCTACATTAGTTCCTGATCCTTTGATATGGAAAGAAGGTCGAAATCGTTTATGCAGGCAAGCCCAAGCTAATTTCTATATAGGGTAGATCAATCCATTGTTAGGGTAGATCAATCCATTGTGCTTTATCGGCCAAAACAAACATGGCCGGCTGACAGGAGTTACTACTACAATAGATCCCTCCCAAGATGTAGACACAATTATCTCAATGGACTCTTCTCAAGATTGGGATACACTCATGCCCTGAATGATATGTCAAAATAGATGGACGTCATGCATAGAACATATACATCATGGTGGGTCCATAGTGTTGGCATGAGTTGTCTGCCGAAGATTACAGGAGAAAATTAAGGGATGAAAATCCCTACATCACAGGGTCAACTACAGCCCAACGGAATCAACAATTATAGCCAAGATTTTCTATGGCTGATAGCGAGATTTGTGTACACCAAAATAGGAGTATTGTTTGCTGTTATATACCATCACTATGTAAAGAAAAAGATATAATATAAAAAAATATAGAATTTGAACTCTTCCTCCAAAAACTTGATATGGTATCAAAGTCATTCTTTCTTCCCTATCCTATGTCATCCGAAACATAAAACAGAAACAAGCACCCTGCAGCATGGCTGATGCAGACTCATATTCGAACGAGCCTCTCTCGTCTTCTATCTTGTCCGAGTTGAATACAAAAATGGCTGAGGCGTTGTCCAAAACCTCAGCTCCGATCCAGACTACCGACATGGCCACCACACCAATTGGGATTAAGTTGGATGGGACCAACTACGCACTTTGGTCTCAGGTGGTGGAAATGTACATATCCGGCAAAGACAAATTGGGGTATATCAACGGTGGTTTTCCCTAACCTCCATCGATAGATCCAAACTTCTGCAAATGGCGCACCGACAACGCCATAGTGAAGGGTTGGGTGATTAATTCCATGGATCCATCATTGATTGGAAATTTCATCAGATTTTCGACAGTAAAAATGGTGTGGGACGCCATAGCAACGACCTATTTCGATGGGAGTGATGCCTCCCAAGTGTATGACCTCCGGCGTCGAGTAACACGTCTGAAGCAAGCGGGTGGCTCACTGGAAAGATACTACAACGATCTGCAGGGATTGTGGAGAGAAATTGACTTCCGGAGGCCAAATCCGATGCAATGCCAAGCAGATATTCAGAAGTATAACACCATGGTGCAAGAAGACCGAGTGTATATCTTCCTAGATGGCCTGGATGATCGGCTAGATGGCATCCAGAGGGATATTCTACAAATTCAACCGTTCCCCACCGTGGAGCAAGCGTACGCCCATGTCCGGCGGGAGGCGATATGGCAAGCTGTGATGACAGGGACTAGGAGCGAAGAACTACCGGGTGCTGTGATGGCCTCCAAAAGCTTAAAGGTTGGAGCTCCTACACCGAGTTTTCTCCAAAATGGAAAGCCGATTTCCACTTCTAAGTCAAAGACTGCATCTGATGGGCAGAAGTGCTCTCATTATGGAGGTTCTAAACACACTCGGGAGACGCGTTTCAAGCTCAATGGCTATCCAGGCAAAGAAAAAATGTGATAGTGGCACAGGCAAAGGTGGGCCAATGTTTACAGGCCAAGCTGCCCTGGCAGACCAGGGTGTTGTGGTGGGCCAAGCTTCAGTTGCTGCAAGTGAGCCGACTCTTTCTTTAATTCCCGTCGAAGCTCATAATGCCACTACAGGTACCATTCTACTCGGGTCCAATATGGAGGAGGCCCATAATGAGTGGATCCTTGACTCAGGGGCCTCTGACCATATGACCTATGATGAAAAGGATTTCTCCCAATGTTCTACACCTCGGAGATTGAGCATTGCAAATGCTAATAGAAAACGTTGCTCGGTAACCGGGACGGGTACCGTGGTGTTGTCACCAGACCTATCTCTGTCTAATACGCTTCTTGTCCCTTCTCTTTCCCATAAGTTATTATCTGTGAGCCAGATTACCAAGGAGCTAAAATGTGCTGTGATTATTTACCCTAATGTTTGTTTTCTTCAGGATATCCTCACCCAGGAGATCATTGGGCATGGTATTGAGAAGGGGGGACTCTACTACATGGAGGATTTCAAGGTGGGTCGTGCATGTCAGACTACTCATCAAAATAAATCAAAGGAGGAGCAGATTTGGCTTTGGCATTGCCGGTTAGGTCATCCTTCATTCGGTTATTTAAAGCATGTATTTCCTGGTTTGTTTTCAGATATATCGAGTTTGGAATTTAAATGCAAAACATGCATTCTAGCTAAAAGCCATCGGACTACTTACCCTTTGAGTTTCAATAAAAGTGCGGCTCCGTTTATATTGATTCATTCTGATGTGTGGGGTCCATCACCTAAATCTACTATGCTTGGCTATCGGTGATTTGTGATATTTGTAGATGATTGCACTAGGATGACGTGGTTATATTTGTTGAGACACAAAGACGAAGTTTTTAAGATATTCCAATCCTTTTATGAGATGATTTGCACCCAATATTCCACCAAGCCTCGGGTTCTTCGTTCCGATAATGGTGGCGAATATGTAAATGCTCAGTTCCGTGATTTCTTTCGCTAGCATGGAATGATTCATGAGACGTCATGTTCCCAAACTCCGCAGCAAAACGGGGTTGCCGAGCAAAAAAATCGCCATATCCTTGACACTACTCGAGCCCTTCTTCTTGGGGCCAATATGCCTAGTCATTATTGGGCGGATGCAGTCACGACAGCAGTTCATGTTATTAACAGAATGCTGTCGAAAGTCCTTGAGATGCAAACTCCTCTCCAAGTGTTATCCAACTTTGTTACCTTGCCTTCGGTCTTGATGATTCCACCACGTGTCTTTGGATGTGTGGCATACGTTCACCTCCACAAGGACAAATGCACTAAAATCGATCCTCATGCAATTCGGTGTCTCTTCTTGGGCTACGCCATACATCAAAAGGGGTATAGATGCTACGATCCTACTCATCGGCGTACATATGTGTCGATGGATGTCACATTTCTGGAATCCGAGACTTTCTTTACTTCCAAGACATACACTTCTCCTCTTCAGGGGGAGAATCATGATGAAGAGATGAACTGGCTGTGGTTTGATTGGCCAGGGTTCAATGACCCGGATACGATTGAAGACACCAAAGAGACAGAGACGATGCCTACAGAGACAGAGACGACGCATAGAGTCCCCTTTCACTCCTCAGTATTCATTGACCCTTCTCCTGAGAATATCACTGAGGTCAACTCTCTAAGCCCCCCTGAAAATATCACCAAGGTAAACTCTCCAAACTCTCTGGTTACACCTCAAATTTCTAACACCATCGATACTCCTGCTCCTATTGGCTATGGGTTACCTTTCAGGCATAATCGTGGCAAGCCACCAAATCGATACTCTCCTGAGGTAGAAGAGCAATGGTCGAAATATCCTATCACTAATTATGTATCCACTGAAAAGCTCTCGGAACCAGTCAAAAGCTTTGCCGACGATCTTTCATCTCATCACATTCCTACCAGTGTTGTAGAGGCATTAAGGGATCCTAGATGGGTTCAAGCCATGAAGGAAGAGATAGAGGCCTTACTAAAAAAAGAGACATGGGTACTCGTCTCATTACCCGAAGGAAAGAAGACGGTGGGATGCAAATGGGTCTTCTCCATCAAATACTAGGCAGATGGGTCAATCGAACGATACAAAGCAAGATTAGTTGCCAAAGGTTATACCCAGACATATGGAGTCGATTATCAAGAAACATTCTCACCAGTGGCTAAACTAAACACGGTTAGAGTTCTATTATCTCTTGCTGCGAACCTTGATTGGCCATTACATCAGCTTGATGTAAAAAATGCATTTCTTCATGGTGATCTCGAAGAAGAAATTTACATGGATATCCCTCCCGGGTATATGGCTAATTCTGAAGTCAAGGTTGTGTGCAAATTGCAGAAGACTCTATATGGCTTGAAACAATCTCCTCGAGCTTGGTTCGGGAGACTGAGTTTGGCAATGAAAAAATATGGCTTCCAACAGAGCAACTCTGATCACACCCTATTTCTTAAACGTCGACAAGGTAGGATCACGACACTAATTGTCTATGTTGACGATATGATCATTACAGGAGATGATGCAGACGAGATTGCAAGACTTCAAGAACAGTTAGCATCAGAGTTCGAGATGAAGAACTTAGGGGGGCTCAAGTACTTCTTGGGGATCGAAGTTGCTAGATCTAATCATGGAATATTCCTTTCTCAACGGAAATATGTTCTGGATCTGCTAGCTGAGGTCGGGCTACTAGATTGCAAGCCTGCTGATGTACCAATAATCCAGAATCACCGACTTGGGGAATATCCAGACCAAGTTCTAACAAACAAAGGTAGATATCAGAGACTAGTTGGCAAATTGATTTATCTGTCGCACACGTGACCTGACATTGCCTATGCAGTAAGTGTGGTTAGCCAATTCATGCATTGTCCGAGTAAAGATCATATGAATGCTGTATTGCAGATTCTCAGATACCTGAAGTCGTCCCCTGGAAAAGGACTTCTATTTTCAAAGAATGGTCATCTAAATGTTGAAGGCTATACATATGCTGATTGGGCAGGAAGCATATCAGACAGGAGGTCTACTTCAGGCTATTTTACATTTTTTGGAGGGAATCTAGTCACCTGGAGGAGTAAGAAGCAGAAGGTAGTAGCGTTATCAAGTGCAGAAGCAGAATTTCGAGGAATGGCCAAAGCACTATGCGAGCTTCTCTGGCTCAAAAGGCTTTTATCTGAGATTAGGTTAACCCCTAATTGCGAGATGAATCTGTTTTGTGATAATAAGGCAGCGATTAACATTTCACATAACCCAGTTCAGCATGATCGGACCAAGCATGTAGAAGTTGATCGGCATTTCATCAAACAAAATATCGAAGAGAAGATAATTCGTTTTCCTTTTGTGAAATCTGAAGACCAGCTGGCAGATATTCTAACAAAAGCTGTATGTAGTAGGAGTTTTCACAACTCACTTGGCAAGTTGGGCATGATAGACATATACGCACCAACTTGAGGGGGAGTGTTGGCATGAGTTGTCTGCCGAAGATTACAGGAGCAAATTAAGGGATGAAAATCCTTACATCACAGGGTCAACTACAACCCAACGGAATCAACAATTATAGCCAAGATTTTCTATGGCTGATAGCGAGATTTGTGTACACCGAAATAAGAGTATTGTTTGCTATTATATACCATCACTGTGTAAAGAAAAAGATATAATATAAAAAAATATAGAATTTGAATTCTTCCTCCAAAAACTTGATACATAGAGCCTTTGACAACCATTCGTCTCTAGCCAGAGCTATTACCCAATCCACATCTAAAGGCACCAAAGCAAAGCCCTTAACCTCCATGCAGATTGCATAGGATACTCTGTAGGCCCATTATGATGTATGGATTATTTGCATGAGCATTTTAGAGCATGAATCCAAAAATGGGCAGATCCAAATCTATGGTGGACCACACTATAGATTATGGCGAGAAATAAACATTATGGTGGGCATTATAGTGGGCCTTAGGAATTTTTAATTGTGGGTGTTCAATTAGCACCTACTTCTATGTAGAGCTGGGCATGGAGTCGGGTCGAACCGAGTTAAGGCTGACCCGACTCGATTCGGTTTTAAAATAGGCCTGACCCGAACTTGGCCCGACTTGGTACCAAGTCCATCATGCCTGACCCGATCTGAGTTCGGGTCAAGCTTGGACTTATCCGAACCGAGTCCTACCCAGTCACAAGTATCGAGTCGGGTCAAGTTGGCACCAAGTCAGGTCGTGTGCAAGGTACGGGTATCCACAGGCTAAAATCACAACTAGAAACCTAGATTCACTTGCCAAAATTGTAACTTCTCCATTGCAACCTCTCCATCAACTCAAAACCTGGTATTTTTTTATTTTATTTATTTATTTTTGTTAAATATATATGTACAAGTCGAGTTTTGAATCGAGTCAAGTCAGTACCGAGTTGGATTTCGGGTCCAATTGAGTTATCGAACTCGACTCGGTTTGAGTTCTGATTGGACAAAGTCAACTTGATTCAAATTGACTCACCTACGTAGTTCGAATCGAGTCGGATCTGAATGAGTCGGACGAGTCAAGTCATCCCATGCCCAGCTCTACTTCTATGGTATGGTCCAACTGAGATTTGAATCCATTTAATTTTTGGGTTCATGCCCTAAAAAGAACCCAGAAAACAGATGGATGGCATGGATACAGAGTTCATACATCAAGGTGGACCACTGTAACGGCCATAACTAATTTGGAAATCTTTAACCTGCCATAGAAACGGCAGGAGATTGCCAGTGGCCGAAGGCTTCATACATTCCAAAGCTGTGTGGGTCCACAGAGATTTCGGTAACAAATCCACTATGTTTTGTGTTTTGCAAGATAACAATAGGAAGTATTAAAATCAGGCAGATCCTACGAAGCAGCAGAGATTTGAACGCTTGAAAACTTTATATGGGGCCACAAATATTTTGCACCAGGATGATATTTGTGCCTACAGTTTATTTTAAGTATTAACAAATAACCTTATGAACAATTCCATAGCCTATAAACATCATGGTAAGTTCTAGGAAGGTTTCAACGGTGGAACATCCACCTGATGTGATGTGGCCCACATGAGGTTTTGATCTGCCTGATGTATAGAATCCTGTCCCATTGTGGTCTTGCAAAACTGATGGACAGAGTGAATTTGTGATGGGCATCTCTGTGGGCCCTACACGGTTTCGACTACAGGAAGTTCCTGTGTCAAATCTGAGTCCGCAAGACACCAAATCGGTGCCTTTAACTTGGAATGCATACGTCGCTTTGGGCCCAAACATGATGTATGTGTTTAATCTACGCTGTCAATTTATTTTTTGATATTATTTTAAGAAATAAGCTCAAAAATTAGTCAGATCCAAATCTCAAGTGGACCATGCTGCAGGAAAGAGTGGTAATGAACACTCACCATTAAAAAACACTTCTGTATAAATTTTTTGGATCAAGTTGATATTTGTTTCTTCCCTTTATCCAAGTCTGTATGACTCAATTAATCAGGTTAAATGGAAAATAAACATTATGGTGGGCATTACAGTGAGCCCTAGGATGTTTTAATGTTTTGCATTTAATCACCTACTTCCTATGGTGTGGTCCATCTGAGATTTGATGCAGCCTCATTTTTGGGCTAATGCACTAAAATGATACGGAGAAAAACGGATAAACATAGTGGATAAGACACATGCATTATGGTGGGAGCAGCAGTGGCCACGTCCCTACTAAAATTGAATTGTTAAGAGAAAATGACATGGAGAAATGGATAGACACAGTGGAGAAATGAGCAGCAATAGCCTCATTTTTTGGCTAAGGCACTAAAATGATAGGGAGAAATGGATAGACAGAGTGGATAAAACGCATGCATTATGATGGGAGCAACAGAGCAGCAGTAGCCACGCCCCTACTAACATTGAATTGTTAAGAGAGCTCTTGATTTTTTTTTTCATAAGATTTTTCTTGTATATTTACATCTAGGTATATATTTAATTCTCCTTTTTTTTTTTTCTTTTTTTTTTTTAACACACACTCACCGCTTCCGCCAGACACTCAGGCACTCACACACTCACAGCACAAGGGGTGCTCGATCCTGTGACCTTGTGTGTAACTTTATTAATTGGTGGGCATTTTCATTATTTCAGGAAAATTCATACTTCTAATTGATGGAAGTTGGAGAAAACTAAGGGAAAGCAGTCATTTCACATATAACTTATTAATGACATAGCTTAATGAAAAATTAATTTCAAAAGATACAGGAATGTAAATAACATATTAATGAGGTATGTATTCTTTTGTAAAAACAGATTTTATTTTATTTACGATTATCAAAATGTATAAAAGATATTCAATATTTGTAGAGATTCGGAGAATTTTTACCGTATACTCTTATTAACAAATAAGAAACTATCCCAGCAAATAAGAAAATATCCTAACCTACTAGGATTACCCTAACACTAACAAATTTAAATTCTACCAAAACTCAAACTTGGAACGGACCTAAATCCAACCCATGCACTGGTGGATTGGGTCGGGTTTGAAACTCAGACCCACTTATCAAAGGGAACTCATCACCTACAGGGGCTGCACCACACCTCGTCATACGGGGAATTTTCAGCCATTGAATGCGTTGAGTGAGTGTAGGGTTGTACATGAACCAAGTTAGCTCGGTTAGCTCTCTTGACTCAACTCAAAAAAGCTCGATTTGACTCGGTTTGAAACTGAGTTCGAGCCAAGTAGAGCTGATTTTTTGAGCTCGAAAATTTTTTGAACCGAGTTCGAGCTTGTCCAATCTTGACTTGACTCGGATTGAATCCCAACTCGAATAAAACTCAGATCGAACCAACTCGGTGACTCAGTTACTTTGATATTGATGTTGCTTACCAAGTGTTTGATGAAATGACTCAACGAAGTGTCGGCTGGTGATAAGGAATGTATGTATATGAAACAAATACCCCTTTTTCTTGATTTTGATGTTGCCTACAAGGTGTTTGATAAAATACCTGTAAATAGTTATTGTTGTTTTACATAGTTTTACGTACAGTAAGAAATTGAAAGTGCACTCCATGTGTTTGTGAAAATGCCGCACAGGCTTGATCTTGGCTCGAACTCGGCTCGAACTGGCCTGAGTTGCTGACCGAACCAAGCCGGGCTAGCCAATCAGGCTCGAGGACCGAGTCGAGCCGAGTTCGAGCTAGGGTCAGCTAGTGGCCAAGCCGAGTCGACCTGTGCCAAGCTCGACTACACCTCTAAGTGGGTGCCATAGGAAAAATAAAAATAAAAGAACATTTAATGCATCCAATTAGTAAAAATGTCCTATACTACAAGGAGTGGTGTGGGTGCCTGCAGATAATTAGTTCTGATAATTAAATGGTTCAGCTCGGAAACTGGCCTCAACCCCAAGCAATCCGTCCCCCTTGCACACCTTACAAGAATGCTTTATGGAAATTCACACAAGCCATGATAGAAAATCTCTTAATATGAGAAAAAGAGGAAATTTTCAATAGATGTACATGCCTGAAATTTGGCTCCCCAGTGACTTTCCAGTAGAAACTCAAATAAAATTAACAATGCATCAACTGTTGCAGTAAGCCTAAAAGCTTCATACATCTTCCATCATCCGTTTATATATGCTTCTCCAATGTAGACATGAAGGCAAGTGTGATGAAGAAGTGATGCTTCCTTGCACAAAGGGCAAAGGAAAAGAGAACGGTCGATGCTTCCTTCCATGAGAGGAAAGGAATGTCCTATCAAAGAGAGAGGAATCTCTTTCACAATCAAAAGTAATTTTGGCTCTCTTTACGGTAGAAGAGGTCATAGTGTGTTTCATTCAAGGCTTGAGTTCCCTGTTTGGAATTATTTTAAAGATGTGGGGTTCATAGTTGATCTATATATCCAAGCCATTGATTTGTTGGCCCCTATCATGGATGGACAATTCCCTCAAAATCTCCCAAATTGGTAGATCCTCGCCATTAAATCTTTTAACCATGTATTTGCATACTAACAATCGAAAGGTTAGAGTTGACCAATTGAGAGGATATACTGAGATTGGTCCATCCATGATCAAATGTCAATTCAATGGCTTGGATAGACTAACCGTGGGCCCCCACATCTGGGGAGCTCTAGCTAATCGAATGTAAACAACAATACTCCAGGGATTAGATGCTTTATTGTGGATACTTAGATGTAGGGAAGCGCGGAAGGTGAGCCCTCAAGATCTGATGGTCTACACGAAGTTTGGAACCCTCACAAAGCAGAAGAACGGTGCTCCAATGGCCCGCCTATCTACAACTGGAGCAGATGAAACTATTCACACCTCTGATCCTACGGTATATAGTGGCCCCGGATTGCGATCTATGGATCAAATCGTACCAAGGACAAGCTAAGATGGACAGAGTATAGCGCACACAGTATCTCTCTGTATGCTCTCGGTTTATCGTATGATTCAATGCGAGAAAGAGCGCATCCCTTTTTATAGGAAAAGAAGGAAATAGGATGAGACCGGATGATCCGGTCTTCTCCCCATCTCCTATCCAATATCAAATTCAAATTTGAAATTTCAACTGAATAAAAAAAAAAAGGCCAGAACAAGCCATCCACTTGTGATTGCTTACCAGTAGGCCCCACTAGCTTACGTCCATCATCTCCCACTCAATCACATTATGGGATAGGCACAAAAAATTTGTCCATCTAATTTGCCTTATAACAATCAAATACCAAACATCGTTATCAAAATGATCAGAGGCGTGGGACCAGCTGGATCACCATAATCTTCTCACAGGTGCTTAAGTACTAAGTGACCACCTAACTAGTACTCAATAACCCAAGCTTTGCAATGTCTGTCCTAGTCCGCATGACCACACTAGATAGAGTTAACTCCCGATCTGGAGTACTCGGCCAATTTACGCACTTATCCAACTTATCGAGTTATTCTGAAAACTTAATTTTTCACAAACTTCGACTAAAATCGATTTAAAGCAATACTTATATATATATGTTTTTAAAAAAACATATTGTTTGAAAAAGTCTATTAAAAACAACTCGATATTGCCGGCGGATAAGTCTTCAAGTGTGTATTTAAAGTTCTAAAAACTTGGTGTAGTTGTCACGGGAGCTTCCCCACGCAGATGTGTAATTTGGAATTAATCAGGCTGCTTTCCTAGCGTAACTGAGTCTGGCCAATCAAGGACCTTTCGTCATAGTACACTAAAGTAGCAACACTCAATCTCATCCTCATATACACAAGAGGAGGGTAGCTAAGGACACAAAGAGTCACCTACGAGATTGGCTACTCGCACGTTGCAATGATTAGATCGAATCAAAGCAATCTGTAGGTAAAAGGTCCCAGCACGTGGCTACAATCCACGTCGTAAAGTAGACAATACTAGGTGTATGTCAGGTTTACAATACACAGGCTATTCTAAATGAGGTACGACTCATCTCATAACCTCATAACCTGGCTTTAATTTCAGGCCATAACATTGATCGCATGTAACGAAATGACGCGATTATGTTATTCGACTTTATCAGTCTCATCTTCAATCTTTATAAGATTGTAGGCGGATACGACTCACTCATATCCTCATCCTTTATTATCCACAATAAAGAGAAGTTCATACCTCAATGTATAAACATAGCCTCAAATGTACCTCTCTTGTACATTCAAGGTTGGTCAACCCGTGCAAGTGGGTAACCGGCCTGCCGACAAAAAATAGAAATCCTACATGATCTCAAGGTAAATGCTGATGATCTTCTTACCTAGTTTATATTAGTGTTCAATACTGAATAAATGGAATATATTATTCATTAATGAAAGATCGAATGTATTACAAAATAAGTACATCTGTCAAACTTTTCTCAATCCCATCTGCCTGACGTGAACCTGAAATAGATCTCTAACTATAGGTTTCGTCATGGGATCAGCCATCATCTCCTTAGTAGGAATGTAGCTAAAGGCGACCTTCTTATCTCTCACTTGATCACGGACGTAATGATACTTGATCTCAATATGCTTAAATTTCTGGTGGTGTTTAGGGTCCTTTGCCAAGTCAATGGCAGAAGTATTGTTAATCTTCAGCGATATAGGCTGACGAACACTCGGTACAATACCCAGACTTAATAGAAATCTGTGAACACATACATACTCATGAACTGCAGCACAACATGCAATGTAGTCAGCCTCCATATATGAAAGAGCTGTGGATATCTGTTTCTTACTCGACCATGAGATAGCTCCTCCTTTGAGTAAGAATATATATCCTGAAGTAGACTTTCCCTCGTCGGCGTCATTACCCCAACCAGCATCAGAATATCATTCGAGCTCGAGGCTTGTACCTTCATAACACAATATTAGGTCTTTTGTTCCTCTTAGATAGCGGAATATACGTTTGACGGCTTGCCAATGAGACTGTCCTGGGTTACTCTGATAACGACTGACTATGCCAACTGTATAGCTAATATCCGGTCTGGTGCAAAGCATAGCATACATTAAGCTCCCTACTGCACTTGCATAAGGTATTGAGGACATAGCCAATTTCTCGGCTTCAGTCTGGGGACACGATTTCCTGTCTAGCTTGGTAGCTTTATCCATAGGGGTTTCAACAGCTTTTGAATTTTTCATCTTGAACCGCTCTAAGATCTTTTGTATATAGGTTGCTTGAGATAAGCTTAAAAATTTCTTAGGGCGATTCCTGATGATTTTTACCCCAAGAATAAAGTTGGCTTCACCGAGGTCTTTCATCTCAAAGTTTGAGAATAGCCAATCTTTAGTCAATATTAATAATTGCATGTCATTACCAGCTAACAGGATATCGTCTACATATAGAGATAGTATCAAAAAAGATCTTCCAGACCGTTTCAGGTATACACAATGATCTTCTTCACTTATCGTGAATCCAAAAGTGGTGATGAACAAGTGGAACCTCATGTACCACTATCTTGAAGATTGCTTCAGCCCATAAATAGATTTCAACAATTTGTAGACTTTCTTTGGATGTTTTTTGTCCACATAACCCATGGGCTGTTGCATATATATTTCTTCATCCAAGTCACCATTTAAGAATACGGTCTTTACAACCATCTGATATAACTCAAAGTCTAAACTTGTGACAATGGACAAGATCATGCGGATTGAGGAGAACTTCGCAACAGGTGAAAAGGTCTCCTCGAAATCAATGCCTTCTTGTTGTGTAAAACCTTTAGCAACTAATCGTGTTTTATATTTTTCCACTGTACCATCTGCCTTTCTTTTGATCTTAAGTACCCATTTATTACCTATCGCTTTGCGATTTGAAGGCAGATCAACAAGTTCTCAGACTTTATTTTTCTCCATGGAAGCGATCTCTTCGTCCATAGCATTCACCCATTCTGTCGAGTTAGAAGATAATAATGCATCTTGATATAAATCAGGTTCATCATCATCAACCGCAACGCAAGAGAATATTTTCTCTTCAATATCGAAATATCTTCGGAGAATCAATCCTCTTTCGCTTCGACGTAGCTCAGGAGCCTGCTGAGATGTCCTCCCACTGTCCTGATGAACTATAGGAGCATCATCATCTTAAGAAGCAGAATTCCCACTCTCCTGAGATACATCGGGTATTTCAAAAAATTCTAAAGGAACCTTTTGTTTCATTCAGCTTGGATATCTATCTTCAACATAGGTCACGTCTCGGGATTTTATCTCAATCCATCGTTCATGGTCCTCATAAACTAGAACGTCTCCCTTTGAATGGATAGGGTACCTTATAAACACGCATTCAATGGTTTTACTATCAAGTTTACCTCTATGCGGAGTAGGTAGCAAAACATATCCCAAAGATCCCCAAGGGCGTAGGTTAGCTAGAGAAGGAATTCTCCCAGACCACATCTCATATGGTGTCTTAGGAATGGATTTGGATGAGACTCTATTAAGGACGTAGACGGCTGTTAACAGTGCGTCTCCCCAGAATGCAGTAGAGAGATTTGCTTGTACCATCATCGATCTAACCATGTCCAATAGTGTCCTATTCCTTCTCTCTGCAACACCATTTTGTTGTGGAGTATACGTCATTGTGTACTGTTGAACAATTCCAACGTTTTTACAATATGACTTAAACATTTCAGATGTATACTCGCCACCTCTATCAGATCGAAGGATTTTAATCTTTTTCTCAAGCTGATTTTCCATCTCAGCTTTATATTTAAGAAAACAATCAAAAGCCTCAAATTTGTATGAGATGAGATACACATATCCATAGCGCGAGTAATCGTCAATGAAAGTGACATAGTATTGACATCCGTTTCTGGCATGTACATTAAAGGGTCCACAGATATCTGAATGGATTATCTCTAGTGTGCCCTTGGACCTAGCCGCTTTGGGAAATGGTTTTTTTGAAGTCTTCCCGGACACACAATGTTCACAAAATGGCAAATCAACTTTGGATAAGGAGTCTAAAAGACCAGAACGTACTAGTCTTGTCATACGATCCTTTCCTATGTCACCTAACCTCACGTGCCATTTTTGAGATTCAGATACTACAGTTTCATTCAACATAGCAGATAAAGCTAAAGGGGCATTATCATAATCTACGTCCAGAATAAATAAATCTGAAATTAAATTTCCCCTTGCAAAGACGAGGTTATTCATTCTCAAAGAAACGTTTGTCCCAAAAAATCGAATATCAAAACCATCAAATAATAACCTAGAAACAGAAATTAAATTCTGACGCATCCCCGGTGCATAAAGAGTATCACGGAGGATTATTGTTCGCCCTATGTGCGTACGAAGATGGAGAACGTCAATCCCTTCTACGTCTTCAACAGCGTTATTGCCCATGTACAGCTTGTAACTTCCCTTGGTTACAGGCCGAAATTCCTCGAGTCCTCGACGACTCTGTGTCACATGCTTTGTTGCGCCTAAATCTAAAATCCACTCGTTAGATATTGTATCTATGGAAAGGATTTCAGAACAAACGCCTACATACAAAGTATTTAGTGACTGAGAAATTACCGTCTTTTTATGGGCGTACTGTCAAGCATAATGGCAGGAATTTCCACAGAAAAAGCAGAATACATTTGTCTTTTTCTGCTTCTTATTTCCATTCCCCTTCTTGAGATTTGGAGGAAGTATTGTAGTCATTTGTTCTTGATTATTCTTCTTCGCCTTCTTGCGAGCTTTGGACTGTTTGTTGTTAGCTTTCCGCTTATGGGTCTCTACTACAAAGGCCTTGGCCGAACCTGGCTGAATTGCATTCATTTCAACCTCACGTACCAAGTGGCCACAAAAGTCTCTGAACGTGGTGATAGAATCAGTATGGTTCACAAATTTTTTTGATTTGGGCCTATGATTCAGACAAGGAACGGTGCATGGCTATAATCTTCTGATTTTCAGTCAATTTACACCCAACATTTCTAAGGGCACCTATCATTTGTTCCATCTTACGGATATGATCTTTGATGGGGCAGCCGACGGGCATCCTATACTCCTAGAATTCTAATTCCATTGCCCGAACTCTAGCATCTGACTTCTGCCCATAGGCATACATAGGTATGAGTTCTGTGTGCATAGTGCTAAGAAGGACATTACGGGCTGAACGATTCTGTTTTCGCCACTTATTGTAGTGAGTCATCGCAACCCTATGTTCTTGTAAATTCCCATTTTCGGCCAAGATGGGTTCCTCTTGAACTACATCGAGTATGTGAGATATGTCGTCCTCGTCCAGAAGGCATCACACCACGCGGGACCAGTCTTCGTAGTTGTTGCCGTCGAAATGTTGTCTTTTCAGCTGTTCAGCGATTAACGCTTTGGTGGTCATCTCTACATTGCATGAGTATCACTACTTAGCTATGATCTAAGGTATTGATACTAATCATCAGCTTTTTTACATGTTATGCAAATTTTCAAAGTATAAAAGTAATAAACGCATCTTAATGAGATCTGAAAGTCCACATACCCGAATAGGCGATGTAGAACAATCAAGTTCTCCTTTTAAGATGAGAATTAATGCTTTTATAAGAATGAATCTATATAACGTGTAACCTACCATTATTTGATTGCATACATCATTTGGTGGAGGATAATAAACTCCCACTCAGGTTATTTACAACCTTTATTTTTAGGGAGGATTAATCTAGCACTAAGTTTTTCTATATGTTCAAATAAAAAATAAGGAAGGCTTAGATCTAAACACATCAAGCCTAATTATTTTTCACATATAAACATCATCATCAGAAAGAAAAATGAAGTGCTAAATATGAAGAGAGTTCAATCTTCATAAGTGATCATGTCCATTAGAGATGGATCTGATCATCACCATTAATGATCATTGTTGATGATGGATCCTTTCATCAACATTGATCATCATGATAGATGATCGTTTTAATCACTAATGAGCTCTTGATCAACAGTGAAGAAAAAGTTATAAAGGAAACAACATTCATATGCATATATATGTTAGGATCAAGACATGTGTCCATCATCTCATAACAAATCCATAAAGTAGAAATTTATATGCTTAAATCCATAAATCAGGATAAGACATTCAGGTTGCAACATATATGAATGTGGTCCACACCATTGTTATGTAGATTAAATATGAATTTAACAAATAGGAAGCTCTTAATTAAACAGATATATACACAATATCTACACATGTGGCGAGAAGAGATCCTACACATGTGGCTAAAACAGATCTACACATGTGGCTAGAACAGATCTGCACATGTGGCTAAAATAGATCATGCACTCATTTTGCAACAGATCAACATATCTATATACACATGTGGCTATTAGCAAAACTAAAAACATAGCTATGTTGTTCAAGCTATATACGTTAATACAACATCTATATTAGTAGTGTACTTCACCTATACAACAATTAATATAGTTGTGAACATTAGCTATACAACAAATTAGGTAGTTGTTGATTTTTGCAAAATCCCATTGTGAAGTGACGTCACCCACTCATGTGGGTCCCAGTTTGATTGAAGTGGGGCTCACCATCACGTTATAACATGTCTTATGACTAGACTCATAAGAAAAAGCCAATTAACTGGTGTGATGTATATTAGTTAATCTGTTTCACACGTGTACAGCAAGCATCTGGGATGTTGTACATTAGCCAATAGTGTATAGAATCCAACACGTGTACAGGACACGTGTACAGCCAACATGTGTACAGAACACGTGTACAACCCATATGTGTACAAAAGCCAACATGTTTACTGCCAAAAAGTGCACAGAACAACATGTGTACATGTGTACAAAACAACACGTGTAACACTGTTGATACGTCACCAGCACGTTGAGTCACATGTACAACACGTGTACACACGTCCAACATGTGTACATACGTACAATACGTGTACAACACATGTACATGTACATCAGCCATGTACAACACGTGTAACACTATTGAGAGCACGTGTACAACACATGTACATGCATATCAGCCAACACGTGTATACTTGTGTACATGTGCACATCAGCCAGCACATGTACAACACGTGTACACACGTGTACAGCAGAAGCTATCTCCCAGTAGCTAAGTTTTAGTGTTGTATTTCAATAGAACAACTGTATGGCTAGAATGATGCACATCTATGTACACGGTCACACATGAAAATAGTTCTGTATGGCTACATCATGCACATCTATGTACACAGTCACACAATCACACATCTATGTACACAGTCACATGTACACACATCTATGCACATCTATGTACATCTATGTAGTCTCATTCGGTGCATATTTGCATATCAAGAGTCACAGTGCACACTGATCTGATACAATTCAAAAGTCAGGAGCATGAATCCAATAATTTTTTTAAAAAGGGCCACTTACCTTTTTAGATGAAAATTATAAATAGGAGATCCGCCGTTGATTGCTCTGATACCACTGTAGGGAAGCGCGGAAGGTGAGCCCTCAAGATCTGACAGTACACGAAGTTTGGAACCCTCACAAAGCAGAAGAACGGTGCTCCAACGGCCCGCCTATCTACTACTGGAGCAGATGGAACTATTCACACCTTTGATCCTACGGTATATAGTGGCCCCGGATTGCGATCAATGGATCATATCGTACCAAGGACAAGCTAAGATAGACAGAGTATAGCGTACACAGTATCTCTCTGTATACTCTTGGTTTATCATATGATTCAATGCGAGAGAGAGCACATCCCTTTTTATAAGAAAAGAAGGAGATAGGATGAGTCCGGATGATCCAGTCTTCTCCCCATCTCCTATCCAATATCAAATTCAAATTTGAAATTTCAACTGAATAAAAAATAAAAAAAAAAAAAAAAAAGGCCGGAACAAGCCACCTACTAGTGATTGCTCACCAGTGGACCCCACTGGCCTACGTCCAACATAAGATTCAAAGCTCTAGTAAATCGTATGAATGCATCTGGAAATTATAACTGCCTTGTGCTTTCGGATTTCAGAGGAATGATTCCTACCCTGATATTTGTAGTAAACCTACCCTGTCTGTCCATTTTGTTGTACCTTGCTAGGATATGGGCCGAAATTTTATGTAAATTGAAAACTGAAGTATACCGATGCAACAAGAAAAGGATGGTAGGTATATGCCTACTGTGATATTTATATGCCATCCATATTGTTCTTAAGGTCATTCCTACTTGGATGAACTGAAAACATAAAAATTAGCCTGATCCAAAACTTTCGTGGCCCTATGAATGTTTCCATAGTGGATGTTCAATTCTTGGTCTGTGCCCACTTGAGTTTTGGATTTGTGTCATTTTTGGGCCATGTCCTAGCATGATCTGTAAAAAGGGTTGGACGGGGTGGATTTCTCACAAACATCATGGTGTGCACACCTAGCTTCCCATTCGTCACAGGCAATCCTCCTCCTTACCATTGCAATCCTCATTTTGGATGGCATATGTTCACCATCTTTTTATTTTGGTGCATTTAAGATTGGCCTTCGGCTATTTATAGTTGTTCATAGTGACAAATCTCATTCTGAATTTCTTGGCTCTGAGGCTTTTGAATTTTGATGCTTTCTCAAGATATTGTTTTGAAAATCTTACTAAAATTTTAAAAATATATTATAAATTAATAAATAGTTAAAAATTTTAACAACAAAGTAGTTATAATAAGGTAATTTTATAGGAAAGCTCGTTCTTTTTTTTTTTTAGAATGGAAATTACCCAAAAACCCTCGTGTATTGTTTTTCTTTAAAAGGCAATAAAGTTAGTAAATTTTCTGGCCCCACATCGTATGTATATTACATCCAAGTCTATCAAACATCTACAACCAATTATAATGATCATACAGACCAAAAATCTTTCTGATAGAATCACTAGTTGGGCTGTATATGTATCTTGATGTTTTTAAATAGTGTATATTATTCTTTATAATGTGGCTCATCTTCCATTTAGATTGACTAATTTTTGGTTATCTTTTATATATTATTTTTTAAATAGTGTATATTATCCTATATATCATTTTAGGGTATATGACCAAAATCGAGGCATATCTAAGACAATGGGGATAATTAATGACATCCATTGTTAAAACTTTCTTAGGGCCACCATGAAATTCATTTACCATCCAACCTACTCATTAAGTCATATAGACCTAAAAAGAAAAACAAATATTAGGTCGATCGGATCCTTACTCATGGCTTAGTGGTAGACTTGCAAGAGTTTTAACAGTAGGTTCAAGTACCCATTTAGGTGTGTGAAGATGTGTGTGTGTGTGTGTGTGTGTGCGCGCTCACTTGGTAACCAGTACTCACGAGAACTCATGAGCACTTTTTGATGAGTGATGTGAGCACAAAATTCGAATGGTAAGATTTTTAATCCTCATTGTGTGGTCAACTTATGGCTTGGATTTCTCTCCACTTTGGGCCTACATCTTAAAATGATATGATAAAATATATGAACAGTGTGGATAAAAACCATTTATCACGGAGCCCCTCCCAAAGTTGGCAATACCTTTTAGGATAATGGCAACAGAAAGCTAGGTGAGGCCCACTGTGATGGTTGTAAGAAATCCACCATGTTCATCTATTTTTGTTCTATTTGATGTCTTAAATCAAGTCAAATACAGGACTTGTGGATGCCATTGACAGACTGTTCGATGCCACTTTCCATGGCATCGAACAGTGCTCGATCCCATCGAGATTTTTTGGATTTTCTCCAGTTGGTCACTAGACTATTAAGGTGTTTTTTCAATACCATTGGATGGTGTTCGATGACATCGAAGGAGACGTTCGATGCCATCAAATATGGCTCGATGCCATCGAATATGGCTCAATGCAATCAAAAATTTTTGAAAAATCATGTTTTGCCTCTGGACAATTGTGATGTTTGTTCGATGCCATTGAAGGATTAGTTTTGATGACATTGAAGAGTATTCAATAACATCGAACGATTTGGCATAGATTTTTGCAGAGTTGCGATTTTGCGCGATTTGTTTTTGATTTTGGGATTCTTTCATGGGCTATATATATGAGTGTAAGCGGGATCGGGAGATAATTTCTAGGGTTTCTAATTTGTCGAAAGGGTTTCAAGGGTATATCAAGGGTTTGATTCAAGGTTGTCCGAATCGGGTAAGCTCTCTTCCTTTGTAATTTCTGCTTTCATAGTGCAATCTGTCGCGTTATGCTGTAGTTTTTTTTTCCGAAAGGATTTTTCCACATAAAAATCATTGTGTTCACTTTGTGCTTGATTGGTGTGATTGGATTACTTCACTTAATTCACCTTTGTGTGCTTCCATGGTCCCTCAACAAGTGGTATCACAGCTATTGTTGGGGCGCAGATTTGAATCCGAACGTGAGTAACAATGACTACTAATGCTAAGTATGATATAGAGAAATACTCGAGCAAAAATAACTTTGAATTATGGAAGTTAAGATGATTAGCCTGTTAGTTCAGCAAGGCCAAGATGTGGCTCTTGAGAAGTGACCTGAGTCTATGGATGATGATGAATGAAAGAAACTTAATAAGAAACAAAAATCCTCAATACAGTTGTGTTTAACGGATGAGGTCCTCTACAACATCATGAGGTAGAACTGCAGTGGAGATCATATGGGTGGAATTAGAGGACATTAATGTGAACAAGTCCCTTGAAAATCACCTACACTTGAAGATGCAGTTGTTCAACTTCAACATGACATGGGATGGAGATGTCGAAGCCCACATTAGTAATTTTAACAAGATGATTTGCAAATTGCTGGACTCAGAAGAAGTGATCAAAGATAAAGATCAGGCATGTATTTTGCTAAATTCTCTCCCGGAATCATATGAGTATTTGAAGGACTCGTTGTGCATTAGTAATTTGTCCCTAAGTGTAGATACCGTTATCTCAACCCTTCAGGGAAAGGTCATGAGAAAGAAAAACGGTAACATAAGGGCCTCTAGTGATGTATTGGTTACGAGGGATCGAAATTCAAAGTGGGACACATGATCTTCTTGGTCGATATCCAAATCCAAGGGCAAGGGTAAGGGAAGGTTGAAGTGTTGGACTGTGGGTGACAGGTCACATGAAGAAGGATTGTAAAAATCCAAAATCGAAGAAAGAAAAATCAGAGGCCTCTTCCAAGGAAGCCAACACTGCGACGTCTAATGAAGAGTCGAACGGAGGTGATGTGTTGTTAGTGTTTATGTTCGGACACTTATACAATGATTATAAAGACAAGTGAATCATTGACACAGGGGCCTCATATCACATGACTCCTCATTAGAGTTGGTTCGCCAGTTACAGAGAGTGCGATGGTGGACATGTATTTATAGACAATGATCATGCCTGTAATGTTGTGGTTGTTGGTACGGTGCGCATCAAGATGTTTGATGGGATAGAGCGTACCTTGATTGAGGTGAGGCACATTCCTGATACGAAGAGAGTTTGATTTCTCTCAGTGCACTGGAAGTAATATGATGCAAGTTCACTAATTTCAAAGGTGTCCTTAAAGTTTCAAAAGGAGCACTCGTGGTTATGAGAGCGCAGGGGCACGAAAACCTTTACAGGTTAATCGGGAGCACTTCAATATGTGGAGTTATAAAAGCTGTAGCAAATTTCACATCGTCACGCATGTGGCATGCTCATCCGGGCCACATGATCGATCGGGGCATGAAGATACTTTTCAATTGTTATTTAATTACAATTTTTAAAAATTCTGATTTAAATGCATACGAGCATTGTATATAAGGTAAACAATCTACGTTATCTTTTAAATCTGAAAAACATGTATGTAAGAGAGTGCTTGGTTATGTGCACTGTAACGTATGAGGGCCGTCGTCCGTGGTTTTCGCTGGAGAGTCGTCACAGTTTGTCACATTCACCGATGACTACTCACGGAATGTTTGCGTTTATTTCATGAAACATAAATTCAAAGTTTTCACCAAATTCAAATAATGGATGGTCATTGTAAAAAAACAAACATCGTGAAAAATAAAGGTTTTAATGACTGAAAATGATGGTGAATTTACTTATAATGAATTTAATGAATATTGTAAAGATGAAGGGATCATTAGGCACAACACAGTGCACCACACACCTGAGCAAAATGGTGTGGTTGAGTGGATGAATCAGACTCTCTTGGAGAAAGCCTGATGCATGATTAGCAACGTCAGGTTGGGCAAGGACCTATGGACTGAGGCCGTTAACATGACCTACTATTTGGTGAATCGATCCTCTTCTACAACAATTGACTATAAGATTTTCGAGGAAATATGGACTGGTCATAAGGTCGATTACTCATATTTGCGCATATTTGGTTATGAGGCTTACTCTCATGTACCATCAGTTAAGAGAGATAAGCTAGACCATAGATCCAAAAAGTACATTTTCATTGGCTATGGTGTGGGTGTGAAAAGTTACAGGTTATATGACAAGGTCACACGTAAAGTCATCCTAGCCGTGACGTCAGATTCGACGAAAGCTCCTGATTTCGCAATAATGATTAGGATGAGCAAAATGAACCAAAGAAGTTAGTTGTAAATGTTCATATTGATACAGATGATACTCAAGCAGAGACAAATGCACAGACGGAGGTACAATAGCAGGTGGAGCAGGCACCTATGAGAAGAAATCAACCGCGGGATCGCAGGTTACCGGCAAGGTACATGAACGACTCTAATATCGTATATGCACTCATTACAAATAAGGGGGATCCATCTACTCTTCAGGAGGCTCTTGATGAGCCTGATGCAGAAAAGTAAAATGCGGCAATTGACAGTGAGATGGACTCTTTGTACAAGAAAAACACATGGGAGCTGGTGGAGCTTCCAATTGACCCAAAAGCAATCGAGTGCCTATGGCTATTGAAGAAAAAATATGATAGATGCAAAACAAGGTTGGTAGTGAAGGATTACGCTCAGAGAAAAGGCATATACTTCACAGAGATATTCGCACCGGTTATTAAGCAAGTGTCCATCAGATTTGTGTTAACGTTGTTTGCCCAATATGATCTCGAGTTGGAACAGATGGACATGAAGACTGCATTCTTGCATGGAAAATTAAATAGCAAATCTACATGAAAAAACCAAAGGGTTATGGAGTTAAAGGGATAAAGAACAAGGTTTGTAGGTCAATAAGGTCATTGTACAGCCTAAAACGCACTTAAACAATGCTATAAAAAAATATTCTTTCATGTTGAATCAAAAATTTATTAGGAATGAATACGATCATTGTGTATATTACAAGACACTGAGTGATGGTAAGTTCATCATCCTGGTATCATATATTGATGATATGTTAATCACTAGTCATGACATGTCTGAAATCGAGATACTGAAGATTCAGTTATCAGTGACATTCGAGATGAAAGATCTGAGGGCTGCAAAGAGGGTTCTCGATATAGATATTCACGGAGACAGAAAGAGGAGCAGGCTTTGGTTATCTCAGAAAGAATACCTTGAGAAAGTATTCATCAAATATGGGATGTATAAGGCAAAGTCGGTCTGCATTCCTCACGCGGCCGACTATAAGCTTTCTTTAAAACAATATCCCAAAACAGATGAGGAAAAGCAAGAATGTCTCATGTGCCTTAATTGAATATGGTTGGCAATTTAATGTATATCATAGTCTGTACGAGACCAGATATTTTACAGGCAGTCGGTGTTGTGAGTAGATACATGTCAAACCCCGACAAGGAACATTGGAAAGTGGTGAAATGGTTGTTTTGATACATTCGAGGTACAAAAGACTATATCTTAACATTTAAGAAGACAGGGGCAAAGTTGGTAGGGTATGTGGATTCAAAGTATGTAAGATATGTGGATTCCAAAAAGTCGACTCCAGGATACTCGTCTGTATTTGCGAGTGGAGCAATCTGTTGGATGTCGAAGCTTCAGTCCGTGGTGAGTCTTTCCATGACCAAAGCAAAGTAGATGTAGTGACAAAGGCGTTTAAGGAAGACATTTGCTTGAAAGGCATGATAAATCAGTTGAGGCTTTAGCAGGAGGTCGTTTCAGTTAATTATGATAGGGAAAGCGTTATCAATTGGCTAAAAACTCTGTTTATCATTCACGTACTAAACACATTGATGTTTGTCACTATTTTATCCGACAATTGCTTGAAGAATGAGGCGTGACTCTGGAGAAGGTGCACACTAGCGTAAATCCAGCGGACATGCTCACCAAGGTGGTTCCTGCAGAGAAGTTCAAGTATTGTGCAACTTCTCTGGGCTTAACGATGGCGTAAAAGTAGGACAGCGTGCACGAGAAGTATTGATGGAACTATGATGCAAGGCAGAGATAAGAGAAGAGGACAAGAAGTTAGACGTTTGATGATTGAAGACATGGTGGAGATTGTTGTTTTTGATGTCTTAAATCAAGTCGTATATAGGGCCTGTGGATGCCATCGATAGATTGTTCGATGCAACTTTTGATGGCATCAAACAGTGCTTGATCCCATCAAGATTTTCTAAATTTTCTTCAGTTGGTCACTGGACTATTAGGGTGTTTTTTCGATGCCATTGGATGGTGTTTGATGACATCGAAGAAGATGTTCGATGCTATCGAACATGGCTCGATGCAATCGAGAATTTTCAAAAAATCATGTTTTGTCTCTGGACAATTGTGATACGGCTTCAATGCCATCAAAGGATTAGTTTCGATGACATCGAACGATGTGGTGCATATTTTCGTAGAGTTGTGATTTTGCACGATTTGTTTTCGATTGATTTTGTTTGGGATTCTTCCATATACTATATATATGAGTGCAAAAGGGATTGGGAGATAATTTCTAGGGTTTCTAATTCATCCAAAGAGTTTCAAGGGTGTAGCAAGGGCTTGATTCGAAGTTGTTCGAATAGGGTAAGCTCTTTTTCTTTGTACTTTCTGCTTTCATAGTGCAATCTATCACTTTGTGCCATGGTTTTTTGTCGAAAGAGTTTTTCCACGTAAAAATTGTTGTGTTCTCTTTGTGCTTAATTGATGTGATTGGATTACTTCACTTAATTCACCTATGTGTGCTTCTGCAGTCCCCCATGACATATTATTTTAGGACATGAGACAAAAACTAGGCATGGTGGGCCGCATGACAAGGAAACAATGTCTAGGAAAATGCCTATTGTTGAAACGTTCATGGTTCTATATATCATCCATATCATTCATAAGGTCATATATCATTCATAAGGTCATTTCTACTTGTAACTTGATTCAAAATTTATGCACGCATATAAACATTTCAACTGTGGACGTTTAATCCTTACTATTTCCTATAATGCCGCCAACTTGGGTTTTGAATGAAACTTTTTTTTTTTTGTCCCATGTTTTAAAATGATCTAAAAAAGTTCTCACAAACATGGCAAACAGCCCCACCCAGCTTCCCGTGTTATAAACTTCCTTCGGGATGCTTCGTCAGGAAATCCTAAGAGTCAGAGAGATAAGGACAGCTGCCATTATCAAAAAAGGTAAGACTAGCTTTGGCTTTTCAACTTAGAACGGGCAGTGGCTCGAGTGGCCACTGTAATGAACGGATCTTATCCACACCATTCATCTATTTTTCCATATCACTTTAAGAATATAAGCCTAAAACTGAGATAGATCCAATCCACAAGTACCAAAAAATGGAAATTTAAAAATTTTACCGTTGAAAATTTCACAGGTACTCATAGAAGTTTTGGTTCGAGCTATTGTTGTTTTCGCCATCCATGTCTACGTGACTTTACGAATAGGTTGGATGGTAAATAAACATCACGTGGGCCCTAAGAAAGTTTCAACATTAGACCTCATTATCATCATTGCTTCCTGTGTTGTGGTCCACTTGAGCCTTAGATCTGCCATTGATTTTGGTCGTACACACTAAAGTGATATGGGAAATGAATGGACGGTGTGGATAAAACTTATACATCACAGGGGCTACTCATAGCCCCTGACCGTTGGACAGAGTAGTATGCCATCCGCGTTCCTTGTTTGTATTCGACCCCAAATTTTAACGCCGTGACCGGTTTTCATTAATGAAAATTGTGAGGCCTGCATCGAGCTCCAATATTTCCAAACACATTCCACCCATCTCTTATTTCGTCCGGTGGGGTAGGACGCAATCTACTTCCATTAATTGGTGGCTATTTTCATCATTTTAAGAACTATCATACTGTAAACTGAGCAAAGTTAGAGAAAACCCAGGGAAGGAACCCGTTTCACAGATAACTTGATCAATAATGTATTTTGTAAAATTCCATTTATCTTAAAGATTTTTACAAAATAACACCTCATTAATACAATATTAACATCTCAGTACCTTTTTAAAATATGTTTTCATTCAATTCTCTCATTAATCAAGTTATTATCAAAGAAGTACCTTCGTTAGTATTTCTTAACTACTATTATTTTTATCCTAAAATGACAAAAATACTTCCTAAAATGACGAAATACCCACTAATTAATAACGTTACATAAGAAAGTTAAAAAGAAAGCTGGATGTAATTATCAATTATTAAAATAAAAAAAAAAAAAAAACCTATTTTTTTTTTAAAAAAAAAGGGAGAGAAAGTGTCCTAGTGTTTTTCTTGTGCACACTACCAGTAGGTGTTGTATGGGCCCTTCATGATGTATCGGTTTTATCCATGCCATTCATCCATTTTTCACTATAATTTTAGAGAGCCTAAAAATGAGAAAGATCCATATCTCAGGTGGACTACACCATAAGAAACAGTAAACAGTCCCATCGTTAAAAACTTACTGAGGCCCGCCATAATGTTTATTTTACATCCAGCCTATTGATAATAGGTCACATAGACCCGGATGAAGTGAACACATAGGCAGATCTTGATCCAAAACTTTTGTGGTCTCAAAAGAAGTTTTTAATGGTTGCTGCTCAATCACCACTATTTCTTATGGTGTGGAGCACCTGAGATTTGAACCTGCTTCATTTTCAGCTCATGCCATAGGATATCATAAGATGATATAACAAAATGGATGGTCAGCATGGACAAAACACATACACCATGGTGGTGCTTACAGAGCTCTGTATGCAAACCGCATTCAAGTTGAACGCTATACTACTGCATTCTACGTCGATTGGGTACTGGTGGAGACCTGGTTTGAGACGGACCATCTTGTCACAGGCTTTAAAGGGTCCACTTTATTGTATATGTTTTATCATTCCCTCCATCTATTTTTACAGATCATTTATGGCAAGATCCCCAAATAGAGATAGATTAGAGGCTCAAGTCAATCATAACACAGAAAGTGGTGGGGATTGAACTTCTATCATTGAAAACTTCCTAGGCCTCATCTTCATGTACCTATTGTGTATCAATGTTGTCCACCTGTTTCTCCTAACTGTTTTTTTCCATTCATCTAGGTGAATGCAGATTGCGTCCTACACCTGCCCGGACGCTCTGTGGGGCCCACCGTGATGTAGGTATTTTATCCACACCGTTAATCTTTTTAATACTATCATTTTAAGGTATTACAGGAAAAATGAAGCAAATACACAGCTCCAGTGGACCATATCAAAGCAAGCCGCAGTGATAATGACAACCACCGTTGAAACCTTTCTAAGGGCAACCGTGATGTTTTTTTTACCACCCAACCTATTAATAAGGTCATGCAGACTTGGATGAAGTGAAAACACAAATTTCAGCTTAATCCGACACTTCTCCAGCTCCCAAGAAGTTTTTAACGGTGGACGTTCCATCCCCACTTTGTGGTCAACTTAAGCCCTGAAACTACTCAATATCTGGCCCATATCTTCAAATAATCGTATAAAAACAATTAACGGTGTGGATAAAATACCTACATCATGGTGGGCCCCACAGATACCTGCCCGGACGGATTACCGTCCGGGCGGGGGTAGGACGCAATCCGCGTCCCATCTAGGTATGTAGGGAAGCGGATTGGCTGGAAACGGATTGGCTACTCCCCCTGCCACCAGCCCCGTGGCTGATGGTCAGTGCTCTGTGGGCCCCGCCATGATGTATGTGTTTCATCCATTCCGTTCATCAATTTTTACAGATCATTTTAGACTTTTATATAAAAAATGAGAGGGAAATAAATCTCTGGTGGACCACACCACAGGAAAACAATAGTGATTGGATATCCACCATTAAAATCCTCCTAAGGCCCAATGTACCGTTTATTTGTCATCCAATCTGTTGATTAGGTCATACAGGCCCAGATGAAGGGAAAAAAATAAATATCGGCTTGATCCAAAACTTTTAGCCCCCAAAAGGTTTTTAATGGTCTACGCTCATTCAACACTGTTTCCTGCAATGTGGTCCTCTTGAGTTTGGGATATCTCTCATTTTGGGTATCATACCATAATATTATCTGAAAAAATATATGGACGTCATGGATGAAATACTTACATCATGATAAGGCCCACACAGCACTGACCACCAGCCATTCGCTTTTGGGATTGACTGGTGTACCACACACCAGCTATATAGCTGCTGTAGATACGTGTCGTGCGAAGACAGCTATATAGCAAGGACGTACATACCGGAAGCGGATTGACTAGTGTTTTGTATGCCGTCTAACATGATGGCAAGGACGTACATACCGGAAGCGGATTGACTGGTGTAGGACACACCAGCTATATAGCTGCTGTAAGCACCACCATGGTGGCAGGGGAGCTGCTGTAGATACGTGTCGTGCGAAGACAGCGCCGACGCTCCTCGAGCTCCGAGTTATACGAACGGTTCAAATGAAATCAAAGTTACATGAGCCCACAATGACGTATTTATTATATCCACACCATCCATCAATTTTTAGAGATCATTTTAGAGCAATAAGCAAAAAATGATTCATATCTAATTCTCAAATGGACCACACCAAAAACAGCATCCGGATAATGATTTTCACTGTTAAAAAGTTTGTAGGGCACACCATAACGTTTACTTTCCATCCAATCTGCTCATAAGGTCACAAATATCTGTATGAAGAGGCAAAACAAATTTCATGTTGATCCAAAAGGATTTCAATGGTATACGTTAAATCTCCTGCTATTTTTTGCAGTGTGGTCCACTTAATCTTTAGATCTGTCTTATTTTTAGACCCAAGCCTTACCACGAGCTCGCCAAATGGATGGATGGTTTGGATATAACACATACATCATGATGGGAACCACATAACTTGCTGACGTAAATACAGCAGCTATATAGCTGGTGTGTGATACACCAGCCAATCCGCTTCCGGTATGTACGTCCTTGCCATCATGTTAGACGGCATACAAAACTTTACGGTGGATATTATGATGTGTTGTAGAAGATTTTAATGGTGGGGTTCAATCAGCACTATTTCTTATGGGATATATAGATCTGCTTAATTTTTTGCTCATGCCCTAAAAGGAGCTGGAAAAATAAATGGACGGCATGGATATGCAATACATATATCAAGGTGGGGCTCACTGTCAGGGCCACCCCATGTTGGGTGAGGGAAGGTCCCTACGTAATCCATCCGGCGGACTGCTGGGGCATTATATCCTTTAACTTGGATGCCGTGCTCTGTGGGCTCTACCTTGATGTCTATGTTTTATGCATATCTTCTATCCATTTTGGATCATCCCAAGGCATGAGCCAAAATTGACACATCCAAATCTCTGGTGGACCACACAATAAGAAACAATGGTGATTCAACCCCCAACCATTAACTGCATCAAGGTTTTGGATGAAGCTATACTCATGTTTTCCATTCATCTTGGTTTGTGTGATCTAATCAATCGGTTGGAGGGAAGATAAACATTACAGTGGGCTCTAGTAAGTTTTTAATGTTGGACATTCAATTATCATTATTTCCTATGGTGTGGTCCACCAGGGATTTGGATCTGTCTCATTTTTGGGCTCATGCTTTAAAATGATCTCAAAAAATAGATGGATGGCATGGATAAAACCCATACATCATGGCGGCCCACATAACACTAACCACTAGCCACATCCCAATGCAATCAGTGTCCGATGAAAAATCCAGGACTTTTTTGCTTTTTAAGGCATTTTTTATAGTTATACTTCATTAATGATAATTATATCCAGCTATATAAAGGAAGCCGATTGTCCTCCGTGGCAAAATCAGTCCAAGCAAGGATACGTGAGACCCTCCATGAATGAGATTTATCCATGCTGTTCATCCATTTTTCATAACATTTTAAGTAGGTATATGAGTCCAAAAAATGAAGCAGATCCAAGTATCAAGTGGTCCATATGATGGGGATTGAACACCCACCGTTAAAAATGTGGTGGCCACATAAGTCATTGATCAAGCTTAATGTTGTTTTCTCCGTTCATCCAAGTTTGTGTGACCTTACACATAGGTTGGACGGAAAGTAAACATCGCAATGGGCCTTAGGAAGGTTTCAACTGTCACCATCATCATCACCGCTGCATCCTATGGTATGGACCACCTAAGCCTTGCATTTGCCTGATTTTTAGCTTATATTATAAAATGATTTGAGAAATTAGATGAGCGGCATAGATTAAGCCTTTTTTTAATTTCCTTACCCAAACATTGTGGGCATTTTTGTCATTTAAAAAAAAAATCTAATGGAAGCTAAGAAAATCAAACAGAAGCTACCCTTTTGCAGTAACTTGATTAATGAGGTATTTTGATGAGAACATAATTTAAGAAATTAATGGGATGTAAATACCATATTATATTAATGGGGTACTATTTTATACAAATCCCTTTATTTTATTAATATTTAGAAGAGATTCGTGATTTAGAATTTATAGAGATTTAGAGATTTCATCAAATACTCTTCTTAATAAATAACAAAGTATCACAATCTAATACAATTACCAGCCTAACCATCTAACAAACTTAAATTTTACCAATTCTCAAACTTTTCACCCCCAGCTTATTCGGACTAGGAACTGACCCAAATCCAACCCATGCTCTGGTGGATTGGGCCCGGGTTTGAAACTCAGCCCGCTTATCAAAGGGAACTGATCACCTTATACGAGCCTGCACCACCCGCAATCGTACAGTACGTTTTCTGCCATCCAAATGGAGAAAAAAGAATATTTAATACATCCAATGGCTAAAAATGTCCTATACCACACGGAGTGGTGCTGCTGCCTGCGGGTAATCAGTTTTGATAATTAGTCGGGTCAGCTCAGGAACTCAACTCATCCTGACGCAAATCATCTCACTTGCACACCTTAGAAGAATGCTTTTGCCGAAATTCACACCAGCCATGATAGAAAATATCTTAATATGAGAAAAGAGAGAAATTTCAATAGATTTACATACCTGAAGTTTGGCTCCTCAGTAGCTTTCCAGTAGCAACTCTAAAATAAAATTAACAAGACATCAACTGCTGCAGTAAGCCTGAAAGCGTCTGAAAGCTTCATACTAGATGTTTATATAAGCTGAACAGAGGTAGATGAGAAGACGTGTGTGATGGAGAATTGGATGCTTGCTTGCATAAAACGGAAAGGAAAAGAGAAAGGTTGATGCTTCCTTCCATGGGAGAGAAAGGGATTTCACAATAAAAAGCAATTTTGTTACTCTTTACCGTAGAAGAGGCTAGAGTTTGCGTCTTTTGAGGGAGTTCCCTTTTTGGAATTAGTTTATAAATGTGGGGTTCATGGTTGATTTATGCAAGCCATTGATCTGTTGGCCCCGTCATGGATGGACGATTCACTTAAAATCTCCTAAATTGGAAGATCCTAGCCATCAAATCTTTGGTCTTTCCTCTAGTGAATGTGGTTTTTTCGTTAATTTCTTTTAACTATGAATGCGCATGCTAAAAACTAGAAGGTTAGAGTTGACCAATTGAGAGGAGAAACTGCAAATGGTCCATCCATGATCGGAGACGTCAGATCAATGGCTTCGATAGACTAGCCATGGGCCCCACACTTACCAACTAGATACGGAAACCAACAAGGAACTTGGCCTCTTTTAATTCCAGCGATTCGGGTGGATGCGTCCAGAAATTATAACTGTCTTGTGCATTCGAAATTCAGAGGAATGGTACCTTCCCCGTACTGAGATGAAAGTAGCTCCTACCTGTTACCGCGTTGGGACGTGGCACTTCCTTCGATGGGAAGCTAGGTGGGGCCCACCATGATATTTGTTGGAAATCCACCCAGTCCGTCCATTTTGCCAGACATGTTAGACATGGCCCCGAAAATGATGCAAATCCAAAACCTAAGTGGGCTGCACGACCAGAAAATATGGTCACATGGGTACGTAAGTGCCTGCAGTTAAAACCATCTTGTGTCCACCTGTTGGACGTAGGCCGGTGGGGCCCACTGGTGAGCAATCACTGGGTAGGTCTCATATTCTTCCGGCCTTTTCCTTTTCCGTTATATTTCAAATTCAACTTTGAATTTGATTTATAATAGAAGATAGGGATAAGACCGGATGATATGTTCTCATCCAAACTCTCATGCCTTTCTATAAAATGGATAAGACTCTCTCTCGTTAAAGTACAACATAAGTAATACCGAGAGTATACAGAGAGAGATATAGTGTGCACAATAGTCTGTCCATTTTGACTTGTCCTTCGAACGATTTAATCCATAGATCGCAATCCGGGGCCACTTATATCGTAGGATCAGAGGTGTGAATAAATCCATCTGCTCCAGTAGTAGATAGGCGGACCGTTGGAGCATTAATCTTCTGCTTTGTGAGGATTCCAAAACTCGTGTAGACCATCAGATCTTGAGGGCTCACCTTCCGCACTCCCCTACAGTGGTATCAAAGCATTCAACGGCAGATCTCCGATTATTTTCATCTAAAAAGGTAAGTGGCCCAACCTTCCTTTATGGATTGGAATCCATGGTTTTTAAGAATGGTATCGGATCAGTATGTGCACGTATAAAATTTAGTGGGCAGTACCCACTAACATGGCATTTCAATTTGAATGATCTTGATTCCATTCACGTAAAGCCATATGTACGGTGGATTAGATTTTACATATGTATAATGCCTACTTTGGATGGATTGGATCACTGGATCAGTATAAATTTTTTTTATATGAAAATCATTGATTGTGATATATCCAGATCTATCACCAATGGTATGGATTACCGAACGGTGAGACCCATTTGTTAGAATACACAACTAAAACACCTAATGTATCTTATTCACATTGAAAGAGGATTACACCTCTCCACAACTTGCAATGACGTAAATAACTAAGATACTTTGTGTTTCCTCACTTGAGTATGTTTTGCACGTGCATTTTTCAATCAAGGAATACATGAGCAAG
Organism: Magnolia officinalis; assembly: GCA_021015155.1. Classification (NCBI taxonomy): domain Eukaryota; kingdom Viridiplantae; phylum Streptophyta; class Magnoliopsida; order Magnoliales; family Magnoliaceae; genus Magnolia; species Magnolia officinalis. Next base: position 12,902,387 of record JAJHSJ010000011.1, read on the forward strand.
ATCAGAGCTGGTCATCAAGAGATACTAGCTGGTAGATGGCTTCTGCAAAAATATCAGCCACATATGATCAAAAGATGGGCCACACGTTTAAAACAAATTAAATAAACGATTAAAAAAATTTGCACACGTTTAAACCCACATGTTTATCAGGTTGAATTGATATTTCAGACATGGAAGATGTATAATAGAAATAATTACAAGATGAGCGGCTCCTATCTTTTACACATGTTCCTTGCTTTGCTCCCATATGTGAGAGGCACTAGAGCACGTACACATCTAGTACATCTCACAAAATATATCCAGCAATAGTAGTTGTATTGAACTACACCCCTGAAACATAGCTGTTGTACACGTGTGTACACGTGTTGGCTGATGTGCACATGTACACGTGTTGTTGTACGCGTGTGGCTGCTTCACACGTGTTGGATGTACACGTGTTGATTGTTTAACGTGTTGGCTGTTGTACACGTGTGGCTACTTCACACGTGTTGGCTGTACGCGTGTTGATTGTTTCATGGTGGGTCTGTTGTACACGTATTGGCTACTTCACAAGTGTTGGCTGCTTCACACGTATATTAGCTATCTGTTGTATATTAGCTGACGTACACAACTAGCTAATCTATTGTATATTAGCTGACGTACACAACTAGCTAATCTGTTGTAGAGCTGACGTACACAATTATAATAGTTGTTGTATAAGTGAAGTACACAAAATCATATAGTTGTTGTATTCACGTGGGTCTAATCACAATGTACGTAATACATCCAAACCGTCCATCCATCGGGCGATGTGGCACATGTATATGAGAAAAGTTCTGATTTACTAATCCTATATACATGTCACCTGTGGCAATAAGGCACATGTACATGAGATAAATTCTACTCATATGGTACCACTCTTTATTGATGAAACACTCATAATAGGGATTTAACATGAGTGGAAAATCGTAACTATGCTTCTTGTTATGGAAAATACATGATGAGGCACATATGATATACATTTGCTTCTTCTTTAATCTTAACCATCCATTTCAAAGACCCACCTTGCATTGGCCACAGCTTGAAACTTACATGGATCTGACAATCCTAGCAAATCGATGAGTGGCGTAGCCTTCGAACCAATGGTGGATAACAACCATCTCAGTGGATTTCTCATGTAACTTAGGTAAGTACGGACAAGTGAAGTCTTGTGTGCATTGGATGCATATATGCTTGATGAGTTATGGGATTGCAATACTGCTCATATACATATACATACATGTGATTATGATTTTCTTTATATCATATTATTTACTGTTGATCCAGATATCATTAGTGATCGAAACAATCATTAACCATGATGATCAATGTTGATGATAGGATCAATCATCAATATTGAACATTAACGGTAATGATCGGATCCATCTCTAATGGTCATGATCACTAGTGATGATAGAACTCTCTTTATGGCTATACATTTCATTATTATTTTTTTGATAATAATGTTTAAATATGTGTGATATTATTAAACTTGATGAGTTTAGATCTAAGCCCTCCTTATTTTTTCATTGAAAAATATAGAAAAACTTACTGCTTAGATGTTCTCTATACACATAAAAATAGGTTGTCCATAACCTAAGTGGGAGTCTATTCTCCTTCACCAAATGATGCATGCAACCGATAATGGAAGGTTGAACATTATACAAATTTATTCTTATAAAAGCATTAAACTCATCTTATATTGATAACTTATAAAAGCATTAAACAAATTTATTCTTATAAAAGCATTAAACTCATCTTAGATGTTCTACACCGCCCATTCGGGTATGTGGACTTTCAAATCTCATTAAGATGTGTTGACTACTTTTATACTTTGAAAATTTATATAACACGTAGAAATACTGATGATTAGTGTCAATACCTTAGATCATAGCTAAGTAGTAATACTTATGCAATGTAGAGATGGCCACCAAAGCGTTAATCGTTGAACAGCTGAAAGGACAACATTTTGACGACAACAACTACGAAGACTGGTCTCACGCGTTGCGATGCCTTCTGGACGAGGATGACATATCGCATATACTCGATGAAGTTCAAGAGGAACCCATATTGGCTGAAAACGGAAATTTACAAGAACATAGGGTTGCGATGACTTACTATAATAAGTGAAGAAAACAGAATCGTTCAGCTCGTAATGTCTTTCTTAGCACTATGCACAAAGAACTCATACCTACGTATGAAGTGCATAAAACCGCTAAAGGAATCTGGGAAGCACTGACAAATGCCTATGCGCAGAAGTCAGATGCGAGAGTTAGGGCAATGGAATTAGAATTCCAGGAGTATAGGATGTCAGTCGGCTGCCCCATCAAAGATCATATCCGTAAGGTGGAGCAAATGATAGGTGTCATTAGGAATGTTAGGTGTAAATTGACTGAAAATTAAAAGATTATAGCCATGCACCGTTCCTTGCCTGAATCTTGGGCCCAAATCAAAAGAATTCTGAACCATACTGATTCTATCACTACGTTCAGAGACTTTTGTGGCCACTTGGTACGTGAGGTTGAAATGAATGTACTTCAGCCAGATTCGGCCAAGGCTTTTGTAGCAGAGACCCATAAGCGGAAAGCTAATAAGAAACAGTTTAAAGCTCGCAAGAAAGCGAAAAAAGAATAATCAATAACAGAAGTCCACAGCACCTCCTCCAAATCTTAAGAAGGGAAATGGAAAGAAGAAGCAGAAAAAGACAAATATAGTCTGCTTTGTCTGCGAAAATTCCGGTCATTATGCTCGGCAGTGTGCCCATAAAAAATGGTAATTTCTCAGTCACTAGATACTTTATATGTAGGCGTTTGTTCTGAAATCTTTTCCATGGATACTATATCTAACGAGTGGATTTTGGATTTAGGCGCAACAAAGTACATGACAGAGTCGTCGAGGACTCGAAGAATTTCGCCTTGTAGTCAAGGGAAGTTACAAGCTGTACATGGGCAATAATGCTATTGAAGATGTACTAGGGATTGGCGTTCTCCATCTCTGTACGTGCATAGGGCAAACAATAATCCTCTGTGATACTCTTTATGCACCGGGGATGCGTCGGAATTTAATTTCTGTTTCTAGGTTATTATTTGATGGTTTTGATATTTGATTTTCCGGGACAAGAGTTTCTTTGAGATTGAATAACCTCATCTTTGCATGGAAAAATTTAATTTCAGATTTATTTATTCTGAACGTAGATTGTGATAATGTCCATCTTGCTTTATCTGCTATGTCGAATGAAACTGTAGTATCTGAATCTCAAAAATGGCACGTGAGGTTAGGTCACATAGGAAATGATCGTATGACAAGACTAGTACATTTTGGTCTGTTAGACTCCTTATCCAAAGTTGATTTGTCATTTTATGAACATTGTGTGTCCAGGAAGACTTCGAAGAAACCATTTCCCAAAGCGACTAGGTCCAAGGGTACACTAGAGATAATCCATTCAGATATCTATAGACCCTTTAATATACATGCCAGAAACGGATGTCAATACTTTGTCACTTTCATTGACGATTACTCACACCATGGATATGTGTATCTCATCTCACACAAATCTGAGGCTTTTGATTGTTTTCTTAAATATAAAGGTAAGGTGGAAAATCAGCTTGAGAAAAAAATTAAAATCCTTCAATCTGATAGAGGTGACGAGTATACATTTGAAACGTTTAAATCATATTGTGAAAATGTTGGTATTGTTTGGCAGTACACAATGGCTTACATTCCACAACAAAATGGTGTTGCAGAGAGAAGGAATAGGACACTATTAGACATGGTTAGATCGATGATGGCACAAGCCAATCTCTCTACCACATTCCGAGAAGACGCACTGTTAACAGCCGTTTACGTCCTTAATAGAGTCTCATCCAAATCCATTCCTAAGACCCCATATGAGATGTGGTCTGGGAGGATTCCTTCTCTAGCCAACATACGCTCTTGGGGATCTTTAGGATATGTTTTGCTACCTACTCTGTACAGAGGTAAACTTGATAGTAAAACCATTGAATGCGTCTTCATTAGGTACCCTATGCATTCAAAGGGATACGTTCTAGTTTATGAGGACCATGGACGATAGATTGAGATAGAATCCCGGGACGTGACCTTCGTTGAAGATAGATACTCAAGCCAAATGCAGCAAAAAGGTTCCAACAGAAATTTTTAAAATACCCGATGTATCTCAGGAGAGTGGGAGTTCTGCTCCTCAAGATGATGATGCTCCTATAGTTCGTCAGGACAGTGGGAGGACATCTCAGAAGGCTCCTGAGTTACGTCAAAGCGAAAGAGGATTGATTCTCCGAAGATACTTCGATATTGAGGGGCAAACATTCTCTCGCGTTCAGTTGATGATGATGAACACGATTCGTATTAGGATGCATTATTATCTTCTAACTCGGCCGATTGGGTGAATGTTATGGACGAAGAGATCGCTTCCATGGAGAAGAATAAAGTCTGAGAACTTGTTGATCTATCTTCCAATCGCAAAGCGATAGGTAATAAATGGGTACTAAAGATCAAAAGAAAGGCAGATGGTACAGTGGACAAGTATAAAGCATAATTAGTTACTAAAAGTTTTACACAAAAAGAAGGCATTAATTACGAGGAGACCTTTTCTCCTATTGCAAAGTTCTCCTCAATCCACATGATCTTGTCCATTGTCGCAAGTTTAAACTTAGAGTTATATCAGATGGATGTAAAGACCGCATTCTTAAATTGTGACTTGGATGAAGAGATATGCATGCAACAACCCATGGGTTATGTGGACAAAAAGCATCCAAAAAAAGTCTGCAAGTTGTTGAAATCTATTTATGGGCTGAAGCAATCTTCAAGACAGTGGTACATGAGGCTTCACTTGGCCATCACCACTTTTGGATTCATGATAAGTGAAGAAGATCATTATGTATATATGAAACGGTCTGGAAGATCTTTTCTGATACTATCTCTATATGTAGACGATATCCTGTTAGCTGCTAATGACATGCAATTGTTGATATTGACTAAAGATTGGCTATTCTTGAACTTTGAGATGAAAGACCTCAGTGAAACCAACTTTATTCTTGGGGTGAAAATCATCAGGGATCGCTCTAAGAAATTTTTAGGCTTATCTCAAGCAACCTATATACAAAAGATCTTAAAGCGGTTCAGGATGGAAAATTCAAAAGCTGTTGAAACCCCTATGGATAAAGCTACCAAGCTAGACAGGAAATCGTGTCCCCTGACTGAAGCCGAGAAATTGGCTATGTCCTCAGTACCTTATGCAAGCGCAGTAGGGAGCTTAATGTATGCTATGCTTTACACCAGATCGGATATTAGCTATGCAGTTGGCATAGTCAGCCGTTATCAGAGTAACCCAGGACAGTCTCATTGGCAAGTCGTCAAACGTATATTCCTCTATCTCAGAGGAATAGAAGACCTAATGTTATGTTATGAAGACACAAGCCTCGAGCTCAAAGGATATTCTGATGTTGCTTGGGGTAATGACGCCGACGAAGGAAAGTCTACTTCGAGATATGTATTCTTACTCGAAGGAGGAGCTATCTCATGGTCGAGTAAGAAACAGACATCCACAGCTCTTTCATCTATGGAGGCTGAATACATTGCATGTTGTGCTGCAGTTCAGGAGTGTGTATGGGTTCGCAGATTTCTATTAAGTCTGGGTGTTGTACCAAGTGTTCGTCAGCCTATATCGCTGAAGATAGACAATACTTCTGCCATTGACTTAGCAAAGGACCCTAAACACCACCAGAAATCTAAGCACATTGAGATCAAGTATCATTACGTCCGTGATCAAGTGAGAAATAAGAAGGTCGCCCTCAGCTACATTCCTACTAAGGAGATGATGGCTGATCCCAGACGAAACCTATAGCTAGAGATCTATTTCAGGTTCACGTCAGGCAGATAGGATTTAGGAAAGTTTGACTGATGTACTTGTTTTGTAATACATTCGATCTTTCAATAATAATATATTCCATTTATTCAGTGTTTAACACTAATATAAACTAGGTAAGAAAATCATTAGCATTTACCTTGAGATCATGTAAGATTTCTATTTTTGTCGGCAGGCCGGTCACCCACTCGCACAGGTTGACCAACCTTGAATGTACAAGAGAGGTACATTTTGGGTCATGTTTATACATTGAGGTATGAACTTCTCTTTATTTTGAATAATAAAGAATGAGGATATGAGTGAGTCGTATCTGTCTATATTCTTATAAAGATTGAAGACGAGACTGATAAAGTCGAATAGCATAATCACACCATTCCGTTACATGCGATCAATGTTATGGCCTGAATTTAAAGTCAGGTAATGAGGTTATGAGATGAGTCGTACCTCATGTAGAATGACCTGCGTATTGTAGACCCGACATTCACCTAGTATTGTCTACTTTACGACGTGGATTGTAGCTACGTGCTGGGACCTTTTACCTACAGATTGCTTTGATTCGATCTAATCATTGCAACGTGCGAGTAGTCAGTCTCGTAAGTGACTCTTTCTGTCCTTAGCTACCCTCATCTTGTGTATATGAGGATGAGATTGAGTGTCGCTACTTTAGTGTACTATGACAAAAGGTCCTTGATTGGTCAAACTCAGTTACGCTAGGAAAGCGGCTTGATTAATTCCAAATTACACATCTGCGTGGGGAAGATCCCGTGACAGCTATACCAAGTTTCTAGAACTATAAATACACACTTGAAGACTTATCCGCCGGCAGTATCGAGTTGTTTTTATTAGACTTTTGCAAATATATATCGCTTTTATCAGACTGATGTACTTTAGTAGCATATATATATATATATATTATATATATATATATATATATATATATATATATATATATATATATATATATATATATATATATAAGTATTGCCTTAAATTAGTTTTAGTCGAAGTTTGTGAAAAATCAAGTTTTCAAAATAACTCAATAAGTTGGATAAGTGCGTATGTTGGCCGAGTACTCCAGATTGGGAGTTAACTCCATCCGGTGTGGTCATGAAGGCTAGAACAGGCATTGCAAAGCTTGGGTTATTGAGTACTAGTTAGGTGGTCACTTAGTACTTAAGCACCTGTGAGAAAATTATGGTGATCCAGCTGGTCCCACGCCTCTGATTCTTTTAATCGCGATGTTTGGTTTTTCTATTGTTATTAGGCAAGTTAGATGGACAAATCTTTTGTGCCTATCCCACAATGTGATTGAGTGGGAGATGTTGGACGTAGGCCGGTGGGGCCCACTGATGAGCAATCACTAGTGGGTGGGTCTCATAAGTATAGGCTTCCGGCTTTTTCCTTTTCTGTTATATTTCAAATTCAACTTTGAATTTGATTTGTGATAGGAGATAGGGATAAGACCGGATGATATGGTCTCATCCAAACTCTCATGCCTTTCTATAAAATGGATAAGACTCTCTCTCTCTCTCGTTAAAGTACAACATAAGTAATACCGAGAGTATACGGAGAGAGATATAGTGTGCACAATAGTCTGTCCATTTTGACTTGTCCTTCGGACGATCTAATCCATAGATCGCAATCCGGGGCTACTTATACCGTAGGATCAGAGGTGTGAATAGATCCATCTGCTCCAGTAGTAGATAGGTGGGCCGTTGGAGCATTAATCTTCTGCTTTGTGAGGATTCCAAAACTCATGTAGACCGTCAGATCTTGAGGGCTCACCTTCCGCGCTTCCCTACACCACCTTGATGTTTATTTGCCATTTTTACCCTTCTTAAGGTCGTTCGTACTTGGATGAACTAAAAACACAAAAATTTAGCCTAATCCAAAAAAACAAAAAAACAAAAAAAAAAAAGTGTTGTGCCAGTGATTTCTCACGATCATCACGGTGCCCCCTTAGCTTCCCACGGGCAATCCCCTCCTTACCATAGCAATCGTCATTTTGGATGGCAGATACTCACCATCTCTTTAGTACATCTAAAATTGGCCCTTGGCCTTTGATAGTTCTTCACCGTGGCAAATCTCATTCTCAAGAATTTATGAAGTTTTTGAATTTTGAGGTTTTCTCGGGGCATCGTTTGGAAAATCTCGGTAAGAATTAAAATAGTTGTTATAAACTAATAAATAGTTTAAATTTTTTAATAAAAAATAATTATAATTTGGGATTTTTATGTAAAAGTTTGGAAATTATCCAAGTATGCTCTCGTATTCACTACAAGAAAAGGGGGCTTAGCCTCGGTTCAAAACTGTGGCTAAAAAGGTTAAAAACTGAGGGTATAGCCTTTAGTCTCAGTTTTGCCTCAATTATTCAAACCGAGGTTGAAACTCCTGTGGCTAAAGGCTTTAGCCTCAGTTTTAGCAACCGAAGCTAAAATGACTTTTCACCTTGGTTCTTCAAGTGAAGCTAAAAGAACCTTTTTAGCTTCAGTTTTCTCGAAATGAGGCTAAATCAAAAATTTTAGCCTTCGTTGTTCTAACTGAGACTAAATCCAAATTTTAACCTCAGTTGCCTCTAATTGAAGCTAAATCTATTTTTAACCTCGGTTCTCAACAACTGAGGCTAAAGCCTTTAGCCACGGGAGTTGTAGTCTCAGTTTAGGTAACTGAGACAAAACTGAGACTAAATATAGATTTAGCCTGCCTAACAAACATCCTGAATCATTAGCTCCCATGATTTGATTAATTAAAAAACCAAGCATTACAATTGTCATTAACAATGCTCAATTCTCCAAAAAATGAAAATAGTCCATATCAATTGAGTAAAAATCATCAAACAAAGATCCAAAATTGAGTTTCATAAAACATTCGGTACAATGACTAAATATCACCAAAAAAAATCTATTGCAATGTATTATATCTTGTCGGCTATAAAAGAGACATCTACTGGTGATTACGAAATGGGCCATATTTAGAACATCACCACCAGCACAAAATGCACTTCCTTTCCCCTGCAATCATTTGAAACACAACAATTAAAAACATATCAGACAATTTTAACAAAGAAAAAAAAAAAAAAATTCTAGTCATTTTCCTGAGTTAACATTATGATATTAATGGTATGTGATGAACAATTTAACTATCAAAAATGAAAAAACAATCAAAACTATTCATCAACGTGCCCCAATAACAACAAGAACAACAATAACTATAAAATATGTTAACAATTGTTTTGTGGAATTGATGGTTCTTTGCAATCCAAATAGCACAAAAGCTCACATCATGACCAGCCATAGGTTGAGAACTCTGTTTTTGGTTGGCGGCCCAAGCATGGAATCATGAAATCCTCCATACATGGGTTATACCCTAATGACTTGAGCAATATTAAACACAACTTCCAAGTATAAAGAACAACGGAAAATGAAATCCACACTCTTCTTCTTCACTCTATCAAAGAGAAAACTCAACAGGCGGGAATTCATTACAAATTACAGTTCATGTACTTAAACTACGACATGACAAAAACTAAGAAAGGGACATACCTTAATATTTTGCTATTTTGAACTCCATTTGAGGGGATTCTGATAATCAAACCAATTAAAAAGATCAGGCTGATGACTTCAACTAAAAAGAAAATAAAAATTCTTTCATAAAAACAAAGATTCTAAGTTCATATGAACTGCCTAGCTTTTTAAGAAAGGATTTGTAACCAAGTCTTTGACAGAAGAAGCAATATTTCTACCCCAAATTCTCACCTAGGAATTCATAAAAAAGGTCATGGAGGGGCAATTTCAAGGCAAGCAAACATCGACACATAGAAAAGGTCACGTGCAAAGCACCCACATGGAGAAACCATCCCAGTGCTTAGTTTCTCTAAGCCAACAATATCACAGCAAATGACACCATATGCAGGGTATGAAAGAAGATACATGTAACCATACATCAAAATCCATTGGATACAATATGATAAGAAACTGCCATTGCTTCAGTAAAATTAGAAGAGTGTTCAAACAATAAAATGCCATCTTAAAGGGAATTTTATTGCAATTCCTCCAATAAAGGAATATATTTGTTTGGTGTACCACCAAGGTTAAATACCAATTCTTCAAGAACACACGTATGATAAGTTGGGGCTTTTTATCCTTCGGATCTGGGACACCTTTCAATGATCAAAAGACTTCCAGTGTCAGCATCTTTTCCAGTCACAGCATACTCACTCACAAAAGCCAAGAATTGAATTCAAAGTTGTTATCTGTAGACACTAATAGCATATATAGTTTACTAGTTGTAAAATTGCAACAGCATCCTACCTTTGGGCCATTGTTAGTGCATGTCGTCTGATCAAATTGATGAGACTTGGAAAACATGTTGTTTGCAGAGGTATAAATCTATCCAAGGAAACTTGATCAGAATATCTGTCACAAGGTGCAAACCTTCTGCAGCTGCAACATGTAGAGACATCCATTTGTCGTAATTTTTTGATTTTGGATCAACACCATTTTCAACAACCGTTTCAAAAGGTTGACATTGCTCTCCGTTACAACTTTATAAAGATAGCTTCCCGCATCTTCCAAGTTCAAAATTGCACCATTTTTTTACAAGGAGAGTTGCAACTTTATCATGCCCAGCCTTGACAGCCTCCAACAAAGGAGGATTCCCAAACTTGTCTGCATTTTAAAACAATGAACTGCTTATTTATGAAGCATGTGTTGCAATTAAAGACAATTTAAATACATTGCAATTAGAGACTAAAAAAAAAACTATATTCATGAACCATTGAAAAAAAAAAACATGAGTGATATGTTGTTAGTAGTATCTTGATGCTTTTTAGACTAGATTGTATAGTATTTCATCAGCCTATTTGCTATAAGCTATTTCAGAGCTCAGATTGTATAGTAGTCTTCTGCAAGGTTCTGAATTTTCATGGTTTCTGTTTCTTCAAACGTAGATTAAGTAAATGAGTTTTGTTAAGCACGCGAATATTTGATTGGTATAAATAAGCAGTGGAGCCCACATATCTGAATATGGGGTCCAACGTCCTACCTATTTAAATCCATCGACATGTGGCTGCTTATTGGCCACGTGCTTAATTATGGATACTGGAAGTAAGAAAACAAGGAAGGACAGACGAACATACTACTGGATCTGCAATCTTCGAATTGAGGAACTCAACATCGATGATGAATATCCCTGCAAGTGGAGTCTCGATTGAATTGCGATAACAAGTTCCAATGCTGGATCGCAAGTCTTGATGAGGCAGTTCATGTACATGCCACATGTGCGTGCTGTCATGGAAAATAGAGGTTTGAGATCCAGTCCATCCATCAGATGGGCATCACTGGATGTCATGGCCCAAGAATCAGGTCTGGTCTAATAGCTGAGAAAAGAATTGGTTAAGTCCCACCTGATGGACAGCTTGGATATTGCACCTGTTTGCCACATTGGAATATGTGGTGGCATGTAGATGGTATGCTTAGAAATCACAGAAACTAAAACAAATTATCTGTTTTTCTAGGATTCTTTTCCACTATTTCCTCATCCACATCTTCCTCAGATGTTGCGTTTTCCTTTCCAAATATACTTCTTGGATTTATGCAGTAATTGAACTAGTTATTGCAATTCAATTGGATAGTGCATCAAACGCAACCTAACAGTAGATGCATATCAGATAAACTCACCTTGATCAACCCGGTCTCGGTCCCATATAAAACAATGTCATTCGCGGTGAGTAAACTTGTTATCCTGTTGATGGCTAATAATCTTCCCATTTTCTGAAGCTTTCCCCTCAACCATATCTGATTTTGGATAAAACCATTTTAAGAGAAAGATCTGGCCCATCCCGAACTATCATCCATGATCTTCTTTTTTTTCATGGTTTCATGGACATGTCGTTTTATTTAGTACTGCAATGTACCAAAAAAGTCTCTTTTATCATATCCACAAAGCATTAACCAGCTGAATTTTATCAGAAGTTGCTCGAATGAAAAAATCCTAAGACCAGGACATGAAACAGAGTTCCCCATCTGCACCCATTTCTTATGGTTATACAGAGATTGTAACTGCTGGGAAATGATCAAATCTACAAACATTTGGGTCCCCAAGATATCAAACAAGCTCTCTTCGTTGGCCCTCATTCAGGCTTTTTATGGGTCATCCCAGCAACTACATCACTTAATGCTGGTTGTGGAACCTGTTAAGATGTTTCAAAGGAGTACAAGATGGGCCTCACCACAGCCAGAAGGAAGAGGCCGACTCCGGCGATTAGGCAAGAAGCAGCAACTACTAAAACATGCAGTTTTTTTTTTAAGTAACACCATTTTACTGGCGCCCACCTTTGAGAATCAGGGGCATTTTTGGATGGTTGCCAGTGATTCACATTATCACCGGCAGTTAGAGATGGCCACCGGTAAAAAAAGCACCAGTAAAAGCACATTTTCTTGTAGTGTCACCTCATGCACACCAAGTAGCTTTTCCTATGAATCCAAGAACACACACACACACATATATATATATATAAACAAACCAAAATCCAAAAATGATGTGCTACTATATATGCTAAAATAACTCAGAAATAGAACAAAAGTAATGGGCCATGATGCATTGGGGTGTAAAAACCGTCTTGGGTCAGTTCCGTACAAGCGGTGTATGTGGTAATCCAGACTATTAATTTGATGGATCTCAGTGTGGGTTGAGAAGCTTATACACTGGAAGTTCCTAATCCTTTGATCAACAGCTACAAACAAATGGTTAAATAAAAAAGAAAGCAAAAGACAGGGAAAAGCCTCACTCAGTTCCTCGAAGAAGGTGCTCATTCCTCGTTGGATACTGTCACATGCTCCAATACGGGTATAAATTCCATCTAACACATGAAACTTTGCTGAGGATGCTGGTACAAAGGAACCAACCTAGAGGGATCAGAGGGTACATTTTCATGATGTCCAGGACAATCAAGTCATTATGAGAAAACTGTAGCAACAAGAAGCACAGTTGGAATTCCAAAGACAGTTTGGCAATCAAGAGCAAAGAATAAATAAATAAATTGCTAAAAAATATGATGCTAACAGTGAAAGACGGCTTCATAGAGAAAAAGCCCATTTTAAATCATGTCCAATTTGCCAAAATTTCCTTTTCTTACTGATGGAAGAATAAATCTACAAAATAAAAGGCTAGAAATCATGCCTCTGCAAAAGAGAGAGAGAGAGAGAGAGAGAGAGAGAGAGAGAGAGAGAGAGAAGAAGAGAGAGAGAGAGAGAGAGAGAGGAAGAAGAAGTTCCATAAACCAAAAACAAACATTCATTTCAAAAAGTGAAAGGAAAAAAAGGTTTAAGCTTTGCCATTTCCATGGGACAAAGTACTATCAGGCTTTCCACTGAATGGAGACGAGCAGAACCCTTCCTTTCTACTTTAGGATTTCAATGTTGAACAATCTGCAAAGTACTGTTGGAAGTTTTCCCCGATAAGAGCAAAGTTCCATTGTGATGTTGTGACAAAAGAAAGGAAAAAAAAAAAAAGATTGATTGATATTGGTTAAAGTTCAAAACACTACCTGAGCCATGATAGCAATGAGAGCAACCTGACGAATGTAACAGCTCTTTCCACCCATGTTTGGTCCCGTAATGATCTGACAGTATTCACCATCCAAATGCAAGTTGGTGTCATTGGGAACGAAATTTTCTTGTAGAATTGACTCCAAGACCTGCATGGGATAACAATGTTATGCATATTGAAAATTGGTATTAAAGTAGCAGTAGGGACAGCTTGAAGCCTTGAACTGAACCATAAATCATCATCATCATCAGAGCCCTTTCCCAGCAATTTGGGATTGGCTTTCATGATTTGCTTGGCAAAAACTTGAGGACCAGAAGCCAACTTGACATCAACCCTCAAGATGCAATTCGTCACATTCTTTTGAACTTGCTATAAAAGATGATATATAAAGATAGCTCAAAGAGCAGAAAAAGGACAAATCAACCATCCAACACTCTGGACCATTTTTTTTTGTGAGTTTATAAGATTTCATGGAACTCCGTGTGGTAATGGGCTTATGTACAATGCTAAAAGCAGAGTTATTTACATGCACTTGTGGCCTACCAGATGACCAGACGGCTGATTTTTGGTCAAGGAATGTTCTCCCTAGTCCTGCCTGATGAATAGCTCTGGTCCTACATATCATGGTAGCACATATCAGTAGGGCCCTTCTCCATCTTGTGCGTACATGTTTACCCTTGAGAAACGTGTAATCAATTACAAGATTTTTATGGGCCCTGTTGAGTAGGATGTCATTTAAGCATGGATATGAAAACTTCCTGGAAATGGATCAACGTGAAACAAAAAAAAAACAAAAAAAAAAAAAACAAAAACAAAAAAAACAAAAACAAAAACAAAACAAGACCAAAAAAAAAAAGAGAAGCAAGGACTCGTGTCAAAATGTACATTGTTTGTTTTTCAAGTTAATTTCCATCAAAATGAGCCTAAGGTCAATGGAGAAGCAAGAGCCGTCTAACATTATCATGGAAATGACTGTAGATAACATTTTTTGGAATAAAATTTAAAAGATACTTTTCTATGGAAAAGTAAGACCACTGGAGTCGATCTCCGCAACTACTCTCTCAGCCGATTGCTTGCTAGCTTCAAAGCTTTTCTTGCTGGCTTCGAAGCTTAAAGCAAACTGATGGGCTGGTTAAGGCCTTCTATACAACTAAGGACAGGGCTACAATGAGAATCGGTCCCCTTTTTTGTGAGCAAATACATGGATGCTTGTTTGTGAGCAAGTACATTGATGCTTGATCATCATTCAAACGATCCATTTGTAAGAATTTTTCTTTATTCATTGTCTTCCCCCATGAATCTTCGACTCTATGGATAAAATAGAATAAGATAAAATACAATAAACAGCCCAACAGTCGGATACTATAACACAAATCAGGAAATCACAGATTGTAGTAAGTCCCCCTACTGATCTCTCGAATTCCTCCAGGCCATGTGGAGAAGGCAATGATTGGTCAGTGGCATCAGCGAGCTTGGGCAAACAGCAATTCCAGATTTTATAAATAAAATTAGGTCAGATAGGGAACTCAATTATGAATATCCACCCTTGCTAAGCAGCGTGTAACAATCCTCGATTTCATATCCTTGTGTCCATGAACCTTCTAATTTAGAAAGGATCAATCTACAAGGCCTCTTTTCTTTAATAAAACTTGATACCATATCTTGATATGATAAATGACATTACAGAGACACCTAATCTTAAGGTTCCGTGTGGTCACATCTAACTCAAGTCCTGAGCATGTAACAACCTTTCTTCCAATAAAACGGGGAAAAACATGAATCCCGTGGGGAAAGAAATTCCAAACAGGTAAATACTGAAGAGACCCTAAGGTCAACAACATGATTGTCCACCTTAGAGACGAAATTCTGTCCTTCTCATCTTCAATGTCTAGGTTCCAAGGTAGAGCTGTACATGAGTCGAGTTAGCTCGGTCAGCTCACTTGATTCGACTCAGAAAAGCTCAACTCTTGAAATTGGATTCGGACCGAGTCAAGCTCACTTGATTCGACTCAGAAAAGCTCAACTCTTGAAATTGGATTCGGACCGAGTCGAGCTGGTTTTTGGAGCTCTTCGAGCTTGCCCTAACTTGACTCAACTCAGATCGAACCTCAACTTGAACCGACTCGGATCGAATCAGCTTGGTGACTCGGTTATTTTGATATGAATACTACTTGCCCCTGTTTGATGAAATGACTTAACGAAGTGTTCGCGAGGAAGGAATGGATATGTCGGCTGTTTGATTTTGATGTTGCTCACCCGGGTGTTTGATTTTGATGCTGCTCTCTAGGTGTATGATGAAATACCTGTAAAATATTGTTACTGTTTTACATTCTAAAAGATGCATTCTACGTGTTTGAGAAAATGCCAAACAGGCTCAAACTAGCTCAAACTGGCCCGGGCTGCTGACCGAACCAAACCGAGCCGAGCTAGCAAGACAGGCTCGAGGACCAAGCCGAGTCGAGTTCAAGTTGGGGTTAGCTATTGGCCGACCCAAGCCGAGCTGTGCCAAGCTCAACTCGGTTCGACTACTGTACAGCTCTATTCCAAGGAGACTTTAGTAAATCTCTTTTAAAAAATAAAAATAAAAATAAAAGAAAAAGGCATCCCACATCACTTGCAATTTCGGAGGAAAAAAACTGGGAAATGACCATTTCTGTTTTCTGAGCTGCCCCAAATGAATGGCAGATGGTTCTACGAAACCAAAAAGCATGTACTGAGGTGAAAGTCAAATGGCCACAAAATCAAGAGGCGTGTCAAAAGTGTGGTAAAGAAACTAGAAAAGCTTACAAGTTCAACACAGTAAGCTTCAGTGTCTTCTTGACATTTTGTGTAAAGTAAACCACATGGGACAGGATATGGCACATTGTCTATGGATTTTTCCCATAATCAACAGGTCACCTCTATTTCTTACTGGAAATATTTTCCCTTCTCATAGTAAGCTGGAAATAAACTATTTGCTTGGAGCTGTCACGTTTTTCTGGAAAACTCATCTGATAACTTGGGCCCTCAAACAAGATAATAAGAAAATAAGACATTTGGAATTTCCTACTCTACTGCAAAACCAATGTCCTCAGCAGCCGCTTTCCGTTTGTGCATAAGTATATCTCCATCAAGCATTCCTTCCCACAATGAAAATGACAGCCACAAGATCATCATCATAATACCCACGTCTGTCTACAATGTTAGGCTCTCTGGGTTCTGAATAATCTTCGCAAAGGTCTGAAGGAACGCTGCCAAATCAGCACCATAGACTATTCGGTGATCGGCTGTAACATTCACCTGAAAAGATTGGAAGAGGATCAGTTACGAATTTTGGTAGCAATCCTTCTATAGGAAGGATCTTTCAATTAACAGACCAAACCAAATGCTGAATAGATAACATTAAACAATGCAGATGATAGAATCTCTATTACTGATGTTTAGTATCAGAAATTGAAGTAGGAATATACTAAGTTGACTTTTGGACTTAGATTACGTGACATGAACTATCATTCATGCAGGATTGGCTGAGGCAATAAACGCCCCTCATGCATATGATGATGATGATAAGATTACTCGAGAAAGATGTTCAAAAGCTGTTGAGTTTCAGAATAAATAAATAAATAAATAAGTTGATGGCATAATAAAATGTTACGAAACAACCCATGTAGTGAATCTCTGCCCCCTTGTGACGGATCCATGATGCAACCGACTGCAGAGAACTAAACAACGATTGAAATGGTTGCAGGATAACCAGCTCACAAACATTGCAAGCAACTCAGCAATAGGACAATGCAAAGCCTCAAAAATGTCAATTCTTCATGAGTATTTCAGTGGGAAAATTGGCACTTCCAGAAAATCTGCGGAAAACTTCTGTTGCTGAGAAACTGAGATAACTCTCAAGCTTAAAGTGAGAGAAAAACAATTAACTAACTATGAAACTCCAGCAGTTAGCATTTCTAGTTCCTCCTTTTCTGATAGGTAAGCTGGGAACAAACCCGAGACCTCAATATTGGAACACAAGCTGTCTATGGTGAGCTATGGGCTCAAACACCCACATTTATTGATCTTGCGAAATTGGTCTCCTAATCCTACAAGAATTCCTTGTTTCCCAAGGAAACTAATCACAAGTCACACAGCATAAAATCCAAGTATAATCCAAAGAAACAAGTAACCAAAAAGAACTTAACGCCTAAATTGTAGCCTAAGCAAGCATGTCAACTAGAAACTAATATTCATGTGGAACTTTCAAGTGATGAACCACCTCTTCATACTTCCTAATAGTGGGACCAATACAAAGTGCAGGTTGGCCTTAGACAACCATGGCCCTCTGTATATATATAATGGCAATAAGATCCACGTCACTCATAAAGTGGAAAAACCACATTATGATTTCCTTATAGCATTCGTACCAAGGGTCGGGGCACCAAATTCCCATTACGCTACTTCAAGTTGGAATTGAAAAAGAAAAAAAATGCAACCACAATTTGAGGGCACATCCACATTATGGATACAAGAAGACATCATTAATTTGTGTATTTTCCACTTGTTAATACTAATGTTCACACTTCAGTTTTGTACAAGTTATTTGATAACGGTAAAGGTGGCCGTAACAGCCACCGTATTTGCCATTAAAAAGATAAATAACTGTATCAACCCAATAATGGCCATTACAGGAAAAACAGCCTGTAGCCATAACTGCCATTACGAAAATAATGGCCTGTTGAGTAATTATAGTTATACCAAGTTGCTAACTATACCTCTCATTAGAATCTCAAATCGTGGTTTCGCCTCCACAAGTCTACAGGTCCTATTTCATGCTGCCATTTCCCATGTTTAAACAGAAACTGACAGTATACAATAAATATTATATTTTTGCAGGAGTTACATGATCATTTCAACCAAACTTCTGTGATGCTTAGCTTGTGGATCTTCGAATTAGAAGTTTGTCAGCTCCATCTCTTCAGAATTCAATGCTCTACGGGGGGAATAACAGTCCACTATGGGCCAATATACGTTACATTTTTTTCAAAAAAAAAAAGAAGAAGAAGAGGCAGTAACAGATGTTACCATTACGATATGGGCCATAACGACTGTCACAGGCAATACCATAATGGTAACAGCAGTAGCTGTTATAGCCACTGTTAGGGGTTGTTTGGATGCTTGTAAAACCCTTAAGTTATAAAGGGATTACAGGGGCTGTTTACGTTACATTTTTTTCAAAAAACAGAAGAAGAAGAGGCAGTACCAGATGTTACCATTACGATATGGGCCATAACGGCTGTCACAGGCAATACCGTAATGGTACCAACAGTAGCCGTTATAGCCACTGTTACCGTTAGGAGTTGTTTGGATACCTGCATTTGCCTATAAAGGATTTACCAGTTGTAAACACATTATAGCTTTTAGTTGTAACCTAAAACCTGGCAAAAAGCCATGTTTCAGACTACAGGTGAAGTCTTTACAACAAAAAAGACATTATACATAATAGAACACAATGGTTGATACAGTCATGATGTGTGGTAAGCACCATAATGTCTACGGTACATCTAATCCGTCCATCATTTGCCCCAAAAAATAATAATAATAATAATAATAATAAATAAATATTATTATTATTATTATTATTAAATAAAACAAAAACAAAAAAACAAGAAAAAAAGTTTGATTGATCGTCCACCATTAAAAACTTCCAGAATTCATTTGAGGCCCACTATAATGGATGGAGGACATCCAAGCTGTCCAGCGCATGCATGCTTTGATGCTCTCCTAGGGCCCCCAGAAAAATCAAATCCTTTTATGTGATTTGTCAATTTTGGTGGAATTTACCATCCCAGGCTCTGTGGTGTGAATACCTACTTTATATATTGTAATCACCTTACAAGTTAGCCAAAAACATAATCTGTTTACCTGTAAACAGATTACCTCTTAAAAGCCAAACAGAATAGCATGTTAACAGTTTACACCTGAAACTCTTTCCAGGTGTAAAGCAAGGTGTCCCGTATCCGTTACGATACGGCCGTATCGGCCGATACGTAACGGTAACGGTTGACACCGTTACGCGATACGGGGTCGAAACGGCCGTTACGGATTTTTGTGACCGTAACGGCCGTTACGGGGCGTTACGGGCCATAACGGCCGTTACAGACCCGTAACGGTTGTTACGGGCGTTTATATTATTAAAAAAAAAAAAAAAACTTACCTTTTGCCTTTCTTTTCTTCTTCTTCTCTTTCTTCTTCTTCTTCTTCTTCTTCTACTTCTTCCTTTTCTTCTTCTTCTCGGGCAGCTACGGCTGCGGCTGCGGCCCTGCTGCGGTTGCGGTTGCGGTTGCGACTGCGGCCTCCTCCTTCTTCTCTCTCTCTCTCTCTCTCTCTCTCTCTCTCTCTCTCTCTCTCTCTCTCTCTCTCTTTTTTTCTTTTCTCTGTTCTTTCCCTCTTTTTTCTTTTCTTTCCCTCTTTTTTCTTTTTCTTTTCTTTTCGGTTTCCCTCTCGCTCCCTTTTTTTTTTATCTGCAGGTGCACCACGCACCAGCTGTTGTAGGTACGTGTCACGCTAAGACGAGCGCTGACACTCCTCGAGCTTCGAGTTGTACGAACGGTTCGAAAGAAATCAAAGTTACATGGGCTCCACAGTGATGTATTTATATATCTACACCGTTCATCTATTTTCAGATATCATTTTAGAGCACTACCAAAAATTGAATTATATCCAAAGATCTTCTGGACCACACCAAAAATAGCAGCGGAAATTATGATTTTCACCGTTAAACAATTCGTAGGCCCACCGTAACGTTTATTTTCCATCCAATCTGTTCATAAGGTCAAAAAGACCTAAATGAAGAGGAAAAACAAATTTCAAATTGATCGAAAACTTTTGTAATCCCAAAAAGGGTTTCAATGGTAGACGTTCAATTCCCCCCTGCTTTTTGCAGTGTAGTCCACTTGATAATTAGATCTGTATTATTTTTAGTGTCAAGCCTTAAGATGAGCTCGTCAAATGAATGGACCGTTTAGATATAACACATACCTCATGATCAGACCCACGTGACTAACTCACGTCAATACACGTGCCTCACTGACGCACACCTCCTGATCCGCGTTCAAATAAATTGGGACTTTTTTGTACACATGCTGTATGGCCCCACCGTGATGTATATTTTTATCCATGCCGTCCATCCATTTTGCCACATCATTTTAGGTCATGATTTAAAAATTTAGACAGATCCAAATCTCAGGTGGACCACACCATAGGAAACAATGGTTATAGAATGCTCACCGTTAAAAATTTCTTAAGGTCCACTGTAATATTTACTTTTCATCTAACCTGTTAATTGGGTCACATTGATGTGGATGAAGGGAAAACACACATGTCAGCTTAATTTAAAACTTTTGTAGCCCCCAATAAATTCTTAATGGTGTACGTTTAATTATTGTTATTTCTTATGGTGGAGTCCACCTGAGCTTTGGATCTGCCTCATTTTTGGGCTCATGCCTTAAAATTATTTGGCAAAATGGATGGACGGTGTAGATATAACACATTCATCATAGGTGGGGCCAAAAAACTTGACACTCGTGTGCTACACTTCACAATTCGAGTCCCACCTAATTCGGGCCCTTAAAAATTGTACACGAGACATGTATTAACTTAAAATTTGTCAATTAAATTATGGACTGTAATTGCTAATTCACAATGCCAAAATCAAATTATTTGAATAGTTTTAATTGTTAATTTGTGGACGCTTATTTTTTAAAATAGGGACTTTTGATTTTTTTCATGATTCACTATCTAATAAATGTCCACCAATTCATAAGTGGGATAATGCCAATAAATTGCATGAATTTGAAGCTGATTTGGGGCATGGATTTGTCCTCCAAGTCAACCCCAAATTGGCAACGCCATCTACCTGAATTTAATTTCATTTTTTTAAAGAACTATTGGGAGAAATGATATTAAGTTGTTAAGTATATAAATTATATATTTAGAAAATTAAATATATGAATTTTGTAGTCAAATTCAAGTTACCTGATTAAAAAATTAATCAGACAGTTCGTTACAACTTCTCACCAAAGAGTGGACCGTTACACCACCATAAACATGTTCCAATTTATAAATTAATGCATATTTGGAATGCTTAGAATATTCCGGATTTAATCCATATTTTTTCATATTTTTTTGGCAAAAAAAAAAAATTACGCCGTAACGGGCCGTTACACCCCCGTATCGCCGTTACGCCCCCGTATCCGTATTGGTTTCGGAGAGCACCGTTACGCCAACCGATACCGATACGGGACACCTTGGTGTAAAGTGTTTACAAATTGAAACTTTACAAGCATCCAAACATATTGAATACCTTGGGACACTGGATACCATTCTTCACCATCCAATCCATTAATCTAGACAGTCTAGTCCACTGATTTAGATATTCCAGACCACTGATCTAGACTGCTCATTACGTCCAACGCACATTACATTAGCTAGCATGCAAAGATTATATAAAAATAAATAAATAAATAAAAACCAATCCAAGTGATTCGGAATATACATTAGTGGGATTAGTTCCACAGATTGCGTGAGAGACTTGATGAAATTTTGAGGCATTTTGTGGGGGCATTTGACTCATTCTAAATCGACCCGACACTATTCATCCGAATTTGATTTTAATTTTTCCTCAAATTTTAGTGTCAAATTATTAGGAATATGGAATTATTATTTTATTTTATTTTTTAACATTTTTAGGAATATGGATTTATGGATGGGTTCCATAGATTATATGAATTTCGGGTTATTTTGGTGCAATCAAGTGATCTTAAATCAGGCAGACTATTCATCCATTTTTTTTTCCTTAACTTTCTTAAGGGAAATGGTATCAAATGGTCAGGGATATGCATTAGTGGGATGAGTTCCACAGGTTGCATGAATTTCAAACTGTTTGAGGGTGCGCATTCAAGTGCCCCTAAATTAGCCCAACACTATTCATCTGAATTTAATTTAAAATTTTTCCTTTAATTTCTTGAGAGAAATGGTGTCAAATGGTTAGGGATATGCATTAGTGGTATGAGTTCCACCAACTGTATGAATTTCAAGCTGTCTTGGGGGCATTCAGTAGTCCTAAATAGGCCAGACACAATTCACCCGAATTTAATTTTCTATTTTTTTCCTCAAATTTCTTGAGGGTAGTAGTGTCAAATAGTCTGGGATATGCATTAGTGGGATGAGTTCCACAAGTCGCATGAATTTCAGGCGCTTGGGAAATGGAATTCGAGTGGTCCTAAATTGGTCCTAAATTTTTACCTCAATTTTTCTTGAGAGAAATGGTTTCAAATGGCTAGGATTATGCATTAGTTGAATGAGTTCTATAGATTGCATGAATTTCAGGCCATTTTGGAAGAGTATTCAAGTGGTCATAAATCAGCCCGAAACTACTCATCCTAATTTCATTTTCATTTTCTCATCAAATTTCTGTGATCTGATTAGTGAGTAATGTTTTCGTATTTATGTTCTTCATTTGACATCACTTTATTCCTTATGAGTTCACTTCATACTTCATGCATTAACATCTTCAAGACCTATACAACTATACTATAGTTGTCTATGGTAAAATAGTTATATAAATATAAATATATAATGATCTCATCATTAGATTCGTTCCTATATAATGTTATTTATATTGAACTATTTAGAGGATATTTAGAAAATTCAATATACAAATTTTGAAGCCAATATGATCATGCCTAATTAATAAAATCATCAGGCAACCCTAGACAACATTTTTAGCAAAGAATGGCCCGTTACACCATAATGAACATGTTCAAAACCATAAAAGAAATACATTTTTGAAATCCTCGTTCTGTTTTTTTTTTTTGGGGCCCTGGCCCCTGGGGGGAGGGGTGTTATTGGGGGATTTTTACAAGAAATTTGACTGTTACAGCCTATAATAAAATGGTTGAACTGCCGGTCGTTGCCATTATTGAATACGTTGTTCATAAGGGACTGATTCTATCTTAAAATTAATAATAATAATAAGGTACTGAGTTACCCTTGTATCTCATAACAGGGGTGATTGTTTCGTTTGCGTAATGGCCTTTACTGGTCTTCACCCATCACACATCTGTCTAATGAGGTTTATGTCCCCACTTTTCTTCTCCCTCATTTTTGCTAGTTGGTAAATATGCCACTCCCATACCATTCATTGTAGGCCTCATACGTGGCTATACTTCTTCCTCTGTTTCCTTTCTGGATTTTTCATATCTTTCAAGGTTTCTCTCAATTCTACTTCTTTTCCAGTCTTTATAGTTGTACTTCTCTCATTCCTTTATGTATCTCATCCCCTACCACCATGTTTTTGTGTAGTTCTTTACTTTAAATTCACCGAGCACTTATTTTGCTACCCTTTTTATACAATTAGCCATCTCTATCATAATCTCATGTGCATGCGCTTGAAGGCTTATACTATAGGTTGGCATCATTCGTTCTTCTGCTTTAGGTTCTACCACGTTACTCACGGGAAACTTCTAATCTCACCTTCTCTCAGGAAATAAATTGCCAAGCATTTTCTAAAACTTTTAAAGCATGCTTCATTTTAATAATTGGCAGAAACTTCCCACATAAATCTTTCCACATCAATGTGCACATGCATGCTTTCACCCCCTAGCCTTCCCTCGTGTTTCTAACTCTATTTTTACAGATGTTTCAAGTCCAACTGGTTGGACCACAAGTTACCTGTCCACCCAACAGGTAACTTCTAACCTATTAATTGTGTGCTACATCCAACCCTTCCAATAGCTTGACCCCAACAAATGAATTGCCTTTTGATGAAACTCAGCCCCATCTACTCATTAGGGCCACACCATAGAAAACAATTTCTAGCACTGATAAATAGCAAAATCCAAGTGTGCTCCACTGAATGAGTGGATGTTGCTGATTATGTCTTGGATGTCTCACATGCAAGCTCGCATGCGTGCGCGCACACGCACGTGTGTGTATGTGTATCGTACAATGTTTTAAATAGCGCGTAGCGTATAGTGTAGCGTTTGGTCCTCTATAGCTTATAGCGTATGCTACACAATACTTAATATTTTTTAATTAAAATAATAGAAAAATATGATAAAATTTACAAAATGCATATTTCCTATGAGTTTTTTTACTACGAATCTGGATTGTCAACCGCATATTTCCATGCAAAATCTCTCTCTCTCTCTCTCTCTCTCTCTCTCTCTCTCTCTCTCTCTCTCTCTCTCTCTCTCTCTCTCTCTTCAGACATCTCTAAGTATGACCTCTTTTTTTATTTATTGAAACATCACAGATTCACAATATGGACCACAATTTAGATGGTCCAGATTGATCTAATATAGTGCCAAGTTTGACGGGGATGAGTCGCCACCATTTTAAAATAAGTGTTGAACTAGCATAGGAGAAAAACTAAAAAAGAAAAGAAGATTTTAGGTAGCATACACTAGCTGCACTACATTGTACACTACGCAGTCTACACTACATGTAGTGTACGCTACATGCCCCGTAGCTTACGTTACCTGCATGCGTGGCGTAGCATTTTAACTACGCTACGAGTGCTACTGAAAACACTGATATCATATGTACATATAGCGTGTGTGCATGTGTGTGTGTGTGTGTGCAAAAGCCATGCTAAGCTATAAGCTATTTTTTAGAGTGGATTCAAACATCATTTGATGTCAAGTTAATTCTTATAATAGTACCCTCATACATGTCTTTAATGATGTCAATATATCTTTCTAAGATCCCAACCTCCTAATCACATCCACAGTACTCTTTCATATTAGTTCTACAACTCAATAGAAACGCATGCAGATTTTTACTCCTCACTAAACTCCACCATCAATGTCTGTAGAAAAATAGGATGTCATGTGGCTATGAAACACCAAAGTGGGACCATGTGCAAAAGCCATGAGAAGCTATAGCCTATTTTTGAGCGTGGATTCAGACACTATTTGATGTCAAGTTAATTTTTATAATAGCACCCTCACTGATGTCAATATATCTTTCTACGACCCCCAATCTCCTAACCACCGACATAAGTACTCTTTCATATGATTTCTCCAGGTCACAGCAAACGCATAAAGATTCTTACTATTCTCGCTTAAACTCAACCAACAATGTTTATGTAGAAAAAATGTTTTAATAGGCAATTCCCCTATCATGAAGCCAAACTTACTCTTTTACATCTCTGTTTCTTGGCTAAGTCTTTTGCCCTACCACCCTCTCCTAGAGCCTCATAGTGTGACCCTTATGTTTGATCCTTCAATGGTGCAACTCAAAGCATCTCCTTTCTTGTGGTAAATACATAACTGGTAACATGAAACTTCTCCTTCACCCATCCTGTGTTTTCTTCTGTCTATAATATTTTCTTGAAAAAATTAGCTACCAAATTAATCCAATTCGTTTAGTATCTTCCACATCTATATTGGTATATCATTTGTCCCACAGCCTTGCTTTTTTCATACTTGGCCTTAGTTCTTACTTTGCTTCCATTATTAACTATTTTATATGTTGCGAGGTTGTTCTCATTGCTTCTTCTTTCCCACTTTTTATAGACGGACCTCTTTATAAACGTGTTTCATGACCTTGTATTCCAAGAGCAAATTCTTTTGCCACTCTTTTTATACAGTCAAATCATCTCTGCTTTTTTTCATCTGTCCCACAGCCTTGCTTTTTTCATACTTGACCTTAGCTCTTTCTTTGCTTCCATTATTAACTATTTTATATGTTGCGAGGTTGTTCTCATTGCTTCTTCTTTCCCACTTTTTGTAGAAGGACCTCTCTATAAGTGTGTTTCATGACCTTATATTCCATGAGCAAATTCTTTTGCCACTCTTTTCATACAGTCAAATCATCTCTGTTCGCATCTCCACAACTTCTGCTTAGTAACTGCACTTTCCTCCTTTAACCGCTTTATCGATAAATACCATTATTCTTTCCCAAGTTATTCAATAACGGTAACAGTAATTAAATAAATAAATAAAATAAAAAAAGAACAGTAACATCCATTACGGTCCACTTTGTCCATAACGGCCATTACAACCCCATAATGCATAACAGTCTCCACAGCCATTTTTGGATGCCCTATTCGTTCCCCTTGAGGTTAATTTCTGCTCTCACCTCCTAGAAAATAAAATTTTCAAGCATTTTCTGAAAACGCAAAAGTTGCCTCAATTTGATAATTGGTAACACTTCCCACATCAGGCAGTCAAACTTCTACAAGCACATGCAAGCTTTCATCCCCAAAATTCCATTAAGCTTACCCTATTTTCTTAAAATAAATAAATAAACAAAGAGATAAAGAAACAGGGTATGTCATCAGGCCATATCACACTATAGTGATACTATATCAAATGCCACGTGAAGTTGCAAGCTATTTTAAGCATGAAAAGAAATTGTTTGATTCCGAGTTAACTCGTCCAGACCACATGTTAAGAGAAGAACAAAACAACCAAAACTGCGATCTGACTGTAGTCTTCCATTTAATAGCACAAACGAAGTAGCAGCAAATTCAGATGCAAGAGTGCGAGAGTGGGAAGCATCCCTTTCAAAATGTAAACCAGTATAAATAGGTAGGAAGTTGAAGCAAAGCAAGATTTTGTAGCAGGAGCAGAGCAAGATTTTGAAGTGGGAGTAGCACCTAGTTAGAAGGATCCTGCAACTAAGGTCTTCCACAAGAGCAGCTTGCATGACTATGAATGAATAAATAACACGACTGCTAAAGGTCTAAGAAATGTAAAAGAGGTATATTTCATAACTTCGCATTAGAAATGTATCAAGCTCTGCAACTAATTTTAAGTTTGACAGAGTTAAGCATATAATTGCATATATGTGTGCAATTCTTAGATCTTTGAATAAAAAGTTAATTATCATCAAAGATAATTGTGTCAACAAGATTTCCAACAAGAAACAATGCTTACCTGCATTTGACTCTTAATGCTGAAGAATCCATCCCCATCGGCCACAACAGTAGGCTTTGATGCCCCTACAGCCATGATAGCCCCCTGCGCATAATCCCAACAAATCAATTATTATGTTTTAAAGCATTGGGGAACATTGTAAGTTACAATCACAGTGAGAATCACACTAGAACAACACTTACTTGGCCTGGGGGAAGGATAGCATCAAATCTGTCCACCCCAAACATGCCCAGATTGGACAGAGTAAACGTCCCTGCAATAAAATTACAAGTCAGATTCCTCATCCTTTAACATGACTGGAAAAAGAAAAAATCATGAAGATCATGTTGGAAATCCCAACACACATCACATGTTGACACAATTAGGGTCAGTACATCCAATATGAATCAAGCAATACATTATGAATGAAGTTAAACCTGAATTATACTCATGAGGCTGAAGTTGTTTTGCTCGAGCCTTGTCTACCAGCTCTCTCCATTTTTGAGATAGCAAATAAAGATCCAACTGCATTCACAGGACAGAGGCAAAGATATCATCTAAGTAAGATAACCTAAACACAAAATGGCTTTGAGAATCACCTCACACCCAATCTTCCAATCAACAAGGTGATAGAAAAGGTACCTTATCTGCATCCTGAAGAACAGGGGTTATGAGGCCACCATCAATAGCCACTGCCACTGCAATATTTACATTGCTATTGTATGTGAAACTCTTCCCATCCTTGCAGCTCGCATTCACAACAGGATGTTGTGCCAGCGCCATTGCTGTGGCCTTCGCCAACAGAACAGTCATGGTGACACCCTTCGACTTCACCTGAAAGTCTCACACAAAATGACAATTCGATAAATATGATAAAAGACAGAGCTTCATCTCAACAAGAAAGTTAATTGAATTGCGAACATTCAGTTTAGTCATGGGGATATGACAAAAGTTGATCAAACTTCCTCACATGTAGCATGACCCTCACATTGCAGCTACATTTCTTCCAAGTCCAACATTAAATGCCATTTGCAGTTTCCACCTTTAAACTAAAAATTGCAATTTAATTTGATAATGCATCCAAATGCATTTCAAGTGTTTGAGATCCAATGCATCCAGTACCATTCCTGTAGTACTATCCAGGGTTCTAAATATTGTCTGATATGACTCACGCTCAATCCCGCTTAAATAATAAACAAATCAAACTGTTAAAAACATGAAAATTGAAAAGAAGGATAGGAATAAGAAGCATACCTTCTCATAGAGCGCATCGAGAGCATCAGTCATTATAGGATAGCCAACGCGGAATGTTGGCACTGAGAGGCTCTCCAACATGTTTTTTGACACCGCAGCCTGCATGGTCGTGAAAGGGACAACAGTCGAACCGGGAATTTGTGGGAGAGCAGCAGCAGCTTTAGGAGGCAAAGCAGTTGCAGCAGCAGAAGCAGGAGCAGGAGCAGGAGCAGGCTTTAAATAACCTACATTGTCACTACTCGCTGCTGGCTTAATTCCAGCAGCAGCTTCAATATCCGAAGCAGTTATCCGTCCATACGGCCCTGTCCCGACAACTGATCCGATATCGACCTTATGCTGCTTTGCAAGCTTCTTCGCATAAGGAGTTGCGACGGTTTTCCTTGGTCCGTCAGGGACGGACTGAGTAGCAACCGTCGCAGCAGGTGGAGGAGAACTCGAAGGAGCAGGAGGTGGTGGTGGTGGAGGAGTAGAAGATGAGGCTGGGGCTTTCGAAGAGGAAGAAGCCTTGGCTTTAGCTTCTGCAATCTCGTCCTCAGATTCGGCGAGAAGGCCGATGGGGGCCCCAACGGGGGCCGTCTCACCTTCAGGGACAACGATAGCGGCGAGGATGCCGTCGTAGAAGGTCTCAACGTCCATGTCGGCCTTGTCGGACTCGACAACGACGACACTCTCACCCTTGGAGAGTACATCACCCTCGGCTTTGATCCAGGAGACGATCTTGCCCTCGGTCATGGTGGAGCTGAGGGCGGGCATGAAGATCTCGCGGATCTTGGCGCGGACGGTCAGGACTGGGCGGCGGGGCTGAACAGAGCGCCGGGTGGGCCATGGGATGGGGGTGGAGAGAGAGGAAGAGAAGGAGAGAGTGGGGGAATTGGAGATTTTGGAAATAATAGAAGAAGCCATCGATGGAGATATAGGAAATGGAAAACACACACTCTCTCTCCCTTCTAACGCCGAAATCGCATGAAGAGATGGAAATGGGCCCTTCGGAATGAAATATACAAGTAGAAGAGAGAGAGGGGCGGAGAAGTCGAGGGAGAAGTTGTCTTAGGATATCAGTGGTAACATCGCCCAACCGAGGAGTTAGGAAAGGATGGTTGCAACAGGTGAGGGAATTAAGAAAACAAAGAGGAATTATATGATACACCACCGGTATCTTCACAGGTAATACACGTGTTTTCAACTGTGATAAGTGTATACATTGATTTGGTAATCCAGGCCATCGCTCGGCTTTGTTCGACGCTAGGTGGATTATATCACAAAAAAAGGTCCTCGACGGTAAAATCTAAACCCTTCAAATTTAATATTTTTTCCACCATGTGGTTGCTGGTTTGTATCACGGGTAAAGCGGGGTATCGAGTCGAGTCAGACCGAGGTATGGCTGACCGACTCGATCCAATTTTGAAAACGGCCTAAGCCAAACTCTACGTACTGAGTCCAGCATGCCTGACTCGATCTGAGTTTGGGTCTAGGTTAGACTGATCCGAACCGAGTTCAGCCTGGTCAGAAATATCGAATGGGATCGAATTGGCACCGAGTTGGATTGGGTTGTTGGGCTGGATTACTGGAGCAAGGCTGGAAGGGCTTGGGCTCAAATAGTTGACCTGAGGGTTGAGCCCAAGCTTAAAAATCTAGCCTTAATGATCGAGTTGACACTGAGTCGGATCAAGTCGTTGAGCTGGGTTGTAATGGCAAGGCCGCGATGGGGTCTTCTCTTCTTTGTTGCAATTTTTGACATGCAAAAAATGTGACTCTACTCGTTTAATTTTTGCATGACTAATCTCATAACACTAGATGGGATATGAAAGGAGAAGTAGTCGAAAATTGTTTCATACACACGATTTTGAATATTTGATTATTGAGACATGGCGGATCCATTAGAGCTGGGCATTGAGTCGAGTTGGACCGAATAATGGCTGACCCTACCCGATCTTGTTTTGAAATCAAAAGTAAATAAATTACGTAGTCCATGTCCATAAAACGAACAAAGTAAATAAACATTGTCAAAAATCAAAAGTAAATATACCACGTCTACATACAAACCAATAAACCTTTCATTCATTCAATATTCTTTGTATGATGAATGCATTTGTGACGTATAACCCGAGTAACATTTTCCATAATAGTAACCCCCTCTTCCACCTTCGTCGCCAAAATTATCATTTGGTTCTTTTTTTTATGACTTCCACTGCGGGAGAACTCTAGGCTGACTCCAAGCTAGAGGTGTCCAAAAGATGGTTATTTACCTCTGTTGAATCGGATGGTGGAGATGCCTTTCCATCGTTCTCATTCATAAATCCAATAAGTTTTTTTTGCCTCTTTTTATGATATGATTTGTTCAGGATTCCTAACCGCCTATAGAATGTTGTAAGAGTTTTAATAAACTTTGATGATTTATCGATTGACTTATGTCCCGTAATCGTGTCTGCTTTGGCATTATGTTGTTTCGGTGTTGTTTGGTCCTAGATGTCATTTTCAAGCTTTCTTTTATGTCTTTTTATAATATTGTTCTTCTTGTTCCCTTAATAGTCTTTCTTGTTATTCTCTACTAACTGTGGAGGCAGTTCATCTATTTAACCATTCTTCAATTATAATAGGCCTATTTTTATATCTTTTTGTGGTTGGTTGTATTTGTTTTAGAGAAATGGGTGAAGAAAGTCTTTATATTTGAGTCAAGAATGGCTCGAAATAAATCATGACTTCTTGAGGAGCTTTGCTACATGGGGCAGCATCTCCTCCCCGACAAACCAAATGTAATTTTAATCGATTTGTTTTATTTATAAACTGTTTTCCACATAATTTGTATTACAACTTTATCTTTCAATTTTGTGAGTAGGCTTAGGCTTCATAATCCCAAACATTTATCGATGCATCATCTTCCGATGATATATTTATAGGTGTGTATTTTGAAAGAAAAATATTTGGTTAGGTTAAAGCAACATAAATAATTAATGAATGAAGATAAATAAACGCAATCAACCAACCATATGAGATTTAAGCAACATTAACTAATTTAAAAGCATACATAAAAAGATGAAAATATCCATTAACACATCAAATATTACAATTTAAGTCCACAAAAAATAACTATCAAAATCCTGTTGTAAGAAAATACAAGAAAAATATAAGGTAGTGTCTTATCCTGCTCCATGCAATTGTTGCAGGTACTGTCTCATCTTGCTTGTCACTCTACTCTTCCTCGAACTCCTCATCAACAGTGTTCCCTTTCCCTTAGATCAGACGTAACAAACTGCCGAGGGTCAAATATTGCATATTGGACCACATCTATTACTTGGTTTTATGAATATGATAATGCTTAATCTTCTATTTTAATCATGTTTGTGTTGCAAGGTGAATTTATGAGCTTGGATTGAAAATGATGTTAAAAGCATGGATTTAACGCTCAAAAATCACTAAAGACAAGAACGGATCTGATGAAACCAAGAACGAAGAATGCGCATACTGAAGATCCAAGAAAACCAAGTCAAGAATGAAGAGAATCGGAGTTTTGAAGTGAAATTCGGTGATCTTTGACCAGTCCTGGCTCCGGCTCAACCAGTCCTGACTACGCACAACCGGTCCTAGCCTCTGCTTGACTGGTCGAAGGCATCTCGATTCGAATTCCAGTGAGTAAAACTTCTAAATCTTCACCCTACTCGACCAGTCAAAGGAAACCCTCGACCGGTCGAGGACAGCCCACGACCAGTCGAGGGTTACACAAAACTTCCGCAGACTACGTAAATTTGAGATGGTTTCTGGAAATTTCTACTTGGTGCGAAAGTCTAAGACCTAAAACTATAAATATGAATCCCTACGGCACCCCTAGGCATCATCTAGGGTTTGAGGAGTGGAGCAAAAGCGTGGAGAAGCCATCGCCAAGAGTTTTTCTTCCCTTTCCTTAGTTGTTTTATGCTTTTCTTAAGAGATTCTAGTTCAATCATGTCTATGATTGGCTAAACCTCTTAGCTAGGGCTAAGAGGTGAAGCTTGTAGCGTGATGGGTTGTTTTCTATTGCTTTGATTTATGTTTAAGTTGAAGTATCTTTGATTATAGTTTGATATTTAAGAAATACTTTCAGTTTTTAATGGTTTATTGTGACTTAAATTACAATAGATCTACAATAGCTTTAAGTATGTTCTTTTCATGTATTGAGATTGTGAAATTAGGAAATCTCGTTGTTCACCATCGTCCCATGGGCATGGTTGGGTGATGGAATCCTTTTAATCTTCATAATTCTCTTATGATTGGTTGTGGGATTGGTAAATCCTGTTGTTTGCCTTGTCTATAGGCATGGTTTTGTGATAGAATCACTTCCAATTTTCACACCTCTCATCCATTGAGAATTAGGTCAAAGAAAGTTTAGATTTGGTTTTACTGAGATATCTTCCAATTGGATAAGATGAGACTCTGATTCCAGTTGTGTCCTTGAATCAAGCATAGATCTCCCTGATCTCTAAAGTGGATCCTTGAAAACCCTACGTACCACCTTTGAATTTGTTAGTTTTAATCACTTTAATCACAATTACTCTCTCAAATATTTCCATATTTAGATTTTCATCTTCTTCTAGTTCTACTTCTAGTTACTTTCAGAATATACGCGAGATTAGTCCTTGTGTATTTGACCTCGGTCTCACCGAGATTATTACTGCTTCGCGACCCTACACTTGGGGTTGTGAACAAGTTTTTGACGGCGTTGCCGGGGATTAACGATTATGGCTAAAGAGTTCACTTTTTTTTTACTACTCATGATTTGTTTACCAATTTGACATGTGTCACATACTTTTTCTATCTTTTTCAGCTTGGGTAAGCCACGTAAGTGATCTCTTTTGCTCAGCTTATACCGATCTCTATAGTTAACATGTCCAAGACGTTTATGCCAAAGTTCAGTCTCGTACGTTTGGACCATGTAACATGAATGGTTAGATAAGCAAGAGTTATCGATAATATAGCATTTTTCATAGGTCCTACGACCATTTAACATTACATTACCCTTCTCATTTATTATCTCACATCCGTGATCATAAAATTTCACACTGTGTTTGTTATCACAGATTTGAGATATGCTTAAGAGGTTGTGTTTTAAACCTTCAAAATAAAGCACATTTTCAAAGGGAGGAAGGTTAGGAAGTTGTACAGTACATTGGCCTGTTATTTTGCAGTTGCTTCCATCACCGAAGGTAACTGACCTGCCATTAACTTCTTTGATATTCATTAATATCGCATTGTCACCTGTCATATGTCTTGAGCATCCGCTATCCAGGTACCATTTTGAATGGCTAATGGCTTTGAAAGCTGTGTGGACTACAAGACACTTAACCTTTTGAACCCATTTCATAACGGTTCTAGGTTTAAGAGTGACTTTTGAGTTTCGCTGCATTTGAGAGTTAGGATTTCTCATTTCTCTATAAACTCCACAAACATTTGAGTTGGATTTCAGAAGCTCTTTAAGTAGTGTAACGTCCTGGATTTTCACTGTTTTGGATTCCCAAAAATCCATGAATTATATATATGTGTGTGTGTATATATATATATATATATATATATATATATATATATATATATATATATATTAATTATCATTTGCTGACCATTAGCACTCAATGTTAGTTTATATACGGGTGGTACCAGTAAAAAACCGCACAAGTCCGATTAATCAACCATAGGAAGTCAACGAATCCGTCCAATCACTTAAACACCGAATTTAGCCACATGATTTACTCACACAGAGCCTAAATCTAACCGACCTACCACTGATTAATCAAGATAATCGTAACTAAATTAAAAGATCTACCAGAAGCCGAGTTAGATAAGGCTCGGATCTTGACTAATGAACCAAATCAACCCCATTACTCTTTTAGCCTAAAACCAACGGTTTAGAGTAATCATGACCAAATCTCCACTTTTACTAATTATAAATAGGCCACACTATGAACATAGTTAATCCAAACCCTAATCATTACCCACGAGAAATCTCAATACCTAATTCATTCCAGAAATGCCTCGATTTTCTGAACAAGCTCTAGACCACTCGTTAGTGGGTCACTAGTTCCAAAACTATAGAATAATGTCCGTATTACTGGGCTCGACGTCCATCGCGGGAGTCGGACCTGGGTAGTGTCCAAAACAGCTCAACTTGAGCCGAGGGACGAGTGCATGAGAAGTGCAAATACCCTAAACGAAGAAGCTGAAACTTAAGTGAATTGGGTCATCCACTCTTATGCAAAGTTAAGAATTTCGGACCGTCGGTTTACGACCAAACTTCACACGTAGACTAAGGATATTTCCCTACTCATATTTGTATAGTCACGGCCCCGATCGACCATCGGTGACCGTCAAACAAACTTCTAATCATATCTATCAATCGACGCATCCAAATGGCGGGCCAATCATGTCCATACGTAGATCATCATTAGGGCTAACTATCCTACAGTGTATATCAATATGCACACCCCATAGTGAGCCCTAGAGGTTAGAAAAACCCTCCCATAGGGTTAGTATAGTAAAAACCCAACCCTTGGTGCCATTTACACCAAATCTGGCACTATAAAAGGGCCTCATTTGGGCACCCCTTTCTCCCATACGAATTTCATGCCCTACCTTGGGTGAAGGAGAAGAGAAAGAGAAAGAGAGATGGAGAGAAAATGAAGAGAAAGATAAGGGAGAGAGTGTTTGTGTGAGTGAGGGGAATCTTGATGCTTAGGGTTGGTATTTCCTCAACCAAACCGGTGGCTACTAAACCTCCACTAAATCCACCCATGCCAAGAATCAGAGGTAAGAATGGTATATTTTCCCTCAATTAACCAACATAGTGTAGATTTCTAGTCATTAATATTGTTTTTCTTGATTTTGATTTAGGAATTGATGGTTTTGCCCAAATCCCCAAATCCTAAGATCTCAAAGAATGAAAATCTCCTCTTAAGGTGCGTATCATTATCCTTAGGTGGTCAAGTACCAATTTTAGGATAAATTTAATGATTGTGGATGTTAAAGTGATGTGCATGAGTAATTTAGGGAAAAACCTGGCTAGAAACCTACATAATAGTCCACCAACATCCATGCAACGATAAATTATTGTTTGATTGGTCTTCAACATGTTTGGGCATGAAATTAGTGTTGCATGTTCATCTCACATCTGATTCTTGCATGATCTTCCCCGTAGCATGTATGATTGCATTATTTCTTGTTGTATTTATTTAGTACTATGAGTGATGTGTTTGCCCTTGGTCTCTTAGATAATCCGACACCGCATGCACACACGACTATTTTTCCGCTGCTAGGAGTAGTTTGTATTATTTTTATCCTGAATTTTATGTTTTAATTAATCACATGTTTTTTTCCATCTGTTCTTGAGTATGAATCTTATCTGTTTAGAATTGTTATTGAATATAGTCCATTCTCTGGGTTGGTCAGGAATCTACGATTTGTGAGGGCGGTTCCGCTGGTTGGGCTGTCTTGTAACTAGTTCGACTGATTTGGGTGGACGCGAACGGGCGACGGTAGCAAAACTACATGGGTTGGTTGCACCCGATGTCGTGCGTTGCGTACTCGCCTGAACTTGGGTGGTCTAGTCCACCGACTGACCAACCGTGTTTGTTAATCATGTTTACTCAGGCCCGTTTGGAACCTGGAACACTCCTCACTCACTGACTCCCACTAATGACAGCTAGAAACTGATCCACAGTCTTGTGAGCCGGGCTTGGTGAAATGGGACACTATGTCCGAGCTGTCAGCCTACGCTGGGGTGACGAGCCTCCCCGTAGTAACCGCGAGCGATCCCGCTTCCCAGCACTCTCCACGTACTTGCAATCGGGGGTGGGGAGTCCGATGGGATCAAGGATCGCGAGGTCTTGGCCTCGCACGTTGAAGAGTCTTAACCTCGTAAATGGATGAGGGCATTGATATCGTCGGGGTGTACCAGTTTTCCCAACCTGCTGGATGAACGAAATTAACTAAAAACTGGCTAATATATTATTCACTCATCGCATTAGCTAGGATTTGGCAACTTGGCAGTTGAGGTCGCAATGAGGGAGTGTTGGTCATGCGCGACCGTGAGACAAAGTCACTCGAGGGAGTATTGTGGGTGAGGTCATGCATCATACATAACTCATGTATATGCATTAACAAAGACTAATTAGTGATTTATGAATTTATGCTTTCATTAAATTCATCATGGAATTATTATTTGATGTAACTTATGGCTAATGGCACCCACTGAGTTAGCTACTCACTCCCACTCTGGGACGGTGTTTTAAAACACCAACCAGATACGTCATTAGATGCAGGTGAGGGGGAGCTCGACGAGTTGAGCGGGGTGAGCATGGATGAGGAAGAGGAGCTTCCCTGCTTCCAGACTTTCGGCGAATCCTTCTAATCTGAGTTCGGGCTACCGCGGTGTATGGGCTAGGGCTCTAGTCACTTTGGGTCATGTATGGGTGAGAATAATTCCCTATTTAGATGATTTTGGATTTGTGGTTTGGATATTTTTATATTTAGTGGCACTTGATACTGCTTCATGACTTACTTATGCTTCATGCCTTGCTAAATTCTCTATTGTTTATGAGATCATCCAAATGTAATTAAAATATGAAGCCCATTAGGGCGCCTGTGGCACCTGGGAATTCAGGAGCCGAGTTCCTACACGGCCCCTGAAAACCCGGGGTGTTACAAGTAGGTTCACTATTTTTT
Organism: Magnolia officinalis; assembly: GCA_021015155.1. Classification (NCBI taxonomy): domain Eukaryota; kingdom Viridiplantae; phylum Streptophyta; class Magnoliopsida; order Magnoliales; family Magnoliaceae; genus Magnolia; species Magnolia officinalis. The sequence continues at coordinate 12,939,662 of JAJHSJ010000011.1, forward strand.
CAGCTAAGTGAGATATATTATTCTTTTGATATTTATAGCTGATGGTTTTATTATTTTTAGAAACTTGAAAGTGTTTTAAGTCTTTGAAATCATTATGATTAAAATCTCTTAAAGTTTTACCTTTAGAGTTAGAAGATTCTTCTCTTATAAAAATATGAGTAGAATCCTTGGATTTTGAAGAGTTACCTTTAATATAACCCAGACCAGATTTGTCACCACATTTTCTAAATGAGGTTAACAATTTTTAAGCTTTTAGTCACCATGAGTATATTTCCAAGTGTCCTTTAAACTTAAAAGGGAAGAAATTTCAAGTTTCAGTTTTTCATTTTCAGTTTTAAGATTTTGCAATTTAGAAGATTTAAAACTTAAATCTAATTTTATTTTTTCAAAACAATCTGTAAAATGAGATTTTTCTAAAATTGTATTTTCAAGTTCTTCGTTTAATTTAGCATATTTCTCTTTTTGAATTTTCAGTTTGACAACAATTTTACAACTTTCTCTGTATAAGGCATTATAGGCATATTGAAGGTCGTCTTCATTTTCATTTTCAGGTTACTCCTGAGATTTTTATAGTCAGATATATTACAGCTATTTGAGGAAGTGACTCTGTCTATGGTCATAAGCGCTTTTACATCATTTTATTTGTATTCTCTTGTTCTGATTCATCAGACTCAAAAGTGCTTTCAGAGTCAGATGATTCATCCCAAGTTGCAATCATGCCCTTTCTTTTTAACCTATCCTTTTTAAGACATTTATTAGCCAAATGCCCATATTCATGACAGTTGAAACATTGACTGTCCTTGATTTTAGATTTTCAAGAATTAGATTTTCCTTTTCTTTTATCTGTTGATTTTTGAAAATCTGATTTATTCTTGTTTTTGAAAATTCTATAAAACTTTTTAGCTAACATTGTCATATTATCTTCTTTTTCTTCAAAATCAAATTAGAACTAGTTTCTTTTGAAATAGATTTAGAAGATTTAAGAGCAACAGACTTAGCTTTAGGAACTTTAAAATTTAACGCATATGTTTGTAAAGAGCCAACTAGCTCCTTAACCTTCATAAGATCAGTATCTCTGAATTCTTGAATGGTAGTAACTTTAGAATTGAATCTCTCAGGAAGAGATCGCAGTATTTTTGCACAAACCTTGCTTTTGGGATTCCATCTCCTAAACCCCACATGGAATTTACTATGTCATTTAGTTTCGTATAAAAGTCCATGAAAGTTTCATTTTGTTCCATACGGATTTCTCAAATCTGGTAGTGAGGATTTGAACTTTTGATTTCTTAACTATAAAAATTCCTTCATGTGTTATTTCAAGGAATCCATGCTTGCTTAGTTGTATCGCATGAAATAATTATTTTGAATTCATCAGATGATAGAGCGCAAGTTATAATATTTAAGGCTTTAGCATTAGCATTGCTTCCATTTTTTTGAGTTGCAGTCCATAAATAGAATGCGGTTTCTCTCATAGATTTAGTTCCATCACTGCCTAATACTTCAGTCATGGGAGGTTTCCATTTAATCACAATGGCTTGCCACACACTTTCATCATGGATTTTAGAAAAATCCTCATTCTGACCTTCCAGTATGAATAGTTATAGCCATCAAAAAGTGGTGGCCTGGTAATAGATAAACTATCAAAATTTGACATAATTAAAGCTCTAGATCTTTAACTCAAGGAAATTAATCCAAAAAAAAAAAAAAGCAACTTAGCTCTGATACCACTTGAAAAGGCGAGCTTAAGAAGTCCTATAGGGGGGTGAATAGGACTATGCCAAATAATCAAATAAAGTGTTGAACAAATAAATAAATCAAAAATCTCAATCGCACTAGTATTGAAACGTTGATTCAAACTGATTCGTAGGACAATATTCACCCAAACAAGTTAGGCAGGACAACCTTATTTTACGAATATAATAAGAATCAAAATCTCAAACTGAGTAAGAGTAAATAAAACTTTATATTACAAACATTCACCACTTTTGCATAAAAGAAATTACAACCATTCACCACAAAAGTAATAAAAACATTCACCACAACACCAAGAATTATAGTCATCCGGTGTGTCAACAACTGTTCTCAAACAGCCACACCTACTTCACTCCCAAGATTACTAACCACGTAATCTCGGCTTTTACTATGAATAAGGTTTTCACAAGGTCACCTTAAAACTTGATACAATTGTGATTTTAACGGGCTATCACGAGCTATCACAAATAAAGAAACCCCTCACTGAGATTATCTAGCTTATCTCAGAAAAACCAACTCTGTGATTTTCTAGCTATCTCATAAAAACCAAATGCAAATAATTAAAAAAATACTTATCTCTGCCATAGAAGAAGTCGTAGCTAAAGAATGCTTTTTTTGAATGATGAATGTTCAATGTTCAGTCCAATAAAAAAGGTTCATGGTTTTATTTGATTTTAATTAAGTTTAAACCAAAGGCTACTTGCATTAATTTCCTTAAATCTCAATAAGAGTAAACACTCTTTTTAGAATCAGAATGACAGAGTTTTGAGATGAAGGAATTAATGAAAAAATTAAAAAAAAAAAAAATTATAAATACCACTTGATAGCTTGACAATAAATGGGGCCTCTCTCTCTCTCTCTCTCTTATATAAGGGCTTTGATAGGCTTGAATTGTATTTTCGGACTGAGAAAGAACCTATATTTATAGGCAAAAAGTTTGTTCCTTCAACTGGTTTAAAGCAATCTTCAACTGGCCTAAGCATCGGATTAAGTTTCAACAAATTTTCAATTTCGAGCGGGATAAGATCTAACAGATCTTCGACTGGTCGAACAAGCTCTTCGACTAGTTGAGCAAGCTGAATCTGAACTGATTTTAGTCGTTGGACTTTGAGTCAAGGAACCTTCGACTGGTCGAAGGAGGTCCTTCGACTGGTTGGGAGTCCACTCCACTGGTCAAAGATTCAATAGAAAATCTATTACATTTCGGCTGGTGCTTGGACTAGTCGAGGAATTCTTAGACTGGTCGAGCCAAAACTTAGACTAGTCAAAACTCAGTCATTTATAAGTATAAAAATTCAATTTAAATATGTTTTGAAAGCTCCTAAACCTAAGGCCTTTCTATGGTTTAAAATACTTGTATGGACTGAACTTCATAGGATTAGAAACATGCAGTTTTCAAAAGAGCTTGATCTTCTACTAGAATCTTTCAGTAGATCTAGCTTGGTCTTCAACTTAAGCTTGAGTTTGAACTTGATTTTGAACTTGAGCTTGAACATGAGCTTGAACTTGATCATGAGCTTAATTTGAACTTGATCATGAGCTTTACTTGAACTTGATTAATTATGAGCTTGACTTCAACATGAGCTTGACTTGAAGATCACTTCGCTAAGTTGTTTTGACAAGACGTAATTTGACAAACCAGGCGTAAAATACGCTTTAAACATAATAGCACTTACACTATGCATCTTCGCTAGCATAAGTGTGTCTCTCTTTAATTGATTTCTCAATGAACGGATGGAAATAAAGTACACCAATAATATGTTAGCTTTAGCCGGTTTATAATATGTCAGCATTAGCCGCCTCACCTTTGATGTATATATCATTTCATAAATTTATAAGGGCTGCCCAAACACTCACTAGTTGGGCCCATCATAAAAATGCCATGATCCAAAAATCAGTGGTCCAATAATCAGGTGAAAGGCCTCACTTGTCCGAGAGGAATGGTCGGAAAGGAGACTATCAATATTCACCGTGCCCTTGTTGCCTACCAGATGACCAGACGGCTGATTTTTGGTCAAGGAATGTTCTCCCTAGATGTCCTGCCTGATGAATAGCTCTGGTCCTATATATCATGGTAGCACATATCAATAGGGCCTTCTCCATCTTGTGCGTACATGTTCATGTTCACCCTTGAGAAACGTGTAATCAATTACAAGATTTTTATGGGCCCTGTTGAGTAGGATGTCATTTAAGCATGGATATGAAAACCTCCTGGAAATGGATCAACGTGAAACAAAAACAAAAAAGACCAAAATAATAATAGTAATAATAATAATAACGAAAACAAAAACAAAAAAAAGACCCAAAAAAAAGAAAAGAAAAAAAAGAAGCAAGGACTCATGTCAAAATGTACATTGTTTGTTTTCAAGTTAATTTCCATCAAAATGAGCCTAAGGTCAATGGTCAGAAGCAAGAGCCGTCTAACATTATCATGGAAATGACTGTAGATAGGATTTTTTGGAATAAAATTTAAAAGATACTTTACTATGGAACAGTAAGACCACTGGAGTCGATCTCCGCAACTACTCTCTCAGCCGATTGCTTGCTAGCTTCAAAGCTTTTCTTGCTGGCTTCGAAGCTTAAAGCAAACTGATGGGCTGGTTAAGGCCTTCTATACAACTAAGGACTGCGCTACAATGAGAGTCAGTCCCCTTTTTTGTGAGCAAATACATAGATGCTTGCTTGTGAGCAAGTACATTGCTTCTTGATCATCATTCAAACGATCCATTTGTAAGAATTTTTCTTTATTCATTGTCTTCCCCCATGAATCTTCGACTCTATGGATAAAATAGAATAAGATAAAATACAATAAACGGCCCAACAGTCGGATACTAGAACACAAATCAGGAAATCACAGATTGTAGTAAGTCCCCCTGCTGATCTCTCGAATTCCTCCAGGCCATGTGGAGAAGGCAATGATTGGTCAGTGGCATCAGCGAGCTTGGGCAAACAACAATTCCGGATTTTATAAATAAAATTAGGTCAGATAGGGAATTCAATTATGAATATCCACCCTTGCAAAGCAGCGTGTAACAATCCTTGATTTCATGTCCTTGTGTCCATGAACCTTCTAATTTAGAAAGGATCAATCTACAAGGCCACTTTTCTTTAATAAAACTTGATACTATATCTTGATATGATAAATGACATTACAGAGACGCCTAATCTTAAGATTCCGTGTAATCACATCTAACTCAAATCCTGAGCATGTAACAACCTTTCTTCCAATAAAAACGGGGAAAAACATGAATCCTGTGGGGAAAGAAATTCCAAACAGGTAAATACTAAAGAGACCCTAAGGTCAACAAGATGATTGTCCACCTTAGAGACGAAATTCTGTCTTTCTCATCTTCAATATCTAGGTTCCAAGGTAGAGCTGTATACGAGTCGAGTTAGCTCGGTCAGATTGCTTGATTCGACTCGGAAAAGCTCAACTCTTGAAATTGGATTCGGACCGAGTCAAGTGGGTTTTTGGAGCTCTTCGAGCTTGCCCGAACTTGACTCAATTCAGATCGAACCTCAACTTGAACCGACTCGGATCGAATCAGCTTGGTGACTCGGTTATTTTGATATGAATACTACTTGCCGACTGTTTGATGAAATGACTTAATGAAGTGTTTGCGAGGAAGGAATGGATATGTCGGCTGTTTGATTTTGATGTTGCTCACCCGTGTGTTTGATTTTGATGCTGTTCTCTAGGTGTATGATGAAATACCTGTAAAATATTGTTACAGTTTTGCATTCTATGAGAAATTGAAGATGCATTCTACCTGTTTGAGAAAATGCCGAACAGGCTCAAACTAGCTTGAACTGGCCCAGGCTGCTGACCGAACCAAACTGAGCCAAGCCAACAAGACAGGCTTGAGGACCGAGCGGAGTCGAGTTCGAGCTGGGGTTAGCTATTGGCTGACCCAAGCCGAGCTGTGCCAAGCTCAACTCGGTTCGACTCCTGTACAGCTCTATTCCAAGGAGACTTTAGCAAATCTTTTAAAAAATAAAAAGAAAAAGAAAAACAGAAGAAAAAGAAAAGAAAAAGGCATCCCACATCACTTGCAATTTCAGAGGGAAAAAACTGGGAAATGACCATTTCTGTTTTCTGAGCTGCCCCAAATGAATGGCAGATGGTTCTACGAAACCCTAAAGCATGTACTGAGGTGAAAGTCAAATGGCCACTAAATCAAGAGGCGTGTCAAAAGTGTGGTAAAGAAACTAGAAAAGCTTACAAGTTCAACACAGTAAGCTTCAGTGTCTTCTTGACAATTTGTGTAAAGTAAACCACATGGGACAGGATATGGCACATTGTCTATGGTTTTTTTCCCATAATCAACAGGTCACCTCTATTTCTTACTGGAAATATTTTCCATTCTCATAGTAAGCTGGAAATAAACTATTTGCTTGGAACTGTCAAGTTTTTCTGGAAAACACATCTGATAATTTGGGCCCTCAAACAAGATAATAAGAAATAAGACATTTGGAATTTCCTCATCTACTGCAAAACCAATGTCCTCAGCAGCCGCTTTCCGTTTGTGCATAAGTATATCTCCATCAAGCATTCCTTCACACAATGAAAATGACAGCCACAAGATCATCATCATAATACCCACGTCTGTCTACAATGTTAGGCTCTCTGGGTTCTGAATAATCTTCCCAAAGGTCTGAAGGAACGCTGCCAAATCAGCACCATAGACTATTCGGTGATCGGCTGTAACATTCACCTGAAAAGATTGGCAGAGGATCAGTTACGAATTTTGGTAGCAATCCTTCTATAGGAAGGATCTTTCAATTAACAGACCAAACCAAATGCTGAATAGATAACATTAAACAATGCTGATCATAGAATCTCTATTACTGATGTTAAGTATCAGAAATTGAAGTAGGAATATACTAAGTTGACTTTTGGACTTAGATTACATGACATGAACTATCATTCAAGTAGGATTGGCTGAGGCAATAAATGCCCCTCGTGCATATGATGACGATGATAAGATTACTCGAGAAAGATGTTCAAAAGCTGTTGAGTTTCAGAATAAATAAATAAATAAGTTGATGGCATAATAAAATGTTACGAAACAACCCATGTAGTGAATCTCTGCCCCCTTGTGATGGATCCATGATGCAACCGGCCGCAGAGAACTAAATGACGATTGAAATGGTTGCAGGATAACCAGCTCACAAACATTGCAAGCAACTCAGCAATAGGACAATGCAAAGCCTCAAAAATGTCAATTCTTCATGAGTATTTCAGTGGGAAAATTGGCACTTTCAGCAAATCTGCGGAAAACTTCCGTTGCTGAGAAACTGAGATAACTCTCAAGCTTAAAGTGAGAGAACAACAATTAATTAACTATGAAACTCCAGCAGTTAGCATTTCTAGTTCCTCCTTTTCTGATAGGTAAGCTGGGATCAAACCCAAGACCTCAATGTTGGAACACAAGCTGTCTATGGTGAGCTATGGACTCAAACACCCACATTTATTGATCTTGCGAAATTGGTCTCCTAATCTACAAGAATTCCTTGTTTCCCAAGGAAACTAATCACAAGTACTATTTTTCTTTAAAAATTAATAAATTTAGAAAATTTGGTGGCCCCGCATAGTACGTGTATGACATTCAAGTTTAACAAACATATACAACTAACCATAATGATCACATGGAACCAATGATAATGATTTCATGACTAGAAACCTTTCTGATTGAATCATTGGATGGGCTGCAAGTGCATTTTGATGTTTTTAAGTGGTACATGTTATTTTTTTTATGGTGTGGCTCATCTTCCATTTACATTGACCAAATTTTTGTTCTTCTCAATATCACACTAGATTACATTATTCAACTGGTTGGATATCATAAAAATATAATATGGGCCCAAAATTCTCCACTTTATCACTTTCTAAAGAAAAAGTGCATGGTGGGTATTATGATAATATCACCACCCAAAAAGCTCTTCTCCATCATTTCATTCATAGGGACATTAGTTGGTAAAATCCCAATTTTTTATCAGATAATATTATACATTATTATGCCAGTAATTTATAACTGCTTATATTTTGAAAACTCACTATAATATTATTTATCTTATTTCCCACAATAGTACCTTGAGATTTTCAACATAATAGATCTTTGTCTCACTGCTAATCCTCCGTTGACAAGCTCACTGCGATTGCCAACCTTTTCCTGTGATTTTGTTCTGCAAGGCAACTCTGTAAAAACCAGTGCTTACACCCTAAGAATCTCACCCTATTTGAATTTCTGGCCCTTCCAGCAATGGATTTGTCTAAACATAATGTTGAAATTGCAGTCAATAAGATAAAGATCACATCCTTGTGGATGCTTGTTCATGCATATTGTCTGATACCTACAAATTAGAGAGACCATTCAAATGCCTCATGCATCATACTTCTTTGGGTTGTCCTTCACTGTATGAGTCGTAACCAATGTGACAAACATCACCTATAACATCACAAAGTATATACTGAACTATTTGTTATGTGAATATATATTTAAATTTAAAATTATTTATATTTAAAAAAAAAAAAAAAAATCGATGTGATTTTTGAAATAATCTTCCAAGAAAAACCTCAAATTTTGAATATCTCCCAAAAAAATTGCAGAGAGCGGGGTTTGTCACTATGGTCTCAACCGAGCATTGACGGGCCTTGATCTTTGACCTGTAGATGGCAGCAAATGGTATCAAATACAAGTTTTTAGCTTAAAATGTAACTCGTCCCCACTACTGATCTGGCCTTGGGTATATGGCCCATCCACATGGTGAATCAAATGGTCCTAAGTGTTAGAATATTTGTGTATGTTAGAATATTTGTGTGATCTTGTTACCATACATGTGCCATAATATTACAATCATAATCTCTAGCATATTACGATATTATTCTTTGTATTTATTGTCTTTCCATAATTGTTTAGCCTCATTCACATATAAATAAGCTCTCTTTGTATAGTTTAAACACACATTAAAATACAGAATTTCTAAGACAATCTCTCTCTTTATTTCTTCTTCATGGTATCAGAACCAAGTTCTTGTGGCCTATAAATTTTATTTTATTTTTTTCGGCGAATTTCCAGTGCTCTCTCTTTGGGAAGATAGCGGCTGTTAGGAGTTCTTTTCCGCCTTTTTGCAGTCCGATCTGGAACTTTAAGTCCAGAAACATATTCAAACAGTACGAGACTTTCCTCCCGTGAAAGCTCTCCGCCTATCTCTGCATCACGCACCAACTGTGTTACATCTGTCATGTGTCTCATTCCGCACGTGACACGTCAGCCCTAGCCAGCTTACGCCACCTTCAATATGTCTCAATCTGCCTCGAGTCTTGATTCAATTGTCCGTCCTATTGATCTTTCTATTGAATGGATCCAATTATAGTCTGTGGGCTCAGAATATGGAAGTCTTTTTAAAAACAAAGGGTTTCTCTTAGGAGTATGGTATTGACTATGAGGAGACTTTTGCTCCTGTTGCTCGACTTACCTCTGTTAGATCTTTGCTTGCAATAGCTGTTGTGCGTCATTGGCAACTTTTTCAGATGGATGTCAAAAATGTCTTCTTGAATGGTGATCTTGCTGAGGAAGTTTATATGCATCCTCCACCTAGCTATGATCATCCTCCTCACAAAGTTTGCCGTCTTCGTCGTGCTCTTTATGGTCTCAAACAGGCCCCTCAGGCCTGGTTTGCTAAATTTAGTTCTATTGTTGCCCAATAGGGCTTTGTCCCTAGTGCATATGACTCTGCATTGTTTCTCCGAACTACTAGTGCTGGTACTATTTTTATCCTTCTTTATGTTGATGACATGATCATTACAAGGGATGATCTCCCTGGTATTCACGATCTTCAGCACTTTCTGAGTCAGAATTTTGAGATGAAGGACTTAGGGCAGTTTAACTACTTCCTTAGTCTTGACGTGACTTCAGGTTCAGATGGTTATTATCCATCTCAAGCTAAATATGTTTCTAACTTGCTTTCCAAAGCAGGCTTGATTGACAGCAAAACATACACTCCTCTTGAATATAATGTTAAGCTTCTTGCTACTGACGGTGAATCTCTTCAGATGTTACTCTGTATAGGCAATTGGTCGGTACTCTCATCTACCTCACAGTTACTCGCCCAAACATTTCCTACGTTGTTCACTTAGTTAGCCAATTTATGAGTGCACCACGCTCTACTCACTATGATGTCGTTCTCCGTATCTTGCGTTATGTCAAGAAGACTTTGTTTCGTGATCTTCACTTTTCATCGCACTCATTCTGGAGCTCCGATCTTATTCTAATGCTGACTGGGCCAGTGATCCTACCAATCGTCGCTCCACTACGGGTTATTGTTTCTTACTTGGTACTTCTCTCATTTCTTGGCGCGGCAAGAAACAAACTGTTGTTGCCCGATCCAATACTAAGGCTGAGTACCGTGCACTTGCTGATACTACAGCTGAACTTTCGTGGCTACGATGGCTTTTGACAGACATGGATGTTTCTCAGTCAGCTAGTTCCCCTCTTTATTGTGATAATCGGAGCACCATTCAGATTGCTCATAATGATGTTTTTCATGAGCGGACTTAGCATATCAAGATTGACCGCCACTTCATTCGGCACCACCTCCAGCAGGGTACACTACATTTTCAATCCATCTCCTCCGAGGATCAACTTGCTAATATTTTCACAAAGTCTCATCCACCTGGTCGACTACGTGATCTTATTTCCAAACTCAAGTTAACTTCATCATCTCGAGTTTGAGGAGGAATGTTAAAATATTTGTGTATGTTAGAATATTTGTGTGATCTTGTTACCATACATGTGCCAGAATATGTGTGATCCTGTTACCATACATGTGCCGAAATATTACAATCATAATCTCTGGCATATTACGATATTATTCTTTGTATTTATTGTTTTTCTATAATTGTTTGGCCTCATTCACATATAAATAAACCCTCTTTGTATAGTTTAAACATACATTGAAATACAGAATTTCTAAGACAATCTCTCCCTTTATTTCTTCTTCACCAAGCATGAGTGCAATAGATGCTTTGTCACACTCATCTACATTATAGTAGCATCTCTTACTGATGAATTTAGGCTCAGATATTTTAGTCCATGTTGCAATCAGATCCAACAAGAAAATGTCAAAACTAGCTAGAAGCTGCCTGTGAAACATCATCTTGAAGATTTTAACAGAAAGATCTAACAAGATAAATGGTTCAGATGTTCTGCTACAAGTATCGAACATTGCGGTATCCCTCAAAGATGAATATTCTAAACATTTTCGTCATTATCACTTTCTAAAGATTAAATTTCATTCCTTAGGGTCGCTCTATAAATTACATTTGGGGAAAAAAATTCCAGATAACATACAAATTATGCTGGGCGTTCAGTTGCTCTTTCAAGACCATCAGAGGTTCTTCGGTTATGGCCCACTTGAATCGAGACCGCAAACTAATTTGGAGAAAGCTCACTTCAGATAGAACCAGCTTCATCGATTAACAAGGAGTGGTTTATAGATTATATCATTCTTCATCTGTTCACCTTCAAAAACTATCTAATCAAAATCTGTTCTTTTACTTCATGGTTAGCCAGTCAGCCTCAAGCAAGCTTCTCTCTCTCTCTCTCTCTCTCTCTCTCTCTCTCTCTCTCTCTCTCTCTCTCTCTCTCTCTCTATGCATGTGTATCTTTGTATCAAGCTTCTCCATGATTTTACCTAAATCACATGTGGCCCACACAACATGGAAAAATAGGGCCCACCAGAGTAGAGGTTCTGTGCAATACATGGATATCTTCTCTTCCAAGCTTGAAAACATCTTGTTCTGATATATTTACATCAACAGCATGGCTGGTCCAATCTGGTTGTAAGAGCAGAACCTGTTCAGCGGAACCCTCCCTCAGCTTTGCCACGCTAACAAATGAAAGAATACAATACCGCCATCCCCCAATTGAGTGCCAGACATGGAATGGAACCACTGATTCAGAGCCACTGCACAGCAGTTGAATGTGACAAAGAAGAGTGGAGAGAACACTGAAGATTAGTTGAAGAAATATGTGGCATCAAGTACATCTTTCAAGTCCAAATCTCCTCGCTCTGGCAGGGGAGGGAAACTTAATGATGGGAACGATTGCTCGAAGCTCTCCAACAGCTGCATAAATAGAGAACCATACAAACTTTAGATATAGCCGTTGTGATCAATACATGGATGGTAGAAGGACTGAAGAAATTATTGTGCGGCCCTCTTGATTGGACCGGCACATGCAGACAACACATTGGGAATCACAGGCACACATGCCAAAGTGGCACGTGCATGAGATTTGGGCTATTCATGAAAAGGGACCCAACATCAACATGGGCTGCCCCAAAAATCATGCAGTCCACTCATGGTAGATCTTTCATGTACCTTGAATGTGGGCTATGTATGGCCCACTGGATGGTAGACCAGCCTGGACTTTGGACAAGCACCATGGTTGGGCACACCTGATGAGCTCTGGACGAGAGCCATGTGGGCATGTCTGACTGTGTCTTCCGAAGTGCAAGACAGGTTCGCGTTCCTCTTTTGTGAGAATGGCTTTGAATTTTTTAGAAGATGAAAACCCACTCAGTTTTAGAAGAAGATTTTTAAGTATGAAAACACTTTTGTAGCAACAGAAAAATGGGATGCCCTCACAAACCCATGACTATCTGCACTAGGATACTTTGTTTAGTTTTTTCTTCTTTTTTTTTTTCAAAAAAAAAAAAAAAAAAAAAGTCGGCTCCACTGGTACCAGGAAGATGTGGGGCCCACATGATGCGTTCATGAAATCCAACTCATCTATGAAATGTGTAACCTCAGAAAACCCCTGGGACCCAAAACTTGGCCCAATTCAAAACTAAGTTGAGCCACAGAAAAGAAATCGAGGGAACACCCACCCTCGAAATTCGTGGGGGCCCGCCTGAGTCAAAAACAGCCTGAATATTTGCATTAGCATTCCTGGATGAAGGGTCAGAACTGCCTTGATATACACAACACAGTGGGCCACCACCCTAGTCAGTGGTGGACATTCCCCTCTTAATATGTTCCCTGTGCTACCTGTGGCCCATCTGAGTTTTGGATCAGGCTGCTTTATGGTCTGGGATCTGCTAAGGCAACACATCTTATGGACGGGGTGGATTTTGTGAACATATCACTAGGCATCACATCTGCCCGCTACCACTGGAGCAAGCCCCTTGAAACAAAATTAGAAGCATCTCAGCAGCTATAATGAAATAAACAAAACCACCCACGTAAATGATAATACTCTTTAGAAGTGAAAAGGCTTCACTTCATGGATAAAGTAGCTTTAAAAAGAGCTGGCTGATTCCTTAACTGTTAGGAAATTTCAGGAACAATACACGAAGGAAAGAAAATAAGTATTGGCTTACAAGTGGTTTCCATCTTGGCATGGGTAATAGCTTTAGGGTGTGTTTGGATGCAATATTGAACTGCAATTATTAGTCTGATGAGGTGCAAATAACAAATTGTGATTTCCTTGGCATCCATATTAAGAGTCTAGGCTACTTTCAAGTTAGACTTGAAAGAAGCAAGATGCAACATTAAGGCGTGAGGGCTATTGTCACAATACAAATACTCGGATGCATCACTCATCTCCCCCCCTTTTTAAATCTATTAATTAAATTGAATGTCCCAATTCAATCGACTTGTGCATCCAAACGCAACCTTACTCTATACTGTTAGCTGTCCTAATATCCTATTTCTTAATGAGGCCATTCAAAAGTAAAGGTACTTTACATTCTCCAATATTGGTGTTTCATAGAGTTCGACGAACTTTTCCCTAAGTATCCTGTTCAATTCGTCAACATCACATGCATGCGTCCAGTACGAATCATGAACTCCTGCAATCACCAATGATGGAAAAGAAAATTCAAAATAAAAAGGTTTAACACAGTCGAGAATAGTATCCAACAAGGACAAAAGGAAATCGAGTAACCTGCAAAACTTAAGCCGGCCTTGTTGCAGGCAACTGCAGTCATCATCATGTGGGACCCATCAAGTGAGTGGACAAAATTTGGAGGGAAAGCTGTTCTCTGCCGCTTGACCATGACCTGCAGTAGCAAAATTTGTTGAGTTCGAAATATAAAAATAAATAAACATGATGACATGATATGAATTGCTCATATCCAAATCGAGAATTACAAGATACTTTGACAGTAGGAAGACACATCCCAGAAACAACGAACTCTAAAAATGAAAATAGCTTAAAGGAGTAATGAATAACCTTATCAGTTTCCCGTTTTAAAGTCAACACTTGAAGAGATGTTTTAATCTGCAGTACGAATTTGTCAAAAACACCTCAACAACATAGAAAAGAATCTCTCGGTTCAATAGACTAAGACAAAAGTAAAATGTCAATAGATATGGGTAGGAAATTTAATAACTTCAGAAGAAATACACAGAGACTGCTCCAGCATACACTTGGCACAACAGAATGAACATATGGGCCTGCCTTTTGGCGATCAAATCACTCATATAATGGGCTGCATGGTGGATGGGAGATGCCCCCAAAATACCTCCCAATCGATGATCCTAACCATTTGATTGGGACCCTACTAAGTGTGGATATTGCTTGTTTAGTCCATTTTCATCGGATGGCTAGGATCAATCTGATACAGGAAGACATTAGGATCCAGCCCATCCCATTATGGCCCTATCAGATCAACATATTAGGTTACTGAGAGGTGATCCATCTGTACATTGCTGTGTCAAAAAAAGAAACGCATTCTTTTGATTCAATGTTATAGAATGCCTCTAAAATAATAGGCTTTTTATATATATTTTTCAGGTGGCACTTACAAGATGCCTTCCTAATTTGCGGTATGGCTGTACGACTGGAAGTCCAAGGGGGGTTGTCCACCTCACCGGCTGGTTTTCCGAAGCAATAACCTATTCAAGGTTCAAGCTTTGCAAGTAAGCATCCATTTATATGATAGTTGCAAGAAGAATAGTTACAATTCGCGCACAATGCTAAGTTTTAAGGAATTTACTATAAAATGTAGAAATTGAAATAACATGATGATGCAGGATGGATGATCTAACATAGAATGATGTAATGAGATCATCAACGGATCAACTAGAACAACTTAAAAGTACAAAATAATGCTAATAAATCACAAGGTTAATGAATTCAAGTATTTAACTATGCTCGGATTCAAGACTAAATCACAACCCGTCAGTTAGATCTTATAAAACATGATTAGATAGGACCTATGGAATGTAGGACTTCCATCTAGTATAGAAATTGATCTAATTCTAAAGAGAATCTCTTGGTTTGTTAAAGAGTTTAAGAACGAGGGTTTTGGGATTTGGGGATTTTGGAAATTTTGGGGTTTTTGTGAAATTAGAGGATTTTGAGGAAATTAGGATTAGGGTATTTGGGAATTTGGGTTTAGGAATTTGGGGATTTAGATTTCGGAATTTGGGGACTTGGGGTTTTGAGGTTTAGAAACAAGAGGGCAACGGAAAATGGGGGCTGTCTGTATGGACAGCCATACGGGTGTGTCCATATGGCCATACGGACACAAGCTTGGTTGGGTTGGGTTTAGATGGGTTAGGGCATGATTGGGTTGAGGAGAAAGAAGAACAAAGGATAGATGTGGAGATGGTTTGTTGATGGGGAAGAAACAAGAAAACTAGAGAGAGAGAGAGAAAAGAGAAGAAACACCTTTTGATGAAAGAGAATGATAACTTGGAAACACTCCATGGTATCACACCAAATTGCCCCAATCACAGAAGGTTTTACTTCCTCACAAAGCAAAGCAGAGAGTTTTTCTTTTCTTTTTCATATCCAATGATGGGCTAGGGTGTGGACGTCCAAGCCTTTATAGTCTCAAAAAAGACTTTTAACAAAAAGACACTTTTATATAAAAAGTTTCACATAAAGACGCTCAATAAAATAAAATTTGTTCCCAAGTCCCTAAACTCGGCAAAAATATAAGCTAAACCAAAAAAATAACAAATATATAAACAACTAAATAAATTAAAATATTTCGTGGTCCGTGGGGTCCACGATCAAGATGTCTAATGACAATAATACAAACGTCAGAATCGTCCACGGTCAAAATCCAACGGTCCAAATGGTCGAAATAAGTAATCCACATGCATCTTCCCAGTATGTGACCTTCAAAGATGCATGATCATGCCACTGTTTCAAATAGCGCTCGTAGTGTAACAGTAGCGTACCGTAGCGTAGCCAAATAACGTTAATCCCCTGTAGCATACGCTATAGGGGTTGTAGCGTATGCTACAGCTACGTAACGTATGTTATAATGTTTTTTTTTTTTTTAAGTTTTGTTTGTCAAAATTTGTATAAAACTCACATTATAAAAGACTTAAAATTTAAAGTTAAAACTAAACATTTCTGTTTACCTTTCCTTAAAATAGTGGTGATCCTTAGTTAAAGTTGGTGTGAAACTCACATACTAAAAAATCTTTGAAACTAAACTTAAAAGAAAAAGGGTTTTCCAAAACTCCTCTTTGTATATATGACATCATTATTGTACTTCACACTCTTTAACCTATGGGATTTTTATTTCTCTTCATAATTGTGAGTTGTGACTTGTGGTTTTCAATTAAACATTATTAATTAAAGTGGTTTGCTTAGAAAGTCGTTGACGTAATAATTATTTGATAAGATTTATGACTTTATATATGTGGATTGGCTTTTGATAAATGATAATTAATAACTTGCTTGAACATACTTGAAAAAATGAATCAACTTTTAGGCATTTTTATATTTTTTGCTTTTTTCTTACTAATCATATTTTTAAATTAAAAAATAGATGTACCGTGTAGCTTCTGCCACACGCTACGAGCTATAAAGGGTTGAATGCTATGCAACACACTACCGCTATTTAAAACACTAGATCATGCATGTGGGGTCAACGGGCTAGGCACTCGAATTGGGCCCACGGGGCCCGTGTATACATCACCTAGCCATAAAGAAACAGGAGCTATCCTCCTCCTCTGGTATACTCTAATTCGTGCTCGAATGTCCTCGTCAATTCCCATCGGCTGAGAAGAGTCCTCATGCGGCGAAATAAAGCTACAATAATGCTCAAGGAGATCCAGGTCTAACCTTTGAAGCTTTGCCTCTGTGATCCACTTACAATCTGACTCTGACCTGTTCTTCCACTTGACAAGATACTTCTAAAAACCTCCGTGTCTGATGAAAACCACTTGCTCATCTAAAATATCTTCAATCTTCTCTTTTATTAGGTATGGATGGTAGTGAGGGCAAAGGCTAGGAAGAAGGATCTGGTAGAGGCCATGGTTCGTGGGACAGGTCAAGAGAGCTATCTAGATCAATGTGAGGGTCGGAACAGGGGCTAGAGGGTGAAGTTGTTGAGACTTTAAAGGACACAAATTCTTCCACATTGAATGTAGAACAAATACCCATATCAAGTGGAAGTTCTACGTTATACGCTTTAGAGCCCAATTTTCTCAATATCTTATAAGGATCGGCACTACATGCTTGTAATTTCTTAAAGGCCCTGGCGGAATCCGTTATGGCTTTATATGAACCATCACATAGTTACCTACTTGAAATTCTTGAAACCTGTGATGAGAGTCAACAAATATCTTGTACTTTTCATTACTCATACTAATCCATTTTCTAATCTCATTATGCAAATCATGGATATGACGTATGAACGCATCTGTAGACTCTAAAGGTCTATGGGAGACTGACATGGGAATAAGATCTATGGCATGCTGAATGTCCTGCATAGGTAGAAGCTCATCTAGTAGGTCCTTGGGGAAAACATCGATAAACTCCTCCAACACTAATTTCACTTTAGGTGGCAACTCTACGCTAGCCTCGAGTGTGACCGCTCTTGCCATGAGGGCATACACCATCGAAACAGCTTTAGTCTCCCTTTCAAACTCTTTGGCGTTTATTATGTGGGAAGACTTAGGTTGGGACTTCCTCACATTTTTTAGGATCACCCCTCTTGACGTCCTCTTTCTTCTCCAGGGTGCTCTTAGGCGGTAGAGGATTCAACTTCATCCAATTACCTTCATACATAAATGAACACATGTTCAAGCGGCCAAATAGTGTCACAACACGGTCATACAACCAAGGTTTGCCTAAAATGATGTGGCCTACATCCATAGGCAAAACACCACACCATAGCATGTCTTTGTAAGAAGCAAACTGAATGGGAATAAGGTGTCATTGAGAGACCGGTATCGAGGATGCATCAACCCATGAAACTCAATACAGTTGAGGGTGAGGAATGGGTTCCAAACCCAAACAATTTACATTGCTAGCGGAGACCACATTGGTGAAACTACCATTATCAATTATCACCTTGTAGTTTTTGTCGCCACACTTAACATGAAAGTGTGAAAATTTGAATTCTTGCGCCAATCATCACTCTCTTTAACCTGGGCTAAAGCGCATCCGACAACTACAAATCGTACAATCTCAATTCTTTCAACTTCTTCGTCATTAGCACCGTTTTCGGGCTAATATTCTTCTTTTTCACAATCACCCTAATCATTTGCATATTCCTCCAACTCGCTAATTATGAGGGCTTTACATCGTTGTTTCGTAGGGAACTAGTATGCGACATGACCATATCCTTGGAAATTGTAGCACTGCATATGCTCACCTCCCCTCAAACTAGTACTAGCTAGACCTTTGTCCCTCACATCCCTATTCTTGAGTGGACTACCAGTTGGGGCTTTGGATTAACTCCCAAGACTAAGCTTAGCTCCCTAGGGAGTGGCCTTGACGCTGCTATAACAAGAGTTGAATCGCCTCATGAATTGTGGTTTCAGATACCGTTAAAGTTCTTGCACCACTTGGTAGGCATGCTTTAGGGTGCTAACGTCATGAGGAATTAGATAGCACTGAAGCTCCGGTCGGAGGCCTATCCTGAAACGAGAAAATGTCATTAACGAGTCCTCGATGTTACATCACATCATGTATTCATCAAACTTGGCAATGTAATCAGCCACGAGCATTGATCATTAACAAAAGGATTGCCACGTATCCAAAAGCTTTTGGTAATAAGAGAGACGTGGGTACTTTTCCTTCAAGATCTCTTTCATCTCGGCCCACAGTGAGACCGGATCATCTCTAAACTTCTCCATCTTTTGCTCGACATTTGTCCAAAACAACTTGGCTTGACCCACCAATTTCATCTTGGCGAACCCCATTCGTCAGCAGTTGGACATATCGTACAACTCAAAATAATGGTCCATATTCGTAAGCCAATCGAGGAAGGCCTTGGGGTCCAAGCGACCAACAGAGTTCGCGATCACCAGGATCATGGTGGTCTAGATACTCTCCATGTGGTGGATGGTTATGCACTCCACCATGGCCACGGCCTCTTCCAGGTCTTCCAACTTCACTTCCCACATGAGATTGGACATCTTCCCCATTGTCAGGGTTTGCCTAGAGGGAAGTTTCCAACTAGTTCATGCGAGTGTTGATCTCATTCCTAATGGTTGCCAACTAGTTACTGGTGGCTCTACTTTGGGCATCGATGGCTGCAAGACGGCTATTGATGGCATTGATAGCCTCAACAAGTTGTTTCGAATTCATTGTTGAATGTCGCCTAAAACCCCAGTACAAGTGGCCATAAACCGGAACCTAAGAACTAACGATTCTAGATGCAATGTTATGAGAATGAGAAGATTAATAACCCTAAACACGATAATATGAAAAACCTACTCCACATGCAACACGAAAGTCATATGCTAAACCCAGGCTCTAATACCAAAATTTGATGCAAGACGAATCTAACCTAGAATCATGTAATGAGATCATCAACTAAAACAATTTAAAGTAAAAAATAATGTTAATTAATCACAAGTTTAATGAATTCAAGTATTTAACTATGCTCATATTTAATACTAAATCACAACCCGTCAATTAAATCTTATAAAACATGATTAGATAGGACCTATGTAAAGCAGGACTTCCATCTAGCATAAGAATTGATCTAATTCTAAAGGGAATCTCTTGATTTGTTAAAGGGTTTAAGAACTATGGTTTTGGGATTTGGAGATTTTTAGAAAAGTTGGGGGTTTTGCGAAATTAGGGGATTAGGGGGAAATTAGGATTAGGGTTTTAGCTAAACTAGGTCTAGGTTTAAAGTTTAGATTTTGAGAATTGGGGTTTTAGGTTTAGGAATTTGGGGATTTAGGTTTAGTAATTTGGGGATTTATATTTTGGAATTTGGGGACTTTGGGTTTTGAGAACTAGGGTTTTGAAGTAGAAGATTGAAGTGAAGGACAAGGGATAGAGAGGAATGAGGGAGATGAAACAAGAGGGCCATGGAACAAGAGGGTCGTCCGTACGGACAGCCGTACATGTGTATCCATACGGACATGAGCTTATTTCGAGGTAGGTTGGGTGGGGGTTGGATGGGTCACGGCTTGACTAGGTTGAAGAGAGAAAAACAAGGATAGATGTAGAGATGGTTTATTGATGGAGAAGAAGAGAAGAAAACTAGAGAAAGAGAGACGAGAAGAAATACATTTTGATGGAAAAGAATGAAAGAGAATGATAACTTGGAATCACTCCTTGGCATCACACCAAATTGCTCCAAGCACAGGGGATTTTACTTTATCACAGAGCAAAGAGAAAGAGTTTTTTTAATTTCATATACAATAATGGGCTAGGGTGTGAACGTCCAAGCCTTTATAGTCTCAAAAAAAGACTTTTTACCAAAAGATGCTCTCATATTAAAAGTGTCACATAAAGACGCTCAATAAAATAAAATTTGTTCCCAACTCCCTAAACTTGGTAAAAATGTAAGCCAAATCAAAAAACATAACAAATGTATAAACAATTAAATAAACTAAACTATTTCGTGACCCTGTGGGTTACACAACCAAGATGTCCAATGACGATGATCCAATGGTCAAAATGGCCCACGGTCGAAATCTAATGGTCCAAATGGTCCGACTAAGGAACCCACATCCATCTTCCAAGTGTGGGGCCTTCAAAGATGCACGATCATGTATATGGGGTGATGCAGGAGAATTAACCACCTGCTCTAAAAGCTCGAACTGATAGATCATGGAGAATCAATCCGTTTATCTCATTGCTCAGGCCCCACATCTTATGGGTTAGGACATCAGCCGAACCCCCCTCGTAGGCCCCACTTCACATGGGTTCCGCTTCACACGAGCCACCCGCTTCATGCGGATGGGGCCCGCCTCACACGAGACGCCCGCCTCACACGGGCTGCCCACCTCGAGTGTGCCCCTACATCCCACAGGCCACCTCACTCGAGCCCGGTGTGAAAATGCCCTTGCATTAATCATCCCCGGTGAGGTCGAACACGAGACCTCTCGTTCTGATACCATTTTGATGCAGGACAATTAACCAAAGCTTGAACTGATAGAGCATGGCAAATCGATCCCTTTATTTTATAGTACAGGCCCCACATATCATGGGTTAGGACCTCATCCGAACCCCCCTCGTGGGCCCCACTTCATATGAGTTCTGCTACACACGGATGGGGCCCACCTCACATGGACCACCCCGAGTGTGCCCTGCATCCCACAAGCCATCCCACTCGAGCCTAGTATAAAAATGTCCCTTCATTATGGAGTCTTCAACGGACTAGGCACTCAAATTGGGCCCAAGGGCCCCATGTATGGATCACCTAGTTATAAAGAAACAGGAACTCTCCTCCTCTAGTACTAACTAATACTCAGATGTTCTCATCATACGAAAAATTAGAAAATATTGCCACATTGACACACACAGGCAGTCATACAAGGGGAAATAATATGGTACACGTGCACTAATACGATGAGAACCTACAAATGGGACCCATGGTTTGGTGATCTAGGCCATTTTGTGCAATGCCCCAAAACCCTTTGGCCTTGTATTATTGTTATATTTTTAATGCAGGACATGAAATTCAAATATGATGTGCAAGATTGTCAACCTTTAGATCATGATAGTTCAAAAACAATTACACAAAATTCCATATCCCACACGAAAGTTCAAGCATTCAATTAAGGGGAATCTATGCGGGTCCAAGCCTACACATGCTAGGGCCGGATCAATCAAAATTATAGACCAAACAATAATCAAATGAGGGTAAATTCATCCACACATGCACAAAAATAATTCCCCCAATCCAAGAGATTCAAAAATTTCAATTCGGAGAACCCTAAGGTTGAAGAAAGGCATAAAATTGGAGATTTGAATAATTTAGGGTTAGGTTTAGGATTTTGGGTGAAAGCGGAGTGAAAGAGAGAGAGAGAGAGAGAGAGAGAGAGAGAGAGAGAGAGAGACGAACCAGAGAAGTACCGCACGCGTGGACAACAACAATGGCCCAGACGCACGTGTGTGTGATCCCGGCCGCACGTGTGTGGGACCCACTATTCAGAAAAAATGCCACCTTAGCCCTGGTCAGTCAGGGATGGACTCCACCTCCAAATCTCAGCTCGATCCAATGCAAGGTTTGTGCGTTGTACTCCGCCGAAATTTCAACCTTCCTGCAGGGCCAGATTCTAGAAATCTGCTGTAGAGAGAAAAACGGCTGCAAATATTGATGGATTTGCAAATGAAATGCTTATAGGAGAAGAAATATGAATGGAATAAGGTGGGGGCGAATCGGGATAAGCTTCGCACCACGGTAGTCAACCCTTCGAGGAAGGGAGAGTTTCGCACCCAATTGACTCTTCACAACTCAAAAATTTAGAGCAAAAAAACGCAACAATTTTATTAATCTTCATTGAATTAAAAAGACTACAAGGGGTGTCTATTTATAATAAAACCTTATACCCCAAAACTCGCGCCATGTGCACAACCTATTACTTGGCGATGAAGTAATAAAAAATAATAACTAATCAAAGTAATTTAAACCGTCCATGATATTCTAAATAACATTAATAAGCAAGACCTAAAATATGAGATTAATCAGACTAGTGGGCCACGATCATGAGAACCCATGATAGGCTTTACTTGACTATCGGGCCCACTCCAACAAACCAAAATTCAGTCTTTAACTAGGAGGCCCTCCCTGGACGTCGTCATCGATCCAGATTGACGGTGGGGCCCTCCTCCTTACGTACGTGCATAAAGGTGGCGTGTGTGTGCGTGCGCGAGATATCCCCATCAATTTTTCCCCAGTAACTAATCAAAAGGATATGAATTCCCAGTCTGGAATTTCGCACACCAGCCCCAAGTCTTAATCACTTAAACAAGGGACCCGATTGTATGTGCCATGTGCAATAGTATACCATACATGCACTGACGCTAGGGCCGCCACTCCAATGGGTTGGGTTAGGTTGAGAAGTCAAACCAAAAGCAAAACCCAACCTCAAAGGACACAACCCACAACTCGACCCGACCAGACCCAAATTTCAGCCTGAGGAGCATTAACCCAAATCCAACCCCAATTTCTTTTCTTCTTTTTTTTTCTTAAAAGAGACGAAATTTTATAAAAGAAAAAAGAAGAAAGATACAAGGGGGATTGGCCCGCTGAGATGGCAGCCCAAAAACCCTAAACAGAAGGGAACTAAAACAAAACGCTACTGGCCGCCTACAAGCATGTGGGAGGCCCATTCCACTATGAGGAAATGAACCCTTCTAAACCCGACAACATGAGACTCCCCAATGAAGCATCTCCCGTTACGCTCTTCCCAAATCGCCCACCACACTGCCGCTAACGACATTCTCCAAACCTGATTTTTCTGAATACCGAAATCTGCCCCATGCAAAGCTTTAACCAAACTGACAGATGAGGGGAGAACCCATGAGATATTGAACCAAGAGAAAACCGTTGACCATAACTGCAGCGTAAGGGGGCAATGGATAAAGAGGTGGTTAACCGATTCTGCTTCCACCATACAACAAAGACAAATATTAGGAATACACATACCTCTTTTCCTAAGATTGTTAACTGTCAGAACCTTCCTGTTAATAACCATCCAGCTAAACACCACAATCTTTGGTGGCAATTTGTATTTCCACATGTGATCTGCAAAGGGAGCTGTCGAACGACGGGGCCTGGTGAGAATGCGATTGTATAGGGACTTGACTGAGAAGATCCCTTTTTTATCCTGATGCCAAAGGATACTGTCTGGGACGCTCTAATCTAGATTACTGTTGTTAAGAAGAGATAACAGGGCCGCTAGCTCAGAGATTTCATTTTCTTGTAAGTTTCTGCGACACGGGATGTCCCACACTAACTTGGAGCCGAGAGAGGAAAAGCTGGCTGAAACTGATAAGTCTTGGTTAGGGGCCAGACAAAAGATGAGAGGGAAAGCTTCTCTAAGGGGACTATCTCCTATCCATGTGTCATTCCAAAGAGAAATGTTGTTCCATTGCCAACCGAGAAGTGGATCCCTTTAATAACTTCATGTTTCATCTCTAACACCTGCTCTATAGGCTACTGAGTCTTTGGTCCACCACCCTCCGACTGACCGGCCATATTTACATTTTACCAATGTTTTCCACATGGCCCCGGGACCAGACCCGAGCCTCCAAGTCCATTTTCCAAGCAAAGCCCTATTCATCCACTTCAACTTCCTGACACCAGCGCCACCCAAGGTGTCCAGTATCGGTATCGGTTGGCGTAACGGTGACCTCCAAAACCGATACGGATACGGGGGCGTAACGGCGATACGGGGGCGTAACGGCCCGTAACGGCGCAAAAAAAAATTTTTGCCAAACAAATATGAAAAAATATGGATTAAATCCGGAATATTCTAAGCATTCCAAATATGCATTCATTTATAAATTGGAATATGGTTATGGTGGTGTAACGGTCCACTCTTTGGTGAGAAGTTGTATCGGACTGTCTGATGAATTTATGAACAAGATAACCTAAATTTGACTACAAAATTCATATATTTAATTTTCTAACTATCTACTATCAATGATAGATATATTAGAATGAATGTAATATGAAAATATTTTACATTAGGTGTTTGCAATTATTTTTGAGGAAATTCTCGAACATACCTGTGCTGCTGTGCACGTGACTGTGAAATGTTACCCCAAATCTGTAAAATGCACATCAATATGTTCTACTATGATTAACACATCATATAACATGATTAAAACAGCAAAACAACCATTAAAAATTGATTTTTCGAATTTTAAAAAAAAAGGGTCAAAATTCTGCGTAAATAGAAAAAAAATATTAAAAAAATATTAAATGGCACCCCAAATCTGTAAAATGCACATTAATATGTTCTACTATGATTATCACATCATATGGCATGATTAAAACAGCAAAACAACCATTAAAAATTGATTTTTCGAATTTTAAAAAAAAAAAGTCAAAATTCATGCGTAAATAGAAAAAAATAATTAAAAAATATTAAATGGCACCCCAAATCTGCAAAACGCACATTAATATGTTCTACTATGATTATCACATCATATGGCATGATTAAAACAGCAAAACAAACATTAAAAATTGATTTTTCGAATTTAAAAAAAAAAGGTTCAAAATTCATGCGTAAATAGAAAAAAAATATTAAATGGCACCCCAAATCTGTAAAATGCACATTAATATGTTCTACTATGATTAACACATCAAATGACATGATTAAAACAGCAAAACAACCATTAAAAATTGATTTTTTGAATTTAAAAAAAAAAAGGTTCAAAATTCATGCGTAAATAGAAAAAAATAATAATAAATATTAAATGGCACCCCAAATCTGTAAAATGCACATTACTATGTTCCAATATGATTAACACATCATATGGCATGATTAAAACAGTAAAACAACCATTAAAAATTGATTTTTCGAATTTTAAAAAAAAGGTTCAAAATTCATGCGTAAATAGAAAAAAAATAATAAAAAATATTAAATGGCACCCCAAATCTGTAAAATGCACATTAATATGTTCTAATATGATTAACACATCATATGGCATGATTAAAACAGTAAAACAACCATTAAAAATTGATTTTTCGAATTTAAAAAAAAAAGTTCAAAAT
The DNA here is from genome assembly GCA_021015155.1 of Magnolia officinalis. Taxonomy (NCBI): domain Eukaryota; kingdom Viridiplantae; phylum Streptophyta; class Magnoliopsida; order Magnoliales; family Magnoliaceae; genus Magnolia; species Magnolia officinalis. Next base: position 12,965,366 of record JAJHSJ010000011.1, read on the forward strand.
TCATGCGTAAATAAAAAAAAAATAATAATAAATATTAAATGGCACCCCAAATCTGTAAAATGCACATTAATATGTTCTAATATGATTAACACATCATATGGCATGATTAAAACAGTAAAACAACCATTAAAAATTGATTTTTCAAATTTTTTAAAAAAGAGTCAAAATACATGTGTAAATAGAAAAAAATATTAAAAAAATATTAAATGGCACCCCAAATCTGAAAAATGCACATTAACATGTTCTACTATGATTAACACATCATATGGCATGATAAAAACAGCAAAACATGTTAAAAAAAATATAAATACCTATTTTTGACGAATTCGGAATTTCTGAAAAATGGCCCACCGAGCTTTGATTCAACAAAAGCCGTAATACAATGTGTTTTTATCTCAAATACCCAACCAAGGTTGGTCGAAATTGGTAGTAGAAAGAGTGAGAAGTAGTTTGGAAGCAAGAAATTTGAAAAAAAAAAAACAGCAAAAAAGAGCTTAAAATGGAAAAAAAAAAAAAAAAAAAACTGACCGTTTTTCGACCATTACGGGTCAGCCCGTTACGGTCAACCGTTACGCCCGTATCGGTCCGATATGGGTACAAAAAATCGTATCGGCCGATACGACCCCGTATCGCGTATCGGCTCGTACCGTTATCGTTACGTATCGGCCGATACGGCCGATACGTAACCTTTTTGCGCACCTTGGCGCCACCATCTTTAGTATAAAGGCACAACATGTTCCAGTCAACCAGATGGAATTTTTTCTTATCCCCTTTTCCAAACCAAAGGAAATCACGTCTTAGGCTTTCTAGCTTGTCCAGAACGGATTTTGGACATTTGAATAATGACATGTAGTATAACGGCAGACTGGAGAGGACAGCTTTAATCATTGTAAGGCGACCCCCTATAGATATATACTTGCATTTCCAAGAGGCGAGATACTTCTCAAATCTCTTGATGACTCTGTCCCACATCGATTTGGGAGGATTTCCACTGAGAGTGGAAAACCAACAAAAGTCGCAGGGAGGGAGCCGATGGAGCAGTTAAACAGATCGGCAAACTCGGAGACCTCCGATTCTTCCATATTAACGCTAAAGATAGTGGATTTTGCTAGATTAACATGAAGACACAAGACTGCTTCGAAACAACGGATTATGGTGCGGAGATTGCTCGCCTTTTCTAGATTGGCTTCACAGAAGAGAAGGGTGTCGTCCGCGTACTGAATGTGGAGATATGGGAGGCATATTTCTAATTTGAACACCTCCAATAATAGCAGCGTCTAATCCTTTTTGCAACATCTTGGATAAGGCTTCACCCACAATTAGAAGAAAAAAGGAGACAGAGGGTCTCCCTGGCGGAGGCCCCTAGAGCTGGCCAAAAAACCTTTGGGGGATCTGTTGAGGAGGATCGAGGAAAATGTTGTCCCCACACACTCCTTAATCCAGCCACACCACTTCGCGCCGAAGCCCATTTTCTGCAACATGTAATGAAGGAATTCCCATTCCACATGATCATAAGCCTTCTCAATGTCTAGTTTGCAAAGAATATTTTTGGACTTGGCTTTGTGGATTGAATCTAGACATTCGGACGCAATCAAGGTATTATCGATAATCTGTCTTCCCGATATAAAGGCACTTTGGTTCTCAGAAATGATCTTCCCCATAACCCTTCTCAAACGAGTGGCGAGGATCTTAGCTAAAATCTTGTAAGGCCCTCCTACGAGACTGATCGGCCAAAAGTCCTTCAAGACCGTTGCGCCCATTTTTTTTTTTTGGGATGAGGGCGATGAAGGCTGCTCCCAGCTCTTTGGACAAACAACTACGATCGTGAAATTTAGAAATGAACGCCATGAAGTCCACCTGTAACACCTCCCAGAACGACTGGAAAAATGCAATCAGATAACCGTCAGGGCCTGGAGCTTTGTCACCTGATAAGGAACTGATCGCCTCCTTAACTTCTGCTATCGAAAACTGGGATTCAATGGGTGAGGCTTCTTCTACAAAGATTTGAGCAAATGTAAGGAGGTCGAGTTTCGGTCTGGACCAGTCCTCTTTACGAAGAAGGGAACTGAAATAATCAATTGCTGCTTCTAAGATTTCTTCCTAAGAATCGATCTGAACCTCGTTAACTTCTAAGACTTTGATTTTATTGATTCTCGCTCGCACACTTGCCATATTGTGAAAGTATTTCGTGTTCTTGTCACCTTCCGAAATCCAGGAATTCCGAGATTTCTGCTTCCAAGAGATCTCATTTTCAAGAGTTCTTGCTAAGTATCTGTGAATAAGGTTGGCCCACTAGATCCAGTTGTCGGCTGTCTTGGGCGCGTCTTCTGTCGAGGAGTCTGCAAGAAGAAGCTCTTCCAGAATCGCCGACGTTTCTGTTGTCTTTTACAAAGGACAAGATTCTTCCACTCCTTGATTTTACCCTTAAGGAGCTTGAGCTTCTTAAATAGTCTGAAGCTTGCAAAACCTTCGACTGAGAAACCCTTCCACCAATCCGACACAAGCTGATGAAATTCGTCGATCCTTAACCAGGATATATCGAATCTGAAAGGTTTTGGCCCCCAGTTTTCCTCTATGGAGCTGAGGACAACCGGGCAGTGATCTGAAGTGGGCCTAGGGAGCACCGATTGAGAGATAAGGGGAAAATTGTCTAGCCAGTCTGTCGAGACGAGAAATCTATCCAATCTCGTGCGGATTGGATTGGCCTTGTCGTTCGACCATGTGTATTTGGCGCCTTGAAGAGGGAGGTCGATCAACGCATGATTGTTGATCCATTTCGAGAACTGCCGCATCGCCGGAGAAACTTTCCTGCTGCAGGATTTTTCCTCTGCAAATCTGGTGATGTTGAAGTCCCCACCTATGCACCACGAGCCGCTGTATAGCTTCCTAGCTTGGTTAAGCTCCTCCCAAAATTCAGTCCTTCTTTCTGCTAGATTAGGACCATACACAGAGGTAAAAAGGCACGAGAAGTTGGATACTACTTCTTTAAGAATAATCGAGACTGAGAACTTACCCACCCAATTGCAATCTAGAGACCAGACTGCGAAGTTCCAGGCCATAACAACCCCTCCCGAACTACCAAACGCATTCAACGCCACCCATTTGATGTCTTTCATCTTCCATAGGGATCGGGAAAGCCCGTCAGAAAATTTAAAACCTTGGTTTCGTGCAAACAAATGATGTCTGCTTTTGCTTCTTAAACAAATTATCTTTGATGATGCTTCGCTTCCGACTTGAGCCCACCCCTCGGACGTTCCAGGATAAGATTATCATCTAGGAACTGATCTACCCCTTCGGCCCTCTAAGGCTGTAACTTGATCGATCCCAACAAAGGGGGTGGGATCGGTACGAAGAGCTTGGAGTTCTCTGTTGGAGTTGAGCTTAGGACGCCTGGCTTTAGGAGAACTGGATGGGGATAGAGGACGACCCCGAGTCTCGATGCAGTGAAAGAGGGAAATGAAGTCCTCCAGCTTTTCTTTACACTTAACCCAAGCTAAATATATGCGACTATTCCTAACCCAATTTCAGATTGAGTTGGAGTTCTCCAACCCTAACCCAACTCGACGACCCTGACAACCCAACCCAAACTTGGGTTAGGACAGGTTCGGATTCATCCGAACCCAAATTGCAGCCCTAACCAACGCTAGAGCTGTACACAAATAGAGTTAGCTCGGTTAGCTTGCTCGACTCGATTCAACTCAGTTCGAAACTAAGTTCGAGCCAAGTCGAGCTGAGTTTTTTAGCTCGAAAAAATTGAGTCGAGTTTGAGCTTGCCCGAGCTCTACTCAACTCGGATCGAACCCCAACTCGAATCGAACTCGGATCGAACTGGTTCGGTGACTTAGTTATTTTGATATACTTATTGCTCAGTAAGTGTTTGATAAAATGACTCAACAAAGTGTCGGCTGGTGGCAAGGAAGGTATGGATATGAAACAAATACCCTTGTATCTTGATTTTTATGTTGCCTATTGAGCGTTTGATGAAATACCTATAAACCGATGCTGTTGTTTTACATTCCATGAGAAATTGAAGGTGCAGTCCATGTGTTTGAGAAAATGCCGTTGAGGCTCGATCTTGGCTCGAACTCGGCTCGAACTGGCCCGAGTTGCTGACCGAACCGAGCCGAGCTGGCCAGTCAGGCTCAAGGGCCGAGACGAGCCAAGTTTGACCTGGGGTCAGCTAGTGGCTTAGCCGAGTCAAGCTGTGCCAAGTTCGACTCGTGTACAGCTCTAACCAACACATCAGTACCCATATGATTCATCCACACAAGGTTGCTTGCAAGCTCCCATTATTCAGCTCAATCTGCAAATGGATAAAAGCAAACCACCAAATAAACAGTGAAGTTATTTACTCCCTAGTTTGTAGGAATAACCACTTCCACTAGGAACCAACCATCTGACTTGTCCATGCACATGACCATCAAGAGACGCTACATGAGCCAACAATAGCAACAAACAAGCAAGATTGTACAATGACAAGTGATTGATTAAGGATATAACAGAATTGATGGAAGGCACTGTTCGAAGTGTTCTTTAATGGAACTTCTATGGTAACTTGATGTGTGATTCTTACATCTATTTTTCATATAAACAAAATATGTCATGCAACAAAAGGAACACATACCCTTGCGCAGTCTCCAAGCCAGCTCATGATACTACGTGCAGCTTGGAACATCTCCCCTAAAGCGGTTAAGGTAGTCTGCTCAAGTTGTGGACAATGTAAGATGGCAGATAATGCTGCTGTTATCATAATTCTTCAAAGCTTGAGAAAATATAGACATTATGATGCCCAATATAGATGCTAGATCCATCAGAGTAAAAACTCTAACAAGATCCAAAAAAGAAAGAAAAAAAAAAAAGTCTGAAAAAAAAAATAAAATAAAATAAAAATGCCAAATACACCCTTACTTTAGCGGCATAACAAGATGCAGCAAATAGCTCCTGGTCATCTGCAATAGCATCCCGTTCCTTCAACCTTCTTTTGATCTGGTCACGGGCCCCAATATAAGTGACACCATAAACTGATGTCATGACAGTCTGCTTCACAAGCTTTCGGTCCACCTAGAAGCCCGGTCAAAGTCGATTGTTAGCCATAGTATTGTTAATAGACAGTTTTCATATGCAGATCAAAGGAAAACTCATGTGCTCAGTAGAACATTCTTATTAAAATCACATATCCAATGAATAGACCACGAATAAAAATGTTTCCTACAAGACACAGGTTCTTATATCAAAGAAAGGATATGATCCTCAGCACCCAATAAAGAAAATTTCAGTGCTCCTAGGAAGATTGCCTTCACATATAAAAGCAGGTTCTTTACAAGTAGGACCCATGCTTCAATTATCCAGACCGATGATCTGACGGGCACCTCCATGGATAATGCCCCAGAATTCTCCATTACTGGATGATCCTATACATTCAACCTTTGGTCCATCTTCCGTTAAATTTAGCCAGTCATGTATTTCTTCCTCAACTATCTTCAAGCTGCTAATCAAAGGGTTAGGATGTCAAATCTGGAGGATTCCAGGAATCGCCATCCATGGTGGGATAACACAGATTAACTGTTAAAATTATTAAAATTGGGTCCCACTTGTAGATAATATGCATATCTTTTTTAACGGCAGGGTGCCCCCGCCCCTTTTTAAGGCTAGACTAATCCCTGTGGATGCACGCAATCACCTCCAGACCACGTGCATCAGCTAATCCCGGGGAGGGGAATCAAACTCGCGCCTGTGGGGAGTAAACCCACAATGCTAGCCATTCACCCAAACCCTGTGTGGGTATAATATGCATATCCTTAGGCCACAAATCATATGATTCTTTTGTAACAAGTGTCTGCAATTGGTTATAAGGCTTCTGAAAGCATGTTGTCATGTTACATTTATATCTAGTACATGTACAACATATGATGCGGGAGCATCTTGGTGTGAACATCCAAGAATGCTCCATATCTCCACAGTGGGGTGGGGTGGCCCACAAGGTGGGGTATGTGAGATGTGGAATAGCCACGAGGTGGGGCCCACTGTGAGACCATGAGATTCAGGGACCCATGCGATGCGGGGGTTGCCCACGGGGAGGTCTTGCCTGGGTTTGCCTAGGAAGGCCTGCTTATAGGGATAAACTGGTCATTCTCCATCAGTTCTAGAGCTTTTGGTGCGCTAGTCAGTTGTTCTCTACTAGAATGGTATCAGAGCAGGAGCCCAGAAATCGAGTCTCCTCACCGGTGTGTGTGGATGATGTGGGAGAATCTTGGTGCAAACATCCAAGGATGCTCCATATCTCCACATTGGGGTAAGGTGGCCCATGAGGTGGGGTCTGTGAGATGCAAAATACCCACGAGGTGGGGCCCACTGTGGGACCGTGTGATGTGAGGGTTGCCCACGAGGAGGTCTCACCTGGGTTTGCCTAGGAGAGCTTACATATAAGGATACATCGGTCCTTCCCCATCAGCTCTGGAGCTTTTAGTGCATTGGTCGGTTATCCACTATCAACATAGAAGAAGTGATGCAAACAGGCCCAATCTTGCACATGTTGCCCAATCCAGCTAACACAAGTTCAAGCCCAAGTCCGAAGACTCCAGCCCATGTTCCCTCTAACAAGTCAAGTATTGCTAGAAGCATGTTAACTGGTCAAAGCCTTGGAACGACTCAAGTGCAATCTATACCCATGCACCTTGGAACTTCTCACACACCTTGGGACTCTTATACACTTTGGAAAGCACCACATGCAGCTTGGAACCCTTGTCATGCACATGGAAACCATGAGAACCCATAAATAAATAAATAATGGAGATAGTTATGGCTTGCCCTAGAAGCCAACTTTGCCATTACTCCCTGAATAGTCCCTATCTCTTCTATCTCATTTTCCTATGCAAATCTTTATTTCTTTTCCTTCTCTAGAATACTCGAAAACTCTATATGTATGGTCCTTGGACGCGAATGAAAATCAAGTTTGAGTATTTGAATTAAATTTTGGAATCCCTTACTCTATAGACTATTTGTGAGTTGACACTTGTAGACCTTCATAAGTTGAGTTTGTAGGTTCTCATAGAGCTGAGTTTTGTAGGCCATTGAATGAGAATGTGTAGCTTAAGCTACCATTTCAAATTGAGTGCACTTGTCTTCTTCTCCATCTCTCTATTAAAATCCCGTGGACTCTTTCGGGTTCATTTTCTGGTTTACATCAAGAAGCTACTACAAACAAGATGAATTTGTAATAATTTGGAAAATTTTCATCATTGACCTAGCATTACAAGAGGCAAAACATGCATGGTTACATGATATCACCAATCGAAGAAAAGTATTCCGTTGAGATCCAAGAGATTACCTGACTTGAGCTAAATGTACAAACCATTTAAGTAAGCTTAATGACTGAAGCATATATTTTTCCGCTTTTTCTTTTTTCATTTTGAAACGATAACTGAAATTCACTCACATTAAAGGGGGTAAAAGAATTCAAAATAAAAAGACAGACGCCAGGCCCCGATCTTGATAGATTTTTTTCACTATTTTTGCAAGGTCTGAACTCTGAAGAGCCCAATTCTTAGTACTAGAATACACTTTTTTCAGTGATTACGAAATTTTATCTTGTGTGTTTCCAAGCTCTGAAAAGACTAATTCTCAGTACCAGAGCTTCTTCTTTTTTTCTGCAGGGGGTGGGGGCAGCAATTATGAAATTTTACTGGAAAAGAGGTCCCAGTATCATGAGATGACTTGATATGTATCACCATTCGATGAGGGTCCCAAAGAAAGGACATAACATTCTAACTGCTAACTACAAAATAATAATAATAATGCTGCAGCTAATACCCTCCAAATTAGGGTGGCAAGAAAAGAACATAATCTAACCTGATCAATTAAAAGCCTAGCGCGTGCTGCATTAGGATCTATTGCAGGATCATTTTGCGCATCTTTCCGCATTATATCAAGAACTCTGCAACACAAGCATCAAACATTGTGAAATTAGCTTCAGAGCTAGGAACTAATACTAAAACTATTAAAATCAGACAAGCAAGCAAGATTCCTTTGAGGACTATATGTGCCAAAAAGAAATACTTCAACTTTCTAAATTTCATCAACAAATGCATTGAAATCTTCCAAGATAGTCAATGGTGTGTATTAAATGCATGCAAGGGAAACTGAAAACGACTCTCAAGGTGTCTGTAATGGGAGGTACTATATGATGCTTGAAAGATACAACATTCTCTTGTTTGACGAAGATGATACAGATGGGTTCCACCTTTCTGTAATATAAACCATTGATCTTCTGGACCCATCATGGAAAGATCCAAGCAATGACATATACCATATCAGATAAACCTAGCCTTAAGACAAAAATGAACAATTACAACAATGGTCCATATCCAATGCGCCCCAATTGAACAATTAGAATCATCCAATGGTGGAAACTCTTGAGCAACATATGCATAATTTGTCACCAAAAGCTGGGCCCTGAGTGTGCAGTTTAACTGCTAAGCGAATGCTAATTCAGAATTGTACATTGAGAAATTACATAGCTGCTCACGTACAGCCAGCTGACGTGTATGATTCCATACATTATAGGACAGTGTTATCCAAACCTTTGATCTGATTAGATGAAAAGTTGATGCAGGCTGTCTCAGAAATCTTCAACATTGCAAGATCCTATCACTTAGATTAATGGACCAAAAAAGGACCACAAAGTAGACTGGCCCATATTCCAAGGAAAATGTTCAATGATCACATGGTTGAAATATCTCAATCTGGGAGATTTTTTTTATGTCACCCATTAACAGGAGGCCCACCATATAAACGGTTTGGATTATTGGAAAATGTCTCCACGTGTACAGAATCCAGCCAGTACATTTGCTGATGAGCAGGTCCCTGAAAATATTCCTTTCTACCTAAGAAAACCATTAAATTATAGCATTCTGCCAATACATAGAACCTGAACTGAGGCCGGACAAAGCAAGCATTTGAATAATTAGAGATGCCAGCATACCTTGCAGCTATTCCAGAGTAGACATCTGCAGGCTTCTCTCCAGCAACCAAGTTGACTGAAGTTGCCCCTAACTGCATGAAAAAGTTTGACGGTACAATGCCAGAAATTAGACAGGCATTACAAAGAGGTGGTCGATAACAAAGAAAAGATATAAAACCATGTGTGTGTGTGTGTGTGGTGGGGGGGTGCACAGCGGGCCAAATTCCTTTCATTACTTTGAAACATGTGGTAATCTCATCTCTTCCAACATGCCCATTTGAAGCTCAAAAACATCCACTTGAAAATCCAATAGCTTACATCTAAAGGCTATGGTCCACAGCAATGTTACTTAAAACACGAAATCCCGCATGTTTTCAATTCCAGATTATAGGTCTATTGAGATCTAGATTGATATTTTTAGCGACCCGAATTTATGGCTCTATATTCTTACCGTTGATTAAGTTGGTGAAAATTGATATTTACAATGTAGAGATTTATACTTTATTTATTTACTTATAATATAACATTAAGCATCCAAGGTCTATAATAATAACTTTCATCACTTCAAATATAACTTGCATTATGACTCCATATATAAAACTATATTACATATACAGTGAATGCATTGGAGTATCATACATGACCCTACCCATAACGTACCATGTATTGGAGGATGTAGTGTACTGCATAATATTCCCTTGCTACCAAAGGGACCCACAATACAAGTAACCTTGCTCCACACAGATATGTAGCGTAAGTTACACAATCCTTAATATTTTTAATTAAATTAATAGAAATTATGAGAAAATTTACAAAATGCATAATTTCTATGAGTTCTTGACCACGAATCTGGATAATCAACCACTTATTTCCATGCAAAATCTCTCCCCCCTTTAAGTGTGATTTTTTTTTTTTTATTATTAAAACAACACAAATTCATGATATAGACCACAATTTGGATGATCCAAATTGATCTAAGTGCTCTATCTACGATATGGACCACAATTTGGATGGTCTAGATTAGTTAACGTAGTGTCATGTGTCATACATATAAGTCATCACCATTTTAAAATAGGTGTTAAACTAAAATAGAAAAAAACACTTTAAAAAATGAGATTTCAGGTAGCTTACGCTATCCACGCTACGCTACATGTAGCGTACGCTACATGCACTGTAGTTTACGCTACCAGGGAATTACACTACATAGCGTTTTCACTACACTATGCTACAGCACTGCTGAAAACACTGTTCATATATATATATATTATATATATATATATATATATATATATATATATATATATATATATATATATATATATATATATAGGAGTACACTACTCAAAATACACGCTATATCACTCAATATATCTCTACGTTCGAAACAGATTTGGTCATTTGTTGCTTGCTTTTATTTTTCAATGTGGGAATACCTTCATCAATTAGCCACTTGTGGCTTCTGTGGAAGCTGTTTTCCAGAGGACATCAAGAGAGCTGTGCAATGGTGTCAGTCTATTCTCAGTATTTCATGGAAGCCTTGGGTGGAAAGAAATATGTCAATAACACAATCGTCCCTGCCTCATCTGGACTGTAATTACAGGGATGCCATCCGAGGTGAGTGAGCAGTTGTGTTGTTCTGCTTCTCAAGGATTCCATTGCCCATGCATCATTGCGATCCATTTCACATTCAGCTGGAGTTCCAGTTGGTAGAACATCCTATCGAACTTAGACAAACTACTTCTGTCTTTATTGTACTGAACGTCAACAGACATAGTAGAGAGCACCTAAGACCTGAAGGTTACAGTGGAGTTTGCGATAAAACAGATGCCCAGGCCATATACTGGATGTTTCTATTACGGTAGAATTCTTCGAGGACAACAGTGGAGGCTACAGTAACTTTGGCAATAATGTCATTCACACCTTTTATCATGTTTTGTCCAAATTAAAGCGGGTTTACTAATTGTTATTTGGTGTTGCTGCAGGTTATTTGTTTATATTGTTCATGATCTTTAATCCTGTTCTGGACTCCAATATCAAATATAGAGGCTTACATGAATGCTAATGAATTAGTTGGCTGTGATGTCTTGATGGAGTCCTTGGACTATTGTACCTTTAGTGTATCTTTAGTGCTTCTTGTATTCTCTATATGAAATATAGAGTTTCGCCCAGCTCACATGCAATAAAGGGCGTGTACACACTACCCATGCTCGCATGGCATATAGAGATAAAATCCATCCATCGGTTGGTTCAACCTTGTACAGCTACTCCCAAAAATAAAATCTGGTCCGATCAGCATCTGGCCCCAATATTGGAAACTGGTGGATTGGTTAGAAAACTTCGGCCAAGTTTTTCAGAGCTGTACATTTGTTTTCCAAATTGTGCCCCACCTGACAAGTGGATCAACCTAATTATTGGGCTAGGGCATCAAAATAATGGCGCCATTCTGATGGATGGATTGGATCTCGGACCTATTGTGCCATGGTAGCATAGGCATGGCATGTACATGAGCTTTATTGCACACACGTGGGCTTAGCAAATTTATTGAAGAAAATAATTCATCCACTCCAATTTCACCATAAATGCAATAATTAACCCTGTAAGGTAACAACTACCACACAAAAGCTACATTAAAACATGAAATTACCAACAAAAAAAAAAAAAAAGCACCAATCAATAATGAAAAAGAAAAAGTGGAATGCTACCTTGTCTCTTCCAAGCGCTGCATAGTGCTGTAAGCCATTACATGAACCATCCTGAAAAAGGAAAATAGAAATCCATATAAAAATCTTCACAGATCACATCCAATGCTATGAGATGGTAAGACTCGCTCATCAATGGTTACTAACAGAAACAAAAGCTGGCTCATGGTGGTGGCCCATTTTCAACAGGAACCATGTTTATAAATAAGAAAGACAGTTCGCAGATCACATCCCATGCTACGAGATGGTAAAACTCTGAAAACTTATCAACAGTAACTAATAGAAACAAAAGCTGGCTCATGGTGCTGGCCCATTTTCAACAGGAACCATGTTTGTAAATGAGAAAGCAGTTCCAAATTCCATGCTGTTTGCCTTTATCTTAGAGATTGCTATGGCTTTGGTTTTACCCCATCCATGTAAGAATTCATAAATTTAAAGGAACTTTCCTTATCACATCCATATCAGCATTCAAGAACATGCATGTGCTCAACACAAGAAAGATGAAAGTTCTTTTTTGTTGAATGGTGCGCATAGCAGAGCAAAGTTTTGCCAAGCACACACGCGTGCAATAAAGCTCATGTCCACACCACACATGCACCTGCATGGCCCATAGGTGTGATCCAACCCATCCATCAGGTTGGTCTGACCTTCTACATGTTTTCCCAAAAATAAATCTCATCCACTCAACATGTAGGCCCCAATATTGGAAACATGTGCATGGGTTAGAAAATTCAGGGAAGTTTTTTAAAGCCATACATTTGTTCTGTAAAATGTGCCCCACCTGACCAGTGGATCAGCCTAATTTTTGGGCCAGGGAATCAATGCGGTGGTGCCTTTCCGATGGATGGATTGGATCTCAAACCTATCATGACATGCTGGCACATGTGTGGCGTCTACATGAGTTTTATTGCACAGGCATGTGGGCTCAGCCAAGCTCATCATAGCATACTCTTAGCAAATGTGCCCCAATTAGTTGGCTAACTTTCAAATGGTACAACAGATTGGAAATCAGATAGCATGACAAACCACAACCTTGTTGATACAGAGATGTCAAAGGTCATGAAGGATGGGATTTTGAAGATGTTCAAGGTATAACTTGTTTGCCGAAGTAACTCATTATGCCATGGAAAAACCAGATCATGCAACAAAAATCCGTATGCTGAACCGCTCAGAGAATACTATTATGAAGTGATGTTCATATTGTAAAGCCCTGTCCCCGAAATACACAGGAAATGTTATCGTGATTGGAATCCTTGATCCATTGGGCAGTCATAAGAATGGGGCATAGGTTAAGCATCATAGTGATTGGACAAATCTAACCATTCAATTTTTGTGAGTGCCTGTTTGAATATGGACAGTTGCCCATTTTTTTCATTAACCATTATTTTTATTGGTCACCTACCAATGGATACTACAGTCTGATTGCCTAGTTTTCTGGGCTAAGGCCCGTCCACATAGTGGCCCACCAAACCAATGGTCACAATTACCCATACACAAGTGCCAAGTGTACAACAAAGAGGCTCAGGTGTGCAATTCATGGAAGTTGGTGAAGCATGCTCATCATGGGAAGCTACAAAGAGGTTAAAGTATCACCCCTAAACCAGTGCGAATTGCCTGATAAGTACTGTTATCATCCATGAACAATACGGCTGAATTGGCTTGAAACAGCCTGTACAGGCAATATGAGGGAAACGACCCCATATGGGTGGTGAACAATATGATACAAAAAAACCAATTTCTAATCTAGCATTCCTCAACTTTCAATAGGAAGAGAGGAATGAATCTGCTGAATGTCTGCTTATTATGCTATAAGGCTGCAGAAACAGTGGATCGTCTTTTCATCCACTGTTCCTTTTCTATGGATATTTGGTGGAGTGTGTCAAGGATGGCTGGGATATCGAAGACTATGCCTGAAGCTATTGAAGACTTCTTCTTCTGCCTATGGCACAATGACCACGAAGGAGCTTTATAAAAAATGAGGTGGAGGATCATCTTCTTAGCCATCTGCTGGGCTGTGTGGGCTGAAAGGAACAACCGATGCTCTAGGAATCAATCAGCACTCCTCCGCCTGGGTGCTCTCAAAAGTTCTTGCGTTGTTTAGGAATTAGGCTCCTTAGCCTGGGCAGGATCGCTTTGGGGGTCCCCATTCTCAGCAGCAGGGCCGTTGTTGCTTTTTAGTCCTTTTACGTTTCTTTTTCTTCTTGCTCAGCCATGGGGCTGCTATTGTATTTTTGTTTTTCTAGCTTTCCTTTTTTTGATTTTCATCTGTTTTCTTTGTTTCCTTTTCCTTTGCGTTGTTATCTTTCTGGCCCTTTTTATTACTATTCTCACTTAAAAAAAGAAAAAAGGAAAAAAAATTACCTGATGCACAGGCATGTGTGAGATGGTAGTCTCTGGTGAGGTGCTCCTTAATGCTTCTGCAAGATTGATGCAGACAGCCAAGCACTGAAATGGATCCTCAGCACCCAGCCACCACCGCCTACCTTCAAGTGGCCTGTCTGCAGAATCGAATATATCATCCAAGTGATTCTCCGTAAATGATGTCCGGCCTTCGTAAGATAACTTGTCCACACCACCAGCATATAAATTTGCTAGATGTATCTTCAACCAACGTAAGCCCGACTTCCCCAATGGGCGTCCCTCTGCGAACTCAAGGACACCGCGACATAGATCCGACCCAAGATGGTTTAAATATGGATGCATTGGATATGCACGGCCTCGGAAATCCAGGTTGTGAGGGTAAAAGAAGCCCTCTTCATCCTTCATTTTTCGGGCTACCTGTTCCCAAGTAAGTACAGTCAGTATGCAATCCGTTCAGCTCTTTATGGGCGCAGAACCTGGCAATGAACATAGATGAAGAAACTTCTTACGGCAAGTTTAAGTTCTATGTCACACCGCTGAGAATGCCTTTCACTATTTTCCTTCTTCGCTGCTCTAAGTTGCCACTTCCACTTCCTGATTTCAGCTTCATCTTCTGTTTCTGGCTGCTCTGGCAGAGGAACCTACAAGGCATAAAATGAATGAAAACATTGTGAAGTTTTCAGATAAGTGGGTCAGCTCATGCACTAGTGAGGTCTAATCATGTTTTTAATATCCTTTACAGTATGGACATATCAGCCATTAAATAACGCTATGTCGCTATCAGTCGCCCGTTACACTTTACAGGAGTGAATTGTAACCACGGCCAATACACCCATACAGGGGTGTAACCACTGATATGGCCGTAAAGGCCCCATTTTGATAATTTTATTTTCAAAATTTCTCTCATTTTCCACTTCTTTCTTCATTGCAAACATGAAGTAAGAAGCTTAGAAACTAAATTTAGTCTTGATCTAGGCCTATTTTGACGATCAAAACATAATTTAATATCATAAGTTGTTCGATTAGGACCTATTTGGTTGACTTTTAGCAGATCAAGCTGACAAACAACTTTTTTTTCAAGATTTTTTTTATCAAGGCTGACAAACAACATTCTTATCAAAGAATGGTCAAATACACTATTGAATAAATGTAAAAATAAGTAAAATAAATAAGAAAAGAATAGAAAAGAAGAAAGGGAAAAAAGAAGAAGAAGAAAGATTCTGTTGCCTTCCATCTTTTTTCCTTTTTTTCCATTACTTTTTCAAGATTTTTTTGTGCTAAAAAATTTCAGCCATAGCCCTATATCACATCATTTTTACACCCACTATATCGTTATTCAAAATTTTGGGACTGATTTATCTAAAATATATAATTTTAAAGAGGAATTATCAGGTCTGATAGATAAGGACGTGAAGTGGCCTGATTGAAGGCAGCCCTCATCCACAGTGAGACCCATCAACGGATCAATCGTCTGGATCACCAAACCATGTGCCCGCTTATATAAAATGCTGCATTAGGACACCTCAAATTCTTTTATATGTGAACCAATAATTTCTCATATTTCCAAAGTGCAGCTGGAAAATCATCAAAGGCAATCATGTTATTTGAAAGCTGTAACTAGGAAGAGCTTGACTTACATCTTCGCGGTCAACCATGTCAGCAAGACGGCCTCCACTCGCCCATATTCTGTCTACAACACTAAGTACTCTTTTATTAACCCTCCATTTTGTATTCCCAAGTGTATCCAGGGCCTGGACAGCATATTCACAAAACCACTTGAGAACCAGGCAAAGAGATTAAGAATATAAAACAGATATATTCAGGAAACAAAAAACATATCGGCTTCACTGAGGAGGCCAACAAAAGGTGGAGAAGCATGTGCCCTATGATTTATCCAATTTCATTCAAAACTTTGTTCAAACCTTCCAAAATTTCATTGATTCAAGCAGCATAGATATGCAACTCATTAAGAAAGCAATACCATGAAGATTGGTAACTTTTATTCTTCCAATCTTTCTTTTCCTTTTTTTTTTTTTTTTTTGAAAGGTTATTCTTCCAATCTTTCTCTCAATTCGAGGTTGGGAACTGAGGAAACGTAACCTTTGAGACTTCTTTGAAGCCTAAAGCACCAGCAGCCGATAATGATCATGGAATAGTATTGATCTCTCTAGAGTTATAGTTTTTCAATTGGACAAAAATCTTGACAAATTTCACACGGTAGACCATCTAAGGAATCAGAATATGAAAATTCCAAACATGCATTAAAAGAAATGGTCTCCCACAACTATGCCTGAATTGATGATCAAATTGTGTGGTTGCTGATGTTCTAGAGGACTCCAGACGACGATCAAAAATCTTGACAAATTTCACACAGTAGACCATCTAAGGAATCAGAATATGAAAATTCCAAACACGCATTAAAAGAAATGATGGTCTCCCACAACTATGCCTGAATTGATGATTAAATTGTGTGGTCGCTGATGTTCTAGACAACTCCAGACAATGAAGAAATTGAGAAATTTTACTCTTAAAGAACGTTGAATAGGTGATTCCCAAGGTTGGGAGAAGCAAAAGAATTATAATGGAATCTAGAAAGGAATGGGATCTTTTCCGTGAACTTTGTTATCATGAGCTTCAAACAAGCAGGTTCAAGCTCCACTTTCCTAATGCACTTTGCAATCTCATTCCTAACATTCGCTACTTCTTTGCAAATCGTGGAGAATCAAGGAGATGTCGGTTTCCAAATGTTAGCAAGTATAAATAGTTAGGAATTGGGAGTGGGATTGAAAGAGGAAGTGGCACCTGATTAGAAGGATGATGCCCTAAGGACTTTGGACAAAGAGGAAGAGCTTTATGGCACCTACATTTTCTTCCAGTCCGTTGGTCAATTTGGAAGGCAACAACAGGATCTTCTGAAACAGATTCAAGCTGCCAGAGATTGTCTTCCAAAGGGCTAGGGGTATGGTTCTCGGCTGGGCATCAAGGCTAAATCTCATTATTGTTGTATGTATTCAGGAAGATGGTCCACGACCATATGCAAGATGACCTCTCAGCATTTTTTTTAGCCTATTGTTTTTTGCTCTTTCCATTTAGATATTCACTCTTTAAGCGACATGGAGATTGCGAAATCACCGTGCTCAATTATTAAATTGGATTTATAGCATTGAAATATTTATTCAAATCCATAATGATGCATGGAGCACCGGCCAATGCATCAAAAGCTCCAAAGCTATTGGGGGAGCACCAATTTATCCCTATAGGCTAGCTCTCCTAGGCAAACTCAGGTGAGTGCTCCCAATGGGTAACCCCCGCGTCGCAGTGTGCGTAAAGGCCGTTACGTAAAGGTAACGGTGGCAACCGTTACACGTTATGGGGTCATAAAAGCCACAACGGCCATTACAGATAAAATGACCCGTAAAGGCCGTTATAGCCCTCATTATGGCTTGTTACGCCCTCATAAAGGCTGCAATGGCCCCGTAACGGGACCAATACAGGTTTTTCAAGGTTTTTTTCAATAGAAAAAAGAAAAGGACTATAACAACCGTAACGACTGTTACAACCCGTACCGTAAAGGTAACGATGGTGGCTGTTAAGGCCACCATTACCGTTACGGAATACCTTCGCACGAACCCCTAAATCGCACAGTCCCACAATGAGTCCCACCTCGTGGTCATCATGCATCTTACAGGCCCCACCTCATGCGCCACCCCACCCCCGATGTGGAGATACGGTGCATCTTTAGAGTCACATCAAGATACCCCCACATTATCCAACCACACCGGTGGGGATACTCAATCCCTAGGCTCCCACTCTGACACCAAAATTTGATGCATGACATGAGATCTACTATGATGAATTGTTGAAATTAACCAACTAATTATATAAACACTTAAAGTGTAAAACAAAAGCAATTCAATCACAGATTAAAGCAATCCCAAATAGTAACTATGCCCAAATTCGGCGCCCAAGGACAATCTCAGAGTCCAAAAATATAATATAAAGCTCACTAAGGACATATGGTAGCTAGGACCAATGTTTTAAATATCGACGATATCGGCCGATATATCCCACGATATATCTTGTATGCCACTTGTATGATACGACATGCACAAGTAGTACCGATATATCCCACATGTTCGATCCGATGAGCATTTTCAATTTCGGATCCCTTTTTTTGTTGAAAGTATGTTAAATCAGTGTCAAATGGTTATAAATCCATTGGTTCTTTTATATTTTGCATGAAAAAATCATGGAGTTGGAGCTTTGACTTTGATATCCATTAGTTCTTCATGTTCCCCATGTTTTTTGTTGAAATTTTCCTACAACCAACTATCAATTGAGATTGATTTAGAAGTTCTAAGGAGTATTTGATAAAATGATCATCACATACACTCTAATTTCAAATTTTGAGTATGGGTGGTTCGATTTGGCAAAAATTAGAAAAAATTCAAAATTTCCCCAATTTCTCCCAAATTGTTTGCAATGTTGCACTCCAAACATGAAATCAATCATGTATGAGGGCCGATCTACTAATTTGTTAAGTCCTTGTCAATTTTTGAAAAATAAAAATCATTTTTTAATTAAAAATTAATAAAAAGTTTTTCTTTTTTCGAAATTTCCCTTCAACCAGCTGTCAATTGAGACTAATTTTGAAGTATTTAGGAGTGTTTGATGGAATGATCATCACATACACTCTAAATGTTAAGCATTCAATTTGAATATAGTTGCATTAGTTCAGTTAGACAGCACATAACTTAGGATCCTATACAAAGGAAACATATTATGTGCACTTCTTTTTTGAGATGTTACGATTTAAAAGTGTGTATTAAGGTCTTTTTTTAACAATCCTTGAAGTTTCAATGAAAAATGAAACCATTTTCCCAATGTTTCCCCATTTTTCCCAAAAAGTGCAATAAATTACCCGATATAGACAATATATCACATGCGATAACCGATATGGATGTGATATGTAACGCGATACCGATATTTCGAACACTAGCTAGGACTACCATCTAGAATAGGGTATTAGTGTCAATTGAAAGTAGATTGGATCAATTTGGGACTTAAGGCTCAATTGGGGCATTTGGGGTTTTTCAATTTGGGGGAAATTGGAAATAGGGTTAAGGAATTTGGAATTAGGGTTCTAAGTGAGGGAATTAGGGTTCCTACAAGAAAGGTTAACTGAGGGAAAAGGGGGAAAGAAGAATCACAAAGGGAGGATGAAAGATGGTCGTATGGCCGCCGTACTGACAGGTTATACGGCCAACACACCAAAAGCTCTAGAGTTGTTGGGGGAGCACCGATTTATACCTATATTTTGGCACTCCTAGGCAAACCTAGGAGAGTCTTCCCCGTGAGCAACCCCCATGTCGTACGGGTCCCCAAATCGCACGGTCCGCACAGTCCCACAATGGGTCCTACCTCATGGCCATCTTGCATCTCACAGGCCCCACCTCGTGGCCCACCCCACCCCCAATGTGGAGATATAGTGCATACTTAGAGTCGCACCAAGATGCCCCCGCATCACATAAATAAGCTGAACGAAAGTAGAAAGCATCCCAATATGAAACTTCAGTAGAAAATGAAGCATCCAGCAGCAAGATTGAATGGAAATAGGCGCAACTATAATCCAACATGAAATTTCAGTCATGCCAGTGACCCAAACCAAAACATAACTGGTTGTACACACACCAACATGAATGGTTTTAAGTCAAACAAATGCGGCAGCAGGTCCTAAATTTTACAGTAGAAAATGTAGATGCAAAGAGCAGGCTAAGATTTCTTTTCATGTGGACATTAACTAAGGGGTGGATCATCAAGCTTGGCTTAAGAAGATAAACTGATACGAAAACTATACAAATCCATGGTGAGGAGGCAGAGATTAATGAAGCAGTATGACAGAGGTTCATATATCATTTTACATGAATTTGTGTTCATTCCTTAAACTCTTTTAAGTAGCCATACAGAAAGTACGTAATAAACATATTCTCCAACCTCAAAAACAGGTTGCAGCTGCCCTTTTGGAGCTCTTTTAATTGCTTCGCGCTGTTGTCTGGCTCCATGCGTGCGCATGACATAAGACGGTAAGTACAAGTAAGCTCCTTTGTCATACCTATCAGGGTTTGAATGATCACAACAAGTTAGAAACAAAATGCGGCTAGTTCAAATATATACACACACATATATATAGCTAATTTTACAGGAAACTTTTCATTCTACACAATATTAGGAATCAATCACTGATCATCATCATAATCATCTACGCCTTATCCCAACTAATTGGGGTCGGCTACATGAATCCCATTCTGCCATTCCACTCTATCAAAAGCCATAACACCAGTTAGACCATAGGATATCAAGTCTTGTTTATTGATACCTTGTTTAAATAAATAAATAAAACCTTGAAAAGACAAAGAACTTTTGCAATCTAAGAATATAAGAAAATGTACTCCTGACACCATGCATGACATGGACAATGGTCATTACAAAAATTTTGACACAATCGAAACAAAACTGAAGAACATTCTAGAAAAGGATGGCACAACAGGCAACCACACAATATTACTTATGTCATTACCCAAGTGGCTCCCTTTCTTCAAGTAGCCACATGAGTCGAGGTGCTTGCCCTGTAAGCCTACACAATAGCCTCATCGACCCAAAGACCTAGGCAGCGGCCCACAAAATTCAAACCTAGCTTTAGAATAAGTTATGATTTATAAAGTACTAAAAATAATTACTTGCACAAAGATATTTGTGGATGATTGAAACACACTGAATATGTGGATGTGGCTATCCCTTTTTCATGGGCAAACACCAAGGCAACCAAGTGAGTAGTTCATCAAGGCAATTCTAGGAATTTGGTCTACCTTGGGAGTAGCCTAATTGATTGTAAGAAGAATCTGGCTCAAGAACTGAAAAGCTGAAAGAACTCAGAAAATTATAGTCAAAATAACATACCCTATCCAGTTCTTTGGGGGCACCAACATTGGCATGTAAGGGATCACCATGTGCCTTGCCTGCAGAACAAACAGCAATTGTTTATGGTCTACTCCAATAAAAGAAATTTACTTTTATATATCTTAACAAATCTCAAGAACTTCAAGAATCCATGTAATGTTTCCTGGTAATATCTCGTCTGGTATATACTCTATCAGATGAAGAACTTGTGTTGCTAATCAAACAACAACAATATTTCCCAGAATGATGACTCATACTTACAGTTCTATCTAGCCCTTTGCGAACTAGGGGGTCACATTCAATAACTCCGTATCTTCTGCTCACTTTCCTGTTGAGGAAAGGATTGTTTATAAAATCACGAGGGATCATATGGACATAACTATAAAGTCTAGACAGAACAGAGAGAGGAAAAAGTCTTACTGTTGTTCTTTTGTGACCGTTTTGAGGGAGTGTCTAAAGGCGGGCCGAATATCAGGCGGGCCATCTGCTAACTGATCAACTGGAGGTTGAATATAGGCTGTGTCTATCAATAATTCAATGAGACGGCTCCCAACCTGAAATGGGGATGGTCAGGATATAGCCTTCAACATGCACCAATATTAAGATAATAACAAGAACTTCTATTTAGTAGTTCAACGTCAACATCATCATCATCTTAGCCTTCCAGCCAGCAATTTGGGGTCAGCTTTTAATTGGTAAATGGCAAAAGTTCTATGATCAGCTGGCCACCACAAAATCAACCTGCCTCTGTAACCAGGCTCTAAAACTGGCCATAGCAGAGACTCACAACTTCTATTTAGTAGTTGCCAAGAAAAATACAAACCTTAGCTTGAGCCTCCTGACCCCAGCCCTTTGAATCATCCTGACCCTTGACTATCTTCCTCACCTGATGCAGCTTTTGCTTTTTTATCAAGTTAGTAACTCTTTTCACCAGAATCCCTTGTTCTTTGGCAACAGGATCAGGTTCACCTCCATTACTCTTCTCCTTATTGTGCTTTTTCTTATTCTTTTCCAAGAATCTGTGGATCCTAACCTGAAGCATTCCATGGACATAGTTATAAATCAATAAACACAATTTACAAGGTGAACCCAAGATAAAAGCTTAAACAAAATTTCAACAAGTTTATGGTCCAGAATTTTTCATTCAGAAATTTCACATACACAAGTTCATGGTCCAGAATTTTAAGTCAGAAAATGCACACATGCAGACACAGATAAAGGGTTTCAACTCCAACCCGTTAGACCATAATTTCTGGTCCACCCAACAAATAACTTCAAACCTATCATGTACATCCAACCCTTGCAATAAGTTGGCCCCACCATGAGGATGGCCTTGTGCAAAAACTAGCCCCATCCACTCATAAAGTGGGCCAGACCACAGAAAACAATGTTTAGCCATTGATATTAACAAAGTATAAGTGTGGTCCACTAGGTGAGTGGATGTGGCTCATATTTTCACAAGGATTCCCAATGATTGCGCCAACCTTTTGGACGAATTGGATGTGGCACACCTGAAAGTTTTGAAGTTATTTCCTGGGTGGATCATAAATTATGGTCCAACTGGTTGGACTTGAGACCTTGTCATGCGTGTATGTTTGTGATACATAATAAATATATGAGAGATGGATCAGGCAGGCCCCACCATGTCGTGCATAATGCAGGTAAGTTAACTCATGGTGGGGTGGCCTATAGTTGCACGAAGCATAAAGCGAAACAGCAACAGATTTGCATGCAGGAAAGGAGACGTGTTTGTTTCAAAATGTTAGCAAGTATAAGGGCTTGTTCGATTAAGAGTAAAATTGTGACATAAATGGATGGTAAATCGACACAAATGCTAAGGAAAGCAAATCGTTTACACTTCTTTTTTTTTTTTTTGCTAACAAAAATATGGAATATGCTTTGAATTTGCATTTGAAACAGTTTTGGAAGCAATTCTACAAAGGGATACATCTTTTCCTCCAAATTTTTCCATTTAAAACATCAAAAAATCTACAACCTTTATTCCCGCCAATTGAAAGAAGAAGAAAAAAAGTTTCACTCCCTTGCCACGGCATGGCATCCTCCATTTCCCAAGCAAGTGCCAATGTCTTGTCAATGTCAACTGAATGCTTCTCCTAATTTACCCTCAGTCCAGACACTACACAGCAAGGACTCAGGAGCTGGAGCACATTTCAGAATGGAAGCAGCACCTGGTTAAAGGTTCATGCAAATAAGTGGCAGCCACATATTTACAAGAACAATGGACAGTTTAAAGAATTACCAACAGTCTACATTCAACAAACACATGTGGCCCGTCTAACAACAAGACCAGCCTAATTTCTTTGCCAGGTCATTTACACAGCGTGACACACCGGATGCAACACGTAGATGTCCCAAAATAGACCACATAGACACATGTGGGCTTAGCAAAACTTGCATAAGTCTGAGCCAAGTTGGTTTTCTCTGCCTACAAATAGCTAAACCTTGCAAGCATTCAATCAGTATATGATGGGAAATTTTGCTAGTTTCTTTCATGTTTGGACTTGTCTTTGTACTAAATACTGCAATCCTAAATGTTAATAGCTTTCCTCCAATATATGCATGATTAAAAGATGTTGATTAATGTGGAATAGCCTGACTGCTAGCTAGGCCACCCTATAAGCCCAAACTTACCAACTAATATAAAATTTCAAATATCTTCAGCAACTATGACTTTGAGAACTACATCTTTAGCAGGGAGTTGTTGCATGTGGTTGGGAAAAGTGACTCGAGAAAAATCTGAGCCTTGCGAGTTGTGTTTCGCATTTAGCGATATCTGGGATGTATCCTCTAGGCTGAGCATTTTGTTTACCAACATAGGTAGAAGAGCAAACTGTATAAGTGAGTCTTTGGCTAAAGAGGATGTGAGCCGTCCAGCTCTATATTTGAGAACTTGTTCTTTCTTAATGCCTTTAGCCTAAGAGTTAGTCTGGTTTACTTGTTCTCCCTTTGTTTTTTGTTTCCTTGTTGTTGTTTCGCTTCTTGGCGCTATCCCAGCACCTTTTCAGTGAAATTTTCAGTTGTCTTTCAAAAAGTAAAAATACTATGAGAACTGTGCTGCACTGATGTTTTATTGCAGTCAATGTTAATATGGTCTCTTCCAATGGTGAATAGATCTCTTCTAAGGTGAGAATGAGGACTCCCTTTTTTAATACTTAAGTTGGGCTTGAATCCGGGACCTGAAGTTTGAAACACACCGCATCTACCATCATATATAGCGTCCCTTTTATCACAAGAGTCTAGCTGTTTTAAGGTATGAAGTCAGCAAAAAGTGAGGTGTCCTAGATTTCTTCAATAAGGTGGTATGGCAGTTCACAATAGATTCATGGCAGCATCTAGTTGATGCTAGTTTCAAACAGCCAGAATTAACAAGCTTCGAAATCACTGAAAAGGAAAAAAGGCTCCGTGTTTTGTGAATCAGTAGCAAGAAAATTGCTTGCTTAAGGAAGTAATGGATGTACATTTGACTTTTAGATTGCGGTAATGAAGTTGCAAAAAAGTAAAATGTTCCGATTTTGGTTAGCCCCACTTTAATTAGAATCAATAACCAGATCTTAATTGTGATTACATCCATTTACATGGGTCAGAAAACATACTCCATTTGGATGTACTATTAAATTCAATTGAATCACAGTAACTAGTTCAACATTAAGTTGCAATTGCATTCCAGAGTATTCATAGAATGGACCAGGCATCAAATTGCAATTAGAGCTCATTTGGAGTGGCCGAATCCTCTTTTCTACCCTGGAAAGAAACCGTTTTCCTCATATGTGAGGCTTTCCTCCATTTGAAAAACAAAAGCGGTTATGGAAATCAATTTCCATTTCCACGGTTTTCCTCAAAAAATAGTGATTTCCATTTCCTCAAGAAACCACTTTTTTTTTAAGAAAGAGCTCTCACTTTTTTACCATTGACCTATCCACATTTCCATGGAAATCATAAATGCTAAAACAAACACGTTATTTAGAATTCTTTTCCACAAATTTCCTCCAATGTAACATTTACCTTTCCAAATCTACTTTTTGGATTCCACCAATCCAAACATGCCCTTACACAACTTTCAAGTTGGACTCGAAATGAATGTGGCTGAAATTTTGGTTATTCTATTTATTGAACTCAATAACTGCAATTCAATTCAAGGCTGCATCCAAACACAGCCTCAAATGTTGGGTAAAATCAAGAACAACTAAGCATAGTCATTCACTTCACTTTGTTGCATCTAAATTCTTGGAACCCAACTCAATTGTACATCCAAACGAAGCAAAAATTGGAGGGGAAAAGAGAGAGAGAGAGAGAGAGAGAGAGAGAGAGAGAGAGAGAGAGAGAGAGAGAGAGAGAGAGAGAGAGAGAGAGAGAGAAACCCTAGCAACCCACCTCATGCTCGATGGCTTCACCAACCTGGCAAGCTGCCTGGACTACCCTGGCACTCCCATGCTCGCTCCCGGTCATCAACAGCCCCATCAACTTATGCATTGTGATAACGGCCATCATGTCTGCTGGCAACTGATCAAAGAATATCGCATATGCTGCCTTGTTCTTCCCCTCCCTACACAACTCCTGCTCCTTGGCTATACGATTGCGCAATGGCTCAAACCAGCCCAGGAACAGGGATTTCATGTATGGCAGGTTTGGCGCCAGCTTCTGCTCGCACATGTCCATGAGAAGTTCCTTGTATTCCTTTGCTGCCTGCTCCCATGCCTCCGCCTCCGTCTTCTCTTGCCTTTTGCGTAGCGCAAACAGCTTGCCATGCCCAATTCCCCCTGGCGGTTTGTGCTGCTTCTGCCTGAATTCACGTACTTCCTCAACTACAGAGACCTCTTCGTCAGCATCCGTGGAAGAGACTGCCTCCGCAACGCTCGCAAAACCCATCACCGGATTCATATGCTTACAAAAACCAAATGGGTTTTCGAAATACCCACCAAATGACGACAATTCACCATTTTGGCCAAAACCCATTTCACGGATCCCAAAATTCGACCGGGCTTTGGGCCCAAAACACCTCCTCACAAAGAACGCGCCAGAAGTTTTAATCCTATCTTCATCCCGAGGTGATAATTCACCATTCCGGCAGAAACCCATCTCGGGAAACGCAGAACTTACACTGGGCTTGAGATCAAACATCCGGATTTTATCAGGAAATATTGGATTTTGGGAAGAACCCAGAAAGGCGGAAGTGGGTAGGGGAGATGGGCCACTGAGGAACCGAAGCTTCTTCGATGAGGAAGCATGTTTCGAGATGTTCCGCAGCATCTTTCGGGTGGAATTGTATGGATTTGAGTGGGATTTCTTGGGGTTTTCGATTGGAACAAAGGGATTGGATTGGTTGGAGTGATTTGTAGGGAAGATGATGAGAGAGATACAGCCGCCGCAGCTGCTACTGTACATCAAATTGGGAGATCTTTGAAGGAGACAGGAGGAGATGAGAAGGTGGGAAAATGCATGAGATTGACAGATCGACGAGAAGGTTGAAAAGAAGGGGGTGAAAAGTGATTTGAAGTCATGAGAGAGAGAGAGAGAGGTAGCCGCCTTAAACCCTGCTAAAACCTCCTCTCTCTCAGAAACATTTGGGTTTTGGAGGAAGAGATTTTTGCATTGGAGGTGCGTACTGCGCACCCTGCGGGTTTTACGAGTGGGCCGACATTTGGAAGTTGTCGGGTGGAGGTTTGTACATTCCACACGCGGGCACACGTGCCAATCTGGAACATGTGTTCCAGATTAACGCTTTCCGTGTGGTTTTAAACGATTATTGGATCTTCTTCGCGAAAAATCGGGACCATCCGACTCCTCAGGTGGACCACAATGTACACAGTAAACTGAGGGAGACCCAAATCTCAAATCGGGTGATGTATGAGTTTTATCCACACCGTCCATCCATTTCTACATTTCATTTTAAGTTACAAGCCCAAAAATGAGGAAGACCCAAATCTCAAATCATCCACATCACAGAAAGCAGCAGTGATAATGACACCTAAGGCTCACCGCTATGCGTATTTACCATCCAACCTGTTCATAAGGTCATGTAGACCCGGACGAAGAGGAGAAACAAATGTCAGCTTGATCAACTTCGCGGCTATCAAGCGGTCGTCATTTGGTGGGTATTTCATCCGTGGGTGGTATTACCGCCACTACTTCCTGTGGTGTGGTCCACTTGACCGTTGGATGTACCTCATTTTTTAGATTAAACCCTAAAATGATACGGCAAAATGGATGAATTGTGTGGATGAAAACGATACATCGTAGTGGGCCTCAGAAAGGCACCTTGCCCAACTTAGGATAGGCAGATGCAGCACCCAATCTGAATCCTTGTTAAATGGTGGCAGCTCCTATCCTGCTTATGTGGCATGCATGTGCCATCTTTGATCTAGTATTCCATTGATGATCCACACAGGCAATCTACATGAAAATGATAACAATTCTCTTATCATCGATCGGTTTGGATGGGGTGGTCTTGTGCTCTTTGGAAAGATAATAAATTTTCAAATAATTTTGAAATTCTGGTTTAGACATTATTTAATAGCTCAAAAGTAGACCCAAATCTATCATAACATGTGTCACAATTAGAAATTAGAGCAAAAGCGACCTCAGATCGTAACTACCTCATTACAGGTTTAATTTGGATGATCTTGTGCTCGTTAAAAAGATAATTTGATAAATTTTTTAATGAATTAAAAATCATCTTACTTGGGACACTGGGATCATAGATGCGATCCATATTCCCCGACTGCACTCCTGATGTGGGACTTTCATCCAAATTCATTTAACACTTATCAAAATGTAAGAATTATAATAAAAGAATAGAAGAATAATTACATTAACACCATTTAAAAAATTCTCAATACTCATGCACACATTTTATTGCCCAAGTGACATTTGCAAGTAAATAGAAGTATAAAATCATGAAATACACACACACACACACACACGAAATTCCTATATTAATTATTTTTCTGTCTTTCTGAAAAATAATCTTCTTGTGGTTAGTTTGAGAACATGTTCTTTCCCTTTAATGTGAGCGGGACATCCAAGCTGCTTCCTAACCCCTTTACTTCCTCCAGTTCAGCTCCACCTTATCTTCCTTTATTTCCTCTACCTTGGCCTTATCTTTATTTTTAATGGGCACAATTCTAACCTAACACTTCTTGAAATCATCCTTCACAAAGGTTAGAAATAATACTGAGCACTTGGGGGAAACCTTTACATTGACATAATTCAAGCAAGGACTAGGTTTTCTCGCTTCGCAAATGGAATTTTTATTATATGAAAGACAAAGTATTAGCTTAAGTAGATGGAATATAGAAAGAGCAATGTACATCGATGATCCATATACTCCATCAGTGATCCAAGTGAGATCCCAATGCTTATTAGCGATCCAAGTGAGATCCTAATGACATCGACAATCCACAAACTCCTATCGGCGATTCAAGTGAGATCCATTCAATTGAGTCGTAGGACAACCTTCACCTAAGACTTTGAGTAAGATAACCTTATTTCACGATATCCTTGAAATCAATCTTTCAAAATAATAAAAGTAGAGAATAAGATAAACAATTACCACAATACATAAAAAAAATTATAGTGGTTTGATGTTTAACACACACACCTACTCCACTCCTAAAATTACTACACCTAATTTTGGTTTTCCACTATTTTCAAGATTTTCACATAATCACTTCAAAAACCTCTTACAGTTCTTGCGATTTTCACATACTTACCACAATAAAACATTAAGTGATTTTCACGGGCTAACCACTACACAACCCAATAAGATTTCCGAACAATCTCAACAAACCCAAATGACAGAAATTTAATCAAAACAGATACTTATTTTCTTAAAGAGGAAAGCGTTAATGCAAAAATACAGATGAAGTAGATGCTTCAATCGATGTAGCGATCTTCTTTCTTGGATGATGATAAATCAATGTATGCTCAAACAGAAAGGATCTAGGGATATATAGTTTCTCAATGAATAAAGCTCTAAAACCTGCAGATTCAAGTATTTAATCTCAAATTGAGTATTGCTTACTTTCTAATTGAATTTAAATATAACTTGAGAAAGAAAATTGAATTAAGCTAAAAATAAAATAATAATTACCACAAAATAGCTTGGAAATTACTGGAGTTTCTCTCATTACTCAATAAAAAATTATCTCACTTTTTCGTGTTTAAAACAGTGAGAAAAAGTCTCTATTTATAGTTAAAGGATTTGAAACTTCAGCCAGCCTAAGAATAGCTTCGGCTGGCTGAATTTCAACAATACTAATCCAACGGATCTCAGATTTCACGGGATTTGATTTTATCGAAAATATGATTGGCCTCAATAAAAGTTCGATTGGCCCGAGCAAAATTCATCTGACCAAATACAGGATTCAGCTGGTCGAATGTTCCTGAACTCCGAAAATATACATTGCTGGAAACTTGACCTATGTCACTCTCGAGCTGACCCAAGCTAAGTTCGGTTAGCCAAACCCAGGGTTGGGTTGGCTGAACTTGCAACTGAATTTTCAGTATGAAGCTGCTAGAATTTTGACCCAGGCTGATGTCTGGCTGACTCGAGTTGAATTCAGCTGGCCTAACCCAGAGTCAGGCTTGCCAAACATCCTCACATTTACCAAGTATAAATTCCACAATTTAAAGATTTAAAAGCCATGATCAAGTTCTTTATCATATCGTCTTTTCTAAGGTCATTTTACCTGTAGGTTGGCATACACTCGATCTTACTCTTGTAATATCTTTTTAAACCTTGAGATGTTGAGTTGCGTTCTTGAAATGTTGTAGAGGACTAAAGTGTGCTTAAGATACATACCACATTTTGCCTACGAAATTTGATAAATATATGTGTGCTTAGAATACTAGCACTTATAAGTTTACTACCTTGAACTATGCTATTCAAATTAGGTATGGGACCAGCTTGCATAAAAGTTATTTATGTAGGACCCCAACAGCTTGCAAAACCGTGCACTATTATCCCGACCACACCATATGTTAGTTATATTCCCTACTTATTATAACATCATAATAGCATGCTTAGTTATTTACCACCTTTGTGTGGTTATTTATGCTTTACTCTATTTAGTTGAAACTGCTACTTGATTATTTTTTGTCATGACTACCTACACCATACTCTGGTCTGACGGTGTTATACCTATATTTTAATTATATATGTTAAGTTACTTAATAGAACTATCCATTAGACTTTCATAGTTCATCCCAACGCTTCCTCTTATACTTATAGGAAGGACTCACCAGTGAAGACATGTAGGCGTAGCTTCTTTGGGTTTACTATTTTTCACCATTGTAAACATTGATGGATGTAATCCATAGTGGACATTTATATATATGGGTTTCGTGTTATTTGATTATTGCTAATCTTGTGCTTGGGTACAATTTTTTATTTTTTTTTAAAATTAACATCAGCACAAGATTTAGGGTTCCGGAAGTTAGAGAGCCCATTCGCCAAGTCCGAGCCGTGGCAATCAAATCCAAATCTCAAGTGGACCATACCATAGGAAACAATGGTGATTGAACATCCCACTATTAAAAACTTCTTAGGACCCACTGTAATGTTTCCATAATGTTTATTTGCCATCAAACCCGTTGATAAGGTCACATACTGGATGAAACTAAAAAACAAATATAAGCTTGATCCAAACCTTTTGTGGTCCATTACAAGTTGTTAATGGTCAATCACCACTGTTTCCTATGGCATGGTCCACCTGAGATTTGGATATGCTTCTCATTTTTGGGCACATACCATGATCTGATATGGAAAAACGGATGGACTGCATCAAGGTGGGCCCCACGGTAAGGCCCGCACCGTCTTGGTTGAGACCAGGGCCACACCTAATCCTCTCCTAATCTGAGGGTTAGCTTCTTCCAACTAAAAGTTGTTTTTGGGAACCCCCATCAACCACAGTGTCCATCAGATAAACGGTTTATATCACTTGACCATCTCTTACCTGTAGTGACTAGAGAATAAGGACACTATAGACGTTTTGATGCATTGAGACCTTATTTTTTTGGCGATGAAAATGATGGGTGCCAGTGCAATGACGGACACTACAGATGAGTGTGCCTGATTCCATGAGATGCCTTATTTGGGACCTCTAGCAGGAAATTAGGATGATCCAGACCATTAGTTTAGTAGCTACCACAACGGAGATGCATGCCAGGTCCAAAATGACCACTGTGATCAAATATCCAAACCACTCAAATGAAGGATATTTTCTACTAAATGTTGGCAGTTGCCCTACTTCTCCATGGAAGCTAATGGGGTGGTGACCCCTGAGTGGTATTGGGCATTGTGAGGCCCACCATAATATGTGTTTTATCCAAGCGATCCATACATTTCTCCATCTCATTTTAGGGCATGAGCCCAAAAATTAAGCAAATACAAGTTCAAGTGGACCCCGCAGTAGGGATTGAATTTCCGCCATTAAAAACTTCTTGAGGGCCACAAAGGTTTTGGATCAAGCTGATATTTGTGTGTTCCCTTCATCAAGTCCTATGTGACCTTATCGACAGGTTGTATGGCAACTAAACATTATGACAGGCCTTAAGAATGTTTCAACAATGGTGTCATTATCCCCACTTTTTCCTATAGTTTGGCCCACTTAAGCTTCCGATTTGCTTCATTTATCGGATCATGCCTTAAAATGAGCTAGCAAAAAAGATGGATGGCATGGATATAATAAATATACATCATAGTGGCCCCACAACACCCAACACCCAATCCCCTTCTCTTTTTTACATGTTTAGAAGCCAATGGTAGGAGGGCCAGGATTGCTTATACCAGCGTCCACATTACCTAGTGAGAAGTCAGCCACATGTAGGAACTCATACATAAATAACGAAAGGAAATCATACTTGTGCTAGAAAGAGCCGTAAGTACTCAATGATTAACAACATTTAGCTTGCTAAAAGCAAACCTACAGAAAATGCGAATATTATTCCAAGGGCATGTGATTGACAAACGCATGACATGTGTGGAATTTCGTGCTCAGGAAATTTCCAAAGAGATAATACTGATGGATTCTTCACAATCCACTTCATGTATGACACAGGCGTCCCAAATTAGAAACTGATTCACCAAGAAGGTAAAATTCCTTAGGATGATCGATATTTTTCTCGAAGGCAGTAAGGGATTAGGAAAGATTAATGGAGGATCTATATGGAATTAAAAGCAAACCATACACGATGATACCATATATACAACAAGGATTCCAAATCCTACTAGGACATGAAAGATGCGTAATAAAAAAAAATTCACAATGAAACTACGACACAACTATCATCTCTCAAAATACTATAAAACAACACTTGACAAAGAGTTTCAGACCCTCGTTACACACAACCAATCTCTCTACAACGTAGCGCTGCTTATCCTAATTAATTTAACTTCTTATCTTAGATATTTCACTTCCATCCATCCACACTCAAGTAAGTTTGAAATCCTTAATTTAGTTTAAATTCACTACTATCTACCGCCATTGTTGCAGTACACATAAGAGTATATTAAAAATCGACGACCACCGTCATTGAATCATGTTCACTAAGTCCTTACTTGACAGTCACCAGTCACATCCTGCAGACTTCACGTCATGACTGACTGGTATTTTTTAGGATTGTTTTGTTAGTACAAGCAACCGTAGGTATTTATTTTTTCTCTACTTAGTTTTTTTTTTTTTACTGATTATATTGTTTTTACATTCAAATTAATAAAATCAGCCATCAACATTATTTTAAATCTTGTCCATCTATTATTAATTCACAAAAAAAAACTTGATACACTATTACCATTGAAAGAAAAGTCGTTAGCTCAAGGCAAAAAGATCACATTCTAAAATACTCACCCCCTCTTTCTCAAATCACCTTATCTCTATAATAATCGGTGGTTGAATAGTTAGATTAACCTCCACAAGTCTAATCCTAATTTGGCTAGTTCGATGCGTGGGGTCATAAGTGTTCAATCAATTTAAGTAGATCATGATTTGGCATGCCCAATACTATTTCTAATCGCCCACGTTTGACCGAATTCAAGCGTTACGTAACATATGTGCTCACACATCCGGATTGAACAAGAACAAGCTTCACCAAGTGAGAAAAAAGTTTTAGGCAACCACACTTCCCAAAATCCGGTACAAATCATGATGGGATCTTGCAGGCATGCCCACTCATTACATTTCAAGTGAACTCTCAAGCCACACAATGCTTTGCCAATCATTAATATTGTTCATTCTCACCACAAGTCCATGTAGGTGGGCCTAATCTTTAAGTGATCCAAACTGTTCATGGTGGGAACCGGTGTTGATGGGCTATGGAAAACAAAGATATACTTCATCTAAAAATCCTATCAATCCACCGCTACTATGCTCATTTGGTCGCCTTTCAATCATTGGCTATATTCTCTTAGGAATTTTATAAGAGACTATCTAATTAATCTGAAATTTATATTCTAATATATTTTTTTCTGGAAGGTTTTTAAGAAGCCACATCATTAATTGATAAATTATCATTCCAAAACCTACCTTATTAATTGATAAATTATCATTCCACTGCTTTCTATTTCATTTTTTTATTGGGCAGTTGGGTGTGCATGGGTCGGCTTTGGTGCGGCCCAGCATGATGTTTATGTAAGCTCCACTTTGAGTACCACTAGGTTCATCACCCAATACTAGGCCAAGGACCCAAAAATCAGCTCCATTTGTAGTTGAGGTGGATCACATGATTGGAAACTGCACAGGGCAAGGACTGCCATCCAAATTATTTACCTTGGTATGTCCCACTTGAATTATGGATGGGCTTGATGTTTGACCAAACCTAAATATTGGTATGGCATATAATGATTAGAGTGGATTTGGTATAATTATCATGATAGACCCTATACAAATCAAGGGTACACGTTTCTCTCCCAACTTTTCTTTGGTATGGCCCATGTGAATAAAAAGTTAGCTTAATTTTTTTTTAGATATGGGCATAAAATTGGATTATATGAAAACATAGTAGGTTAAGCAGTTGGTCGACACGAATGCTGCTCGAGGAGACCTTGCTCTCAGCCACCTTCTTAGCACAGAGGCTGATCTTTGATCATGTTTGGTATATGTTGATTTGTTCATCCAAGAATGAAAGATCTTACAGGAAAACAACATCCTTTGCAAAAAATGCACATTCTCGCTCTTTAAGTTCTTCCACCAACCCAGCTCGATAAGCATGTAATGCCCACAATGTAGTTCGGTTGAACTGGTGCACTTGAACCGAGCGCAACCGATTATGCCATGTCAGTTCATGAGTCTTGCTCATCTCGGCGTAATCTTCCTTGGCCGATGCTTGTTGGCAAAGGTATCCTGAATTTACTTTAGTATCGAATGTCAATTCAAGAAATCGATTCCCCATGGCATACAAACACTTCAGCTTGTGGAAGAGTTCCTGGAGCACAACCTCCGATTCAGCCGTCGACGATGCTTCCCTAACGAAGTAGTTTGCATCAAACAATAATGAGGATTGAGAGAGTTCTGTCAATCCCCATTCGAAAATCTCCTTTAAGTAACTTTCAGCACCGATGACAAGGGAAGAAGGGTTGGAAGCCATGGGAGCAAAGTGGAACAACAAGACGAGGTTGATATGAACCCGAGAAGAGGCTTGAAGCTGTTTAAATAGGCAATCCAAGTACCCATGATTTGGAGTGATTGTGGCAAAAGAATCACTGCATGTTCCGAACAATTAGGAACGTGTAGCGGTTAAGGCTTGGAATGCTAAATAAGCCCACGACATATTGAGTTTTAAGAGCTAAGTCAGCAATTAGTTAAAAAAAACCTAAGGCATGAGAAGGCAAAGGGCTCAATGGCCGATTCCATTGATGATATTTAATAACTACAGGTTACAATTAACTTGTAAGAAGAAAACTGTCGAGTTGATGCCATCACTTCTTCTAATCGACCCCTCATCGCATGCCTTGCAGCTTCACGTTTGATGGCAACCCAAAGGAGCCAACCGATCGTTGTTGTCCGAGCCTTAGCGGCCCCTACTAAATCCTTGACCAAATTCTTCTAGTGGCCATGCTCGGTGTGTTTCTCTGCATAACTCTTCTTCAGAGTTAGTAGCTCTGCTCCCAAAGCCACTATCATGACCTCCGTCCTGTCCAACTCGGCCTCGAATGATTTTAATGAAATTTCTTCTTCTTTATTTCTATCTTAAACCTGACCGTAGTAAGTTTTTAGCGGAAATTACGACCATAATTATCAATCGGCCTGATCTTGCACCATCTTCCACATACTGAAATGGTAGGCTTTCAAGAACTGACTGTTGATAGGATTTTTTGCAACCTTCTTGTACATTTCGTGAGGAATATAGGCACCACCTTGAAGAACTTTCTCGATCGTGAATGGTCCTTCCCAAGTGGGCGATCGTTTTTTTTTTTTTTTTTCGCCAAGGCATTCTCTTTTGTCCTTAAAGGCAACACAACTTTCCAGACTTTATCTCATTCTCCAAAAGCTTTGCCTTTTACTCTTTTGTTATATAGTCGTGCAACCTTAGTTGTATTACATATTATGTAATCTAGAGCTTTCAAACACATCTCATCTAATTCTTCTAACTGGACTAACATGACTTTTGTGAACTCGGCCAGAGATATGCCATTTTGATATGCAACTCTTAAAGACGTGGCCGTACATCACGCGGGAACTGCCTTGGACATGGGCCACTCATCATTAGCCTGACCTTTCATGTGGACTATCCATCATGTGGGGCCCACCTTGATGTGGATCATCCATCACATGGGCCCGCCATTATGAATTACCCATCATGTGGAGCCCGCCTTCAATGTGGGTTGCCCATCATGCGTGGCTTGTGTCATATGTGAGCCATTCATCATTAGAGGCGGACCTTTGATGTGGATCATCCATCATGTGTGGCCACCTCCATATTGATTATCATCATGTGGGACCCACTAGATCATCTACCCATTTATTCCATGATTTTCCGATCTCATGAACTTTGAAGGGTTCATGGCTATTGACAACATATTCCCTTAAATAATTTAAGTTGTTGTGTCACCAGTAAAAATGAAAGAAACAAGTTTTAAGAGTTGAAAAGCAATAAAAAAAATAATTGATAAAAATAAGTAACTTTTTCTAAAAAGCTACTTATTTAAGTTTAATAATCACATTAACTTATTTAAGAAAAGTAACTTATTAACTAATTTAAGTTTTAAGAAAAAAGCTACTTATTTACTAGTATCCCAACGGGCCTATTACAGTCTATTTGCCTGGGTTCCTAATCAGGCCAAGTTGATCAACTTCTTCGTATTGTAATAGCTGTTACATGGTTGTGGATGGTTGTGTTTTATGCATGATTTTCTCTAAATTCCAAAGCCGTTTGGTGTTATACATAGAAATGGTCTTTTTTTTTTTTTTCATTCCATTAGACGTGATAAGTATAACTATGGATCATTATCATCATAATCCTGTTCTAGCTATTTGGGCTGGGCTAGTAAGCATTACCGTTGACCTATTGTTTATTTTTGTTTTTCCTCACATAGCAGAAGTGATGCATAGATTATGCTATATGTTACTCTTGTATTGACTCTGAAGATCATTTGGCCTTTTTATTTTTAATTTTTTTAATTTTTTGAGATGACATGAAACTAATAGGCAAGAGAAGGAAATCCAAACATTATCAACATGGCTGAAAATGCTATTGGATTCCTGGTTTTAAATTACAATTTTGGATTACCCCGACTTGCTCTTATTTAGACCCATTTAGGTCTGGTGAGCAGTACTCGTTCCTTGTTTCGTTGCCCATAGAAACGGAGTCTACTTCTCTAAGTTGGCCCAACTTTGGACAATTTGTAGAACCATTAATGGATTGGGAGGGAGATGGTACTTTATCATTCTCTTATGGGGTTGTTTGGTTTGGGCGAATTTGACTGCAAGAGTATTCTAATATCCACTACCCTCGTGATTCCAATGTTTAGAGGACGACAGGCATAGAAAATCCTAGAAATTTAAATGCCCACCAGGCATTGCACAATGCAAAAAAAAAAAAAAAAAAAAAGAAAAAAAAAAAAAGAAAAAAAAAAAAGAAAAAAAAAAAGAAAGGCACTTCTGATTAACAAAAGATTATGAAATTTCACTCCATTGGTCTGCTCTAATTAACAGTACTATTGGCCCCTCCAAAGGTCACAACTTTGGCTTGGTTGGTGGGAAGTGGTTAGGTGCTTATGATTGATAATTTGACACAAAGGAAGATGGTAATTATTAATGTGTGCATCCTTTGCATGCATAACGAGGAATCAATTGACCACCTATTCATTCATTGCAACTTCACATGCAAGTTCCGGCACAAGATAGACTTCTTTGGTATCTCGTGGGTAATGCTATAATTGATAAAAGGCCTTTTGCTCGCTTGGCGTAGGGTGTGGGAAAAGGAGTAAAGTCTGGATATGGGCATTATTGGTAGGTTTATGGGTTTAATGGGGGAATGAATTGGCATAGTCGTTGATGAGAATGATCTGCTCAAACATAGGTACATCCAATCTAAGCACGAGAATACAAACAAATAGAAGAGAACAATTTCGGAAATTTGATTCAATTCAAAAGTGTCATTGACAACCAACGACTTATTACAAACATGAAAAATAAATAAATAAATAAGAATAAGAATACATTTTAAAATATTTGACTAATGGATTATTGCGTAACTAGCTAATTGATTTCACTAGCTAGCTGCTTAAATAAGCTAGCTATCTAAATAAGAGGCTTGGGCTTCCTTATTTATAGGTTAGTTGTTAGGTCAGGGCTTAATGGGCCTAGGCTTGGCTCATGGATCGTGGGCCCAATTTAACCTACATAATCCTTCTTAGCTTGAAAGAACTCGACTCCAATAAGGTGATGGCTTAATATTGCTTATAGAATTCATGATTCAAGTGCTAAAAGTTTGTAGTTGTGATCCATGTACCATCGAAGAAAGATTGTTGTTGCCAATAAACAAGAAACTTCTAATAATCACCTTGATGCGTAGAGATGATCTAGTCATCCATAACATTAACAATCGTGTCTGTAGGTGGAAAATGGTAGGAAGTATAATGGTTTATTCTTTGATACCATGGCCAGTATGGTAGCCATGATAGATGAAAATATTAAAAGTAAGACTAATAGGTAAATTTAGAGAGAGATCTAAAACATATGCATTGGCACTAATCTTCTTTATAACTTTGAATGGTCCCGTGTTGCAAAGATGGAGCTTCTTCGAGGTACATGGAGGCAACCGTTCATGACGAATACGGGCCATGACCATGCATGTTACCTTCCGCAAATTCAACAACATTATGTCTTGTATTTGCACTTCTAACTTTAATTACTTGCGGGATGAAATTATTATCTTCTGCACTTGGTATTGACTCTACAAGTAGAGGAACCAAATCAACTGAAAGACACGGTTGTATACAAGTTACTGCTTCAAAAGATGGCATCCATGTGAACCTGTTGACTGAGTTATTATAAACAAATTCAGCCATGGGTATTACTAGATCCCATGTAATTATACGATCGCAGACAAGACATTAACAAGGAGCGGTTTATAAATATGACATCATTCTTCTTTTGTTGCCCTTCAAAAACTATCTAATCAATCTCTGCTATTTACTTCATAGTTAGGCAGTCATCCTCAAGCAAGCTTCTCTCTCATGTATATCTTTGTAGAAAGCTTCTCCATGATTTTACCTAAATCACATGTCAAACAGGGAAGATCGAGGCCCAACTGAGTAGAGGTACTGTGCAATACACATATCTTCTCTTCCAAAGTTTGAAAACATCTTGTTCTGATATATTTACATCAACGGCATGGCGGGTCCAATGGGATTGTAAGAGCAGAATCCTCCAGCTTTGCCGCACTAACAAATGAAAATACAATGTCACCATCCCCCAAATCAGTGGCAGACATGGAATGGAACTGCTGATTCAGAGCCACAGCATGGCAGTTGAATGTGACAAAGAAATGTGGAGAAAGCACTGCAGATTAGGTGAAGAAATATGTGGAATCGAGTACGTCTTTCAAGTCAAAATCTCCTGGCTCTGGCAGGGAAGGGAAACTCAATGATGGGAATGATTGCTGGAAGCTCTCCAACAGCTGCACAAATAGAGAACCAGAAACTTCAGATATAGCCGTTGTGATCAATACATGGATCGTAAAAGGACTAATGAAATTAGTGTGGCCCCCTCGATTGGACTGGCACATGCAGACACAATGGGAATCACAGGCACACATGCCAAAGTGGCACGTGCATGAGATTCAGGCTGTTCATGAAGAGGGACCCACCATCAAGACTACCCCAAAAATCAAGCGGTCCACTCATGGTGGATCTCACATATACCTTGTATGTGAGATATGTATGGCCCACCGAAAGGTAGACCAGCCTGGTGTTTGGACAAGCAACATGGTTGAGCACACCTGATAAGCTCTGGACAAGTGCCATATGGGCATGTCTGTCTGTGAGTCCTGATGTGCAAGACAGGTTCACGTTCCTCTTTTGTAAGAAAGGCTTCAATTTTAGAAGAAAAATGTAGGTATGAAATTTCTCTCAAAGAATGACACTTTTGCAGCAACAGAAAAAAGGGCTGCCCTCACACACCCATGACTTTCTGCAGTAGAATACATTTTGCAATTTAAGAAATGATGGGCTCCAGTGATACCGGGAAGATGTGAAGTCCACATGATGTCTTCATAGAATCCAACTCATCTATCAGATGTGTCACCTCAGAAAACCCCTGGGTGGACCCTGACCTGATTCAAATCTAAGGTGAACCACAGAAAAGGGATTGAGGAAATGCCCACCCTCAAATTTCACGGGGGCCCACCTGAGTTGAAAACAGCCTGAATTTTTGCATTATCATTCCTGGAAGAAGGGTCTGAACTGCCTTGATATACATAACACGGTGGGCCGCTGCCTAATCAATGGTGGGCATTCCCCTCTTAATACGTTCCCTGTGCTGCCTGTGGCCCATGTGAATTTTGGATCGGGCTGCTTTCTGGGGTCTGGTGGTTTGCTGAGGTAACGCATCTTATGGATGAGGTGGATTCTGTGAATATATCACTGGGCCTCGCCCAGTACCACTGGAGCACGCCCCTTAAATAGAAGGATACAAAATTAGAAGCATTTCTGCGTTATAAATGTAAAATGAAAATACTCTTTAGAAGTGAAAGATCTTACTTCATGGCTAAAGTAGATTTCAGAAGAGCTGGCTGATTCCTTAAAATGGATATTTCGGGAACAACACAGAGAAAAAAAAAAGAAGCAAAGAGGTATTCACTTAGGAGGAGTTTCCATCTTGGTATGGGTAATAGCATTAGGGTGTGTTTGGATGCAATATTGAACTGCAATTATTAGTCTAATGAAGTGCAAAATAACCAAATTGTGATTTCCTTGGCATCCATATGGAGAGTCTAGGTCACTTTCAAGTTAGAATTGAAAGAAGCAGGTGCAACATGAAGGGCTTGAGCGCCATTGTCACAATATGAATACAAAGACATATCACTCATCTCCCTTTCTGTTTTTGTTTTTTAAATCTCTTAATTAAATTGAATGTTGCAATTCAATCAACTTGTGCATCCAAACGCAACGTTACTCTCTAGTGTTGGCTGTCCTAATATCCTATTTCTTAATGAGGCCTTTGAGGTAATGGTGGCCATACGGCCACCACTGTTACCTTTATGATATGAGTCGTAACGGCTGTTACGGTCTCTCTTTTTTTATTGAAAAAAAAAAAACCTATATCTACCTCATAATGTCGAAAAAAATCCGAAAAACCTTATTTACCTTGTAACAGACCATTATGAGGTTGGTACATGGTGTGTCGTAAAGGCCGTTACGTAAAGGTAACGGTGCCAACCATTACACGTTACAGGGTCGTAACGGCTGTAACAACTGTTATGGAAAAAATGACCTGTAATTGTTGTTAACAACACGTTTCATCCCCTATAAAGGCCATAATATCCCCGTAATGGTCTATTACGGAACATACAGGTTTTTCATACTTTTTAATTAACATTACAGGGCAGACTTAGGTTTTTCAGGGGTTTTTTCAATAAATAAATAAATAAGAGAGACAATAATGGCCGTTATGGGGCCATAATAGCCGTTATGCCCCATATCGTAAAGGTAACGGTGGCGGCCATTACGGCCACCGCTACCATTAGAGAACACCTTGGGTTGGTATGGCCTTTACAGGGCAGTTAACAGCAGTTAAAGGTCATTTTTTTCATAATGGTTGTTACAACCATTATGACCCTGTAACGTGCGGTTGCCTAATTAACGGCCTTTACGGCCCCGTAACAGCCTTTACCAGCACACCTGCCTTTCAGAAGTAAAGGTACTTTACATTTTCCAATATTGGTGTTTCATAGAGTTCAACAAACTTTTCTCTAAGTATCCTGTTCATTTCATCAACATCACATGCATGCGTCCAGTACGAATCATGAACTCCTGCAATCAACAATGATGGAAAATTAAAAATAATTAAAAAAAGGTTTAACACAGTCGAGAATAACATCCAACAAGGACAAAAGGAAATCCAGTAACCTGCAAAACTTAAGCCGGCCTTCTTGCAGGCAAGTGCAGTCATCATCATGTGGGACCCATCTAGTGAGTGGACAAAATTTGGAGGGAAAGCTGTCCTCTGCTTCTTGGCCATGATCTGCAGTAGCCACATTTGTTAAGTTCAGGATTTAAACCAAAAAGAAAAAAAGAAAAAAGAAGTATGATGACATGATATGAATTGCTCATACCCAGATCGAGAACTACCAGATATTTTGAAAGTAGGCAGACATGTCACAGAAACAACGAGCTGTAGAAATGAAAATAGCGTAAAGGAGTAATGAATAACCTTATCAGTTTCCCGCTGTAAAGTCAACACTTGAAGAGATGTTTTAACCTGCAGTACAAATATGTCAAAAACGCCTCAACAACATAGAAAAGAATCTTTGGCTTCATTAGCTTAAGATAAAATCAAAGAAGTCAATAGATATTAGTAGGAAATTTAATAACTCAGAAATCCACAGAGACCACTCCATTCACTTGGCACAAGAAAATGTACATATGGGCCCACCTTTGGTGATCAAATCACTCATATGATGGGCTGCATGGTGGATGGGAGATGCCCCCAAAATACCTCCGAATCGATGATCCTAACCGTTTGGTGGGGAACCTGCTAAGCACAAATCATTGCTTGTAATAGTCCATTTTCATCAGATGGCTAGGATCATTTGATAGGGAAAACATTAGCATACTGCCCATCCCATTATGGCCCCATCAGATCAACATATTACGTTACTGAGAGGTGATCCATCTATACATTGCTGGGTCAAAACAAGAAACACATTCTTTCAATTCAGTGGTCATTGAATGCCTCTAAAACAATAGGTTTTTTATTATATATTTTTCAGATGGCACTTACAAGATGCCTTCCTAATTTGCGGTATGGTTGTATGACTGGAAGTCCAAGGGGGGTCGTCCACCTCACTGGTTGATTTTCCGAAGCAATCACCTATCCAAGGTTCAAGCTTTGCAAGTAAGCATCCATCCAGATGATAGTTACAGGAATAGTTACAACTCGCACACAAAGCTATAAATGCTAAGGAATTAACTATAAAAGGTAGAAATTGGAATAACATGAAAAATTAGACAACGTTGCCACATTGATACACACAGGCAGTCAGACAAGGGGAGATAGTATGGTACATGTGGTGCTCTAATACGATAACAACCTACAAATGGGACCCATGGATTGGTGGTCCAGACCAGTTTTGTGAAATGCCCCAAAACTCTTTGGCCTTTTTACTACTGCTGTATTTTTCCCTAGTAACTAATCAAAAGGTTATGACTTCCCAATCTGGAATTCCACACCCCACCCCCGAGTCTTAGTCACCAAAACATGGGACCTACTTGTATGCGCCATGTGCAACAGTATACCATACATGCGAATTGCGATGACGCTAGGGCTGCAACTCCAGTGGGTTGGATCAGGTTGAGGGGTCAACCCGAGCCCAACTGATCTCGAAGGACCCAACCTGTAACCCGAGCCGAGATGAATTTCAACCTTTTTTTAAAATTTTTTTTTTTTTTTTTTTTTTTAATTTTACACACGCACACACACCCCACACACTCACGCCGTAGTGGGCTTTCACCACCTATGGATACTCGAACCCTTGACAGGGTGTTGAAACTCCCTAGAGTCTACCACCCGAGCAAGAGCAAGGATCCAGAGATGAATTTCAACCTCAGGAGCCTAACCAAAACCCAATCCCAATTCCTTTATACTGAACCCTAACTTGACCTAACCCGAGCCAAATACATGCGACTATTCTCAACCTGAACCCAACCTGATTTCAGATTGGGTTGGGAGTTTTCTAACCGTAACCTGACTGAAGGACCCTGACAACCCGACCTGACCCAACCCAAACTTGGGTTGGACAGTTGGGTTCAGGTTGATCTGAACCCAAGTTGTGGCCCTAAACAACATATCAGTACCCCTATGATTGGTCTAAACAAGGTTGCTTGCAAGCTCCCATTGTTCAGCTCAATGTCCAAATGGATAAAAGCAAAGCACCAAATACACAATGCAGTTATTACTCCCCAGATTGTAGGAATAACCACTTCCACTAGGAATCGGCGATCCAACTTGTCAATGCACATGATCATCAAGAGACGCTAAATGAGCCAACACTAGTAACCAACAAGCAAGATTGTACAATGACAGTTGATTGATGAAGGGTCAGATTGCGGATGATGAGTATTGCCAATCAAATATTACAGAATGATGGCAAGCACTGTTCGAAGTGATTCTTTAACAGAACTTCTATGGTAGCTTGATATGTGATTCTAACATCTATTTTTAATATAAACAAAATATATCACGCAACAAAAGGAGCACATACCTTTGCGCAGTCTCCAAGCCAGCTCTTGATACTACGTGCACCTTGGAACATCTGCTCTAAAGCGGTTAAGATAGTCTGCTCAAGTAGTAGATAATGTAAGATGGTAGATAATGTTGCTGTCATCATAATTCTTCAAAGCTTGAGAAAATTTTGACATCATGGTGCATTTCCAATAAAATCTAGATTCATCAGAGTAAAAACCCACAAGATCCAAAAATCGCCAATTATGCCCTTACTTTAGCAGCATAACAAGATGCAGCAAATAGCTCCTGGTCATCTGCAATAGCAGCCCGTTCCTTCAACCTTCCTTTGATCTGGTCACGGGCCCCAATATAAGTGACACCATAAACTGATGTCATGACAGTCTGCTTCACAAGCTTTCGGTCCACCTAGATGCCCAGTCGAAGTGAATTGTTAGCCATAGTATTGTTAATATACAGTTTCATATGCAGATCAAAGGTAAACCTCATGTGCTCAGTAGAACATTCTTATTGCACTCACATATCCAATGAATAGACCACGAGTAAAAATGTTTCCCATAAGACAAAGGTTCTTATACCAAAGAAAGGATATGAACCTCAGTGCCCAATAAAGGAAAATTCAGTGCTCCTAAGCA
Organism: Magnolia officinalis; assembly: GCA_021015155.1. Lineage (NCBI taxonomy): Eukaryota > Viridiplantae > Streptophyta > Magnoliopsida > Magnoliales > Magnoliaceae > Magnolia > Magnolia officinalis. Next base: position 13,009,899 of record JAJHSJ010000011.1, read on the forward strand.
GTGTTTTAAATATCGATGATATCGGCCGATATATCCTACAATATATCTTGTACCCCACTTGTGCGATACGAAACACACAAGTAGTGGGATATATCCCACATGTTCAATCCAGTGAGGATTTTTTATTTTTGATCCATTTTTATTTTTATTTTTTTGTAAATCATGTTAAATCAGTATCAAATTGTTATAAATCCATGATTTTCCATGTTTTGCATGAAAAATCATGGATTAGGAGTTTCGGTTTCGATATTTGGAGGATTGACTTATGGAAAATTGAAAAAAATAAAAAAATTCTCAATTTCTCGCAAATCGGTTGCAATCTATGTCCAAACATAAAATCAAACATGTATGTAACTTGATCTAGTGATTCTTCTTTTGCTTTGGAGTGTATTGCTTGTGTTTCCACACATCTTCTTACATTTATAAATTATATGAATACACTTTGAATATACTTGCAACAATTCAGTTAGACAACTTATAGATTAAGACCCCGTACAAAGAAAACCTATTATGTGCACTTGTTTTCTGTAATGTTTTGATTTATAAGTATGTATTGATGTCTTTTTTAACAATTGCTGAAGTTTCATTGAAAAATTCGACGAATCTCCAATGTTTCCTCATGTTTCCAACAACAAAGATACATTATGCGATACAACTAATATATTCCATGCGATAACCGATATGTATCGGTATCCTATGGATGCGATACGTAACGCGATACCGATATTTCGAACACTGCTCCTAAGAAGATTGCCTTCACATATAGAAGCAGGTTCTTTACAAGCAGGATCCATGTTCTTTACAAGCAGGTTCTTTGGATAAGGCAGAGTCACTTCGACGCCGGGTGGAGGTCAGGGAAAAAATCTACAATCTGGTAGGTTCACATGGTGGCCAGGATTCTAAGACTGAGGCCGGTGAATCAAGCAGAGGAACAAAAGAAGAGATAAGACTCAACAAAGAGACCTTTAGAGCTGGTGGCAAAGATAGCAGGCCTGTAGGCAGGGGAGAGGAGAGGAGGAAGGGTGTATAGTGGTTGCACCCAGAAGCAGGAAAGGGGGCAAGGGTTTTTTTGTGGTCAAGTCCGCTGTCGGAATATCCTACCCTTTTCGTAGCCCCGGTCCCACCAGAGTGAGATAACTATAACTTCGCCAGGGTTTTTGGGAAAGCTGGAGTAATTGAGGAAGTGAGTATCCTTCGTGTTCAGAAATCTTCTACTTCGTGGGGTTTCACTTTCATCCGCATGGCCATCGATATTGAGGTAGACAATGCATTTAACACGCTTAACGGGCAAAGCTTTGGAGGCATTAAACTATCGGTGCGGCGCACTCAATATGGGCTTGGCGAGTTCAACACACGACACTTTCAGAACGAGAAAGAGGGAAACCCCAACTCACCTCCTAAGCTAAAGATCGAGCCAATAGGGATCATTGATGCCACTTGTAAACCCTTAGGGATGAGCAAATCCCTTGAGCATCGCTCCTTCACAGATGTGGTGGTCGGGGTGTCTAAGGAAGAGGGTCAGCCAAAGGAGATGAGAACCTCTGCCCATATCAGTTGGGTCTGGCTAGAAGAGAGTCTGACAGGTTTGATTATATGTGTTGATCCTCATTCGGTTGATGACTTGGCCAAATTGATGTAATGGTCAGTGGTGGTGCATATGAAGAGCGGGACATCCCTTCAAGAGATTCGAAGGTGGGTTAAAGGGGTTTACGGGATTTTTTACGAGGAGTTCTCGTTAGGACCATTTGGAGGTGTGGGTGGCAGTCAGATCGAGGGTTGAAGTTGGCAGTGTTCGAAGTATCGGTATCGCTACAAGTTTCGCTAGCCAGGTATATGGAAACAATATTGATATCGCCGATAATATCGCTGATAACCGTAAATGTGGGGAAACATGGAGAAAACAATGGAATTTTCAGTGAAACTTCAGGAGATGTTAAAATGTACATATTTACATACTTAGAAATAATAATTTTTTTAAAAAAAAAAATTGCAAAAAGAATGCATACATAACTTGTTTTCATTTAATGGGGCCTTAAAAGCATGTGATGTTGTAAGAAATCAGTCCAACCATCCCATCCGGCCTATTTAACCATCCAACCTTTCATCCAGACATCCATCGATATTGCAAAATATCAACAACACATGATATTTCACCAAGAAATCATCAACAATTGGAAAGGAAACAAAAGATTATGGTCTCAATATCGCGCATGTTGTGATATCGATAATATCGAGATATTATTAATATTATCAATGACAAATTGAACACTACATATAACCATGTACCCATGAAAAAAATTAAAATTAAAATTTACTATTGAAATATCGTCAATACACTTAGGATACAAGCATTACCTAGAATTTACATAGTTGAAAATATTAGTGATACATTGGCGATATTGATGCATTGGCAATACAAGCTACACCTAGAATTTACATAGTTGAAAATATTGGCGATTACATTAGCGATATTGATACGTTGGCGATACTTAGCGATACATTGTTAATACCTGAAATTTCTAATAATACCAGCGTTATTGATATCGCTACCAGTGTTATCGGTATCGCTGAGCTGGAGATAAAGATAATATCGGAGATATTTCAAACAACTGCTCAGTCACATGGGAGGATCGGTCATCAACTGCAGGAGGTGGGTCGATGTATCCCTCTTTGGTGTGAAGGAGGTTTGGGGGCGAGGTCCTTGTTATCAATTCAACTATTAAATCAGGGGTCGAAGTCAATGTTGCTAGCATTCTCATTCGTTCTAAAAGGGAGTTTGTTATCCCCAACTCCATTCCATTAAAGATTGGTTCTGTTACAGTGCAGTTTAGGGTGGAGATTGAGGAGTCAGGGGTGCCGAACTGTAGGTGGGGTGAGGTAAGGAGGAAGGCGAGTGGGAGATGGGAGGTGCTTAACGATAGCAACAGTGACAAAGCATCACCATTTCCGCTCCCCCGCAGAGCACCAATTCTCAAGCAAAGTACATGGCGCATCTCTACTAGGGCTCAGAGTCAGGCAAGTTCAGTGCTCCAACCCATCGATCAGGGACCGATGATCCTTATTAAATGGCTGAGATGGAAAGGAACGGTCTCTTTGCCCTACACGTGTACCAAATGCCACCCGAGTTCCATACATCAAGAGCGACATACAGATGGCCCGTGCATTTTGAATTTTGAAAATCATGACAAGTGTCCTCCTTTGGAAAAGGGTGTCAATTGAGAGGCTGAGGTCGTGGTTAATGCGACATCGTGCGACGACACATGTCAAAGAGACCCGTTCACACAATCGTACCATGCAATTCTAACAATGGCACAGCGACAACTGGTGATGATGACTGGTCGGGAGGTGACTTTTTTGGGGTGGAGGAAGGCTCGGAGAACTCTAAAGCTGCAAGGCCCATTACACTGGGAGGATCGGACGACTCTGACGGTTCAAAGGCAACAGGTGGAGGCTTGCAACGGCCGCGAGGAAGATTTCAGGTTCAGGTCCGGACTTGTAGCGATAGGAGTATTAGAGCCCAAGGACACTTTTCGAGGAGCAGGTGCGGTTTTCGATGCCCCACATGTCAGCTATCCATTCCTGGCACTTGTATCCTTAGCCTCACGTGCTACGAGCTACTTGTACCTGAATCCCTCAAATCCTTCCCTATCTTTAGAGGAAAATCTCCCCCTTCTCTTATTTCAAGGAGTTTGCCCTTGACAGACCGCGGTCTGAAGCTGCTCTTGCTAAGGTCACTGTCAACGGAGGATCTCCAAGGCACTACTAACCTGACTTGGAGAAAAAACGTTTCTAAGAGTTCTTTTAGGGCCTGTTTGTTTTTTCAAAGAAATGGTAAATACACGGTAAACGGTAAATCCCCCTATTTCATGTGTTTGAAAATTCATAGGAACTCGTGTCTTTGAAATTGGTTCAAAAGAGGTAACTTTAATTTTTAAACCGCATGATAATGCATATGATATATCCATACCGTCCATCTGTTTTGCTACAATATTTTGAAGCATGAGACAAAAAATGAAGTAGATCCAATACTCAAGTGGCCAACGCCAAAAGAAACAGTGGCCCCACAAAGTTTTTAACATTCAATATTCAATTTCCTTTTTCTTATGACGTGGTCCACTTGAGTTATTTTTTTACTCATGCTATAAATTCAACTGAAATAATGGATGAATGGTGTGGATAAGCAAAATGCATCACAGTGGGACCCACGAATATTTTGCAATATTCTTGGGTTTTGTGTCAAAAAGTAAACAGTCCAATCAAGTATGATATAAATGCACAGGGAAATAATAATTATTTTTTTACACGGTATTTACCATTTCACCCGGAAAACAAACAGGCCCTTAGTGCCCTGTCTAGCTAGATCTAGATCAGCTTCTAATGGCGAGAGCATCGTGCCCCTCTGACGGTAGAGATCAAGACTTCCTCCCACTGGCATGGTGCTCTTTAAGGGATAACTCTTCTCTCAAGGACGTGTCGGCTGACAATGAGTTGTTGGTCATATCCCCCCTCTAGGTTTTGGATCAGGGAAACAACCTTCAAGCTACATCTAATGATCCGCAAGCATTGCTAGACAACCCGCAGCACCCGGGCATGTTGCTTCTGTAGGAGAAGACCGTTGAAGTCTATTGGCCTTTAAGCAGAGATAAAAAGATGAATGAAGGATGCCCTGGGCGCGGTAGGGAGAATGATTGGAGTCATCTGCGGAGATTCCGATGATGATGTGAAGGCATTCCCAATTTGTCGCGGAAAGAGGCAAACAATGTATTCAGATTCAATCGGCAATCAAAACCAGGAAATCCCCGAAGGGATGGAGGAAATTGCGATACCTAGACTCATCCTTCACAAACGACTCGGGCATCAGAATCAATACGCTACGAAAGGGCAAATGGGGAAGGAAAAGTGCCCAATGAAGAACATTTCTTGGAACATTAGGGGCCTGGGTAGCAAGGAGAAGAAACGACATGTCCGAGAAATGTGTCACAAATCCAAGGCGCAGGTGATTGCTCTGCAAGAAACGAAGATTCAACATACAGTTGTGGATCTAATCGACTCAATTTGGGGTGTCACTAAAAAAGACTGGGTGGCACTCAACGTTGTTGGTGCGACTGGTGGCACCCTCGTAGCTTGGAACAAGTCTCGATGGGTTAAAGAGGATTCATGGGTTGGATCCTTCCCAGTTTTTGTTTTGTTGAAGGATAGGGCCTCAAGTTTTTGATGGGTCTTTACAACAGTTTATGGACCATGCCAATCCTCTCGCAAACTATTGTTATGGGATGAGCTTGATTGAATTCGGGCGAGGTAGTCGCATCCATGGTGTGTCAATGGAGACTTCAACATCACTAGATTCACTTATGAAAAATCAGGAGGCAACAGGATAGCATCCGGCATGAAGGGCTTTTCAAATTGGATTCAACGCAACGATATGGTCAATCTCCCGTCAGAAGGTGCTCTTCACGTGGTCGAATGGCCAAGCTAACCAGTTGATGTCTCGTATTGAAAAATTTCTAGTCTCCGTGGAGTGGATCGAGTCCTTCCAAATATCTATGCAGATCGGGCTACTTAGAAGTTAGAACAACATCCGACCAAGGGCCTATATTACTAGATGTCGATGAATAAAATTAGGGCCCTAGACCTTTCCGTTTCGAGTTATGCTAGCTAGAGTTAGATGGCTTCCACAAGACTGTTGTTGATTGATGGGCTAGTTTTGAGGTCGAAGGATACGTAGGGTTCATTTTATTCAAAAACTAAGGATGCTTAAAGGCAAGCTAATCACATGGAAGGAGGAGTTTCTTGCCAATAGAGAATAGGAAAACAATCTCATACTCGCTGAAATCCAAGAATTGGTCCTAAAAGACGAGGAATTGCTGATTTCTGAAGAGGAGAAGAGTAGATAAACATAATTGACATTGACCTACGCCAAAAGGCTAAAAGAAGATGAGATCAAATGGAGACAGAGATCACGTGCATTGTAGCTCCAAGAAGGGGACAAGAACACAAAATTCTTCCACAATATGGCCAGTGCAAGAGCAAGGAACAACTGCATCGGTGACCCAATTGGTTGATGGGAGAAGGGTGATAGACAAAAGTTGTGTTTGCAACTCCATCGTGCAATTCTACAAGTAGTTACTATCTACCAAGGAGGGAAGTAGGCCATCACTTGACAATCTGGATTTCGCAACTATCTCGGACTTGCAAAACGTGACCCTCGAAAGACCGGTTTTGAAGGAAGAGGTGAAGCTAAGCCATCAACTCCCTTGGTAGAGACAAAGCCGTAGGACCCAATGGCTTCCCAATGGCTTTCTTTCAGTGTTTCTGGATAGAGGTTAAGGAAGATGTGATGGCGTTTATTAGAGAATTCTTTGACAGGGGCAAGTTGTCCTAGGAAATGGGAGCATCATTCATCACTATCATCCCCAAAAAAAGGAGCTGAAAGCCTGAAGGACTTTATGCCTATTAGCCTAATTGGAAGCTCGTATAAGATTCTAGCGAAGATCCTTGCATCTAGATTTCAAGAAGTTATTACGACAATCATAGCCAGCAACCATAATGCTTTCGTGTAAGGGCGCCAAATCTTGGACTACGCGCTCCTTGCACATTAATGTGTGGACTCTCGATTCAAGGAAGGCAAAAGCAGGTCTTATGTGCAATTTGGACATCGAGAAAGCATACGATCACATTGAATGGAATTTCTTGGATTACGTGTTGGGTAGAGTTGGATGCATCAACAAATGAAGAATGTGGATTCAGTAATGCGTAAGATTGGCCTCCTTCTCGATCCTTGTAAATGGATCGCCTAAAGGTTTCTTCAAGACTACACGAGGGTTGCGTCAAGGTGACCCTCTATCTCGCTTCCTCTTCATTGTGGTGGTGGAGGCCCTTAGCAAGATGCTCGGAAAAGGCCAGGAAGTGGGCTTAATCTACACGTTCAAAGTTGCGGGTTCGGGACCTACTATTACACACATTCAGTTTGCAGACGACACGATCCTTTTCTGTGGAGCAGAGACAAATATGGTGGACAACTTGCGTAAAATTGTCGCTTGCTTCAAAGTTGTGTCTGGGCTAAAGGTGAACTCCCAAAAAAAAAAAGTGAATTGCTAGGAATCCACATGGCTGAGGAGGAGGTTCGAAGATTGGCAGATTCGTTTGCGTGCGGTATGGGATCCTTCCCGTCACTCTATCTTGGGCTTCCCCTCTGTATTGGTAAGCCGGCCAAGCACCTCTAGGACCGTGTCATAGAGAGGATAGAAAGGAATCTCTCATCTTGGAAGAGTTGGCATCTCTCCTTAGGCGGCAGGCTGACCTTGGTCAAAATGGCATTTTCCAATATGCCTCTTTACTACATGTCGATGTTTAGGTGCCCGAATGTTGCCATGGACAGGAATATTTCCATTGCCTCAAGCTTCTTTAGACTGGGCGATGAGATAATATGAGCATCGCCTTGCAGAAGAGGCCTTTCTAACGACGAGTTTGGGTCTTTCTTGAGTCTCCTTGATAGATTGAAAGCAGTTCAATTGGGGAATCCGAGGAGGATGCGGTGAATGGACCGGCCATAGTTCTAGAAGGTTCTCCATCAAGTCCCTTTATAAGCTCATCACTTCTTCTGATCTTATGCCGAATCAAAACTACAACTTCTGGAAATACGGAGCCCCCACAAAGGTGGGCAGTGTTCGTTTCGCTCGCAGGAAGAAATAGAATCTTGACAGTGGATAACCTGCGAAAGAAAGTATGATTCTCCCCAACATATGCATCATGTGTATGAGCGAAGCGGAGTTGGTTGAGCACCTCTTTCTCCATTGTTCCATTGCACTATAGCGAGAATACTTTGGGATTTCTTCCTTTTTAAACTGAACGTCTATTGGGTTATGCAGGCATTTCTCCCTCTCCTTTTGTCCTCTTGGCACGATGGCGGGATTGGGAAAGACGGCAAAGTTATTTGGAGGTTGGTCAGGATGGCTACTCTATGAACCATTTGGGGAAAGGAACAGCTGCTATTTCGAGAATAAGGCAGCTTCGGTGGATCGGTTAACCAGGAAAGTGGTGGCTATGGTGATAGATTGGGCGTCGGGTTTCAAGGACTTGGACACTTGTGTCCTAATTTCCCTCTTGGGCTTGTAGTCTCCTTTTCGGTCTAGTTTGTATTCTTTTAGCCTTTGGGCATCCTCTTAATAAAAGTGGTAATCTTTCAAAAATAAAAATAAAAAGTAGGACCCATGTTTCAATTATTCAGACCGGTGATCTAATGGGCATCTCCATGGATAATGCCTCAGAATTCTCCATTACTGGATGATCCTATACATCCAACTTTTGGTCTGCCTTCCATTAAATTTGGCCCGTCCTGTATTTCTTCCTCAACTATTTTCAAGCTGCTGATCAATGGGTTAGGATGTTGAATCTGAAGGATTTCAGAATTCACCATCGACAGTGGGATCCGCAGATTAACTGTTAAAATTATTAAAACTGGGTTCCACTTGTAGATAATATGCATATCCTTAGGCCACAGATCATATGATTCTTTGTAAAGAGTGTCTGCATTTGGTTATAAGGCTTCTAAAAGCATGCTGAGATGTTACATTTACATCTAGTACATGTATAACATAGAAGAAGCTACTACAAAGAGTTTCAACACTAAGGTCATGGGTTCAAGTACCCATTATAGTGTGTGTGGGTGTGAGGGTGTGTGCGTAAGAAAAAAGAAGATGAATTTGAAATAATTTGGAAATTTTGAGCATTGACCGAGTATAACAAGAGGCAAAACATGCACAGTTATATGATATCACCAAGTGAAAAAAGTATTACATTGGGATCCAAAAGATTACCGCACTTGAGCTAAATGTACAAACCATTTAAGTTGGCTGAATGACCAAAGCAGATATTTTTCCACTTTTTCTTTCTTTCTTTCTTTCTTTTTTTTTTTTTTTTTTTTTTCTTTTTTCTTTTTTTTTTTTTTTTGTTTTTGTTTTTGTTTTTGGAGAAGATAACAGAAGGTTGTTGAAATTAAAGGAGGGTAAAAAAATTCACAATACAAAGACAGGCACAACTTACACTGGATCTTGCAAGATTTTTTCCACTATTTTTGCAAGGTCTGAAGAACCCAATTCTTAGTACTAGAATACACTTTTTTCAGTAATTATGAAATTTTATCTTGTGTGTGTGTGTCTGCAAGCTCTGAAAAGATTAATTCTCAGTACCAGAGCTTTTTTTTTTTTGTCAGCAATTATGAAATTTTACTAGAAAAGAGGTACCAGTATCATGAAATGACTTGATATGCATCACCATTCGACAAGGATCCCGGAGAAAGGACATAATAATCTAACCACTGAATACAAAAAATAAAAATAAAAATGCCGCAACTAGTACCCTCCAAATTAGGGTGGCAAGAAAAGAACATCATAATCTAACCTGATCAATTAAAAGCCTGGCACGTGCTGCATCAGGATCTATTGCAGGATCTTTTTGTGCATCATTCCGCATTATATCAAGAACTCTGCAACACAAGCATCAAACTTTTGATGAAATTAGCTTCAGAGCTAGGAAGTAATACTAAAACTATTAAAATCAGACATGCAAGCAAGATTCCTCTGAGGACTATATGTGGCAAAAAGTACTTCAAATTTCTACATTCCATCCACAAATGCATTGAAATCTTCCAACATAGTCAGCAGTGTATTAAATGCATGCAAGGAAAACTGAAAACAATGCTTTGAGTCGTCTGTAACAGGAGGCATTATATGATGCTTGATTGAAAGACACAACGTCCTCTTTTTTGACCCAGATGGTACAGATGGGTTACACCTTTCTGTAATATAAACCATTGATCTTGTGGACCTATCATGGAAAGATACAAGCAATGACATATACCATATCAGATAAACCTATGACTTATACCATATCAGATAAACCTAGCCTTACGACAAAAATGAACAATTACAACAATGGTCCATATCCAATGCGCCCCAATTGAACAATTAGAATCATCTGATGGTGGAAACTCTTGGCGTATCTTCCACCCACCATGGGCCCACCATATGAAGAATTTGTCACCAAAATCTAGGCCCTGAATGTGCAGCTTAACCGCCAGGCAAATGCTAATTCGGGATTGTATGTTGAGAAATTACAGGGCTGCTCATCAGGAAACATACAGTTTGCTGACGTGTATGATTCCATATGTTATAGGGCAGTGGTTCAGTTATTCAAACCTCTGATCTGATTAGATGAAAAGTTGATGCAGGCTATCTCGGAAATCTTCAACATTGCAAGATCCTACCACTTAGATTAACGGACCACAAAAAGACCAGTAAGTAGACTGTCCCATATTCCAAGGAAAAAGTTCAATGATCACACGGTTGAAAAATCCTAATCTGGGAGATTTTTTTATGTCACCCATTCACGGGAGGCCCACCATATAAATGGTTTGGATTATTGGAAAATGTCTCCACGTGTACGGAATCCAGCCAGTACATTTGTTGATGAGCATGTCCCTGTAAGTACTCCTTTCGAACAAAGAATAAAATATAGCCTTCTGCCAATACATACAGCCTGAACTGAAGCCGGACAAAGCAAACATTTGAATAATTATAGATACCAGCATACCTAGCAGCTATTCCAGAGTAGACATCTGCAGGCTTCTCTCCAGCAACCAAGTTGACTGAAGTTGCCCCTATCTGCATGAAACAGTTTGACAGAACAATGCCAGAAATTAGACAGGCATTACAAAGAGGCAGTTGATAAAGAAGAAAAGATATAAAATCCTTTGTCCTATTAATCCATACGAAAATTCTACTCAAGTATAAAGGTAAAGATAACAACACAATCATTATAACACAACTTGCTCACCTCTTCCAGCACACCCATTAGAAGCTCAAAAACATCCCCTTCAAAATCCAGTAGCTTACATCTAAAGGCTATGCTCACAGCAATGTTACTTGAAACACGAAACCCTGCATGTTTTCCATTCCAGATTGAGCAATCTGGATTATGGGTCTATTGAGATCTAGATTGATATTTTCAGCAACCTGAAGTTATGGATCTATACTCTTACTATTGCTTAAGTTTTTTTTTTTTTAATTATATTTACAATATAGTCTATAATAATAACATTCATCATTTCAAATATAACTTGCATTATGAGTCCATATATAAAACTATATTGCATACGCAGTGGATGTATTGGAGTGTTGTACATGACCCTATCCCTAGCGTACCACGTATTGGAGGATGTATCATACTGTATGTTGTTCCTGATGCAGGACGTGAAACTAGGCTAAAATGATGTCCTGAGATTAATCAATGGATTAGTATATCAATGAGAAACATAAAAATATATAATCTATCACATATATAAAAGCTACTCAAGTAAGCAATTATGTTTAGATTCAAGACCTAACTACAATCCTGCAGTATGGATCTTCAAAAAATATAGATCAAAGAGAAATAGGCTCAATGGAAGATGGGACTTCCATTTATAGCATAGGGATTGATCTACATTCAAGGGGATTCACACATGTCCATCAACAGTGAAGTATTCTAGGCTTGGATTAATTGGGAATTATGTTAAGGGTTCGGGATTGGGGATTCAAGGTTTCAGAATTGGGGATTTAGGAACTTGGGTTTTAAAAGTTAGGAAAATAGGAGAAAAGAAGAATGAAAGTGAGAAGATCATTGTTCACGACACTATTCATAGGTAGGGGCAGTGTTCGAAATATCGATACTATCGGCCGATATATCGGCCGATATTATCGGTATCGCACCCCTGCGAGACGAAACTTCGCCGATAACACCCGGAAGATACCAAAAAAACCTAAATCCAGATATCGTGCGATATATCGTCGATATCGTGCGATATATCATCGATATCTTACGATATCGCGCCGATATCGTCGATATCGCCGAGAGTTTCCACCCCGATTTACATATCGCGGTATTTCCGCCTCCATTATTGTCGGAAATCGACAAACAGAGTCACGGACATGCACGGGTGCGTTTGCAGGGAACTCACGAGTCCCACTGTAGCCAACAACCCACAACAATAAAAAGCATGCCGTGGGTTGCTGAAAATCAAAATTTTTTGAAAGAGAGAGAGAGAGAGAGAGAGAGAGATCGGAGAATACCTGTAGCGGTGATCGGAGGTGGGCCATTCGACAGGTAAGTACCCTGTATCCCCCTTTCTTCCAAAATTTCTCTTCATTTTCTTCATTTTTTCTCTTTCTTCGCCGATTGGAGCGTGCCGGTGCGGATTTCTCGGAGATTCGGCGAGAAATCGGGCCGGATTCGACGAGATACCGCATCCGGAGCCGTCGCTGCGTGAATGGGAGGGAAATCGCGAGTCGAAAGGGAGAAAATGAAAAGAATGGGCGCGGTAGGGGTGAAAAGGGGTCGGTTCGGGACTCCGGATTGCGTACTGAGTAACGCAGTACGCTCTTTGAGTACTGAGTAAACTCAGTTGGGCCCACCGTGAAATCCTGTGGTTTATCCACACCGTTCATACGTTTTTTCAGCTCATTTAAGGGGTTGAACCCAAAGTTGAAGCATATCCAACTCTCAAGTGGATCATACGACAGGAAACAGTGGGAAGAATGATTTCCACCGTTGAAACCTTCCTAGGCCTTACAATGATGTTGATTTGTCATCCAAGCCGTTAATAATATCACAAAGACATGGATGAAGAAAAAAAAAAAAATAAGCTTAATACAAAAATTCTGTGACACTCAAGAAATTTTTAATGGTGAACGTCACTCTCTCCACTGTTTTCTGTGGTGGGGTCCAGTCGAGCTCTGGATCTGACTCATTTTTTGGTTCACGCCCTAAAATGATCTGTTAACATGGATGGACGGTGTGGATAGAAAAAATACGTCATGGTGGGACCCACGTAACTTGGTGACGTAACCTCAGCAATCCGCTGGAAGCGGATTGCGTATGTTGGAAGCGGGCGGGACGTGGGGTGGTGGTCAGTGCTCTATGGGCCCCACCATGATGTATGTGTTTCATCCATTCCGTTCATCCATTTTTAAATATCATTTTACTATAATGAGATCAAAATGAGAGGGATATAAATCTCAGGTGGACCACACCACATGAAAATAATAGTGATTGGATATACCATTTAAATCCTCCTATGGCCCACTATACTGTTTATTTGACATCCAATCTGTTGATTAGGTCATACAGGCCCAGATGAAGGGAAAAAACAAATATCAGCTTGATCCAAAACTGATATGACCCCCAAAATGTTTTTAATGGTCTACCCTCATTTAACACTGTTTCCTGTAATGTGGTCCACTTCAGATTTGGATATATCTCATTTTTGGACTTATACCGTAAAATGATCTGTAAAAACAGATGGATGGCATGGATGAAACACATACATCATGGTGTGACCCACATAGCACCGACCACCAGCGGATTGCGTCCTACCCCCGCCTGGACGGTAATCCGTCCGGGCAGGGCTCTGTGGAGCCCACCGTGATGTAACTGTTTCATCCTGCCGTCCAACGATTTTTTCAGAAAATTTTAATACGTGAACCAAAAAATGAGGCAGGTTCAGGGCTTGAGTGGACCACAAAGTGGGGATTGAACGTCCACCATTAAAAGCTTCTTTGGGGCCAGAGAAGTTTCACGTCTACGTGACCTTATGAATAGGCTTTTTGGTTAAAAAAAACATCACGGGAGCCCTTAGAAATGTTTCAACGGTGGGTGTCATATCCCGTGGGCCATTAGAAATGTTTCAACGGTGGGTGTCATATCACGTGGGCCCTTAGAAATGTTTCAACGGTGGATATCATTATCCCTGTTGTTTCCTGTGGTATGGTACACTTGATCTTTAGATATGATTCAATTTTTGGCTCAACCCCTTAAATTAGATGGAAAAATGAATGGACGGTGTGGATAGATCACATACGTTCAAGGTGGGCCCAACCCACAGAACTGCCCATTTTGGGCTAGAGACGGGCAGGGGTAGGACGCAATATGCGTCTGTGCTCGGACGCGGATTGGCTACTCCCCCTGACATGAGCCAACGGCTGGTGGTCAGTGCTCCGTGGGACCCACCATGATGTATGTGTTTCATCCATGCCGTTCATCTATTATTACGGATTATTTTACCGTATGAGACCAAAAATGAGTTATATCCTAATCTTGAGTGGACCACATTACATGAAACAGTGTTGAATGAGCGTCGACCATTAAAAAACATTATGTGGCCATAAAAGTTTCAGATCAAGATGATTTTTGTTTTTTCCCTTCATCTGGACCTCTATGACCTAATCAACATATTAGATGTAAAATAAACAGTACAGTGGGCCTTAGGAGGATTTTAATGATAAATATCCAACCACTATTGCTTTCATGTGGTGTGGTCCACCTGAGATTTATATACCTCTCATTTTTGGGACCAAGCCATAAAATGATCTGTAAAAATGTATGAACGGAATGGATGAAACCCGTACATCATTGTGGGGCCCACAGATCACCGACCACCAGCCCCGGGGCTGGTGTCAGGGGAGTAGCCAATCCGTTTCCATGCTCCTTGAGCTCCAGTTGCACGGACGGTTCAAAGGAGATCAAAGTTACGTGGGCCCAAAGTGATGTATTTATTATATCTACACCGTTCATCTATTTTTGGAGATCATATTAGAGCATTATCCAACAAATGAATCATATCCAAATATCAGCTGGACCACACCACAGATGGCAGCGAAACACCGTTAAACAATTTAATTGGCCTTCGTGTAAGATCAATTGGCCCAAAATGATAAAACATCACTTAGAAAAATGTACTGGAGTAATCTCGACTTAGTGGAGGATAATTTTCTAACCCTTCTCCATATGAAAAGACATTTTAAATAAAGTCACGGTGGCCCACACATGAACTTATGGTTGACATTCCATTCACACTATTCCATATGATATGGTGCATTTGAGTGGTAAATGTAACTGATTTTTTACCTGAAGACCTGATAGTGAATATAGAATATGATGAATGGAGTGAGTTTTACACTTAAAATATGGTGGCCCACATTGACTTGAGTGTTGTAGAGAACTCTACCTCTATCACATTTTACTCTCTCTCTCTCTCTCTCTCTCTCTCTCTCTCTCTCTCTCTATCCCCTCTTTGTTCAATGTTTTTCACAATAATAAGGGTTTCATGGTAGACATTCAATTCACATCGTTTGCCTTCGTGTGGTCCACATGATTTTTTAGTAAGCTTCATTTTTCGGATAAAGACTTATATAATATATTTTACAGAGAAAATATGTCAGGAGGAAGAGGAGGTAGGCAACCTGATATAGGGTGGAGGTACGGTCAGCCCATTCCCGATAATCGATTCGGGAGTATTTGTAATTTATGCGGCCATGTATCGAGGAGTGGTGGGGTAACCCGCTTAAAGGAGCATTTAGCGGGAGGGTATCGCAATGTTGTGGATTGCCCAAAGTGTCCACAAGATGTGCGAGAACAGATGAAGAGCATATTGAAAAAAAATGTGAAGACAAAAGATGAACGACATGCACGGGAGAGGGAGATTAGGGAGGAGTTGGGGCGACCACCATATGCAGGTGAGGATGATGTAGTGGATCTCGAAGATGATGATGATGATCCCGAATACAGCCGCGCAATGCAAGAGTCCATACGAGATCGATGGGAGAGGGATCAAGATAGGAGGTGGAATACAAGTAGGCCTCGATTTGAGGGGTCTATCCATGAGCATGGTGGGGGGAGTGGAGCAGGGGGAGTGGAGCAGGGGAGAGTGCTAGGGGTGGATCAGGGGAGGGAAGTAGGCGAGGAGGAATATGGGGCATGGGCAGGAGTAGCAGCATGCGGGTGCCGGATCTACCTTTGGATCCGAGGATGTACAAAGAGGCGGGAGGGACACAAAAGAAAATAAAGGAGATGTTTAGTGGAGGGGATGTGAGGAAAAAAGTTGGAAAATTTATAGCAAAATTTTTATATACGGTCAAATCCCCGCAAATGCCGCAGCAAGCCCGCACTTCAAAAATATGATAAGTGAAGTGCAGCGTGGGGGGAGGGTGTGCAGCCGCCTACACCCGCACAGATCATGGGAAAATACTTGGATGATGAACATGCAGAAATGAAGACATACGTTGATTCGTATCGGCAGTCATGGGAGATGTACGGCTGTACCGTCATGTGTGATGGTTGGACCGGACCGACGAAGATGTCGATTATAAATTTTATGGTTTATTCCAGGGGACGGGCGGTGTTCCTAAAGAGTATAGATGCAAGTAGTAAGATCAAAGATCATAACTACATTTACAAACTAATGCACAACATCATGCAAGATGTTGGGAGGAAAAATATTGTGCAGTTTGTTACGGATAATGGGAGTGCATTTGTTAAGGCGGGAAAAGATATTCAGAGCAAGTATCATATGTATTGGACCCCCTGCGCAGCCCATTGCATCGATCTCATGCTGGAGGGGATCGGGGATAGGCCGTCGGTGAAGACTGTAATTACTGATGCACGACTCATCACAAACTTTGTATACAACCACGGCTGGTTATTAGCCGCAATGCGCGAGAGGTGTGGTGGGGATATAGTGCGCCCCGGAGCGACGCGATTCGCCACAAATTATATCGCCTTAAGTAGCCTTCTCAAACACAAACAAGGGTTACGAGAGCTCTTCGCCTCTCATGATTACGTAGAATGGAAAAGGAGGTTGACGAAAGTAACCTATAGAATTGAGGAGCTGGTGCTGGGAAAGACATTTTGGGATAAAGTGCGTGGTGTTGTGGGTATTCTAGAGCCCATTTATGTGGTGTTGAGGATGGTGGACAATGAGACAAATCGTCGATGGGGTCGTTGTATCCGTCTATACAACTAATGAAAGATGCCATTATGGTTAAAGCTCCCAATGCATATAAGTGGGTGCATGCAATAATAGACGACCGTTGGGAAAGGACGCTTTCTCACCCACTACATCAGGCTGGTAAGTACCTAAATGGATTTATGCTTTTCCATATGCAATAATAAGCGAGGGTTGTACTAATGTGTATATGTTGGTTTTCAGCATATTTCCTAAATCCCAAATACCACTACAGCCGGAACCTCTTCGAAGATAATTCATTAAAGAGGGATGTGCATGAGGTGTACGATCACTTATTCCCCGATTGTCCGGGGAAAGATACCTTTGGTAGTGAGGTAAATATGTTCTGCACTTACATTATCCTTATCTTCATCTCGATTATTAAATACTTATTCTAGTTGTTATACGCTATCAACAGATTGTTAAATTCCGCGACGCAGTTGGGATGTTTGGGTGTCACCCTGCGGTGAAGTCAAGGAATGCCATGATGCCATGTGAGTCACTGTAGTAAACTTAACATTTATATTATTTTGAAAATTTTAGGATAATGAAATAATCTTATGATACGCAGGCGAATGGTGGTCCATGTATGGGACTGACTGTGAGGTTTTACAACGATTGGCTGTCCGTGTACTTGCACAGACGGTGTCCTCGTCACCCTGTGAAAGGAATTGGAGTACATTCTCCCTCATACATACAAATAAACGTAACAGAATAGGGTATGAGAGGCTTCAGAAGCTAGTATATTGTCACTACAATATGAAGTTACGAGAGAGGTTGCTCCGCTCGGAAGGAAGAAGAAAAGCACAGGAAGACCCACTAGACCTGATGACGGTCGGACAGCATGCGTATGCTGAGAATGCGGAGGATGACATAGTTTACCAGTGGGTTAGGTCGGATGACTTAGATACCTCGGATGGTGGACCAGAGCCACATATTGCGGCAGAAGCAGAGACACAAGGGATTGATGTTGACAAACATGTGGAGCAACAGAGGTCTCCTGATAAGGCATTCGACCCATTAACGAGGAGTCCGGAGGGCAGCCCGCGGCATTCACTATCACGAGGGACACGTGGTGGGGAAACATTGTCTGACACCGAGTCTCAGTCAAAGAGTGATGCAGGAAATGAGTCCGGTGATGATGATGGCGGCGATAAGGGTGACGATGACTCTGATGACAGTAAGGATGATGATGATGATGATGATGATGATGATGATGATGGTGATGATGATGGTGGTGACGCGGGTGGGAGTCAGGATAAGAGGCCTCTTAGCCCTTTTACCGGGGAGGAGAATTTCGATCATTCCACGCAGGACGCTGACCATGGTTCTCGTCCAGGAGAACCACGACCTCGTCTTGTTTACAATAAGACATACACGCGTCAGAAACTACTGCAGAAAAAGAAGACTCATAAACTTTCTGATTTTGAGGAGGAGCTACTGGCAAAATGCATGAGGGACACAAGCGTTCGTGGCAGGCGAGGTGGCTCCAGATTTGGATCACGGACGAGGGAGGGGAGCTCGAGCTACAGGCCACAACATGAATCTGGATCACAAACACTGGAGAGTAGCTCGAGTTCTGTGCCACAGCATGGGCATGGATATGGACCTAGTGGATATGCGACGAGTGACTCCAGCAGTTACGGCACATCATTTTTCAACCCTGGTCAAGAGTTCACTTCTGCATATGGGCAAGGATATGAGCAGCAGTATGGATATGGCCAACAATATGGATACCAAGGAGTTTCATATCTGCCCTTTCCAGATCCATATCAGTTACAGACTGTGACGATTACGCAGTACCCACGAATGGGCGTATTATTTCAGTTCGGAGAGGATGAGTACCAGCGTTATGTCAGGGAGTATCTTAACTGGTACCACTCTTCTATGACCTGGGTACAATATTGTGGATTAGTGGAGCAGCAGTACTATGCCCAGCCACGTCGAGATGGAGATGATGATTATGAGCCACCACGCAACTCTATGTGGGTCTAGACCACAACTAGTCCTCATCAAAGAAATGTATATTTATCAGATTTTACTTCTTCAGTTCTTATTTTGTTTTTCAATGAATTGGTTGTGTTTTCATACATGACTATGTATATTTATAAATATCATGCATTCAATTTAAATATAGTTGCATTAGTTCAGTTAAACATCGCATAACTTAGGACCCTATACAAAGGAAATTTATTATGTGCATCTTTTTTTTAAGATGTTATGATTTAAAAGTGTGTATTAAGGGCTTTTTTAACAATCCCCAAAGTTTCATTAAAAAATTCAACCATTTTTCCAATGTTTCCCCATGTTTCCCAAAAAGTGCGATAAACTATGCGATACAAACGATATATCCCGTGCGATAACCGATACGTATCTGTATCCCAAGGGTGCGATACATTGTGCGATACCGATATTTCGAACACTGGGTAGGGGTGTACATTGAGTCGAACCGAGTCGAGCTAGCCTCAGCTCAACTCGGCTCGAACACTGGCTGAACTCGGCTCGAACTTGGGTTGGCTCGGTCCTCGAGCCTGACTGGCCAGCTCGGCTCAGTTCGGTCAGCAGCTCAGGCCAGCTTGGGCTGAGTTCGAACCAAGATCGAGCCGAGTTCGCCATTGAGGCATTTCCACAAACACCTGAACTACAACTTCAAAACCCATTGTTTTACAAATAGAGGCAATGGTTTTACAAGTATTTTCTCAAACACCTTCTAAGTAACATAAAAAACAAAAAAAAAACAAAAAAAACAAAGAGAAAAAGGTATTAGTTTCATGTACATACCTTCCTTCCCACCAATGGCCACCACTGATAGAATGGCTGGTTTGTAGTTCAGAACTTTGTGTCCTCTTCTGCAAGCAGACAGCTATTCATAGACCCTGCACTTCACTCGCTCAGTGCTTCTACTATCTATATCAAGACTGGCATTCTTATGCTTACACTGCACTGAATTTCCTTATAGCACCGGAGGCTCTTCAACCCTCCTTGTTGTGGACAAAGGATTGGACATGTCCAGGACCAGATGTGCTCCTGCAGCTTTGCTAGATATCTTCCTCTTCACAAGCTGAATATAGTGATCATGGCCTCTCTGACGAGCATAATCTTCGGGAGTAAACCCAGACACGTCCCGTCCTTTCTCCCATGTTTGTATCCAATCTTGAACAATACAATTGATGAAAAAGCTAGTCCGTGTAAAATCATGACCAAAAGAATGGCATTTTTTCAAGTTCTCTATGAAGCGTGGTCCCCAACATGCACATGCTGACATATATGCCAAACCTTCCTTGCCACCAGCCACATTTCGTTGAGTCATTTTATCAAACAGTTGGTGAGCAACATCAATGGCAAAGTAACCGAGTCACCGAACTGGTCCGATCCAAGTTCGATTCGAGCTGGATTCGATCCGAGTCGAGTCGAGCTAGGGCCTGCTCGAAAAATCAGCTCGACTCGGCTTGAACTCAGCTTTGAACCGAGTCAAATCGAGCTTTTTCGAGTCGAGTCGAGCAAGCTAACCGAGCTAGCTTGGTTCGTGTACACCCCTTTTCACAGGCGAGGAAAAAAGAAGGTATTGGTTTAGGTTAAGGTCTGATGCGGTCTGGATTGGGTTTTGATGTGATTTGGATTGGGTTTTGGTAAGAATGAGAGATGGGAATGAATAGTGGTGATGGGTTGAGAAAAGTGAATAATAAAAGGAAATTTGAAAGAAATAGAGATAAAGAAAAACTCTAGTAGATTCATAATAATCATAGCATGATTAGATTAGGGCTCCCATAACCCTTAAATAGTCTCAACTTGGGGCTTTTACAAAATACGCCTCTCAATAAGGAAAAGACTTTAGTACCTCCTACTTTTAAGCAAAAATAAGACATAACTACTTAACTCTCTAACAAATATCAAATAATCCCTAGCTAAGGAGAAAAAAGTGTCTCCACGTGAAAACGTATCTCCATGCTCCCAATAAGTAGCCCACATTTATTTCCCGAATGTAGGGTCTTCAATGATGCACCAAATATGCATGTGGAGTCTTCCACACACCTATGATCCGGAGTCGGGCCCCACGTAATGTCATCTAGTCATAAAGAAACTGAGGCATGGGCTACAACTCATCTCCTTCTCTGATATACTTGATATGGTGCTCGGATGTCTTCATCGACTCCCTTGGCTGAGAAGAGATCGCCTTTGGCAATATAAAGCTACAATGATACTCAAGAAGATTTGGGTCAATTCTCTAAAGCTTGCTCTCCGTGATCCATGTACTATCTAACTCTACCTTATTCTCCCACTTGACGAGATACTTCTGAAAACCTCCGTGCTTGGTCGAAACCACTTGCTCATCCAGAATACCCTCTATCTCTTCTCATCTAGCCAGTATGGATGGTAAAGGGGGCAAACGATGAGAAGATGGGTCTGGTAAAGGCCATGGGTAAGGGTAGGAAGAAGGGACAATGGGTGAAGCTTCTGGTCCTTAAATAGAGACAAGATCTTCCACATTGAACATAGAGCTAATGCCCATGTCAGGTGGAAGATCCACAACATAAGCATTAGGACCACTCTTTTCAATATTCGATAAGGTCTAGCACTACGGGCGTGTAATTTCTTCACGGCTCCTTGCGGAAACCACTCTGCCCTTATCCAAACCATGACATTGGATTGGCTCCCAAAATTAGACTTAGCTCCCTGGGGAGTGGCCCTGACATTGGATTCACGAGAGTCAAATCGCCTCATGAATTGCGGTTTCAAATACCGCTCGAGTTCTTGCACCACTTGGTAGGAATGCTCTAGGGTGCTAACGTCGTGAGGAATAAGCTCATGCTGAAGCTCGGGTCAGAGGCCCATCCTGAAATGAGAAAGAGTCATTAACAGGTCCTCGATGTTACAACGCATCATATACTCATCAAACTTGATAATGTACTTAGTCACGGGCATTGATCCTTGACGTAAGGATTGTCACTGATCTAAAAACTTCTGACAGTAAGAAAGAGGAAGGTACTTTTCCTTCAATATTTCTTTCATCTCGGCTCACAGTGAGACCAGATCATCTCCAAACCTCTCCATCTTCCGCTGGACATTTGTCCAAAACAATTTGGCTTGGCCCACTAACTTCATCTTGGCGAGCCTCACCCGACAATGATCGGACATATCGTACCACTCAAAATATTAATGGTCAATGTCCGCAAGCCAATCGAGGAAGGCTTTGGGATCCAAGCGACATCATAGTTCAGAGCCTTTGCCTTCACACTTTTCATAACACGCTCATCAGGATCATGGTGGTCCTGATACTCTCTAAGGGGTGGCTGGGTACATACCCCGCCACGGTCAACACCTCAACCATAGCCTCTTCCACGCACCTTAACTTGGTTTCCTCCAAATTGATCTCCAGCTTAAGATTGATCATCTTCCCCATTATCGGGGTTTTCCTGAAGGGAGTTTTCCAGCTAGGTCATGCGAGTATGGGTCTCATTCCTGAGGGCTGCCAGTTGCTTACTAGTAATTTTATTGTAAGCCTCAATGGTCGCGAGACAGTTATTGATGGCATTGATAGCCTTGGCAAGCTATTCCAAATTCATAGTGGGATGCATACCAAAACCACGCCCAGTACAAGTGGGCATAAACCAGGGAACTAATTGAGACCATAAGAACTAAAGACTCTCAATGCAATGTTATGAGAATGGGAAGTCTACTAACCCCAGGCACGATAATAGGAAAACCTACCCTAATTGCGATATGAAAACTCTATGTTAAACCCGCTCTAATACCAAATTTTGATGCAGGACGTGAGACAAGGCTAAAATGATGTCATGAGAGTAATCAATGAATTATCATATCAATGAGAAACATAAAAATATATAATCCACCGCATATATAAAAAATACTCAAGTAAGTAACTGTGTTTAGATTCAGGACCTAACTACAATACTGCAGTATGGATCCTAAAAAAAAAAAAAAATACATCAAAGAGAAATAGGCCCAATGGAAGATGGACTTCCATTTATAGCATAGGGATCAAGGTATTCCGTATCGGTAGCGGCGGTCGTAACAGTCACCACCATTACTGATACCGGTATCGGCCGATACGGGGGCGTAACGACCGTTACGACCTCCGTAAGGGTTGAAAATTTTCTTTTGCACAAAACAAAACAAAAAAAAAAAAAAAAAACAAAAAAAAAATCTGAAAAAATATCTAGAAAATCCAGAATAATGTAAATATTCTAAATATATATTCATTTTTTGTTTTGAACATGTTTATGGTAGTGTAACGGTCCACTCTTTGGTGAGAGTGTTGTATCGGGCTGTCTGGTGAATTTGTGAATATGATTATGTCTCTAATGTTTACACATCACAATCAAGCACTATAACTAGAAATCAGAAAAAGGCATAAATACTACTTTTCAATTTGAAAAAAAAAATGGCCCTTAGAGCTTCTATTCGCTCAAATCACTTCAATCTACGGTTTTAATATTAAAAAATATAGTAAGAATGGTCGAAATCTGTTGTAAAATGACCTAGGAGATTTTTTGGAATGAGAAAAGTGAAAAAAAAAATTTGAGAGAAGAAAGTTTATTTAAATAGAAAAAAGTGGTCGTTTTTCAACCGTTACAGGAGTAACGGTCGCTATGCCCCGTAACGGCCTTTACGGCCATCGTAACGGCCGATACGGTCTTAAGAAACCAACTGCCCCATTTCACCCCCGTATCGCGCAACGGTCATGGCCGTTACCTATACGTATCGGCCTTTACGGGCGTATCGTAACGAAAATGGAACACCTTGATAAGGATTGATCTACGTTCAATGGAATTCATACATGTCCATCAAGGGTCAAGTATTCTAAGTTTGGATTAATTGGGAATTAGGTTAAGGGTTTATGATTACAGATTTAGGGTTTTAGAATTGGGGATTGAAGATCTTGGGATTTAAAAGTTAGGAAAATATGAGAAAAGAGAAATGGAAATGATTCATTTTTTGGGTAATGCTCTAAAATGATCTCTAAAAATAGATGAACAGTGTAGATATAATAAATACATCACTGTGGAGCCCATGTAACTTTGATCTCCTTTGAACCATTCGTACAACTCGGAGCTCGAGGAGTGTCAGCGCTCGTCTTAGCATGACACGTATCTACAGCAGCTATATAGCTGGTGTTTTCCGATACGAAATGAAAAAGAAGGGAGAGAGAGGGAAACCGAAAAGAAAAGGAGGGAAAGAAGAGGGAAAGAAGAGGGAGAGGGAGAGAGAGAGGGGGGGGGGGGGGGGGGGGGGGGGGAGAAGAAGAAGATGGCCCATAGCAGGGCCGCAGCCGCAGTAGTCCGAGAAGAATAAGAAGAAGAGGAAGAAGAAGAAGAAGAAAAGAAAGAAAGTTTTTAAAAAAAAAGGTATAGTTTTTCCCTTTTTTTTTTTTTTCCTATTTTCTTTAGCCCATAACAGCCATTAAGGGGACGTAACGGCCGTTATGGCCCGTAACGGGTGTAACAGCCCCGTAACGACCATTACGGTCACAAAATCGGGGGGGGTGCCCGTTTCGACCCCGTATCGCGTAACGATGTTAGCCGTTGACCAACATAACATTTACAGTGCACGGCTAGTGCACATGTGCACTATGCACATGCCACACAAGGTGGGGTCCACTGTGATGTGTATCTAAAATTCGCTCCGTCCATTCATTTCTTCGCATAATTCAAGGTGTTGAGACCGAAATTGAAGCATTTCCAGATACGAGGTGGGCCCCAAATTAGGATTTTAGGGGTTGATCTGTCCATTGGGCCACTTCCATAAGGATCCAATGGTTGAAATTTGACGTCTACGGCTAATTTATGGTCCTCAGGCCATATATGAAGTTTTAAACCGAATGGATTGTGGGAACCCTGTGATCTTCCATTCTGGACGATTTTCGAGCCCGTTTAATGTGAGTAGCCTGATTTTCTCGAATCTCTTGCTTGTAATTTCTTCGATCTTGGACCCCTGGAGTCCGTCCTTGCCTTGGTGACTTCAGAGCATCAAATCCACGCTTTTAGTATCCTTTTTCAATCCAGGCTCTTAAATTCACCTTGCATCACAAACACGATTAAAATAGGGCGTTAACCGGTATCATGCTCATAAAATTAGGTAATAACTGGGGTCTAATATGCAATATTTGACCCTCAACAGCCGTTACCGTTACGTATCGGCCGTATCGTAACGGATACGGGACACCTCGTAACTCCCTAACTCTCTAACAAATATAAAATAAACCCTAGCTAAGGAGAAAAACGTATCTCCACGTGAAAATATATCTCCATGCTCCCAATAAGTAACCCACATGCATCTCCCCAATGTAGAGTCTTCAATGATGCACCAAATATGCATCTGGGGTCTTCCATGCACCTACGATCCGGAGCCGGGCCCCACGTAATGATCATCTAACTATAAAGAAACCAAGGCGTGGGCCACAGCTCGTCTCCTCCTCTAATATACTCGATATGCTGCTTCCCATGCTACCAAAGCGACCCACAATCCAGGTAACCTTGCTCCGCACAAATATCCCCACAAATTTCAAACCATCCATTAACCAAAATGCTCTTACAGAGGCTAAGGCTATGGAGATGGGGAAAAGTCAAGGTGATGAGGGACTTTCCCACCTGAACTTCTTTCCCAAGATCTCACCCTTTCTCCATTCCATGCTTTAGAGTGGATCCTCTCTTGGTGAAGATTTTTCTGACCCCCTGTCAATCATCTCTGAAAATGATAATTGCTTTCCAAAGAAAGAATCAGATGAACATGTCAAAGGGGTCCTTACTCATGCCTCAGTGGTATACTCATAAGAGTTTTAACGCGAGGTCACGGGTTCGAGTACCCATTGTGGTGTGAGTGTGTGCATGTGTGGGGTGTGAGTCAAGGTGTTCCGTAATGGTAATAGTGGTCGTAACAGCCACCACCGTTACCTTTACGATACGAGGCATAACGGCTGTTACGGTCTGTCTTTTTTATTTTTTATTTTTATTGGAAAAAACCCCGAAAAACCTCTATCTGCCCCATAATATTGATTAAAAAGTAACTTGTATGCCCCGTAATAGACCATTACAGGGCTATTATGGCCTTTATAGGGGATGTAACGTGGCATTAACGACAAGTACGGGTCATTTTTTTCCATAACGATTGTTACGGCCATTACAACCCCGTAACGTGTAACGGTTGCCACCATTACCTTTATGCAACGGCCTTTACGGCACACCATGTGAGTGCATGTGTAAAATAAAAATTAATAAATAAAAACATGTCAAAGAAGGTTCAACTCAATTTAACAGTTGTAAGATCCTGCAAACAAGCGTGTCGAGCTCAATCTCAAAGGTCTTGGCCACTAGCCAATTCTAGGTAGAGATATATGAGTCATGACTATACAATATACATGGTAGATGTCATTACCAGTATATTATTCATAATAAGAAAAAGGAGTGTGATACTCCGCATGACTACACTATACACGTTATATTGCTCAATATATCTCTACATTCAAAACAGGTTTGATCATTCGTTGCGTGCTTTTATTTTTAATGTGGGAAATACCTTCATGAATTAGTCACTTATGGCTTCTATGGAAGCCATTTTCCATAGGACATTAAGAGAGTTGTGCAATGGTGTCATGCTATTCTCATTATGTCATGGAAGCCTTAGGTGGAAAGAAATAAGTCAATAACACAATTGTCACTGCCTCATCTGGACTGTAATTATAGGGATGCCATACGAGGTGAGTGGGTAAGCTGTCGTGTTATTCTGCTTCTCAAGGATTTCATTGTCCAGGCATCATTGCTGTCCATTTCACATTTGGCTGGAGTTCCAGTTGGTAGAACATCCTATTGTACTTAGGCAAACCACGCCTTCTGTCTATTTTGTACTTAAGTTCAACAGAAACAGTAGAGGGCACCTAAGACCTGAAGCTTACAGAGGGGTTTGTGATGAAACAGATGGCCAGGCCATATGCTGGACCATTTTATTGCAGTAGATTCTTCAAGGGCAGCTACAGTAAGTTAGGGAATAATGTCATTCACACCTTTTATCATGTTTTGTCCAAATTGAAGGGGGTTTTACTAATTGTTATTTGGTGGTGCTGCAGGTGATTTGCTTATATCGTTCATGATCTTTAATCCTGTTCTGGACTTCAATATTGAATATAGTGGCTTATAAGAATGCTAATGAATTAGTTGACTGTGGCGTCTTGATGGAGTCCTTGGACTATTGTACCTCTAATGTATCTTTAGTGCTTCTTGTATTCTGTATATGAAATATTGAGTTTTGCCAAAGGCACATGCAATAAAGCTCATGTACACACCACAAATGTGCTCACATGGCATATTCGTGCGAGTTAAAATCCATCCATTGGGTTGGTAAGACTTTTTCATGTTCTCCCAAAAATAAAATCTGGTCCAATCAGCATGTGGGCCACAATATAGGAAACTGGACTGGTTAGAAAACTTCAGCCAAGTTTTTCAGAGCCATACATTTGTTTTCCAAACTGAGCCCCACCTGACGAGTGGATCAACCTGATTCTTGGGCTAGGGCATCAATATAGTGGTGCCATCCGATGGATAGATTGGATCTCAGACCTGTTGTGCCATGGTAGCACATGCATGGCGTGTGCCATGAAATTTATTCCATCCAGGCATGGGCTTAGCAAAGCTCATGAAATATTTCGCTTCTTTTATTAAATATTTCATCTGGCCCAATTTCACCATTTATGCAATAATAAACCCTGTAAGGTTATCAGATAACAACTACCGGTCTACCACACAAAAGCTACTTTATGACATGAAGTTACCCAAAAAAAAAAAAAAAAACACCAATCAATAACAAAAAGAAAAAGAAAAAGATGAGAGCGTTACCTTGTCTCTTCCAAGCGCTGCATAGTGCTGTAAACCATTACATGAACCATCCTGAGAAAGGAAAATCCATAGAAAAATCTTCAAGATCACATTCCATGTTATGAGATGGTAAAACTCTGAAAGCTCATCAATGATAACCGATAGAAGCAAAAGCTAGCTCTTGGTGGTGGCCCATTTTCAACAGGAACCATGTTTATAAATAGGAAAGAAAGCTCCAAAATCAATGCCGTTAGCATTTATCTTAGAGATTGCTCTGGCTTTGGTTTGACCCCATACAAGTAAAAATTCGTAAATTTAAAGGAACTTTCCTTATCACATCTATATAGGCATTCATGAACACGCCATGCACACAATACAAGAAAGACGAAATTTCTTTAACGTTGCATGGTGCACATATCAAAGTAGAGCTTCGCCGAGCGCACACTCCTGTGAAATAAAGCTCATGTCCTCGCCACACATGCACCAGCATAGCCTATAGGTGCGAGATCCAATCCATCCATCAGGTTGGTCCGACCTTCTACATGCTTTCCCAAAAATAAATCTGGTCCACTCAGCATGTGGGCCTCAATATTGGAAACAGGTGGATGGATTAGAAAAGTTTTTTAATACCGTACATTTATTTTGTAAACTGTGCTCCACCTGACCAGTGGTGCTTTTCTGATGGATGGATTGGATGTCAGACCTATCATGCCATGCTAGCACATATGTGGTCTAGATGAGTTTTATTGCACACGCTGTGGGGTCTGCAAAGCTCAGATCATACCCTTAGCAAACGTACCCCAATCAGTTGGCTAACTTTCAAATGCAACAACAGATTGGAAATCAGATAGTAATGACAAACACACCCTTGTAGATTCGAAGGATGGGAACAATTTTGAAGACATTCAAGGTATAAATTATTTTCCAGCATAACTCATTATGCCATGAAAAACCAGATCACGCAACAAAATCCGTATGCTGAACATCTCAGAGAATACTATTATGAAATGCAGTTCATAAAGTTCTATAAAGTCCTGACCCTGCCAACCATACACACAAAACGTGTATCGTGAATGGAATCATTGATCCATTGGGCAGCCATAAGAATGGGGCATTGGTTAAACATCATAGTGATTGGACAAATCTAACCATCCGATTTTGTGAGTGTTGCCTGTTTGAATATGGACAGTTGCCCTTTTTTTCATCAACCATCATTTTAATTGGTCACCTATCCAATGGATGCTACAATCTGATTGCCCAGCCTTCTGGGCTAAGGGCCATCCATATAGTGGCCCACCAAACCAATGGTCACAATTGCGCGTACACGTGCCTCATGGAAAACAAAGATGCTCGGGTGCACAATTCATGGAAGTTGGTGAAGCATGCTCATCATGGGAGGCTACTAGGAGGTTTAAAGTATCATCTGAAATCAGTACGTATTGCCTAACAAGTACTGTTATTGTCCATGAACAATACAGCTTTATTGGCCCGTATCGGCTCGAAACAGACCGTAGCGGTGAGCAATAGAATACACAAAAATCAATTTTTACTCTAGCATTCCTCAACTTTCAATAAAAAATTACCTGATGGACAGGGATGTGCGAGATGGTAGTCTCTGGTGAGGTGCTCCTTAATGCTTCACTAAGATTGATGCAGACAGCCAAGCACTGAAATGGACGCTCAGCACCCAGCCACCACCGCCTACCTTCAAGTGGCCTGTCTGCAGAATCGAATATATCATCCAAGTGATTCTCCGTAAATGATGTCCGGCCTTCGTAAGATAACTTGTCCACACCACCAGCATATAAATTTGCTAGATGTATCTTCAACCAACGTAAGCCCGACTTCCCCAATGGGCGTCCCTCTGCGAACTCAAGGACACCGCGACATAGATCCGACCCGAGATGGTTTAAATGTGGATGCATTGGATATGCACGGCCTCGGAAATCCAGGTTGTGAGGGTAAAAGAAGCCCTCTTCATCCTTCATTTTTCGGGCTACCTGTTCCCAAGTAAGTACAGTCAGTATGCAATCCGTTCAGCCCTTTATGGGCGCAGAACCTGGCAATGAACATAGATGAAGAAACTTCTTACGGCAAGTTTAAGTTCTATGTCACACCGCTGAGAATGCCTTTCACTATTTTCCTTCTTCGCTGCTCTAAGTTGCCACTTCCACTTCCTGATTTCAGCTTCATCTTCTGTTTCTGGCTGCTCTGGCAGAGGAACCTACAAGGCATAAAATGAATGAAAACATTGTGAAGTTCTTTCAGATAAGTGGGTCAGCTCATGCATTAGTGAGGTCTAATCATGTTTTTAATATCTTTTACAGT
Organism: Magnolia officinalis; assembly: GCA_021015155.1. Taxonomy (NCBI): domain Eukaryota; kingdom Viridiplantae; phylum Streptophyta; class Magnoliopsida; order Magnoliales; family Magnoliaceae; genus Magnolia; species Magnolia officinalis. The sequence continues at coordinate 13,039,869 of JAJHSJ010000011.1, forward strand.
ATGGACATATCAACCCATTACGTAACGCTATGTCACTATCAGTCACCAGTTACACTTTACAGGGGTGAATTGTGACCTTGGCCAAGACACTGATACAGGGGCGTTACAGTCGATATGGCTGTAAAGGCCCCATTTTGATAATTTTATTTCCAAATTTTCTCTAGTTTTGCACTTCTTCATTTCAACAATGAAGTAAGCTTTAGAAACTAATTTTAGACTTGATACAAGCCAATTTTGAGGATCAAAACATAAGATTGAGAGGCACTTGACGAATCAAAGGGGAATGGACCATTTTGGAAAATATCTAAAGCAGCAAACCATCATTTTTTTGGTTTTATTTTTTTGGTCTTCTTTTTGTTGTATTCATACATAATGGGCCCTAAATCATGCTTGATTTTTGTTTGATTAGGACCTATTTGGTTGACTTTCAGCAGATCAAGTTGACAAACAACATTTTTTTTTCAAGATTTTTTATCAAAAGCTGTCAAACAATATTCTCATCAAAGAATGGTCAGATACACCAATGAATACATGTAAATAAAAATTTTTAAAAAAAAAAAAAAAAAGATGAAGAAATAAAGATTCCAATGTCTTCCATTTTTCCTATTTCCATTACTTTTCAATATTAATATATTATATATATATATATATATATATATATATATAATATATATATATATATATATATATGCGCTAAAAAAATTGGGCCGTAACCTTATATTGCATCATTTTTGGGCTCGACCAATACACCCACCATATCATTATTCAAAACTTTGGGTCTAATTGATCTAAAATATATAATTTTAAAGAGGAATTCTCAGGTCTGATGGATAAGGATGTGAAGTGGCCTGATTGAAGGCAGCCCTCATCCACATCGGGACCCATCAACGGATCCATAGTCTGGATCACCAAACCATGTGCCCGCTTATACGAAATGCTGCATCAGGACACTTCAATTTCTTTTATATGTGAACCAATATTTTCTCATATTTAATAAACAGTAACAGGGAAGAATTTCCAAAGTGTAGTTGGAAAACATCAAAGGCAATCATGTTATTTGAAAGCTATTACTGGGAAAAGCTTGACTTACATCTTCGCGGTCAACCAAGCAAGCAAGATGGCCTCCACTAGCCCATATTCTGTCTACGACACTAAGTACTCTTTTATTAACCCTCCATTTTGTATTCCCAAGTGTATCCAGGGCCTGGACAGCATATTCACAAAACCACTTAAGAACTAGTCAAAGAGATTAAGAATATAAAACAGAAATATTTCAGGAAGAAAAAAAAAAAAAACATATCGGCTTCACAGAGGCCAACAAAACTATGTTTCATCCAATTTCATTCAAAACTTTGTTCTAACCTCCCAAAATTTATTGATTCAAGCAGCATAGACATGCAACTCATTAAGAAAACGATGCCATGAAGATTGGTTTTTTTTTTTAGCTGTCAGACAGCAGTAATGAAGGATACAGAAGTCTCAGTTGAGAGAGAGGTCAGGGTAGCAGAGATTCCAGAGCTGAGACATCAGCAGAACAGAAAGACCTCAATGGCGCAAGGAATGCAGCAGATCAAACTCAGAACATTAGAGATTGCCATATTGGAAGGGGTTACGTTCAGAGATAGTCAGATAGACCAGAAGATTTTGTGGCCCTTTTCAAATTTGTAGAGGAAAGTCGTAGGGAGGTGATTCAAAATCAGAGCCAAACCACTATCAGTCAGATAACATCTGGGGACGATAGTAGAGAGGATGATGTTATTCAAGACATGAATGGGCCTGAAAGGGATCAACAGGGCTTAGTCAGAGGTCAATGAAGATAATGAGCTAGAACGTTAGGGGTCTGGGATGTCCACAAAAGTGTGGCCAGATTAAGGATTTTCACAAAAGAAATAAAGTTCGGTTAGCGATATTTCAGGAGACTAAATTAATAGGCATAGATCGTGAGGTGATCAAATCAATATGGTGGGGACAGCAAAGCGAATGGGTACCGGCAGATGCGGTAGGATCAGCCAGCGGTATTCTCGTAGTTTGGAATTCAGTGATATGGTCTAAAGAAGACAGCTGTATAGGTGATTTTTCAGCGTCAATATGTTTTAAGGACATATCATGATGCAGGACAATTAACCACTTGCTCTAAAAGCTCGAACTGTTAAAGTATGGCGAATTAATCCCTTTATCTCATAGCCCAGGCCCCACATCGCATGGGTTAAGACCTCGGCCGAACCCTCTTCGTGGGCCCCAAATCACATGGGCCACCCACCCCGAGCGTGTCCCCACATCCCACGGGCTACCCCACTCGAGCCCGGTGTGAAATGCGCATTAATCACCCCTGGTGAGGAGTCTCAAACACGAGATCTCCCCCATGGGCCCCAAATCACATGGGTCACCCATCCCAAGTGTGTCCCCGCATCCCACGGGCTACTCCACTCGAGCCCAGTGTGAAAATGTCCCTGCATTATATCATCAGGTTTCTAGGTGGTGTATGGCCGTGTAAACCGAATCTTCAAGACAAGTTCTGGTTGGAATTGGACAGAAGTAGAAGTAGATGGGATCTACCGTGGTGTGTGGGTGGGGATTTCAATGTCATAAGATTTCTACATGAAAAATCAAATGAGGGACGGATCGCTAAAAGCATGAAAATTTTCTCATATTGGATTTTTAGAAATGGGATGCTCGATCTTCCTATGGGAATGGGCTGAAAATTTTTTGTTGATCAATCAAAGAGGGCTTCCTAGGCCTATTACGGATCATTGTCCGGTGTTGTTGGAATAGGACGAGGAAGATTGGGGCCCGTGTCCTTTCATATTTGAGCTTGAATGGCTACAGATTGAAGGTTTTGTGGAGAAGGTTGTGAACTGGTGGTCGTCTTTTTCAGTTCAAGCCTTCAAGGGGGCGCAGGTTTCACCTTGTTTAAGAAACTAAAGAATCTGAAAAAGGAAATGTGTGGGTGGAAAAAGGATTTCTTGCAGGCTAGGGAGGAGGAGACCTCTAATATCCTTCAACAAATACAACGTGAGGATTCTAAAGAGGACGTGGTGGAATTATCAGAAGAGGAAAAAGCATGGTGCGAGGTATATCAGGTTAAGTACAATGCTCAATTAATGGAAGAAGAAATCAAATGGCGACAAAGATCAAGAGCACTATGTATAGAGAATGCTAGTGTATTGTGTATGTGGTTAGTGGCCCCTTTTAGTGTAAGTGCATGTGCACACTTCCATCTTCTCCTGCGGTGTACTATATGCTTTATTATAATAAAATATTATATGTTATGGTAAGCAAGCCTAGCACAACATTTCTCCCAAACTCTCTTTCTTCTTCTCTCTCAATATTCTCCTCTCTTCTTCACATTATCATCATCAAATCATTCTCTACTTGGTATCGGAGTATAGATCCAGGCATTCCGTATCCAACAAATTGAGAGGCGACACGTCACCTTGTTGATATCAGCAGCCGTACGGCTGACATCAGCGTTGTACGGATACATGGACTTCATTTGAGCTAAAAGTTTAGGGGTTTGATAGATCTTGATTTTAGAAGATTTGTCATGATTTTTTTAGAATTTATTGGACCTCCTTTCATGGTATTTTGGGCGAAATAGAGAAATTCGAAAATCGGGCCCATCTTCCGTTTTTCTTCGATCTACCTCAAATCGGTAAGCTTTTCTTTGGTTTCTTTGCTCAAGATGAACCGAAATCTTCCTCCCAAGCTACCCATGGTAGATTTTTTTACTTAAGATCAATGTTTGAGAGGTTTTTAACCTCAAACGGACGTGCGGCTGAGCCGTTTTTCACTCGGTAGGCCTTTTTTACTGCGTTTCATGGTATTTTGGATAATTGATATTTGTTTGAGGTTTATCTCTTATTATCTTGAAGGATTGAGTGAGATAGAGTTGTTTGAATCAATCTTTCTTGGCGTAGGGGCTCTCTTGGCATAGGTTTATCTCTCTTGGACTCTCCTATGGCTGACAAAGGGCCCTCATCTCTTGGCATAGGGTCTCTTGAATCCAACCCCTTGCAGATTACCTCCACTAAGTTGAATGGTAACAACTATCTTCAATGGGCACAATCTGTAAAAGCATTTTTAGGAGCCCGTGACAAGTTGTCATATATTTTGAATGATCCCCCAAGCTCTATAGATGTTACCTACAAGTCTTGGACAAAGGAGAATTATCAAGTTATTGTATGGTTGTTGAATAGTATGGATTCCTCGATTAGCCACTCAGTGATATTTTTATCCTCAACTAAAGGCATTTGGGATACGCTTCATGATATGTTATCGGAATCTCAGAATTTTTCACGGGTATTCCAGCTTATTCAAGAATTGGTCGGTTCCAACAAAACTCCAGATTCTTAAAAGATTACTATTTGACGCTTCGGAGTATGTAGTATATAGGATGAGTTGGATATGTATCAGTCTCTTCCTTCCAAATGTAAAGAGGATCATGAACATGCTCATAAGCAGCGGGATAGCTAAGTTGAGTTCTGATTATCTTCATGTTCGAGATCAGGTTGTTATGCAGAATCCTCTTCCCCCGTTGACGATAGTCTATGTCATGTGTCAGCGTGATACTGTCTCTACTCTTCCTTCTCATTCATTGTGCCACCCGAGCGTTCGACACATCTTGCTGGTGATCAGTCCTCTCTTAGTCTTCGGGTACCATCCTTGAGTTCAGGACGCATTTCTGGTTTTGGTGTCGTGGTAGAGGCCGCGAGGGAGATCGCAGTTGTGGCAGCCGTAGTCTTTGTGGTCGTGGTGGACGAGGACATGATGGTTCCCGCATTTGTTCACATTGTGATGAAACTAATCACACTGTTGATTATTGCTGGCAGATACATGGTCGTCCTACGCATGCCGTTGCTTCTGTTGCATCCATTGTTGCTTCTGAGACACAATCTTCCACCCCGACAGCTAAGCAGTCTACTTCAGGGGAGTCTCTTATCATTTCTCGGGCTGCATATGATACCCTTATGCGGCTTCACATTCGTGACATTCCTAAGCCTTCTCACGCAGCTTCGGCCCAATCAGGTACTGCCCTTCTTGCGTCATCCTCTCCTACCTCCTGGGCCATCGACTCTGGAGCTTCCTCCCATATGACTGGTAAGTTTCAATTCTTTTCTTCTTATTCTCCTTCTCCTCACACTCAGTATGTCACAGTTGCAAATGGAATCCAATCTCTCATCTCTGGGATTGGTTTCATCCCTCTCTCTTCTTCCTTGTCTTTGTCCTCAGTCTTGCATGTGCCTCGTTTTCCATTAAACTTATTGTCTGTTAGCTCTCTTACTAAATCATTCAATTGTTCCATTACCTTCTTCCTTCTTATTGTTTGTTTCGGGAATTACAGACGAAGAGAGTGATTAGTGGGGGGCATGAGCGAGGAGGCGTTTAACTTCTCGATGATACACCCGTTGCCGCTTCTAGAGCCCTTTCTCTAGATCGAGAGTCCATGACTCGGTGGCATTGCCGCTTAAGCCACCCATTCATAGCTAGATTGAGACTTTTGTTTCCCTCTTTTTTGTCACTAAACAATTATGCTGTAATATTTGTGAATTGTCTAAACATCATTGTGTTACGTTTCCTCCTAGCTTTTCTGAGAGGAAATCTCAACATTTTCTTCTGGTTCACTCGAATGTCTTGGGACCAGCTCCGGTTACCTCGACTTTTGGATTTAGATATTTTGTTACCTTTATTGATGATTATTCACGCATGACTTGGATTTATCTTTTGAAATCTAAAAGTGAAGTGTTTGATGCGTTTAAAGTGCTTTATCATTTAGTGTGCACTCAATTTCATTGTTCCATCAAATCCCTCCATTCTGATAATGGGGGGAATACATGTCTACTGTCTTTCTGTCCTTCTTGCAGGAACGTGGTATTTTGTCTAGGACGTCATGTGCTCACACACCTTAACAAAATGGTATTGCAGAATGAAAGAATCGTCATCTTCTTGAAGTTGCTCGCACCCTTCTGCTTGGTATGCATCTACCTAAACAATTTTGGGGTGATGCTCTTCTAACTGCTACTTTTCTTATTAATCGTATACTCTCACATATCCTGTCTTACAAATCTTCATTTACTATACTGTATCCTTGTGATAATCCATTTCCTCTACCACCTAAAGTTTTTTGTTGTACATGTTTTTTTCAAATTTTGGATGGGAGTAATGATAAACTTAGCCCCAAGGCAATTAAATGTGTCTTTCTAAGGTATACTCGGAGTTAGAAATGGTATAAATGCTTTGACCCATTGACTCGCAAGAAATATGTCTCTGTCGATGTAACTTTCTTTGTGGATATTTCTTTTTTCTCCGCTCCAGGCCCATCCCTCTGTGATCCTCTTGTGAGTCAGGGGGAGTATGACTCTTATCCTCTTTCCACTAGTGATCATGGGAAAACTTCTCTCCCCTCTATTCAGCATCCTGTTGGTGATATGGGTGAGCCTAAGCCTCTGCGGGTGTATCATCGTCGAAATAAATCTTCACACGCTCAGTCATCCACCCTTCCGCTCACTTTGGATGCTGGCTCAGGTGACTCTCCTACCTCAAGTTTAGATCTTCCCATTGCCTTGCGCAAAGGGTCACGATCTTGTACTCAACACCCCATTAGTAATTTTGTTTCTTATGATCATCTTTCACCGTCTTTTCAATCGTTTGCAGCTTCCCTTTCATCACGGACTATTCCTAGATCTCTCTCACATGCTCTTCAGAGTCCTGATTGGACGAAGGCGATGATAGAAGAAATGTCTGCTCTTGAGAAGAATCATACTTGGGACCTTGTGCCACTTCCTTTAGGCCATAAACCTGTTGGCTGTCGATGGGTTTATACGATCAAGTTTCTTCCAAACGGCTCAATTGATCGCTATAAAGCCCGTCTTGTTGCTAAGGGTTACACTCAAACTCATGGTATGGATTAATTCGAGACATTCTCTCCGATGGCTAAGCTTAATTCGATTCGCGTTGTGCTCTCCTTGACCGTTAATTTATCATGGCCCTTGTTTCAGCTTGATGTTAAGAATGCATTTCTCCATGAAGATCTTGCAGAGGAAGTTTACATGCATCAACTTCCTGGCTTTGTTGCTTCTCACAACCCTGCACTTGTATGCCGATTGAAGAAGGCTCTTTATGGACTCAAACAATCCCCACGTGCATGGTTCGAAAAATTTAATCAGGCTCTCTTGGAGTTTGGCTTTGTTCGTAGTCATGCCAATCATTCTCTCTTTATATGTCGTCGATCGACGGGCATCATGGTTCTCATTGTCTATGTAGATGATATTGTTCTGTCTAGAATGAGGGAGGTCAAAGATTTTTTGAAGACCAAGTTTGAGATCAAGGATCTTGGTCCTCTTCGCTACTTCCTCGGAATTGAAGTTGCTCACTCATCATCTAGATTGGTCTTGTCACAACGAAAATATGCACTCGATCTTCTCATAGAAACCGGCATGTTAGGGTGCAAGCCTGCTACCACTCCCATGGATACTTCACAGAAGCTTCGACCAGATGATGGTGCTCTCCTTACTGATCCCGAGATGTATCGACGACTTGTAGGCTGGCTTATTTACCTGACTATTACTCGCCTAGATCTCTCATTTGCGGTGGGGGTTGTTAGCCAATTCATGCAAGCTCCCCGTACTTCCCATCTCAAGGCTGTCTACCGCATACTTTGGTATTTAAAATTAGCCCCGGGTCTTGGCCTCCGCTTTCAATTGCATGGTTATCTTCATCTTTCTGGCTATTCCGATGTTAATTGTGCAGGTAGTACTTTTGATCGCCGCTCTACATCCGGCTTTTGTACCTTCCTAGGTGGCAATCTTATAACCTGGAAGAGCAAAAAACAGTCAGTTGTTGCCTAGTCCTTAGCTGAAGCAGAATATCGTGTTATGGCTCATGCGACGTGTAAACTCGTGTGGCTTCGCAACCTTCTTAAAGAACTTGGCTATCCTCCTTCGGATCCTTTTCCTCTTCACTGTGACAACCAATCGGCCATCCATATTGCTCGTAACCCAGTTTTCCACAAGTGAACCAAGCATATTGAGGTCGACTGTCACTTTATTCGGGAGAAAGTCGCTTCTAAGGAAATCGTCACTCCTTTTGTTCGATCTGGGGATCAACTTGTTGATGTTCTTACAAAGTCCTTGAGTCAAGATGCTCTCCATCGTGTTCGTGACAAGTTGAGCATGATCAACATCTATGCTCCAACTTGAGGGGGACTATAGAGAATGTTAGTGTATTGTGTATGTGGTTAGTGGACCCTTTTAGTGTAAGTGCATATGCACACTTCACTCTTCTCCTGCAGTATACTATATGCTTTATTATAATAAAATATTATGTGTTAGGGTAAACAAGCCTAACACAACATCTCTCCCAAACTCTCCTTCTTCTTCTCTCTCAATACTCTCCTCTCTTCTTCACATTATCATCATCAAATCATTCTCTACTCTATGGTTAAAAGAGGGCGATAAAAATACAAAATTCTTTCATGCCACTGCAAGTGCCAGAGTGAGGGTAAACAAGATCAAGTCAATAGTGGTGGAAGGCAAAAGATTAGAGGGTAAGGATAAGATGTGTGCAACTATAGTCAATTTTTATAAGATTTTGATGTCCAAAGATTCGTGGAATAGGCCAGTGATTGACAATTTGTAGTTCGATTCTCTCTCCAAAAGTGGCGAAAGGTCTTGAAAAGGAATTTACGGAGGAAGAAATTAAGAAGAAATAGGGAGATAAAGCACCGGGGCCGGATGGTTTTTTTTTCCAGAAATTTTGGTAGGTGGTCAAACAGTTGACCTGTATCAGGTTGTAACAGCCGTTACGGCCCCCCAAAACAGTTGTTATGGTCTCTTTTTTTTATTAAAAAAAAAAAACAAAAAACCCTGTATCGGCCCTGTCATGGACCGTTACGGGGCCGTTATGGCCTTTACAGGGGGCATAACTGTCAATCAGGACAGCATCGACAACATGTCAATCAAGACAGAATGGACATGTCAATCAGGACAACATGGACAACATATATTTGGCCAGACAGCAAGTCAATCAGGACAACATGTCAATCTATCAATCAGGACAGCATGGACAACATATATTTAGCCAAACAGCAAGTCAATCAGGACAGCCAGACAGCAAGTCAATCAGGACAGCATGGACAACATATATTTAGCCAAACAGCAAGTCAATCAGGACAGCATGGACAACATATATTTAGCCAAACAGCAAGTCAATCAGGACAGCATGTCAATCTGTCAATCAGGACAGCATGGACAGCATATTAGCCAGACAGCAAGTCAATCAGGACAGCATGGACAGCATATATTTAGCCATAATTAGGTCATCTATTTATGGCATATATCTTGTACAGTTATTGATTGTATATATCTTGTACAGTTATTGTTTCCTTGTTTGTTAGCCTAGATTGATGTTAATGGCTACAATTCAGCCTTGTAATTAGACCTAGAATTTCTATATAAACAAAGGTACCTCACGATGAGGACAATCAATCCAAAATACTTACATGGTATCAGAGCCTGTTCTGAGATTTCTGGGTTGGGTTGGGACTAATCTGTTGGTCTCCTTGGCTGTCGATACCTTCAAAGGAAGGTGTAGACAATTCTGGTGGGTTATAAACTGTTGTTCAGCAGTTTCTGTTGAGGGTAGGAAGTTTCTTTCTTGCTAGAAACTCTCATTTTGTGGTGATTAGTGGCTGTCGGCGTGTCCAGTTCTTGCTGGAAACTCCATCTTGATCTCCTTTTGTTTTAGGCTTGCTGGTTGTAGGCTTGTTTTTGGATTAGGGTTGAGGTGGATTTAGTATTATATGTCTTTATTACTATGTTCCGGGCACCATGTCTACTAACAACTCGGATTCTTTTGGTGTGTGCTTCAGGAGCAAAAATTATTCTGCCTGGGAATTTCAATTTCACCTATTTGTCCTGGGGAAAGAGTTATGGGGTCACATAGATGGAAGTGATCCGACTCCTACTGACCTCTCTAAATTGGGTCAGTGGAAAGTGAAAGATGCTAGAGTCATGACATGGATTTTAGGATCTGTTGATCCTCTGATTGTCCTAAATCTGAGGCTGTACAAGACTGCAAGAGATATGTGGGAGTATTTAAAGAAAGTTTACAATCAGGAACACACGGCCAGACGCTTTCAGTTGGAATATGAGATCGCCAATTACACTCAGGGTGATCTCTCCATACAAGATTATTTTTATGGGTTTCAGAACTTGTGGGGTGAATTTGCTGACATTATTCATGCTAAGATACCAGCTGCATCTCTCTCTGCTGTTCAGGAGGTTCATGAACAGAGCATGAGAGATCAGTTTCTAATGAAGTTACGGCTGGAATTTAAGGCAACTCGATCCAATTTGATGAATCGTGATCCTCCTCCCTCTTCGGATGTGTGCTTTGGGGAATTACTTTGTGAAGAGCAGCATCTCGCAACACAGACTACTTTTCAGCAGAACCGCATGACCTCTAATGACGTCGCTTATGCAGCTCATGGGAAAGGCAAGGGTAGGGATATGCAGAAGGTCCAATGCTTCAGCTGCAAGGAATATGGGCATATTGCTGCTCACTGAAATCTTGCAATTATTATAAGAAGTCAGGACATATTATCAAAGACTGTCCAACTTGTCCCCAGAATCACCAAACTAATGCCTATCAAGTTGCGGTGGGTACTTCTGCTTCCGCTAATTCCTCTATAGCTGGTGATCCCTTTGTTCTTACTCCTGAAACAGTTCAGCAGATGATTATTTTAGCCTTTTCAGCCTTAGGGCTTCAAGGTCATAGTACACTATCATCTTGACCTTGACTTGTTGATTCTGTTGCGTCTAATCATATGACTAGTTCCTCCAACACTCTTACCAATGTTCCGAATTATCATGGCTCATCGTACATTCAGATTGCTGATGGTAGTCAATTACCTATTCATGCTGTTGGGGATATTAATTCATTAGTTAAAGAAGTTTTTGTATCTCCTGAGCTTTCTACTAGTCTCATTTCCGTCGGACAATTGGTTGATAACAACTGTAATGTTGGGTTTTCTCATGATGGTTGTATTGTGCAGGATCAGGTATCGAGGAAGATACTTGCGAAGGGGCTTAAAGTTGGACGATTGTTTCCTCTACATTTTCCATTCCTTCTTGCATTTCTTTGGCTTGTACTACTGTAAACAATAAGGGTGAAGTATGGCACAAACGTTTGGGTCATCCTAACTCTATTGTTTTATCTCATTTAGTAAACTCTGGTTTGTTGGGTAATAAAGATCAATTTTCCTCTCATCTCTCTTTTGATTGCTCAACATGTAAATTAGGTAAGAGTACATACTTTTCCTTTCCTACTCATGGTAGTCGTGCTAAAAGCTGTTTTGATTTAATCCATAGTGATGTGTGGGGTATTACTCCTGTTATATCTCATGCAAATTATAAATATTTTGTCACGTTCATTGATGATTATAGTAGGTATACCTAGATTTATTTTCTTCGTTCTAAATTTAAGGTATTTTCTGTGTTTCAACAATTTGTGGCTTTTATTGAAACTCATTTCTCTTCAGGCATTAAAGTGTTAAGGTCTGACTCGGGTGGTGAATATATATCTCATGAATTTCATGCCTTTCTCCAGCAGAAAGGAATTGTTTCTGAGCGTTCTTGTCCTCATACACCTCAGCAGAATGGTGTTGCTGAATGTAAGAATCGCCACCTATTGGAGGTTGTTCGAATGTTATTGCTTGAATCTTCCGTTCCTTCTAAATTTTGGGTGGAAGCCTTATCCACGGCAATTTATTTAATTAATAGATTGCCTTCAAGTGTCTTGCATTTTGAATCTCCCTACTATCGTCTTCATCATCAGCATCCCAACTATTTTGATATGCATACCTTTGGTTGTGTTTGTTTTGTTCATTTGCCATCACATGAATGACACAAACTTTCTGCCCAATCTGTTAAATGTGCTTTTATGGGTTATAATCATTATCACAAAGGTTCTGTTTGTTATGATCCATGCTCTAACAGATTTCGTATTTCTCGTCATGTTGTTTTCTTTGAAAAACAGTCTTTCCTTTCTACTCATGTTACATGCTTGCCTGAGATCAATGTTCTTCCTCATTTTGATGACTTGACTCCTATTCCTGAGCGATTCAAACCTGGATTTGTGTATGAATGCCGACGACCGACTTTGCCCCTTCCTGAGCCTGACCCGACATCTGAGCCTGTTCGGACTATTCCTTCTGCGGATGATCCGGGTTCTGACATTGTTCCTCGCCAGTCTATTAGAGTCTCTTGTCCTCCTGATCAGTTTGTCTTTTCTCATACATCTCTTCATACTACTTTGTCCTCTATTTCAATTCCATTATGTTATTCCGAGGTTGTTAAGCATGAATGTTGGCGTGAGGCGATGGCCGAAGAACTTCGGGCTCTTCAGGACAATCACACATGAGATGTTGTTCCTTGTCCAGCAATGTTAAAGCCATTGGTTGTAAATGGGTTTACTCGATTAAGCTACGTTCTGATGGTACTCTATATCGCTATAAGGCCCAATTGGTTGCGCTTGATAACAAACAGGAATATGGGGTGGACTATGAGGAGACCTTTGCTCCAGTCGCCAAGATAACTACGGTGCAGATGGTTATCTATATTGCAGCGTCCCAAGGCTGGCCACTTCATCAAATGGACGCTAAAAACGCATTTCTTCATGCTGATCTCAAAAAGGAAATTTACATGGCCCTGCCTCCGGGCTTGACCTCTTCCTCTTCTTTTGATGTATGTAAATTGAAGCGATCTCTGTATGGGTTGAAACAGGCTCCCCGGGCATGGTTTGATAAGTTCCGATCTACCTTGCTTCAGTTTTCCTTTGAGCAGAGTCAATACGACTCCTCTTTGTTTCTTCGTAAGACCTCTGCTGGTATTGTTCTTCTTTTGTTTACGTTGATGATATTGTTATTACCGGGACAGATTCAGACTTGATCACTCGTCTACAGCAGCATCTTCAGGCCTCGTTTCATATGAAGGATCTTGGTTCTCTTACATACTTCTTGGGGTTAGAAGTTCACATGGATCCTTCTGGTATCATTCTGAATCAACATAAGTACACACAGGATTTGATTGCTTTAGCTAGTCTTCAAGATACTTCTTCTGTGGATACTCCTCTAGAAGTAAACACGAAGTATCGTTGTGAGAAGGGTGATCTGTTGTCTGATCCTACTCTATTTCGACAGTTGGTAGGTAGTTTGAACTATTTGACTATTACTCAGCCTGATATTTCCATCGCTGTCCAGCAGGTTAGCCAGTTCATGTAGACTCCATGTCATCTACATTTGGCTGCCATTCGTCGTATCATACAATACCTTCGAGGGTCCCCTAGCCGTGGGTTGTTCTTCCCAACCGACTCTCCTCTTCGCCTTGTTGCATATAGTGATGCGGATTGGGCTGGCTGTCCTGATACTCGTCGATTTGTCACAAGCTGGTGTATGTTTCTTGGTGATTCCTTGATCTCTTGGAAGAGTAAGAAACAACCTCGTGTTTCTAGATCTTCTACTGAATCCGAATATCGTGCCATGTCTGCTGCTTGTTCTAAGATTGTCTGGCTTCGTGGGCTTCTTGCTGAACTTGATTTTTCCCAATCTGAACCTACACCTCTCCATGCTGATAATACTAGTGCCATTCAGATTGCTGCTAATCCCATTTTCCATGAACGAACGAAGCACATTGAGGTGGACTGTCATTCTATTCGGGAAGCCTTAGACACTCGTATCATTTCTCTTCCTCATGTTTCCACTGACCTTCAGATAGCTGACGTGTTTACCAAGGCCATGACACGACAGCGCCATCAATTCCTTGTGGGCAAATTGATGCTTCTTGATCGACCAACATCAATTTGAGCGGGGATGTCAATCAGGACAACATGTCAATCTGTCAATCAGGACAGCATGGACAACATATATTTAGCCAGACAGCAAGTCAATCAGGACAGCATATCAATCTGTCAATCAGGACAGCATGGACAACATATATTTAGCCAGACAGCAAGTCAATCAGGACAGCATATCAATCTGTCAATCAGGACAGCATGGACAACATATATTTAGCCAGACAGCAAGTCAATCAGGACAGCATAGCCAAACAACAAGTCAATCAGGACAGCATGTCAATCTGTCAATCAGGTCAGCATGGACAGCATATATTTAGCCAGACAACAAGTCAATCAGGACAGCATGGACATCATATATTTAGCCATAATTAGGTCATCTATTTATGGCATATATCTTGTACAGTTATTGATTGTATATATCTTGTACAGTTATTGTTTCCTTATTTGTTAGCCTAGATTGATGTTAATGGTTGCAATTCAACCTTGTAATTAAGCCTAGAATTTTCTATATAAACATAGGAACCTCACAATGAGGACATTCAATCCAAAATACTTACAGTAACAAGCCGTTATGGGGTTGTAACAGCCTTTACAGGTCATTTTTTCCGTAACAGCTGTTAAGGCCTTTACGACCCCATAACATGTAACGGTTACCACCATTACCTTACGTAATGGCCTTTACAGTCGTCATGGCACACCATGCATATACCATGGGATCTCTTTCTACAAATGGCTCATTAGCTTGCCCACAACTAACGCAAAAAGGTATGGGCTCAATGCCGACCCTTGGCATAAACCTACAGTAATTGGGCACTCAATTGTCTCTCCACTAGTAGTCCTCACATTTCTAATCGTTCCTTCATACATATCCTTAATCATGTCAATAAATCCTCTTGAATCTCCGTTCTTTCCCAACACCAACCAAATTAACTCTTAGGGGACCCTATCATATGCTTTCTCTAAGTCGATAAAGACCATGTGGAGATGTGGAGATCCTTCCTCCTCTCCGTATATTTCCCCATCAATTGTCTAAGTAAGAAATAGCTTTAGTGGTAGACCTCCCAAACATGAAACCAAACTAATTTTTAGATAAATTCCTCCCATGTCTACGCCTTAGCTCCATCTCTCTCCCAAAGTTTCATAGTATGGCTCATAAGTTCAATCCCAATATAGTTAGTGTAGCTATGTATGCTTCATGTATTCTCATAAAAAAAAAAAAAAGTATCATGATACTTTTCCTCCATTCATTCAACATGTTCTTCGATCTTAAATGTTGCTAAACAAATTATTTTTTTAAGGGTAATGTAGTTGAAATTTTTGTCAACCAAAAGAACACAATATCTTCCATACGCCTCCGAACCTCTATTTGTATACCATCTGGTCCGAGGGTGTTTCTCATTTTCATCTTTCTCAAAGCTTCTTTCACTTCCATTTTCATCTTTTTCAAAGTTTCTTTCACTTTAGATATCTTAATCCTAAAAAGTATCTTATAATCTCCAACATCATTTGAGTTAATGGTTTCTTATATCCCTATGCTCTTAGAGTGGTTGTCATTTAACAAGTTTCAAAAATAGCTTCTCTTTTCATTGATCTCATTACACTTGGGTAGTACTCTCAATCTCAGGTTATCACTCTTAACGCATTTAACAGTATCTAGGTCCCTAACCTTCTTCTCTCTCATTTTCACAAGTTTGAGTACAACTTTCTCGCCTTTTCTGGTCCGGTTGTCCCCAATCTATTGTAAAGATCATCATAAGCCTTAAGTTTAGCCTCACCATTTTCTTAGCAATCTTTTTGGTATTTTTATATTGTTCAAAATTTTCATCATTTCTAGTCCCTTCCCAGGCTTTGAAACATGAACGTTTCTCATGACTAGCTTTTTGTACATTGTGATTCCACCACCAAGTTTCATTATATGATTGGCTTTTCTCTCTAGATACTCCTAAAACATCTTTTACCACTTTCCTAATGCACTCGGCCATCTCATTCCTAACATTCGCTACTTCTTTGCAGATGGAGGAGAACCAGGGAGACGTTTGTTTCAAAATGTTAGCAAGTATAAACGATTAGAAAGTGCGAGCGTGATTCGAAGCAAGAGTGGCACCCGAATAGAAGGATGGTGCACTAAGGAATTTGGACAAAGAGGAAGAGGGTTTTGTGGCGCCTATATTTTCTTCCAGTCCTTTGGTCAATTTGGAAGTCAAGAAAAGGATCTTCTTAAACAGATTCGAGCTGCCAGAGATCGTCTTCCAAAGGGCGAGGGGTATGGTTCTCAGCTGGGCATCAGGGCTAAATGTCACCCCTGTTGTATGTATTCAGGAAGCTAGCCCACCAACATATGCAAGATGACATCTCAGCATTTTTTTAGCCTGTTGTTTTTGGCTCTTTCCATTTAGATATTGGCTCTTTGAGTCTTTTAATGAAATTTATGTCACCTTTCAGAACAAAAAGGTTTAAGCGACATGCAGACTGCAAAATCACCATGCTCAAATATTAAATTGGATTTATAGCATTGAAATATTTATTCAGATCCATAAACAAGCTGAATGAAAGTACACACGATTGTATCCCAATATGAAACTTCAGTAGAAAATGTAACATCCAGCAACAGGCTCGAATGGAAGTAGATGCACGCAACTGTAATCCAACATGAAATTCCAGTCATTCCAGTGACCCAAACCAAAATGTAACTGGTTGTACACACAGCAACTTGATTGGTTGTAAGTCAAACAAATGTGGGAGCAGGCCCTAAATTGTACGCTAGAAAATTTAGGTGCAAAGAGCAGTCTAAAATTTATTTTCATGTGTATGTTAACAAAGGGGTGGATGGCCAAGCTTGGCTTAAGAAAAACTGCTTATGAAACTATACAAATCCACGAAGCTGAGGGGGCAAGAGGTATGAAAGAGGTTAATATATCATTTTACATGGGTTTGAGTTCATTCCTGGACTCTTTTAAGTAGCCATACAGAGTAAGTAATAAACATGTTCTCCAACCTCAAAAACAGGTTGCAGCTGTCCTTTTGGAGCTCTATTGAAGCAATTCATTGCTTCACTCCGTTGTCTGGCTCCATGTGTACGCATGATATGAGATGGTAAGTGCAAGTAAGCTCCTTTGTTATACCTATCAGCGTTTGAACAACCATAACAAGTTAGAAACAAAAATGCAGCCAGCTAGAGAACACACACAAATCACTAATTCGCAGGAAACTTTTCAATCTACACAATATTAGCAATCCATTACTGATCATCATCATAATCATCTGAGCCTTATCCAAACTAATTGGGGTCAGCTACATGAATCCCATTCTGCCATTCCACTCTATCAAAGGCCATAACACCAGTTAGACCATAGGTGATCATGTCTTGTTTACAGATACCTTGTTTAAATAAATAAATAAAACCTTGAAAAGACAGAGGACTCTTGCAATCTAAGAATATAAGAAAATGTACTCCCGACGCCATGCATGACATGGACAATGGGCATTACAAAAAATTCGACACAATCGAAACAAAACCGAAGAACATTCTGGAAAAGGATGGCACAACAGGCAGCCGCACAAAAGTACTTGTGTCATTACCCAAGTGGCTCCCTTTCTTCAAGTAGCCACTTGAGTCGAGGTGCTTGCCCGCAAGCCTACACAATAGCCTCGTCGACCCAAAGGCCTAGGTGGCTGTCCGCAAAATTCAAACCTAGCTTTAGAATAAATTTTGATTTATAAAGTAAAAGTAATTACATGCATAAAGATATTTATGTGGATGATTGAAACAAATGGAATATGTGGAGTTGGGTAGCCCTTTGTCATGGGCAAACACCAAGGCAGCCAAGGGAGTAGTTCATCAAGGCAATTCTAGGAATTTTGTCTACCTTGGGAGTAGCCTAATTGATTGTAAACAGAATTTGGCTCAAGAACTGAAAAGCTGAAAGAACTAAAAAAAATTTAATCAAAATAACATACCGTATCCAGTTCTTTGGGGGCACCAACATTGGCATGTAAGGGATCACCATATGCCTTACCTACAGAACAAATAGCAATTGTATATGGTCTACTCCAAAAAATAATAATAATAATAAATAAATAAATAATAATAATTTAACTTTTATATATCTTAACACATCTCAAGAACTTGAAGAATCCATGTAATGTTTCTGGTAATATCTCGTCTGGTATATACTCTGTCAGATGAAGAACTTGTGTTGCTAATCAAACAACACCAGTATTTCCTAGAATGATGAGTCATACTTACAGTTCTATCTAGCCCTTTGCGAACTAGGGGGTCACATTCAATAACTCCATATCTTCTGCTCACTTTCCTGTTAAGGGAAGGATTGTTTATAAAAACACAAGGGATCACATGGACATAACTATAAAGTCTAGACAGAACAGAGAGGGAAAAAGTCTTACTGTTGTTCTCTTGTAACCGTTTTGAGGGAGTGTCTAAAGGCAGGCCGAATATCAGGCAGGTCATCTGCTGACTGATCAACTGGAGGTTGAATATAGGCTGTGCTTATCAATAATTCAATGAGACAGCTCCCAATCTGAAATGGGGATGATCAGGATATAGCCTTCAACATGCACTAATATTAAGATAATAACAACAACTTCTATTTAGTAGTTCAACATCATCATTATCTTAGCCATCCAGCCAGCAATTTGGGGTCAGCTTTTAATTGGTAAATGGCAAAAGTTCTATGATCAGCTGCCCACCACAAAATCAACCTGCCTCTGTAACCAGGCTCTAAAACTGGCCATAGCAGAGGCTCACAACTTCTATTCAGTAGTTGCCAAGAAAGATACAAACCTTAGCTTGAGCCTCCTGATCCCAGGGCTTTGAATCATCCTTGACTATCTTCCTCACTTGATGCAGCTTTTGCTTTTTTATCAAGTTGGTAACTCTTTTACTCTGAATCTCTTGTTCTTTGGCAACAGGATCAGGTTCACCTCCATTGCTTTTTTCCTTGTTGTGCTTTTTCGTATTCTTTTCCAAGAATTTGTGGATCCTAACCTGAAGCATTTCACAGACATAGTTATAAATCAATAAACACAATTTACAAGTTGAACCCAAGATAGAAGCTTAAATAAATATCAACAAGTTAATGGTCCAGAATTTTTCAATCAGAAAATTCACATACATGGGTTCCTGGTACAGAATTTTAAATCAGAAAATGCACACATGCACACACAGGGAAGGGTTTCAACTCCAACCGGTTAGACCATAATATATGGTCCACCCAATGAATGACTTCAAACCTATCATGTTCGTGTGACATGCAACCCTTCCAATAGGTTGGCCCCACCATGAGGATGACCTTGTGCAAAAATTAATCCCATCCACTCATAAGGTGGGCCAGACCAATGAAAACAATGTTAGCCATTGATATTAACAAAGTATAAGTGTGGTCCACTAGGTGAGTGGATGTGGCTCATATTTTCACAAGGTTTCCCAATGATTGTGCCAACCAATTGGACAAATTGGATGTTGCACAAATGAAAGTTTGGAAGTTATTTGCTGGGTGGACCATAAATTACGGCCGAACTGGTTGGACTTGAGACCTTCCCATGTGTGTATGTGTGCGATACATATAAATATATGAGAGATGGATCAGGTAGGCCCCATCCTGTCGCACATAATGCAGGTAAATTAACTCATGAAGGGGTGGCCTATAGTTGCACGAAGCATAAAGCGAAACAGCAACATATTTGCATGTAGGAAAGGAGACATGTTTCTTTCAAAATGGGAGCGGAACCTGGTTAAAGGTTCATGCAAATAAGTGGTGGCCACATATTTACAAGAACAATGGACAGTTTAAAGAATTACCAACAGTCTACATTCAACACATGTGGCCCGCCTAACAACAAGACCAGCCTAATTCTTGGCCAGGTCATTTCCAGTGTGACACAACTGATGCAGCGTGTGGATGTCATAGACCAGGTGGACACATGTGGGCTTAGCGAAACTTGCGAAAGTCCGAGCAAAATTGGTTTTCTCTGCCTGCAGATAGCTACACCTTGCAAGCATGGCATCAGTATATGATGAGAAATTTTGCTAGTGTCTTTCGTGTTTGGACTTGTCTTTGTACTAAATACTGCAATCCTAAATGGTCACAGGTTTCCTCCAATAAATGCATGACTAAAAGATCAACAAATTAAGGGTAGGATAGCCTGACTGCTAGCTAGGCCACCCTATAAGCCCAAACTTACCAACTAATATAAAATTTCAAATATCTTCAGCAACTATGAGTAAGAGAACATCTTTAGCAGGGAGTTGTCGCACTGGTTGTGAAAAGTGAGTCGAGAAAATTCTGAGCCTTGGGAGTTGTGTTTCGCATTTGGCGATATCTGGGATGTATCCTCTAGGCTAAGCATTTTGCTCACCAGCATAGGTAGAAGGGAAAATTGTATTGCTGAGTCTTTGGCTAAAGAGGATGTGAGTCGTCCATCTCTATATTTGGGAACTCGTTCTTTCTTAATGCCTTTGGCCTGATACATTTTCGTTATCTTCTCCCAAAGAAAATGACTATGAGAACTGTGCTGCACTATTGTTTTATTTGAGTGGATATTAATGTGATCTCTTCCAATGGTGAATAGATCTCTTCTGGGGTGAGAATGTGGACTCGCTTTTTTTAATAACTAAGCTGGGCTTGAATCTGAGATCTCAGGTTTGAAACACGCCCTGTCTGCCATTATATATAATGTCCTGTTTATCGCAAGAGTCTAGCTGTTTTAAGGTATGAAGCCAACACAAAAGTGAGGTGTCCTAGATTCTTCAATAAGGTGGTATGGCAGTTCACAATAGATTCATGCCAGCATCTGGTTGATGCTGGTGTCAAACAGCCAGAATTAACAAGCTTCGAAATCACTGAAAGGGAAAAAAGGCTCTGTGTTTTGCAAATCAGTAGCAAGAAAACTGCTTGCTTAACGGATGTACATTTGACTTTTACATTGCAGTAATGAAGTTGCAAAAAAAGTAAAATGTCTAAATTTTGGTTAGCCCCACTTTAATTAGAATCAATAACCAGATCTTACTTGTGATTACATTCATTCATGTGGGTCAGTAAACATGCTGCATTTGGATGTACTATTAAATTCAATCGAGTCACAGTAACTAGTTCAACATTAAATTGCAACTGCCTTCCAAAGTATTCATAGAATGGATCAGGCATCAAATTGCAATTAGAGCTCATTGGAGTGGCCGAATTCTCTTTTCTACCCTGGAAAAGAAATCATTTTCCTCATATGCGAGGTTTTCCTCCATTTGAGAAACAAAAGCAGTTGTGGAAATCGATTTCCATTTCCACAGTTTTCCGTTTTTTTTTAAGTGATTTCCATTTCCACAGTAATGCAGGGGCATTTTCACACCGGGCTTGAGTGGGGTGGCCTGTGTGAAGTGGGGGCACACTTGAGGTGGGCGGCCCCATGTGAGGCGAGACCCATGTAAAGTGAGGCACGAGGGGGGTTCGGCCAAGGGCCTAACCTGGGCTATGAGATAAATGGATTGATTCGCCACGCTCTATCAGTTTGAGCTTTTAGAGCAAGTGGTTAGTTGTCCTGCGTCACACAGTTTTCCTTGAAAAAACAGTGATTACCATTTCATCAAGAAATGGAGATTTCCACATTTTTTTAGAAAGAGCTCTCACATTTTTTCCATTGACCTATCCACATTTCCGTGGAAATCATAAATGCTAAAACAAACATGTTATTTAGAATTATTTTCCATAGATTTCCTCTGATGTGACATTTTCCTTTCCAAATCTAATTTTTGGATTCCACCAATCCAAACACACCCTTATACAACTTTCGACTCGGACTAGAAATGAATGTGGCTGAAATTTTGGTTTTTCTATCTATTGAACTCAATAACTGCAATTCAATTCAATACTGCATCCAAAGGCAGCCTCAAACATTGGGTTCAAGAACAACTAAGCATGGTCATTCACTTCACTTCGTTGCATCTAAATTACTGGAACCCAACTCAATAGTACATCCAAACAAAGCAAATATTGGAGAATGAAAGAAAAAAGAAAGAAAGAAAGAAAGAGAGAAACCCTAGTAACCCACCTCATGCTCGATGGCTTTGCCAATTTGGCAAGCCGCCTGGACTACCCTGGCAGTCCCATGCTCACTCCCAGTCATCAGCAGCCCCATCAACGTATGCATCGTGATGACTGCCATCTTGTCTGCCGGCAACTGATCAAAGTACATTGCATATGCCGCCTTGTTCTTTCCTTCCCTACACAACCCCTGCTCCTTGGCTATACAATTCCGCAACGGCTCAAACCAGCCCAGGAACAGGGATTTCATGTATGGCAGGTTCGGCGCCAGCTTCTGCTGGCACATGTCCATGAGAAGTTCCTTGTATTCCTTCACGGACTGCTCCCATGCCTCCACCTCCGTCTTCGCTTGCCTTCTGATAAGGGCACACAGCTTCCCGTGCCCAATTCCCCTGGTGGTTTGTGCTGCTTCAGCCTGAATTCACCTACTTCCTCAACTACAGAGACCTCTTCATCAGCATCTGTCGAAGAGACTGCCTCCGCAACGCTAGCAAAACCCATCGCCGGATTCAAATGCTTACAAAAAGCAAATGGATTTTCAAAATACCGACCAAATGACGACAATTTGCCATTTTGGCCAAAACCCATTTCGCGGATCCCAAAATTCGACCGGGCTTTGGGCCCGAAACACCTCCTCACAAAGAACGCGCCAGAAGATTTAATCCTCTCTTCATCCCAAGGCGATAATTCGCCATTCCGGTAGAAACCCATCTCGGGAAACGCAAATTTTACACTGGGCTTGAGATCAAACGGCCGGATTTTATCAGGAAAGATTGGACTTTGGGATGAACCCAGAAAGGCGGAAGTGGATAGGAGAGATGGACCACTGAGGAACCGAAGCTTCTTCGATGAGGAGGCGTGTTTCAAGATGTTCCGTAACATCTTTCGGGTGGATTCGGATGGATTTGAGTGGGATTTCTTGGGGTTTTGGATTGGACAAAAGGGATTGGATTGGTTGGAGTGATTTGTAGGGAAGATGATGAGAGAGATACAGCTTGTCGCAGCTGCTACAGTACATCAAATTGGGAGATTTTTGAAGGAGACAGGAGGAGATGAGAAGGGGAAAATGCATGAGAATTGGAAAGAAATCGTGAGAGAGAGAGAGAGAGAGAGGTAAAGCGCCTTAAACCCTCCTAAAACCTTCTTTCTCGTATGCGTTGGGTGTTTTGGAAGAAAAGATTTTTAGACGCGGGTTTCCCGCTCAAGGCTTTCGTTACTGCGCTGGGATTTAGGTGGGATCCACTTCAATGTTTTTGAGAAATCCACCCCGTCCATCCGTTTTGCATGCTCATTCTAGGATGTCCAGCAAAAATTCAGCCTGATCGAAAACTCGAGTGGTCCACACGAGAAACTATGGGGATTCAATGACCTTATAAACGGTTTGGATGGCATATAAACGTCAAGATGAAGCCCGGGAAGGTTTCAACGGTATGCATTTCTTTAACAATTTTCCCTCTTGTGTGGGCCACTTAGGCCCTGTTTGGGCAACCGGATTAGAAGGGATTAGGTGGGATTGGATTCATCTGGTTCGTGCCAATTCCACTCCATGTTTGGAAAAGCTTGGAATTAGATCGGATGGAATTGCGTTGTGTCCCAAGCCAATTTCACTCAATGCTAGTAAGTTGTGTAGGTCCCACCCTGATGTGTGGGCTATATCCACACCGTCCACCCACTTTTTGAGATTATTTTAAAGCATGGGCCAAAAATCAGGTAATTCTAAAGCTCAAGTGGACCCACCACTAAAAGCAATGGGGATTGAATACTTACCGTTGAAAACTTCTTTGGGGCCACATAAGTTTTGGATCTACCTCATTTTTCGGCCCATACCATAAAATGAGTTTACAAAACAAATGAACGGTTTAGATATAATACATGTGTGTTATTCTGGTAATTTCAAATGATGGTGAGTATATCCATTCAATGTACCACCATATTACCAACAGAGCAGAGCATTAATCTAATCCCATGGAATCAGGGGACAATCCCTGCCATGGGTAATAATGATGTTTTTTTTAATACAATCCCACCTAAACCCTTTTAATCCCGTTGCCCAAATAGGGCCTTAAGTTTTTGATCTACCTTGATTTTTTGTAACATGCCCTAAAATGAGCTCTAAAAACGGATGGACGGCGTGGATTTCTCAAAAACATCACGGAGGACCACTCCTACGTCCCAGTAACTTTCTGTGAGAGACTTTCGCGAGAAATCCACGTAGGAGATTTTTGCATTGGAGGTGCGCATTGCACGGACGTCGGATCAGCTGTTATAGCGTCCGTAGCGAACTTTTCTACTGAAGTGACGTCACCAAATTCTGTAGACCCACCATGATGTGTGTTGTATCCACGCCGTCCATCCATTTGGAGAGATATTTTTAAGGCATGAGCCAAAGATTGATCAGATCGAAAGATCAACTGGACCCATTACAGAAAAAAACAGGCAGTGACGCCCCACCGTTGAAACCTTTTTGGGCCCACCATAATGTTAATTCGAGATCTAACCTATTCATAAGTTAACAAAGACATGGACAGAGGGAAAACACAAATACAGCTGGATCGAAAACTTACGTGGCCTTATGAAGTTTTTACTGGTAGGCGTACAATCCCCACTGTTTTCTTTGGTGGGCCCACTTGAGCTTTGGATCTACCTCTTGGCTCATTCCTTAAGGCCTGTTTGGGCAACGGGATTAGAAGGGATTAGGTGGGATTGGATTCATCTGGTTCCGTGCCAATTCCACTCCATGTTTGGAAAAGCTTGGAATTAGATCGGATGGAATTGCATTGGATCCTGTGCTAATTTCACTCAATGCTAGCAAGTTGTGTAGGTCCCACCCTGATGTGTGGCCTATATCCACACCGTCTACCCATTTTTTGAGATTATTTTAGATCATGGGCCAAAAATCAAATAATTTTAAAGCTCAAGTGGACCTACCACTGAAAGCAACGGGGATTGAATACTTACTGTTGAAAACTTCTTTGAGGCCACATAAGTTTTGGATCTACCTCATTTTTCGGCCCATACCATAAAGTAAGGTTACAAAACAAATGAACGGTTTAGATATAATACATGTTTGTTATTCTGGTAATTTCAAATGATGGTGGGTATATCCATTCAATGTACTACCGTATTACCAACAAAGCAGAGCATTAATCTAATCTCATGGAATCAGGGGACAATCCCTGCCATGGGTAATAATGATGTTTTTTTGAATCAAATCTCACCTAATCCCTTCTAATCCCGTTGCCCCAACAGGGCCTAAAATGATTTCTACAAATAGATGGACGGTGTGGATACAACACAAATATCATGGCGGGAAATAGAATGTCACGCCCCAAACTCGGAAACCAGGCTCACAAAATTTCCGATCGCCGAATCCGGCGCCGACAGCCTCCGTAGTACCCCATTCTCGGCTCCCAGCGCCCATACGCCAGATTCCGATCCTGGGATCCTACAAGGAGGATTTTCAGCATGAAATTTTTTTTTGTAATGGAGCATAACCACAAGCATAACCAAGCCACAAAACAACAACACCACATATCCACTATATCAAAAACTTTTAAGTACAATGCGGGAAGGGAAATACAATATGATGATATCAAAGAGAACTCCAAAAGAAAACTCCAGAAGACTGCTGCACGCTCCGAGCTCAACGCTGCTGCAACCTAACGCCACCTGCACGCATCTATCGTGCATAAGCTTACAAAAGCTTAGAGGGTGGTGGAAGTGTGTGTAAGGCGAGTGCCAAGTGTACAATATCAGAGTAATGCGGAAATATGCGGTAAGTCCATAAATGCTATCAGCTATACTAAAGCTATGTAATGCAAGGCATGAATGCTGTCGGTCATACCAAGACCATGCGATGCGAGGCCTATGTAGCCAAATGTCATATGCGAGATGCAAAGCAAGCGTACCAGTACTCATAAGTACACATATCAGTATAGTTCCTCTCTGGATATCACCGGGGTCTAATACACGTCACACTGACTGCCTCCTCCCTAGCTGCACAGTCAAGCAAGTGGAAGAGACCACACTATCCGCCTGACCAGTAGTCTGCCAATACCTACCCGGCTCGTCGATAGCGGACTCATTTGCGAGCTGGTCAAACTCAGCCTAGCTTATAGCCCCCTCACTCAGGCGGATAAGGCCACACCCCCTTCCAACCGACCACGACACAGTGGGAGACGCGGCCTACTGGTATTCGGCACTCGGGCGCTCGTGTATCCACTCGGTCTAGACGTTGGAGCATCTCCTGGTACCAAAAAGGTTCTGGGACTCTCACCCAAGGACATCCTAAGTGCCCACAGTGCTAGAACAAAGTATTTCCGGTATCCGATACGGTCATCCACGATGTGCCTGTGGAGCCACGGCCCTGATGTCGCTAGGGCGTGCAGTGATCAAGTCACACATATGCGAGATGCATGATTCACACCGTACAATCATGCAGCAATCTCACGCGTACCACGCGGTCATGTGGGGCACCCCGTCTCATAAGGAGTCCCGTAAATGTCTCAGCCCAACGGCTTATGCTATGATCAAACATTCCTCATATCAAGCATACAAATGATGCGTATGGGTATGAATCATGGAGCTATACTAAGCATGTTATAAAGTGGTGAACTATCAACAAATGTGGGCCTACTAATGGGCCCTAGGGAGAGTTATAATGCGGACATTAAACCAACATTATTCTACAATGTGGACGTCAAACCAACATTGCTCTCAAGGCATAGCCCACTATAAGACATCATTACACAAACCATGGGGAAATCATACATTGCAATGGACCCAAAGGACCTCCCGTTGGGCCTCGACCTATGGGCCTTGGATACATCAAGTGGGCCGCATCATATGGGCCTTATATAAATCAAGTGGGCCACATTAATGGGCCTTAGGTACATTGCAATGGGCCATATCCCATGGGCCTTTGAAACATCATAATGGGCCTCGTAACATGTGCCACCAATACATTGAATGAGCCTAAACACATGGGCCATGTATACATCAAGGTGGGCCTCAACAACGGGCCGCAAATACATTCAGATGGGCCTAATCACATGGGCCATGTATACATCAAGTGGGCCGTATACATATCAAATGGGCCACATCAATGGGCCGCACCAATGTAAGTGGTGATAAAGAATTCCACTATTAAAATTCCTAGGGCCCACCATAACATTTATTTCTCATACAATCTGTTCATAGGGTCACCAAGAACTTGGTGGCTCAAGGGTCTAGTGGTGGACGTTCAATCGTCACTAAACAGTGTGGTCCACATGATAACTAGATCTATCTTATTTTTGGCCCCAAGCCTTAATACAAGCTTGCCAAATGGTGGACTGTTGGGATGCAACACAAGTATCATGGTGGGGCCCACATGAAGGCCCACCATCCCTTATAATATAAATAATATAACATATAATTTATATATAATATATATATACAATATTATATATGATATAATATTATATATACATATATATATATATATACACATACATATATATATACATCACACACTCACACACACACACACACACGTGCACACCCCCACACGTATGCACACACACGTGCACACCCCACACGCCCACCGTCCCCTGGACGGTGGGTTTTGGAAACAAAACATCACAGTGGGTACCACCGTCCAGGCGGACGGTGGTAATAAACACATGCATCATTGTGGGTCCCATGTGGGGCCCACCGTAATGTTTATTTTCCATCCAACCCGCCCATAAGGTCACGCATACCCAGATGGAGGGTGAAAACAAATTTCAGCTTGATCCAAAACTTCTGTGGACCCAAGTGGGTTTCAATGGTATATGTTCAATTCACACTGTTTCCTCTGGTGTGGGCCACCTGAGCGTTGGATCGAGCTTATTTTTGGAGGGGATCCACCTCAGGGGGTGGTCCACCTCATGGACGGTGTGAATACAAAATATACATCATGGTGGGGTCCACAACTAGGGCCAATGGGGACCACCTTTTTTGTTACGTCATGGCAGCAAGGTTCCTGCCACCTTTTTCTCAAATGTAAAAAAATTTGTTATTCTAGGTGGGACTCACATTAACCAGATCTACCCCGTCCATTGTATGTGTCCCACAAAATTAAGCGTCCAAACTAAATTTAATGTGGGTCCAAGCTCCACGTGGACCCCAGCAATCATTTTCCAAAGTTTTAACGGCAAAGACCACTGTTTCCTATGGTAAGGCCCACTCGATTATCGGATCAGCCTCATCTTTTGACTCAACGCCTAAAATGGGCGGGAGAATAGAATGGACGGCGTGGACCATCTACATACATCAAGGTAGATCCTATTCAAGTGGCCCACTTCCAATGCCTTCACAAGGGCAAAAATTTGCTTTCTTTTGCTTTTCACGTCCAGAGAGTCTCTGGACTCTTTTTCTTCTTCTTTTTTTTGTTTGTTTGGGCGTGCAACGCCTTTGAGGTGGGCCCTTCCTAGGTGGGCCACCACATGGGGATGTGGTGTGGTCACCATACATATGTAAAGTGGGCCCCACCTTTAGATGGTTTGGATCCAATGCATGCTCCTTGTGGGGTCCATCCAAGTGGGCCACACAACCATAACATCACAAGAAAAGAAAAATGAAAGAGAGAGAGAGGGAGAGAAAGTGGGACACACGTGTGATGGAGGGACCCCGATATTATGGGCCCTCCGTTACATGATCTACAACATACATTAAGTGGGTCCCATTTCATATGGGCCCACCGATCAAAATCAACGGTGGAGATCCGTTCTCCACCGAAATGGATGGTCTAAATGGCCATGTTATGCAAAGAGAGTAAACATCATGATGGGGTCCATGGAGAATGGCCCCATCATGGATTGATCTTGAAATCAAAGTGGACCATTGGCCACATTTAGGGTCCAAAATGAGATCCATACCATTGATCGGTAGGCCTCACTTGGCCCATTATCAAAACAAGAATCTACACCTATAGGAGCACCCACCGTCGATCTTCTTCGGTCCGTTGGAACGCCAACCTTCTTGTGCTCCTCTTTGACGGTGGAGATGGGAAATCAAGGGCTAAGATGAGAGGTTTTGGGAAGGGAAAGGTGGGCCTCACACATACATTTTTCTCTCCATGGGAAGAGCTTCCAACGTGGGGTTTTTCCTTGCTTGGAATTGTGGAGAAATGAGAAAGAGAGAGAGAGATAAGGAGAGATGTGAGTGATGGTGTGAGTGATGGTGAGTGATGGATGTGGGTAGGTGGTGTAAGAGAGAGGGTGGCTAGCATTAAATGCTTGTAAGAAGGGCTAGGGGTGTAGGGTGGCTATAGCTTAGGCTAGGGGTGTAGGGTGGCTATAGCTTAGGCTAGGGGTGTAGGGTGGCTATAGCTTAGGGTGATGTCATCCATCACCCTCATAATTACCTAGGGATTGGTGCCACATGGGATGGGTGGGTCCCGCAATATGTGGTCCACGGTTATTATAATGTATGGTCCGCATCTTATGATCTAAGCGTCGGATTGGCGCATGAGACGCGGCGTTAGAACCGCAGCGACGGTGCGGTCGCACTGATACAGGTCTCGGATTAAACCGACTCGAATCTAAAGGATATGACTTACGATCGATCGCAACGTCAATTATCGGTTACGGACTGCCGGACTTCGACGGAAAGGATCGCAGGATTCATCGGAACAGTACGAACTAGGATACGGGTTTTACATAGAAGTTGGTGACTTCAGTTTAATATATAGGGAATTTTACTACTTACGCTTTCAGTAGCTAATACGCGCTGCTAAATCCTTTCGCAGAAGTTCCTGCACAAGAATGCTGGGTTGGGCCCACCGATATGTTTTTGAGAAATCCACTCTATTCATCCGTTTTAAGTTCTCATGCATAAGACAAAAAATATTATGCGTATCCAAGACTTAAGTGGGTCAGACGAGAGAAAACAGTAAGGATTCAGTGTGAATTGTTAAAATATTCTCCTGGCCGTAAAATTTTTGTGTCAGGAAATTTTTATATTATTTTCACTTCATCCCAGTGTTAATGACCTTATAAACGGTCTGAATGTCATATAAACATATACGTGGAGCTCAGAAAGGTTTCAACGGTAGAATTTTCTTTCCGCAGTTCTTCCTCTAAAGTTACCCACTTAGTTTTTGATCCATTTCATTTTTCATCGCATGTCTTAAAATTAGTTCTCAAAACGGATGGACAGGTGGGTTTCTCAAAAACACGTAGGTGAGCCCCACCAGAATCCTTGCGCAGGGACTTCCTGCTAAAGGCGTTGCAGGAAATCCGCGTCGGCGTCCGTATAGGGAGCGGATTGGATACTGAACGCTTCAGGGGGAAACGGATTGGCTACTCCCCTGCCACCAGCCCCGTGGCTGATGTTCGGTGCTATGTGGGCCCTACCATGATGTATGTGTTTCATCCGTTCCATTCATACATTTTTAAAGATCATTTTAGTGCTTTATTCCAAAAATTAGAGGTATATAAATCTCAGGTGGTCCACACCACATGAAAACAATAGTGATTGGATATCCACCATTAAAATCCTCCTAAGGTCCACTGTACTGTTTATTTGACATCCAATCTGTTGATTTAGTCATACAGGCCCAGATGAAGAGAAAAAACAAAAATCAGCTTGATCCAAAACTTTTATGGCCACCAATTTTTTTTTAATGGTCGACGCTCATTCAACACTGTTTCCTGTAATGTGGTCCACTTGAGATTGTGATATATCTCATTTTTGGTCTCATAATGTAAAATTTTCGGTAAAAATAGATGGACAGCATGGATGAAACAAATACATCATGGTGATGCCCACAGAGCACCGACCACCAGCCATTGGCTGGTGTCAGGGGGAGTAGCCGATCCGTTCCCGCTTCAGGGACGCGGATTGCGTCCTACCCTCACCCGGACGGTAATCCGTCCGGGCAGGGATCTGTGGGGCCCACCATGATGTAAGTATTTTATCCATGCCGTTCATCATTTTTATCAGATAATTTTAATGTATAAAAAAAATAATGAGCCAGGTACAGGCCTTAAGTGGACCATAAAGTGGGGATTGAAGTTCTACCATTAAAAACTTCTTAGGATCTGGAGAAGTTTCGGATTAAGCTGATATTTGTTTTTTCACTTAATCCACGTCTACATGACATTATAAATAGATTGGGTGGTAAAAAAAACATCACGGTGGCCCTTAGAAAGGCTTCAACGGTGGTTGTCATTATCATTGCAGCTTCCTTTAGTGTGGTCCACTGGAGTTGTGTACATGCTTCATTTCTACCATAGTACCTTAAAATCATATGAGAAAAGCGATGAACGGCGTGGATAAAACACTTACATCATGGTGGGCCCCAAAGAGCCCTGCCGGCGGGGGTAGGACGCAATCCGCGTCCACGCTTCAGTAGCCTTTTGGCTACTGAAGTGATGTCGCAAAACGCCATTGGTTAGATACCGGATGGCTGTTCCCTTGGTATAAATGCTACTCCGTTAGATCCGTTAACGGATTTTTCTCCGTTTCCAAAGCTTGGTGTAGTTTGAAAACGGATTTGAAGTATCATATACACCGCAATATGCTCGTCAAGTAACTAGCCTGCACGCCCATTTACAACGTGAATCAAGAGATGATAAACCAATATAATGTCCCACCCACAATAGCCCCAAATGGATGCACTTTTGATAATCTCGACCGTTTATATGGTTGGCCCTACCATATATGGGCAGTTTCAACTCTCCAATTGGCTACCTTCAAGGTTACTGTCAAAACATCCATGGTCAATTGGGAAAATTGGATGATTGGGATTGTCCCACTGGTTTGACATTTTTTGTGTGTACAACTTATTCGATGTGACAGGACTGATGGGCGGCCTGGATCATCCAAGCACAAGGCCAAAGAGAACATGACAATTCAGCATAATCTTTGATAAATGCGGCAGTATTTTATCTTTAATTCCTTTAAATAAAAAAATAAAAAATATAAAAGAATTGATACTTGAAAACTTTTTCTCATTTTTCGTAGCAACAAAAGTTGAGTGGACAATTAAGTTTTTTTCTTATATAGGCCTTGTCTATGCCTTGTTATATGTTGGTACCACAGTCCCAGAAAAAAATATATAAACAGTCTTGATTATTCGGGCAAGTAAAAACAAAGTCATCCTAGTCTCATATAACACTTGATGAGAATAGCTTAAATGAGACAATTTCACTTGCAACAAACCTAAATAGGAGAGAGAGACTGTAAGGAACATTTCTTCGTGACTTTGTCGATGAAAGTCAGTAGAAACAATTTAGGGACATTATTTCCTAAATATAAACAATAGCTTATAGTCCTAAATATAAACAATAGCTTATAACTAATGTAAGCTAAAAGAAAACTAAGTCTAACAGAAGAAAGAACAACTGCGTTTGAAAGAGGTGTAATTGTTCCATTATCTATTGTGCATGTCGAAAGGGTTGAAATTGTTCCCTTCTCTATTGTGTAGGTCGCGCTTGGATTTTGTGATGTGCTTTTGAGCCATTAACGTGTTTCGAAGGGCTGAAATTGCTCCCACTTCTATTGTGCAGGTTGCACCACAGGCATTTCACTAGTTTCAAAGCTTCCATTGGCTTACCTTCAACTTGTATCTATATTAAGAAAAAGACCAAAAAATAAAATAAAATAACACATTGTAAATGAATGGATCCCACATAAGAGGTACAATGTTTTTTTAGTGTAGGTGTAGATATTGCATACCCAAGATAATGTGATCTAATGCGTCCCATCATTGGTTGGCAAGGGTTGAATCATCAACATAAATTAGGGCATGAAAGTTGGGCGGGTTCAACCTGACCGACCCGTGATTGACCCGACATTGGGTTGGGCTCGGGTAGGATGTATTGGGTCCGATCTCAAGCTTGGGCTGTACAAACACCAACCCGATAAAACTTGGGTCAAGTTCAAGTTGAGGTCTCGGGTTGCCCAACCCAACTTGAACCCAGTCAATGTATAAGTTACTTATAAATTATAATTGAGTGTGGATTGTTTCTGTCAAAGGCACACTAGTGATGTCGGGTCTCATTTCCAATTACTCAAGCTAACAAGATATGCCGGGTTTATCTCTCCCAAATAGGTTGTGTGTTATGCTACATGACTTTTAAAGGCGTAGTTGTCTTATATTTTAGCTTGTTTTTCAAAAGAAAAAATGAAGTTCTTTACGATGAATAATCATATATATAATTAATAAAATCATATATACAAAAAATAAGTCCTATATTGAAATATAATAAACTAATGTAATAACGAAAATATTAGCACGTATACACCCGATCAACCCGGTCAACCCGACCGAGCCCGCTTGGGTTGGGCTTAGGTTGAGAATTCCCAACCTGAGGTTGGGTTGGATTGGGATAGGGTTGAGGTATAGGAACTTATGGTTGGATTAGGGTTGAGCACCAACCTGACCCAACCCGCCCGACTTTCAGCCATAACATAAATGGGGTCCCCTCTCATGTATCACACGCACAAACCTGATTTGGACAAACTATAGGTGGGTGTCGTGGAGAGCCTTGATAGAAAGAAATAAAAGAAATGAGAGATAATACAGTGATAAGTGGATGGAGAGTACGATGTCAGGTGGGTGGTAAGAAATTGAGAGAACTCTGTGGGGTCCACTTGAGATTTGTATCTACTTCATTTTTGGGATGAATCCCTAAAATGACCTTTCAAAGCTGATAGAAGGCATGGATGTAAGGAGTACACATCAAGGTGGGCCCCACAGTCAGGATCCCACTGAAGCCTTGTGGCAATGTAGAAGGGTCTTCAACCCGGTAAGTTTGTGATCAAGGTGGGCCCCACAATAAGGAATACAATAAGGAATACACATCAAGGTGGGCCCCACAGTCAGGATCAAGGTGGGCCCCACAGGAATATACATCAAGATGGCCCCACAGTCAGGATCCCCTCGTGGTGTCCTCACCAATTTGTGCGTGTACCATTTTCATGGCAGGAGGCATTTGCTGCACAGTTTGGACGTCACACATGTGAATTGACGTTGAAAAATTCTTGGGGGCCACCGAAGTTTTGGATCAGGATTATATTTGTTTTTTACCTCTATCCATGTTTTTTGATCCTTTGAATAGTTTGGATGAAAAATAAACATCACCGTTGGGCTTGGAAAGGTTTCAACGGTAGAAATCATTATTTCAACTGTTTCCTGTAGTATGGTCCACTTGAGATCTCTATAAGCTTCAATTTTGGGCTCAACAGCTAAAATTAGATGGAAAAACAGATGGAAGGTGTGGATAAATCACATAAATTCACAGTGGGCTCGACTGAATTTACTCGCTATAACAATCCGATTCCGTGGCCGAGTAGGTGCAGGGCGGGGAAATGGAGAAAAATCCGTTAACGGATCTAACGGAGTAGCATTTATACCTAGGGAACAGCCGTTCAGTATCTAACCAATGGTGTTTTGCCACATCACTTCAGTAGCCAAAAGGCTACTGAAGCGTTCAGTATCCAATCCGCTCCCGTCCGTATAGCGCACAGTCGAACACTGTGGGAAACGGATTGGCTACTCCCCTGACACCATCCAATGGCTGATGATCGGTGCTCTCTGAGATCACCATGATGTATGTGTTTCATCCATGCCGTCTATATATTTTTACAGATCATTTTATGGTATGAGGGCAAAAATGAGGTATATCCAAATCTCAAGTGGACCACATTACAGGAAACAGTGTTGAATGAGCATCGACTATTAAAAACATTTTAGGGGTCATAAAAGTTTTGGATCAAGCTGATTTTTGTTTTGTCCCTTCATCTGGGCGTGTATGACCTAATCAACAGATTGGATGCCAAATAAACAGTACAGTGAGCCTTAGGAGGATTTTAATAGTGGATATTCAATCACTGTTGTTTTCATGTGGTGTGGTCTTCCTGAGATTTATATCCCTCTCATTTTTGGGATCAAGCCCTAAAATTATCTATAAAAATTTATAAACATAATATATGAAAAACATACATCAGGGTAGGCCCACAACCACGGGGATGGTGTCAGGGGAGTAGCCAATCCGTTCCCCCATTGCGGGTTTTAGGAGTGGACCCCACATTTGGAAGTTGCCGGAGGACGTGGATTAGATACTAACAGGTTGAGTAGCGAGACTGGCCCCTGAAGTTATGTCACCAAGTTATGTAGACCCGACTATAATGCATATGTTGTATCAACGTCCATACATCTGGAGATATCATTTTAAGATATGAGCTGAAGAATGAGGCAGATCCAAAGCTTTAGTGGACCCTACCATAGAAAACAATGCTAGGATTGATGCCCACCGTTGAAACTTTCCTAAAGCCCATCGTGATGTTTTTTCGAAATCTAACCTGTTTAAAAGTTAAAAAATACATTAAAGAAGGAAAACACGAATATCATCTTGATCAAGAGTAGAAGTTTTTAACGGTGGCATCACTCACTCTCCCCACTGTTTTCTGTGGTGGGTCCACTGGAGCTTTGGATGTAATTCATTCTCGTGATATTACCCTAAAACATACATCATGGTGGGCCCATGGAACTTGGTGACGTCACTTCATTAGCATTCTCGCTACTCAACCTGTCAGTAGCCTATCCGCGTCCGTTGCCGGAGGTAGGTTTGCTAATTACACACGCGGGCACACGTGACAATGCAGAACATGTGTTCCGGATGTTAGTTTTCCGTGTGGCTTTAAACGATTATTAGATCTTCTTCGTGAAAAATCAGGGCCGTCCGACACCTCAGGTGGACCACGGTATACAAAGTAAACTGACTGTAAGAACAATTTTTATGGCCGTTCATTTGTTTTAGATCATGTGGCCCACCTGAGAAGTGAAACGGGCGAATTTCTAGGCAGAAGGTCTGAAAGTGTTGCCCACATGACAGAAAGCTCCGAATTTCCCCGCGTGTTAATAATGGCACGTGTGCCTGAGGGTGGATGGGCTTTGTTGGCACACGCGTATTATATAGGGTGATGACTGGGTGGACCGTGCGTTTGCCTGCTCTAACACGAATTGAGTACGAAGGGCTGTCAATGGGCCAGGCTGGCCCAGTGGGCTTTTGGGCCTGTCCTGTCTTTGGGCCGGGCTTAAATTGGAATTTTAGGCTCGGGCCAGGCTTGGGCTGAAATATCAGGTCAGTTTCAAAATCAGGCCAATTATCCAAAAAAAAACTCATCAGCCCGGCCATTAGGGTTTAAAAGGGTAATTTTGTAGTTTTTTGTATGTTGATGCTAAGATTTGTTTGTCCTTTACCGTCATGTGCCCGTAAAACCAAATAACAATAGTGACCCTGGTTGTGACAGGAGACCATCTACGTAACTAGCACTATGCTACTATAAATAAGAACCTCGCCTACAGTGAAAGGTATGCACAAAAACCCTAGTTCTACTAGACCCGGAGTGCTAACAATGATGACCCTGGTTGTGACAGGGGACTATCTGATGCGAAAGTTATGACAGACACTCCAGGTCTTTCACCATACGTGATGTTCTTATTTATAGTAGCATAGTGCTAGTTACGTAGATGGTATCTTCCTTACTTGATAGGTGCGTATTGTAAAGGGGACTCATTCTGGGTATGTCGTGCTTATCATCCTAAGATCCTGGGTGAGGATCTCGGAGAGATCTTATCTTGATAACAACATCTCCAAGTGATTGATCTCTGAGGAGCTAGGGGTCGATGACTAAGTCTGACCTCATAAGCGAGGTGGTCAAGGTCCATGGTCGGTCTTCGATGACTGAGGATGACTTCAAGGTTGGCCTGATCAGAGTGATATGGTTCGAGTAGGATCATAGATAGTAGTCATGATCTTTGGTCAAGATCAGGTCAATGCTCGGCCGAGGTTGGGGTCTCCACTGGTGGTCGAGGCTCAGGCTGCTCATTGAAGTCATGCTCGGTAGTGGGGACTGATCTCTCATCCATGCTTCGTGTTCTCTCTCATGGAGGGAGTGGGCTGACTCTCCTGCGTATCGTGTTCTTCCTCATGTTGGTCATTTTACTTGGTTTATTTTTACCCATAACAATAGCCCTACTTCTGAGCGCTCTTCAGAAGCTTGAGAAATAGATGTATTGCAGGATTTCGCTCGAGTGCAGGAGCCCGTGTGCAAGTGGTCAGAGGTCGGGAACACTCGTCATTATGGCGAAAGAGGGAAAGATGGTGAGTGCGGGAATCGAGGTGAATCTACTAATGATACTCGAGTAGCTTGAGAAGGCGTGCACAGTGGCGGTGTCTCTTCATTTTTGGACGAGTGGCAGGGCGACACCTGTCTTTGCCTTCATGATCGGGCCTGTCCGTGAACGAAAGAATGGCATGTAGATAGAGGCGTGAGTCATAGCGCCTCCTCGAATCACGACAATAAATGCTGGCCATTAATGTCTTGACCAGGAAACCTATATAAAGAGGGTGGGGCGCCTCAGCCCCCCTCATTTGCTTATCCTTCTTTGTTGCTCTCCTTCTCTATCGGACTAGGCGATTTTCGGTAAGTCAGAAATCTCCCTGTTTTCCTTCTTTTCCAACAAGTTCTTCCATTTTCCGACCATTTCTCCTCTTCTCTTTTTGTTTGCTCAGGATGTCAGACATCTCAGATAGGTTGTTGCTGTCAGGGGCGTTCCACGAGGAGTTTGAGCCCCCAGGCGAGGACTCCTGATTGGGCATCCCCTCTCCCGCATCTTTTGTGGTGTCGAGAGGCCAAGAGGTAGTGGTCCCTCTCCCCCAGTGAGATCAATTGTTTCGTCCACTGCGGGGTCTTCTCAAAATGTTGGACCCTTTGGGTAGAGATTGGGGGATGTTGATTTGGTTAGGATTAGGTCGGAGTATCACGTCCCCAAGTCGGTGGTGCAATGGGCCCCTGAGCTAGAGGAAACTCCAAGCCACCCTCGAGAGGGTGAGGTGGCCATATTTGCAGTAGCCATGCAGTGTGGTCTTCGACCCCCCTTCACCCCACAATAAGGGGAGTCACCATCGCTCTGAGGCTGGCCCCAGGTCAATTGATCCCAAATGCCTGGAGGGCATTGTTTGGGACTTACATTTTGTGGCAACAGCTCGGGTAACCCAAGCGTTTATGGATGAGTTCCTGTACTTGTACAGGGCGAAGTCCAACCCTAGCCACCGGGCCTGGTATTACTTCTTTACTTGGGCGAACAGGGGCTAAGCTCTCATCACTGACAACCCTTCATCCAATAAAGGTTGGAAGGATAAATGGTTCTTTATGTCGGGGGAGTGGGAGGCCCCAGCGAGCTATGTAGGCAGGCTGCGCTCTCATGTCCCCACCAGATTTGCGCATCTAGGTCGAAAGTTTGTCAAGCTTTCAGACTTAGTAGATTTTGTGTAGAAATGTTTACTAATCATAGTGTTGTTCGTGTGTAACTCTCCCTCGGCTAGCCCAGGCTTTTCTCGCAGCAGCTTCAGCAAATTGCCCACGCAATGATGCAAAGTGCCATGGATTGGAGTTGGAAGAGATTGATCACACCTCGATCTCTCTACTGGTTCGGCCTATCTTTAGTTGAGCCCAGGCCGGCAGGTATGATGTAATTGGTTGAATTTAATATATATGTTCGAGACTTTATCTCTTATCCGACTTGGTTGTAATGCTCTTTACAGTTATGTCGAGCGTCCTCGTCCCCCCAAGAAGATAAAAACTCCCTTCCACAGCTGACTTGGAGTGGCTGAGGAGGGTTGCCAAAAGGGGCACTTCCCTTCCTTCCACCAGCCGAGGCGGATCTTCTGGCGCCGCGAAGGGCAGGTCTGAGCCTATCCTCGAGGTTCCAGTTGCCGAACAACCGTCTTTGGCAACTGCAGTCAGGGTGGTTCCTGAAGTCCCTCTCCATGAAGTTGCTTCTCAACTTGCAGCTATGGAGGTCGTCAATTTAGAGCAGTCCTCGGTCTGGGATATGGTTTCAGGCGAAGGGGCCTCTACTGCCCCTACTCCCGATGTTGTCCTCGCCCGTGAAGCCGAGGAGGCCAGTGGGTCAAACTCCTCCCCCTCGGGTCATCATTCGCCCCTGCTAGATCAATGGGCAACCCGCCATGTGTTCGAGGAGGACATTTCTTAGAGGTGGGCAAAATGGACCGATCCGGCGGGATTCGACCCGATCCGCCCCGATTCGAACAGAACCGATGGCCTGGATCGGTCAGGTTCGGGTAGGATTGGTCAGATCCAAACGTTAATCGGATTCGATTCGGGTACGTAGCAAAACCGCCCGAACCGAACCGAAATCCGATCCGTTTGGATCCGATCCGATTCGATCCGAACTGCACCGGTGTAGTAACTAGTAAAAAAAAAAACCCACCCAACCCGTCTCTCTCTCTCTCTCTCTCTCTCTCTCTCTCTCTCTCTCTCGCACACACAGAGAGATTCATCAGCAATTCCTCGATATCTCAAGACCAAAGCCAGGTACAAAACCCAACTTCAAATTTTCATCGAAGGCATGAATTTCTGTAAAAGCTCTCTCAGGATCCTCTCTCCCAAGCTGTTGTAAACACCACAACGCTTCAAAATCCGATCTTTGCAGCTCTAAGAAAAGAACTTGGAAGATGGATAGATAGGTACCGGCAACACCCAGGTCCATAACTCAAATGGCAGACTGAGTAGAGATACCTCGTTTCAACACTTAGTCTTGGTATCTATCCCTAGTGGGGGTGGCTAACATGGAGTGTGTGCACTGACATGGGTGCGTACTCACAAGCTAACCTAAAAAAAAAAAAAAACGAAGAAGGAGAGGAGAAGACATTCCCATATTAGTCTTTGAAAGTGTAAATACCAAAATATTTTCTTAGAGTGCTCTATGGACCCCACCATGATGTATGTGTTTCATCCATTTTATAGATCATTTTAGGGCTTTATATATATAAAAAAATGATAGGAATATAAATCTCAGGTGGACCACACCACAGAAAAACAATAATGATCGGATATCCACCATTATAATCCTCCTAAGGCCCACTGTATTGTTTATTTGACATCTAATCTGTTAATTAGGTCATAAGAACCCAGATGAAGGGAAACAATAAATATCAGTTTGATCAAAAACTTTTATAGCCTCCAAAATGTTTTTAATGGTCAACGTTCATTCAACATTGTTTCCTATAATGTTGTCCACTTGAGATTTCGATATAACTCATATTTTTTTCTAATAACATAAAATGATCTATAAAAATAGATGGAGGGCATGGATGAAACACATACATCATGGTGGGGTGCACAAAGCACCGATGACGGGTGACAAGGGAGTAGCCAGTCCGTTTCCACTTTCCAGTACGACACTACAGTTGTACTGGCGCGCCAGGCGCTCCTCGTGCTCCGAGTTGTACGTACGGTTCAAAGGAGATCAAAGTTATATGGGCCCCATAGTGATGTATTTATTATATCTACACCGTTCATATATTGTTTTAGATCATTATAGAGCATTATTCCAAAAATGAATAATATCCAAAGATCATCTTAACCACCCCACAAATAGCAGCAAAGAATGATTTTCACTGTTAAACCATTAGTGTGGTCCACTTGATAATTAGATCTGTCTTATTTTTCGTCTCAAGCCTTAAGAAGAGCTTGCCAAATGGATGAACGGTTTGGATATAACACCTACCTCATGATCAGATCCACATAAGTGGCTAACGTAAATACACCATTTGAATTCAAGACGTGATTGCTTGAAAAGCAAGTAACTAGTTTCGTGCACTGGAAGTAACTTTAAAAGTAAAATAAAATCGTGTACATGTAGATTGAAAATTCTCTCAGAGCCATGTGGGGCCCCCTTGATGTATATATTTCATCTAAGCCGTTTATCCATTTTGAAATATTATTTTAAGCATTGAGCATAAAAAAGAGGTATATTAAAGGTTAACTTAGACCACATCATATGAAACAATTTGATTAAATTTATATTGTTCGAATCGTATCCAATCCGATCCGACTCGGTTCGGGTAAGGGCAAACATGCATCGAATCTATCCGGATCTAGTGGCCCGGATCCGGTCTCGGATAGGATCGAATTCGGATCTAACTAGTGACATTTCGGATATGATCGGGTTATAGCTAATCTGATCCGATTCGGACCGTTGCCCACCTCTAACATTTCTGCCCTTGTGGCCCTCCACCCGATAAACTTGCTACGCGACTTGGCGGCTTCCTGCCTGAAGGTAGGTCGTGCTCCATGCCTTTCTTTCAAAATCTTTACTCTTTTGGTTTCTCGTCCCTTGACTTGTTCTTTGTTCTTGTTTCTTCTTCGAGGCTGCTCCGGTGCTCCTAGCCGCCCACCAAGTTTTTCGAGAGGTCAAGCAAGGCTATGAAAGAATGTAAGCAGAGTTCCATACCAAAGTCGTTGAGCTCGAAACCATCGTGGATGACAGGGATGCGGCCATGGCCCAAGTAGAGGCTTTACTAGGGGTCTTGTGCAGGATCAAGTAGTTCTCAGGATCCAGCTGGAGGAGGCGCTGCAGGAGGGGGCTGCAATGCAGGCTATGTTGGAGGACCTCAGATTGCGCTTCTCTTCCTCTGAGGCGTAGTGGGTGAGAGTGGCTGAAGATCTCGCATTAATGACGACCAGGTTGGCGGGGCTCACCGCCAAGTTGGCTAAGGTCGAGGCCTCCATTCTCGTGGGACAGGCGGTGGAGGCGTTTAAGGCTTCAGAAGATCGGGCCGAAGAGCTCGAGGATTTTTTTTTAGCATGGGATATGCACGATGTGAAGAGATTGTGAAGCAGAAATATTCGGAACTTGATCTGGACGACCTAAGCGATGAAGCTGCTGAAGGTCCGACCCTACTGAAGTCGGGGCTGAAGACCTCCCTTGAACCCTTGTAAAAAATTTCCTTTTTGGTGTCAGCTGTTCACTCCCCAAGCGCAGGGTTGTGAT
The DNA here is from genome assembly GCA_021015155.1 of Magnolia officinalis. NCBI lineage: Eukaryota > Viridiplantae > Streptophyta > Magnoliopsida > Magnoliales > Magnoliaceae > Magnolia > Magnolia officinalis. Next base: position 13,081,602 of record JAJHSJ010000011.1, read on the forward strand.
GTAGTAATAAACTCGGTAAGACCGAGGTCGAATCCCAAGGGACTGATACTTGTACGTTATCTGAAACTACGTAGAATTAGAACTAGACTAAGATGTAATCTAAATCAGATAGAATTGAAGGAATAATTGTGCAATAGTAAATTAAAACTTAAGGAATTTAGAGGAGAGAAACTAGGGATTCAGAGGATCCACTTGTAGAGATCAGGGAGATCTTACGCCTGCTTCACGAATCATGGAAATTAACCGAACTGCCGTTGATATAGTTTTCAAGAGATGAAAGGTGTATGAATTAGAATGAATTCTATCACCAAACCATGCCCAAGAGGCAAAGCAAACAATAGAATTAAACTAATTACCAATCAATTAACATGCTATGAGAGTTAGGAAGGGTACCGTCATCCGACCATGCCTAGGAGATGATGGTGAACAACATGGCTGCCTGACGTCATAAACATAAAAGGAAAGGAAGATGCTCAAAGCTATCGCAGACTCATTGTAATTTTAGTCATAACAGACCATTAAAAACTAAAAACATTTCCTTTAATCAAATTATAATCAAGGTAGTTCAAATAATATAAATCAAAGCCATAAAATCCTTCCCATCACACCACAAGCTTCACCTCTTAGCCCTAGCTAAGAGGTTCAACAAATCATAGGCCCGATCATGCTGAATCTCAAAAGAAAAGAAGAAGAAAAAAAATAAAAAAATAAAAAAAAAAATAACAAACAACTCTCCGTTCTGCTTCACGTCCCAGCTCCCAGTCGTTAATTGTTGAAGAGCTGGCATACGTAAATACTTCGCAGTTCGTGTCCAAACAGAACTCTGTTTCTGCACGAGGAAACGCACCAACAGCTGCGTATGGCCTGAGTTTGGGGAAAGTATCCATCTGCGTCGTTCATTCTGACTCCATAAGAAGGGTTGTGGCCCCCTTTCCCAATGTTTGGACGGTTTGGATCTGCGATCTGGCCTATCATGATGGCCCACAGCTGCACGACTGCATCCAGTTTTTCCGGACCGCGAAACAGAGCCCACGGCTCTTGCGTTGGCTGTCAGTGGGACCCAATCCTTTAGGCGTCTGCGAAATCCACTCCGTTCATTGCAGTCACGTCGAAAAACCAGTAATGAATGGATGGTTTTCGATTGATTTTGGTGTGGCCCACAGAATAGTTTGTTCCACCGTCCGTCTCAAGTTGGAATACAGATTTCTTATGATCGGGTGCATGGGACCAAAAGGTCACCATGATTGTGGTAGTCCCCACCTTCCGGACACAATGGACGGTGCAGATCATACATGTATATGATGAGTGGGTCCCAATACTGCAAAACGGGTGGACATCGTCCGTCCACTGTCTCCCGGTGGGAGACTGATCGGGTCAAGGCAGTCAACGCTGCCTTGACAGTTTGGTGCGCGGCGGGTGCTCATGTGCTGTGCACATGCACTCACATTAGTGGGCCCCACCTTGATGTTTATGAGAGATCCATTTCGTTCATCTGCTTTAACACCCCCTTTAAGGGGTTGAGGCCAAAATTAAAGCGTATCCAGATACCAGGTGGGCCCCAATTCACTAATTTATAGGCTGATCTGTACATTGGGCCACTTTCAAAGGGATCCAATGGCTGAAAATCGACATGTACGGTTAATTTATGGTCCTCAGGCCATGTATAGAGTCTCGAGCTGAACAGATGGTGAGAACCCTATGATCTTGCATTCTGGACAATTTTTGGGCCACTTGAGCTTCAGTTTCCCGATTTCCTTAGATCTCTGGCGTGTAATTTCGTCGATCTTGGTCCCCTGGAGTCCATCCCATGCCTTGGTGAATTCTGAGCATTAACTCCATGCTTTTAGCACCTTATTTCGATCCAAGCTCGTAAATACATCCTGCATCACAAATACGATTAAATGGGCCATTAAACAGTATCATGCTCGTAAATCTAAGTAAAAACTGGGGTCTGGTATGCAATATTTGACCCTCAACATCAGCATTGTAACTTTCATCATTATTAATAGAAAGATACCCTCCCATTTTTTGTAAAGATTGGTATTGAATGTTGTATGGTTAATTTTCTTAAGTAGGTTTAGTAGATAAGACGAAGTAGAACAAGTAGAATAAATAGGCCGAGTAACATATATAAGTCGGTTATGTAGTGGCAAGACGTGCATTGTAGGATCGAAAAAGGTTGGCCTCGAGATAGGAGGTGTAGTGGTAGGCCGAGCATTAAGGATTTTCTTCCCTTATATTGAGAGAAATCTTTTTGGTTGATCGTACAACTTGGATAGTCGGAATTCTCAAAGAAATTATCTTCCCCTGACTTGGGGAAGTTCTTTCCTTGTAGCGTTCATAGTATTAAATGATTAACGTGTCGACCACTTAGTAGTGGACCGAGTAATTGGTAAGGGGACTTTTTGATGGGTTTTTTGACCCATCATCGACCGGTCGTGAGCCCTGCTCAACTGGTTGAAGGCTGGGGGTCGACCAGTCGAAGGAGTCGAGTCGTGGCACAACTCAAAGTCCAGCGAATGTGGACTGTTTTTCCTCTGGGGTGCTCGACCAGTCGAAGGAGGTGCTCGACCGATCGTAGGTGGCTCTCGACTAGTCGTGAACTCGGTTTGACCAGTCAAAGATACGCAGATTCGTTCCACGATTTTGCGCGGATTTCGTGTCGAAAGTCCTTTCGCAACTGGGATGCGGAAAGGAGTTTCCTAAAACTTTAAATAGGAGTTCCTAAGGCTTTCTAGGCATAACAAGAGGGTTTCCTAAAGCTTTACAAGGGATTTGCTAAAGGGTTTAGGGCTATCAAAGGTGAGAGAGAGAAGAAAAGAGAGAGAGGAAGCTTATAGAAGGGAGGTTCTGCTCGTGGAGGTTATCTACTGTGCAATCTATATCTTAGCGCTTCTATGTCCTCGTAATCGGTTAGATCTCTCCGTTTTCTCTATTTCTCTTATTGTTTATCCACTCCTGCATGAGTGAAGAAGTTTGTAACGTTCTACTTCATAGTGGATTGTTGATTTGGACGAGGTCCCGTGGTTTTTATCTCTTTGAGGGTTTTCCACGTAAAAATCTCTTGTGTGGTGTGTGATTGATGCATTGATTGTTTTCATTGCTTTATTATCCATAATTTTGGTTTGTTCTGGAGGGCTAGATCCTAAGGTTTTGTGTAAGGCCCCCAACACTTTTATCCCCTTGCATTAAGGGAAGTCCCCATAGTCGATCGTGTAGTTCAAATGTTGGAAATATTTAAAAGAAATTCTCTTCCCCTGTCCTAGGGAAGTTCTTTTATTGTAGAATTCGTGAAGTAGATGGAAAAACAATAATTTTCTTAGCACCCTTTTTCCCTTAGAGAAGGGAGGTTGCTCTAGTCGAGTAGATCAGTCAGTTGATATGCTATTAGTCGGAGGACTTCTTGAGTGCTTAAGGGTAATAGATCTTCAGATGCTTGGCATTTCACGAGTGAGGTAAGGGTTGTCCATCCATGTTCTTGGGCTGATAAGCTCTTGGTCGTGTCGTGCCTGTAATCTTGTAGGGTCCTTCCCAGGTCGGTCGCAACGTTCCTGACCCGGCCTCCTTGGTGTTTTGGAATGTTTTGCGAAGGACCAGATTTCCTACTCGAAATCTTCGTACCTTGACCCGTGAAATGTAGTAACGGGCGACCCATTGTTGATGGGCGACAATCCTTAGTTGTGCTCGCCCTCTTCTTTCCTCGAGCAAGTCCAGACTTAGGGTCATATGCTCGGTATTTTGGACTTGGTCGAATGATTCGATACGTGCAGTCGGAAGTCCTATCTCGACTAGTACCGTGGCCTCGACACTGAAGGCCAAGGAAAAAGGTGTTTCCCCTGTTGATGTCCAAGCAGTAGTCCGATATGCTCAGAGGACACGTGGCAGTTCCTCAGCCCAGACCCATTTCGACTTCTCGAGCTTTGTTTTGAGGTGGTTTTTTAAAATCTTGTTCACTATCTGTACTTGTCCTTTGGCATGGGAAAAGCAAATTTCATTCATACACTTCTCTAAACCATCGCCGTAATGTTTTAGGAGCGTTGAGCGAAAATAGAAAACTTTATATTTTATTCATTTTAGGCATGTATATATTGGATTCCCCAATTGGGTGGACTACACGGTTTGGCTTGTTGAATGTATATTGTGGTTTGTGTAGTCTGCATTTAGGCGGATACCACTTTTGAAATTATACATTTTAAATATTAGCCATATATTTTTTAGTTTAGTTATCTCTACTTAACTTTTGATGCCGCTGATTTAAAACTACTCTAATTAATAAATATATATTAATGTTATCGGGCACCTGAGAATTCATCATATGGACATTTTTGCTAAATTCACGTTAAAAAATTCAGGATCAAAATCTCCACACTCAAATAGATTTTCAAGCATGACAAAGGAAAATCTAAAGCTCAAGTGGACCACAATGGGGATTAAATGGCTAGTGTTGAAGACTTTCAGGGACCATGGAATCTTTGAATCAAGCTGATAGTTGTGCTTTCCAATGTTTCCACGTTACCTTATGAACAGGTTGGATGGCAAATAAAGATCATGGTGGGACACGTAACCTTATGAACAGGTTGGATAGCAAATAAGGATCATGGTGGGCCGAGTAGGTTTCAATGATGGGCAGCGTTATCACCATTGCTTCCTGTGATGTGGTCCACTTGACCCTTGGATCTACCTCTTTTTTTGGGTTATACCCTAAAATGATGTGGCAGAATGGATGGACCGTGTGGATGAAAACCATAAATCATGGTGGGCCGCTCAGATCCCCTGACCTTGCCGAACTTGGGACAGGCGGAGGTAGTACACAATCCGAGTCCTTGTTAAACGGTGGCAGCTCCTTTCCTGCTGAGTCAACTCAAAAATTAGATATCTCTAGTTTCAACAAGTCAGTTTAGCTAAAGAAAAGTCATTTAAGTAAATTTAAAGAGAAGAAAATGAACATTATGCAAAAATAAACTTTTAATGATATTGATGAGCCATTGGTTGACCTGGAACTCATTGGGTCGAGTCAACCCAGTTAGTGACTAAGTCACAATTAGCTGAGTCCAAGTTTATTAGCTGAGTCCAAGTTTATAAACTATGCCTTATAAATAGGCAGTGTGTGGCAGGCTCTCACTTTCACTCCTTGCGTCCATCACAAGAGTGTGGGATTAGAGTGAGCGTGCAACAAAGGCTTTGTGAAGCCCACCTCAGAGGCCATGTGATACCTAACTGCGTGCAGGCTTATGTCAAGACATAGCACAAAAATGTATGTAGGAGTGGGCCAAAGTGCCAGAAAAAGAGAAAGGGCCATCCACGGCTGAAAATGATTTTCCTTTCTCTCTTGGGCGTAGCATGTGCTAGCATAGCTAGCATTACGCTATGTTACCCATGAAGAGCCACATGGGTTGAACTTTCATCAGGAGCTGTTTGATTTTCCATGATGCAGGTAAATTGGTAGTAAATAAGTAATTATTACGGTTTCACTTGTTTGAAAATTGGTGAGTAATTTCATCTAGAAAATTGGTCCAAAATTATCGACTTAAGTCCATGGCCCCACCGTAATGTATATGGTATATCCGTGTCGTCCATCCGTTTTAGTAGAATATTTTAGGGCATGAGCCAAAAAATGAGGTACATCCAATGCTCAGTTGGCCCACATGAAAGGAAACAATGGACTCAATTTGTCCACAGTTGAAAGTTGGTTCTTTTACTGGGCCCACATTGAGTTTATTCACCATCTAACCCGTGACCAGACATGGATAAGTGAAAAACATAAATATTAGCTTGATCTAAAACTTCTAAGGGCCCCAATAAGTTTTTTATTGTAGGCATTCGATTCTCACAATTTCGTGTGGTGTGGTCCACTTGAGCTTTGGATCTGCCTAATTTTTGGGCTCACACCCTAAATTCAGTTGGCATAATGAATGAGCGGTGTGGATAAGACACACACATTACGGTGGTCCCCATATATTTTGAAAATTTCTTAATTTAAGTGTTTAAAAAGTAACTGGTCAAGTCAGCATGGGTAAAGATACAGTAATTACCTTGGTAAATAATGATTAATCATTTACAAGGTAATTACAAATGAGCCATAAACAAGCCAAAAATCATGAGTGTCCAGAGCTTAAGCAGGCCACCAATGAAACTAATCATTGCCAATGATGGGTTTTATATGCCATCCAATCCATTTACACTCCCGGGATGAAAGAATTACCCAAAATCACCTTTTTCAAAACTCATGTGGCACATACTATATGAATTTAAGCAACAGTTTGGATGGGAGTAAACGAGGTAAACAGAGGGAATTGAGAGTAAATGGATGTAAATAGCATTTGGACTGTGTTTAGATGGGAGTAAATGCGTGAAAATGAAATGAAATGTGAGTAAATAGGATCATCTTTATGAGAGAGGATTTGGAAGTAAATGGGGGTGAAATGTCTTTTTGAGCTTCCTAGAAGAATCACATGAGTAAACAAAGGTGCCACTATGGACACTCCACCATACACGTGGCATGTCGATGATACCCCAAACAATTCAAGTATTGAACTATATCACTAAAGTCACACCATTAAAATGATCTAAACTGTTTATAGGTTAGCCATATGAATTGACAGTTAAGAAAAGTTGGTAAGGGGTCATTTGGCAAAATGGATTTGGAGGGATTTGAGGGGATTTCAAATAATCCCCTGGTTGTTTGGCACCATAGTGTAACTGGGGGTTTCAAATCCATGAGGCTTGAAATCCCCTCAATTATGGGGGTTTGAAATCCACAGTGACAGCTTGGATTACATCCAAAATCCTTTCAAGAGTAGCATGTGTAACATGTGTCACCATATTATTATTCTATTGGGCACATGGCCCACTAATAATATCCCCAAATAATTAGATTATCAATTGCATTACTATAATTACTTTAATATGATGATAGACATCGTCCAAACACTGTCCATGTAAATCAATGGTTAAAAATTGTTGGTTGGTTACTCGGACATGATTTTGTGCTTGTGGTCCATCTGAGACTTGGAATTTCATCATTTTCAGGCAAATCATATATTTCAGCGGGCTTCTTACAACCATTGTGTCAAATATTACATACCTCACTAATTAGAGATATTAAAGTTGATTGAGTAATTAAATTCAAACCCTCATAAATATACCATGCACAGCTACTTTTCGATTAAAGTTGATTCCCGATCCAGGGTGCCAAACACAATGGGAGGATTTGAAATCCCGGGGGTTCCAAATCCACTCTCCCAAACAAGCCCTAAGTTACTTGTTTGTGGTTCTTACGTTTATGGCTCAATTGAGTCTCAAATTTTCCTTATGTTTAGTCAAAGTATATATTTCAATGAGCTTATAAAATCATCATACTAAATATCAAATATGTTCCTGTGAATATATTGAAAAAATCAAATACATTCTAATTTCTCTTAATTATTCTCATCTAAATAGAATATTTGGATTTCTAATGCATGTCATTTACTTACATCTAAACATAAGTGAGTAACCCATTTACTCTCAATTTATTTACCTCCAATTTCATTCCCCATTTACTTCCATTTACAAGCTCTCAAATGAGCCTTAAGGTTTTACGTATATTTTTATAGGTTGGCACACATGAGTGTTAAAAAAAAACTAACTTTTGAGATCAAGGCCTAACAATGGTCCATTTACCAAATGGATGGGGTGGATTTCATGTACGTAAGCTAGTTTAGCCCATGCTAGAGAAACTGCCCTTATGAGTACCCATCAGTTGGCATTTTCCATTACTGCACCCCTTCCCTCAATCTTGCCAATGGGACAAGTTAGGGAGGCCAAGCCAAGCTTTGCCAAGCCTTCGTTGTTACATGAGCCAAGGACTATGACGAGCCAACATATGCAACCCAAGTCTTGTCCTGTAACGTTTATATTGGCCAGAGTCCAAGGGTTGGTCTGATTGGAGCGCAGAGAGGTACATGTGCATGGGTGAGAGCACTAATATGAAAAGTAAATGAAACTTATTACATATTATATATACTACAACAAATCCTAATGAGGTTGGGCTACGCTAGGTTGACATTTGTACATGGTCCCTACCCCCAAAGCCTGAGTTTTAAGTATGAGCCCGGCCCTTGGGCCCAGTACTCCAACCTAGACCTAGCTTGAGGAAAGTCGAGCATGATGGGCCGGCTCGGTCCACCAATAGCCTACCCTTGAGGGTGGTGGTGTACACGAACCGGGCTAGCTTGGTTAGCTCGCTCGACTCGACTTGAAAAAGCTCGATTCAACTCGGTTTGAAGCTGAGTTCGAGTCGAGTCGAGCTGATTTTTTGAGCTTGAAAATGAGTTCGAGCAGGCCCCAGCTCAACTTGACTCGGATCGAATCCAGCTCGAATCAAACTTGGATCGAACCAGTTCGGTGACTCGGTTACTTTGCCATTGATGTTGCTCACCAAGTGTTTGATAAAATGACTCAACGAAGTGTGGCTGGTGGCAAGGAAGGTATGTACATGAAATAAATATCTTTTTTTTTTTCCCTTGTTTTTTCTTGGTTTTTTTGTTGCTCAGAAGGTGTTTGATAAATTACCTGTAAAACCATTGTTTCTATTTCACATACAAAGAGATTTTGAAGGTGCAGTCAAGGTGTTTGTGGAAATGCCTTAATGGCGAACTCGGCCCGAGCTGCTGACCAAATTGAGCCGAGCTAGCCAGTCAAGCTCGAGGACCGAGCTGAGTTCGAGCTGAGGTCAGCCAGTGGTCGAACCGAGTTGGCCAGTCAGGTTCGAGGACCGAGCCAAGCCAAGTTCGAGCTGAGGTCAGCCAGTGGCCGAGCCGAGTTGAGCTGAGGCCAACTCTACTTGGTTCGACTCGAAGTACACCCCTACTTGAGGGTGGGTGGAGATTAGATAAGAGGGTAAAATCATCATAAAATGTTGCTTGGACCTGAACAATTGAGATTTACACCCCAATGTGGCAAGATTTGATTGGTCTAAGCAAAGTATGTCTGAAAGAATTTAGACTGCGTAGCGTGGACCTCATAATAATGTATGTGTTTTATCCATGTCATCTATCCATTTTGCCCCCATGATTTTAGGGCATGAACCAAAAAATGAGGTAGATCCATATCTTAATGGACCACATCACTGGAAACTTGGTGATTAAATGCTCATCATTAAAAACTTTCTAACGCCCATGAAATGTTTATTTGCCATCCAGTCTGTTGACATCGAGAAAGGAAAGACAAAAATATCACCCTGATCCAAAACCTTTGGTAGCTTTCAAGTAGTTTTAATGAGCGATCAATCACCATTGTTTTCTAATGGTGTGGTACACCTCATATTTGAATCTCTTTTATTTTTGTGCTCTTGCCCAACAATGATTTAGCAAAAATGGGTGGATAGCATATGGAAGAAACACATACATCATGGTGGACCCAAAGAGTTTTTCCGGGAGAACACTACATGACCGTTGGCATTGTCTGCTACACTGCAATCCGAGGGACGCGGATTGAGTCCTACCCCTCGTCCAGTCTCTAGCCACTACGGTCAGTTCTGTGGGTGGGTCCACCTTGATGTATCTGTTTATCCACAATGTCCAACCCTTCGCTCGTATAATTTTAAAGGTATATGTAAAAAATTGTAGCAGATCCAACGCCTAAGTAGACCACACCAAATAATAAGCTTATGTTGCATTAAATGCAAGAGTATTCTGTGTGTTCGACTTGAGCATTGTATCTACCTCAATTTTGTGCAGCTATCTTAAAATGATCTGATAGAAAGAATGAACGGCACGGATAAACAGATATATCACAGTGGGCCCACCAACGGAGCTGACCGTTCATGGCTAGAGAAGGGGTATGAAGCAGGACGCGGATTGCGTCCTACCCCCGCCCGGACTGTAATCCGTCCGGGCAGGCGCTCTGGGACCCACCGTGATGTAGTAATTTTATCCATGCTGTTGAGATTTTCTCTCAAATCATTTTAAGCTATGAGAAAAAAAATAGCCACGCAAAAGGATTAAATGGACCACAAATTGGAGATTAAACATTCACCATTAAAAACTTCTTAGGAGCTGGAGAAGTTTCGGATCAAGCTGATATTTATGTTTTCGCTTCATCCACGTCTACGTGACCTTATGAATAGGTTGTATGGTAAAAAAACATCAAGGTGGCCCTTAGAAATGTTTCAACGGTGAGTGTCATATCATTTCATCTTCCTTTGGTGTGGTCCACTGAGGCTGTGAACCTACTTCATTTTTTATCTCATCCCTTACAATGATCTGAGAGAAAATATTAACGGCGTGGATAAAAAACTTACATCACAGTGAGCCCCAGAGAGCCCTGCCCGGACGGATTACCGTCCGGGCGGGGGTAGGACGCAGTCCGCGTCCTATGAAGCAATCCACGTCCCAATCCGAGTCCTATTTCAAGTGGGCCCACCGTCACGCCATGACCGAACTCGGCGTTACCCCCAACCTGCGGTAATCCACTCCCTGGTTGAAAACGACCCGGATTGCCTACCGACATGTCAGCTGCAAGTCCCTACTAGTAGGTGCACTGCAGTCCCCACTATGATATATGTATCTTATCTACGCCATCCATCCACATTTCCATATTAATTTAGGACATGAGCAAAAAATCGAGGCATAAAAAGATCTCAGATGGACCACACTACAGGATACAATAGTAACTAAATGCCTACCATTAAAAGTTTCCCGTGTACTAAAATAAATTTGGATCAAGCTGATATTTCTGTTTTCCTTTCATCTAAGTCCCTGCTACTTAATCAACAGGTTTTATAACATATAAACATTAAAGTGGGCTTTAGCAAGCTTTTAATGGTGAGCATTCGGTCACTGTTGTTTTCCTGTGATGTGGTCCGCTTGGAATTTGGATCTGCCTCATTTTTAGGTTCCTGTGATAAAATCATAATGTCAGCGTCATTAGTGATTCGCGTCGATTTGGCATGGCCCGGTGGGGTCCACATTTTGATGTAAAGATCTTTAACTTAAAAAGAATGGGTATATAAGATTCAAGTGGACCACATCACGAGAAATAGTGAGATGGAATGTTTACCGATAAAATCTTATGAGGCCTTAGGAGCCTTCCATCAAGCTGATATTTATGTTTTTAGATGGACATAGGAACAGATTTGATCATGCCCAAGGAAGTTTTCAACTATGAGTATCTTTGTCACCACTGTTTCACGTGATGTAGATACCTCAACACTTTGATCTTCTTCATTTTGTCCCATGTCTTGAAATAATCTATCAAAATAAATGAACCGCGTTGATAAAATACATACATCACGGGAGCTCACATATGCCCTGGCAAGACACGGATATCTGGGAAATATTTTCCCACCAAGTTCTTGCAATGTGAGTGTAGGTGGAGCATTTGTGAGAAATCCAATATGTCCATCTATTTTTTTAGTTCAATTTTGGATATCAGGCAAAAATTGAGCTGGATTCAACACTTTAATGGATCGAAAATGTGAAGATTGAATGTACACAATTGAAATATTTACGAGGTAATAGAAGTTTTGAATAAGCCTAATATTTGTGATTTCAGTTCATCCTAACAGTAACGACGTTATAAAAGGTAGAGATGTCATGTAAGCATCACTCTCGACCCAGGTAGGTTTCAATGACAGAAATTTTCCTACCCGCCTTTTCTTTTAATGCAGCCCACTTGAGTTTTTGATTTTGATCAAATTTGGCCTAACTTGCTAAAATGAGTTAAAAAAGCAGATAAGTAGGATGGATTTCTTACAAACATCACGGTAGGCCCCACCTAAGTTCACAGCGCTGGAACTTCCTACGAAAGATTTGGGAGGAAATCGGCGTCCGTCCGTCTCTGGTCCGGTCCTGGTGGGAGCAGGACGCGGATTTACTGTTGAAAGTCTTTCGCACCAATATCCGCCCTGAAAACTTTGGTGGGCCACTTTGATGTTTGTGAGAAATCTAATAGGTCCATTCATTTTGCGAGTTCATTTTAGGATTCCAGACCAAAAGTGATCAATGATCCAATACTCAAGTGGGCCACATAAAGAAAAAGGTGGTTAGTGAAATTCTTACCTATGAAAACTCCACGGGTCGGCAGTGATGTTTAAATGCCATCCATACCGTTCAAAACGTCATTCCCACGGGGATGAACTAAGAACACAGATATTAAACGGATTGAAAACTCCTATAAACCCCACGAATATTTCAACGGTGGACGTTAAATCGTCACGTTTTCGGCCCACTTTAGTATTGGATCCGGCTCATTTTGGGTACCATGTTCTACAAATGAGTTTACAAAACGTATGGGCTGAGTGGATTTCTAACAAAAATCATGGTGGGCCCACCTATGTTTCCAGCGCAGGAACTTCTGCGAAAGGCTTTCGCAGGAAATCCGCGTCCGTCGGGGCAGTGTGAAATGCGTGTCCCGTGAGCACGCGCGCAGACCGAACTTCTCACCGAAACGCGAAACCCTTAAAAAAGCCAGCTATTTCCGGTGATCCTTCACAAATTCTACCCTATTTCAAGCTCCGCAAATCAAGTCTGGGTCCGGATCAGCAGCTTCAGGTTCTCCGATCATTCTACTTTAATTTTCACGAATTCTCGCGTTTTCTCTCGGAGTCACCTTTTTTTTTTTTCCCTGCATTCTCGTGGATTTATTAAGGTCAGAAATCGGATTTTGAGAATTTCATCGTTCGGAGTCTCGTAAAGAGATTTCCAGGGGAGAATCGTTTGGAGGTGTTTCTGTTTTGCAGTTTTTGAGATTTAGGGTTTTGGACGGATCGGAGAGGGTTAGGTTTCAGATTCTGATTGTTTTCGTGCGGTTTTTATAGCTTTGTTAGGGTTTCGAGTACAGGGATACTGCAATGGTTGTAATCTGAACGAAGAGATTGAAGTTTCAGGTTCGGAACATTTTTTATCTGGTCGTAATTTACATCGCTGTAAGGAATTCGAGCTTTCGAATAAGTTGTTAGGGTTTTTGCAGACGGAAAGTTCAAAATCTGGTTATTATTCAGAATCCTGCTATGTTCGCACAGCTTCATTGGTACTGTTGAAGGGCTTTTCTGCATTCGGAACAGTTACTTTTGAGGCGAAAAAGGCTCTGCTTTTACGATGCCACCACTTTCATCGGCTTCAAAGGCAATTGGAAGGTTGCTGTCACGCAAAAATGGGGCGGAGTTGTTGAGAAGCTCTGGTAGGTGTAGAGGGCAGTTTCGAGGTTTGAGTAGCATTGTGGGTGTTGAAACTCCGTCCGTTTGTAAGTTGATTGATGCTGATAAGGAGGGGAATTTATCCTTCTCAAGAAGGCATAATGCTGTCCAGACCAGGTGTTTTCTTGGCTGTGGAGATGGAGAAGAGGGTAGTGTTCTTTCTAAGACTCATGAGGAGAGGCGCGTGATGGGGTAAGTTTCCATACCTTTCTTGATTCACAGATCTTTTACTGTCTATTTGCCCAAGTTTTTAGTCTGCCTTGGCTATCATCTTCTTTGTATTGAAATAGCTCTTACATGGTTGTGGATGGTTGTGTTTTATGCATGATTTTCTCCCAATTCTGAAGCTGTTTGGTGCTATACATAGATTTTTTTTTTTTCCCATTAGAGGTGTTAAGTATAACTATGGATCATTATTATCATATGTTGGAGGGTCTAAATAAATGATGCACCATTTGTATTATGGTCAAATGGACCGGCCATTGCCATCGCCATCGCCATCGCCATTGATCGAAGGCTAGGACTACCTTCCAAAGTGAAATTTTTTTAGAGGAATGGGCAATGAAAGGTGGGACTCAGTGATGGATGTCTGGATCAATGATTAGGCCATTTTTAGTATGGTCAATATGGGCAATTCATTTTCCTATGCATTGTCAGGATCATCTAGCACACTTATTAGATGCAATTTCACCAACCTTGGGTTTATGTAGGCCTTCCAATTTGGGTCGAGTCATGCACGAAGTTCATCTAGGATTCGATTATGTCCTGCCCAAGTTTGAGAAATGTACGGTGGTGTGGAACCACAAGCATCGCTCGTTTATCACTAAAAAAAAACTCTCTAATTTCTCAGTTGTATTACCTTAGTCAAATCTTCCTTGGTCAACCTTCCTATATGTTACCTTTCTTATTGAAGATTCTTCTTTGGTTGTTAAAAATTCTGAAAATTGTAAAGAGATTTCCTATGGAGGACAAAGGTGAAGGAAAACTTTATTGTCTAATTTAATGGGTAGATTTTAGAAGTCCAAGAGGAAGGTTAGTTGGATGAGGGTGCCTTGGGGGATAGAGAAATTGGACTTCAAATGGTGGTGCCATGGTGGAGATTTGGATCGACAACTAAGGGTTTATGGAGGCAAATTATATATCGCAAAAGTGGTGCTAATTAGGGACGCTGAAACTTATGGAGAGTTGGTAGAAATCCACATGGGCCAATGATTCGGAGAAATATTTCCAAGATTGGGGTTGCGACCAAATTAGAATACAAGACCATCGAGGAAGTGGTTAGGTTCAAATTGGGTGACGGTTCTAGAATTGCTTTCTGGGAGGGGGGAAGTACTCTTGTATTATATTTCCTCATCTCTTGAGGGCAGCTTAATCCAAGAAAAATCACATCATTTTTTTCCTATTAATTCACCTAAGGGAGACTCGTTTGGAATATCATCTTCCAAGGAATTTAGAGGTAGAGGAAATGTTTGATTTTGGGAATAGCTTAATCCTCGGCACTAGAGTGTACATTTTTCCGGGGAAAGAGGATATCATCTTCCTACACCTCTAATGATTTCACTGCTCTCTGTTAGGTGGTCCCATGATAAGAGTCTCAGAGTACAGCTCAGGAGAAAGAAAATGAAGCTGGCAAAGAGGCATGGACCTTGGTTTTGTTGGAACGTTGAAGCAAACAGACAGTGAGCTGAACTAGCGATCGGCACGTACGTCACTCCAGGCTAAGTTGCCCTCGGCATGTGAGAATGTATACACTGCAGTGGCATATTGGAGAAGCAGTTTAGCTATGTTATCTATATAGCTTATTGCAAGTGTTACTTTTTCTGTGTGCTTATGTCATTTATTATTATTTATTTATTTATTTTGGGAAAGTAGTATCCTTTCATGTTTCCGGTGGATGGTGGAAGTTCGCAAAGTTGATGGATGGTCCAGGAAGTTCTGTAAATGCCGGATGAAGGAATTCTTGGGTTCTTCATGAGAAACATGTTCACTCTTTGCCATGACTATATACTTCACCAAAAGTGTTTGCCTGTAGAAAGTGGTTTTACATCCTTACCTATCACCTCATTATATTTGTACTCTGACTAACAGGATTTGCAATAATCAGGTACTCCCCAGAGCAGTTATTTGCAGTGGTTGCAGCAGTTGACCTGTATGAAGATTTTGTTCCATGGTGCCAGCGATCACAGATAGTCCGGCGCAACGATGATGGATCTTTTGATGCCGAGCTTCAGATTGGTTTTAAGTTCCTGGTTGAGAGTTATGTCTCTCATGTGGAACTGAAGAAACCAAAGTACATAAAGGTAATCTTCATTCCTTGCATTTTGATTCGTTCACATGAATACATGATTATTTACTTCAATGTTTACTATCTGTGGGATATGAAACTCATACTCACCTCACATTGTTTAGTTTCTTTACCAAGCTGGTTTAAAGGAGATTGTTACTTAATGATACCATTGGAGCTTGTTGGCATTTAGTTTCTTTACCAAGCTGATTTAAAGGAGATTGTCACTTGATGATACTATTGGAGGTTGTTGGGAAGGAGCAGAATTCATTCTGCATGTGATATAAATGATTCTCTTTATTATTATTATTATTTTTTTTATATAGCAAAATGGTGCCTTCTGTACCCGAAAAATGTGTAAAAACAAAACATGCCTTGTGCCCTGTGGTTGTAGATAGGGGTGCACATGGGTCGGTTCGGTCCAGTTCTGGGGTGAAACCGGAACCGAACTGTTCCTAACGGTTCTAGGATTTTGGAACCGGAACCAGACCCTTGGCACCCTAGAACCGAACTGGAACCGGACCGCGAAAACCGGTTCGGTTCCACAGTTTTGGGCTTTGTAAAATCCAGCCCAAATTCAGAAGCTACACTGACTATCAACCTGTGAAAAGTTCCTCACCTGGAGCTGCCAAATTCAGCCGTAAAATAGTCAAGTTTGTGACGTACAGGTCAAGTCAGCACCTTTGTCAAGCAATGCCGAGGTGGCACATGGCTCTACAAAATTTGGCATGTTTTAAAGAATGCGCTCCATCCCAAGGGACCATGATTTGGAGGGTCTGGATTTACTTACATGGATCCAGAGTCTCAGATAGGGAGGAAAATGCATATTGTATTAAAAAGACATCCTATACAATGCTCAGGCTGAATGGTTGTTCAATACCATTCAGGTTATGAGTTAAAGCAAGTGGGGGGTACAGTTTAGTGATTTAAACAGTTCGTAGAATCTTAACCCTTCACTAGTTGGTGAACAAATTGACAAATAAGTGTGAAAATACAGTTCCTTTCAACCGAGATAAAGGTCAAATGTTATACAGGTAGGATCTGCCAGTCTAGGGGACTTTTTTGTGCAAGATCCACCCACAGTGAGGCTTGTCATATCAACAGATTGGATCGATGAACTATGGCCACCACTTGTAAAAACTGAAAATCCAAACAATATGTATTTGGCCCGAGCATGTATGCTACCTCTAATTAAAATTCGAGGCCTGAGACACCTCAGCAACAAAAACAGGAATACATTTCTCATACACATTGCTCCTTAAACCTACTTTTCAAGTGAAATAAATTTCACATTTTCACAGCCCCACTGCAACCACAAGTAGTACCATCACTAGAAGTGTGCTTAAAAATTCCTACACTTGATACTCCCATATAGAAGCAGGGCAAATCATATTTAGTGTGAACCTTGAAGCAAGGACAGCACCATTGAATAGAACTTGGTACTCTGGCTCATGAAATGGCATTGATGTGTCACAAGATGTAGATTTTGAGGATCTAGTAAATGGTTATTCTAAAATTCCATGATGAGGATGAGGATCACCATGAAAACAGAAAAGCAAATCTTTGAGAGACTTGCCACCATGAAAAGTACAAAAATGTAAGTAACATCTGCCAGAAAACAAGGAAAGAATTATTCCAGGGACAGTATGGCCAGGCTGCCATCCATTGGAATTCTTTGTATTACACAAATTAAGTATTCCACAAGCGTAGTAGCTGAAAATTCGTTGGAACTAAAGTAGTAGCTGAATAAGCGTAGTAGCATTCCAATCACAAGAATAATTTTCTATGTGTAGCATTCCAATCACAAGAATAGCATTCTTGAGCATTCCACAAGAGCAGTAGCATTCCACAAGAATATGATAAGCAAGAATAAGCGTAGTAGCTGAAAATTCCAATCACAAAGATGTAATTTAAGGAACTAAAGTTCTAATACATCCAGTCTTATACTCTTATTACATCTTATGCAACGAACTCTGAACGCAATCTCACATTTTAGAATAGAAAAGTGCAGCAACACATCAAAAATAGTAATACTAAAACGATGCAAGCCAAGGAGAGGAAAAACTCACAATACTAAAAAATAGTCAATATTGCTCGATGCATAAACCCAAGTAAACTCGATATGAAAGTCCTCAAATAGAAGTTAGGGCTGCAAAAATATAATAATTTATTAAAATCAAGAAGAACACAATAACTAGAAGTAAATTATATGACAAAATTAAATTGATCAAATGAATATTTACCTGATTCAAGAACTTTGATTTCAGCCATATTTTCTTCAACTTGAATTGGGAGAGGCGAAGCACGTAACCAATCTTGTGCACAAATTAAGCATTCCATAAGCTTAGGGGTAAGAGAACTATGAAATTGATTTACAACACGACCTCCAGTACTAAAAGCCGATTTAGAAGCAACGGTAGATACAAGAATGACTAAAATATCCCCTGCAACTTGATAAAGAACTCTATACTTTGAGCTATTCACCTTCCACCAATTCAAAATTTCAAAGTGTGGATCATCCTTTTCACAAGATTCCTCCAAATATTTGTCCACTTCAGACTTGCCTCCATTACTCTCTTTTTCTTCCAAATGTTTTTGAAACTTCGATTTGAGAGAAATTAATTGCTCACTTGTACAAATAATTGATTGGTCAGCATCCATGTTGAAAACGGTTTGACTTGAAGAAGAATCAACTGATTGAAGCTTTTGATATTCATCATAAATACGATTGAATGTCTCTCTTATCTTCTTAGGGAGCTCAATCACCATGGCAGGTTAGTAAACTTTAGAATAATAAAACTTCACATATTTCAATTTATAACGGGGATCCAACACAACAGCAATCAATAACATCATATTCACTTTTTCAATTTTTCCCCAATACTTCTCAAATTTAATCTTCATTTTCTTAGCCATGTTATTTAAAGTAGAATCCATACTAATTGACCATTCGGATAAGAAACTTTGAATGCCACAAACTTCATGAAAATATGAATTAGAAGTGACATATAAAGAACCAGACATGCGAACAGTCGCATCATAGAATTTCTGCAAAATTTTTGTAAAAATTCGAGCATCATCCCAATCACTAGTGGTAGGTCATCATGAAGTTCTATGGCGAAATGTGGATCTTCCTCTTCTAATCTCTCAAATGCCTTTTGAAACTTTGTTGCAGCATCTAGCATGAGATATGTGGAGTTCCACCTAGTTTGAACATCTAGGCACAAGGAACTTTTATATGTTACCCTCTCTTTCTCTATACATGCCTTGAAGCGTTGTTCTTTTTGTGGAGAACTCCTAACATACCTCACTGCCCCACGAATTCGAGTTAATGAATCTTTTAATTCAATTAATCCATTTTTCACAATTAAATTAAGAATATGTGCACAACACCTCATGTGAAAGAATTCGCCGCCTAAAATGAAAGTATCACTCTTTTTAGACATCTTTCTCTTCATATATGAAATAGTAACATCATTGGAACTCGCATCATCCACAGTAAGCGTGCATAGTTCTCTATACCCACCCAGAGAGTCGTAGACGGCGAGAGAGAGAGAGAGAGAGAGAGAGAGAGAGAGAGAGAGAGAGAGAGAGAGAGAGAGAGTGGGCAGGGGCCGTAGCCGCACACTGATAGAGTGAGAGACGACGAGAGAGAGGGAGACGGCGAGAGAAAGAGAGATAGGGTTTTTGTTTTTGTTTTTGTTTTAATCTTAAGTTCGGATCCATGGTTCAAGTTCACGGTTTGGTTCAACAGTTCACGGTTCGGTTCGGTTCTACAAGCCCCTAAACCGGAACCAAACTGTATCCAACGGTTCTTGGATTTTTGGAACCGGAACTGGAACCGGCGCAGTCTAGAACCGGACCAAACCGGGCTGTTGGATCGGTTCCGGTCCGGTTCCACGGTTCTACTGGTTTGATGTTGTAGAAGCGTAGAAACAGGGCCACTTTCCAGTGGTGCCGGTACCACCGTATGCTTACACTTGTATTGGGCAGATGTGGGCCCTAGTGATGTTTTCACTGAACCCAACCCTAAGATGTGTAACCCCAGAAAAACTCTAGGGCCTAGAAATCAGCCCAAACTCAAGATGGGCCACTTCACCGGGAACATATTGAGAGGATATGCCCACTGTTTATTAGCATGGGGTGCCCACCATGTTATGTATATATAACCAAAGACCGTTCTTCATACCCTTCACCGAGTCCAGATGAAGGTTAGGAAAAAATCCAGGCTGTTTGGCAACTCAGGTCGGCCTCTTTGAAACCAAGGGCGAGCATTCCCTCCCAGCTTGTTCCCTTTTCTGTGGCCCACTTTACTTTTGGACCAGGCTGAGTTTCGGGTCCTACAGGTTTTCTGAGGTGATGTGTCTGATAGACGGTTTGGATAGTGTGAATACATAACGTGGCCCCCACATATCCCCAATAACACTGGAGCATGCCCCTTAAAAACAGGGTAAGATTTGTACTGTGAGCCTTTGACTTTCAACACGTTTCTAAGGAACTCAGTGGTAGTTGTTTCCTTGTTGAAATCTGTGTTCCACCAATTTAAACTTCAGGTGCAACATCTCTTCCGGAATGTAGATTTAATAACGCACACTCCGATGCTGACATAAATCATGTTGGATCTGAGTTCCAATGGCTATTAGTTGAAATTTACAGCAGATTTTGAGGTGTCAGTTTTAAAATTGAAATAAATAAATGGGTGTTGTCTGTCCATTCTTCATCATAGAAATGGTTTACTCCATGCTTCAGATTTGATTTTCATATGGCATTTGGTGCGTGTTGCTTGCAGACGACTGCATCAGAAAGTGGTATTTTCGACCATTTGATAAATGTATGGGAATTTAATCCCGGACCCATTCCAGGAACTTGTGACCTTTATTTCTTGGTGGATTTCAAGTTCCAGTCACCGCTTTACCGACAGGTATTTACTTCTGCTTGCAGTTTTGATGTTCTGTCCCCCATTTTTTTTTTTTTTTTCAGAATCCTAACAATTTTGATGCTTGATTATGCCATTTTATTCTCTTGTATGTGCAATTTGTTTTTCTCTAAGAGTTGTTTGTGCAAATTCTTCATCATCATCATTTCTACATGAATGCTGTTCTACCATTCCAACAAGGGTTTGCTCAAATTGTTAGAAAAATTTAATTGCCGGTGCACATAAGTGAGATGTAGTCAAAGTCAAACATTGGCAGAATGCAACAAGGTTTTGTTCTTACAGCTGCTGATAGCCTGATCCACAAATTATGAGTTTGGAGATCTGTGCATCTGCAAATTGCAAATTGCCACGTGGCGCCCAAAAATCAGGTTTGGCAGAAAACAATGTTTATGGGGATTTTGGAATCCACCATCTCTTCTTTCTCTACATGAATTTGGTGCATCCATGTAAAACAGGGTCTCTGGTTCAACACTGCTGTTTCACCTGAGTTTCCTACCCAATTTACAGATGGGATAATGATAGAGTATGACCTTTTGTTATGTCATTTCCAACTTTGGTAGCCACCCAATTGTCCCATCTACGAGGGCTGTAAGATTTAGAGAAATAAACTTTAGAGCATATGAGAGATGGTAAATTGTGTTGCATTGCTGAGAGGTCAATGCCCTTTGCAGATAAAGAATAGATAGGATATATCCAAAGCTTGGATACCAAAATATTTTTAATGACCTTAGGATAATGACTCGGTGAAGATATCAACAATGTGTTGTCTAGAAAAGATATACATGAGCTTATCTTTCAAAACAAAAAAGGGTGTAACTTAACCAGCTGGACATTCCATGGCTCCCCTTTGCTTGCTTGCCATTTGGGGTGTGCAAATATTGGTTGGCCCAGGGATTATCTCTGGGTGGGACTGTTTATTCATTTATCTAAAAGCATGGTGAGCCTCTGCCATGGTCGGTTCTGAAGCCCAGGTGAATGATGAAGGTTGATGTCTGAGGGGGGGCTGACTGTAAAACTTTACCAATATACCATTCAAAAGTTGATGCGATATTTGGAGGCAGCCAAGGCGATGATGGGAGGAGGAGAGGATAATGATGAGTGATGACACTGGTGAACTTCAGAAAATGCTACATGTACAAAGTGATAGTCAGTTTCGATGTGGTTAGTATGTTCATGAAAGGCATGATTTATGAAACGATATAAAAGTACATGATTTATTGACATTACAATTGTATTCTTGTTGTCACCTAAATTTGAAAACTCGAGAAAACTTGACTCGACTTGGTCGAGTTGACTCAATTGTATAAGATTTCATCAAGACTCCAATTCAATTTAGGCGGAACTTTGTCAGGATCAGTTCAAGACTCAAATCTAATTGACTCGACAAAACTCAGGGAAAAATGCAATATAACCGGACAGCACAACTTGACTTACTGAGATGCTATAAAATTTAGAAGTGTTAAATGTTACTGAGTTTTGGTTTTCAAGACTCAAAATGACTCAACTAGAGGTACTCAACTTGACGAGACAGATGTTTGAGTTGGGCTGGCAAGGGATATGAAGATTTGTTCCTTTTTTTGGTCTGGACTTCTTGGGGCCTCACTTTGAGGAATCCCGTGGGCTCTTGAACCTGGGTCATGGCTGGTGAGAGTTGGGGACTGCTTGGACAACTTCTGTAAAACCCCTTTTCCTGCTAATGCATTTTTTCGGTTGACTCGCCGAAAATCAATCTAATTGGTATTTGACTAGTTGGTTTTTTACCACATGTCTCTTCCACTGGAGGATAAAACAGTGGCTGCAGAAATCCGTCCAAATGCACGACTCGGTAAGGGGTTTGTCATTTAGGTGTCAAAACTACCTTTTGAGGGTGTCCAAACGGGCCCTAGGTGTCACTACCAGCTGCGCCATCCAATTAGAGACGAATATGAAGGATTGTTCACTTGCTAGGTATAGGGACTAGGATAGGTTTGACTGGAGAAACAAGATTCATAAACCTGACCCCAAATCTTAGGAGAAGGCTTTGATGATGGTGATGACAAGAAATCACAAAACTAATTTGTTGAGATGATGCTTTTGGGAGATTCAACTTCTGCGTAACATCCTAGGGGATAGACCTAACGACTGGCTGATTGTTAGGTGAGTGGAAGCTGACAGTTAACTTTGCAAAGCATGGGGAAAAAAACGAGGATTGAATCGGGAGGCAACAGCCTGAGGCAGCAATTACCT
Source organism: Magnolia officinalis (assembly GCA_021015155.1). Lineage (NCBI taxonomy): Eukaryota > Viridiplantae > Streptophyta > Magnoliopsida > Magnoliales > Magnoliaceae > Magnolia > Magnolia officinalis. The sequence goes on from JAJHSJ010000011.1 coordinate 13,104,225, forward strand.
ATGGGCTGGGCATGGTCGGGATGGAGGAATTCCTGCTAAAAGAGGAGAGAGTTGAAAATTCTTATCAGAAGGTGTGTGGGGCTGCTGTTTTGATGGTTAATCCCTGGCTTGGAGAGAGAAGCTGTTGAAGGTGGTGGTTGTTGTGAAGGATACTTTGGTCACATATTGGAAGCTGATGCTTAGGGCATGTTAAGTGGGCAAAGATGGACTTTGGAAGTTTTTCTTTGGAGGCTGTAGAAAAATGGGCCAGTGATAATTGGAAAAAGATGATCATGGTTAGGGTAAGGATGGTGGATTGGTGCTTAGTCCTGTTTAATTGCAGTCAGCGGAGCACGCGGTAAGTGTCTTGAATGGAAGTTGGGTGATCCTAGGAAGCTTGATTAAATTGCTTTAGAAATGAAGCTTGATTAAATCACTCATCGGGAAGAGTGATTTGGTTGGTTGCAGATTTGGGGTGTTCTGTTGCATGCTTAGACGTAGGCACATTCATGGCAATAACTTCCTGCATTGGCACCATTCTTGGAAGTGGACTCCGAGATCCTTTTTTTTTTTTTTTGAAAGGTTACTTAGAGATTGCATGTAATGAAGAAAATTGAAGTCGAGAGAGTTAAAATCCTGTTTGACAGTGTCGCTGATCCAAATCGCTCCATTCCTATCTTGGTTGAGGGAGAGGTTAGGAGGAGGGGATCTGTAAGAGGCCAGGAAAGATTTCTTTTCTTTTTGGATTTTCCCACCTAGCGTGAGATATTGGTGTGATGTGTGGTTAGATGATGCATCACTTGTAGAAATTCTTCCCTTGCAATTTTCACCTACCAGTTAAGAAAAGAAGCCAAACTCACCGATTGTTATGATAATGCTAGGCATTCTAATGTTGGAGCATTTTCACACTGGGCTCGAGTGGGGTCGCTTGTGGGATGCGGGGGCACATTCGGGGTGGGTGACCCATGTGATTTGGGGTACACAGGGGAGGTCTTGTGTTCGAGACTCCTCACCAGGCGTGATTAATGCACATTTCACACCGGGCTCAAGTGGGGTAGCTCATGGGATGCGGGGACACACTCGGGGTGGGCAGCCCATGAGATTTGGGGCCCACGAAGGGGGTTTGGCCGAGGCCCTAACCCATGAGATGTGGGGCCTTGAGCTATGAGATAAATGGATTAATTTGCCATACTCTAACAATTCGAGCTTTTAGAGCAAGTGGTTAATTGTCCTGCATCAAATTGGTATCAGAGCAGGAGGTCTCGTGTTCGAGACTCCTCACCAGGGGTGATTAATGCAGGGGCATTTTCACACTGGGCTCGAGTGGGGTCCCCTATGGGATGCAGGGGCACACTCGGGGTAGGTGACCTATGTGATTTGGGGCCCACGGGGGAGGTCGTGTTCGAGACTCCTCACCAGGGGTGATTAATGCGCATTTCACACCGGGCTCAAGTGGGGTAGCCCTGGGATGCGGGGACATGCTCGGGGTGGGCGGCCCATGTGATTTGGGGCCCACGAAGGGGGTTCGACCGAGGTCCTAACCCATGCGATGTAGGGCCTGAGCTATGAGATAAAGGGATTAATTCGCCATACTCTAACAGTTCGAGCTTTTAGAGCAAGTGGTTAATTGTCCTGCATCATATTCTATGGTATGTAATGCTTTCGAGAAATATTCACAAGGACAGCATAAGATCGATGTGGTTTTGGATTTGGGGTGTTCTGTTGCATGCTTCAAATGTAGACAGATTCATGGCAAACGAATCTGCATCAGCACTATCCTGAAAGTGACTTCAAAGATTGTACTTAGAGAAGAAATCAAAGTCGAGAGTGAAAAATCCTGTTCGACAGTGTGGCTGATCCAAGCCTCTCCATCCTTCTTGCAGTGTGAGTTCTTGAAGAACGAGAGCTGTCAGAGGCCAAGCTTCAAAGATTGTACTTGGAGAAGAAATCAAAGTTGAGAGTGAAAAATCCTGTTCAACAGTGTGGCTGATCCAAACCGCTTCATCCTTTATTGCAGTGTGAGTTCTTGAAGAACTAGAGCTGTCAGAAGCCAAGAGAGATTTCCTTTCTTTTCTGATTGGCCCACCTTCCAGGATCAGATTGATGATACACTGCACAGAATTCTTCCCTTCCCTTTTTAGCCTCTCAGTTAAGGAGCCTGAATTCTCTGATTGTTATGATAATGCCAGGGACTCTTATGGTCTGGATTGCATCACTTTACAGAAATCTGCATGAGGATGAATACTCATTGTTGTCAAATGCGATCGCATATGAGCATATCGTGGATCGAATCGTATATGCCATGATGGCATATGCGATCCTGGCAAGTATGCCATGGCATACTTTTATATGCGATCGCATATGCAGTATGCGATCGATCGCATATTTCCTAATAATTAGAGTGGAATCAATTTTTTTATTTTTATTTTTTATTTTTTCAATTTGGAGAACTTTTGCCTATAAATAGGCACTCATATCCCCTCCATTTTCACTATTCTCTACTCCAAAGCTCTAAATCTATTACTCTCTCTCTTACTCTAATCTCTCTACAATTACTTCAAGTATGTTTATTTTTTGTATTTTATAAGTTGTGCTTACTTTTTGTAAATTAAGCTGTAAGGTATAACTTGTAAGTTGTTTCAAGTTATCCATTTATCAGTAAAATTTCTTTGCTCGAAGTTTATAATAATTAGTTCTCTTTTAATGTAGCTTGATTGTTTGTTAAATTTTATATAATATATATAAGTAATTAATATATAACTTAATGAAACACTCAAACTATAATGAAATAAGTAAAATAACTCAATCCAATCATGTGTACTAATTAGGCAAGTTTTCCTATTTTTTAAAGATTTATTTTTAATTTTAAATTTTTTATTATTTTTTTATACAAAACTGCATGGCATATGTATTGTGCAATCGCATACATGGATATGCGATTTGACAACATTGAGGACAATGATGCCATTCTTTCGGCCATCCATTGTTTTAGCAATTTTTTTCTTGTTGGTTACAGGGGAAAGCTTGTTTTGTTCGGGATGTTTATTTCTTTGCTTTTGGGATGATCTTTCCTCATCTACCTTCAACTCTTGTTTAGAAGAAAAAGACTGAAATATGTGCTGATGTGGCTGTTTTGTGTGGCAGGTGGCATCCATGTTCTTCAAAGAGGTGGTTTCTCGGCTCGTCACCTCATTCAGCGATCGCTGCCGTATGATTTATGGGCCAGGCATACAAGTCCTAGAAAATTCTTATGGGGAGCAGAGGGCATAACAAAACTTTAGTCACACCCTGAATACAAAGGCAGGATGCAAATGCCCTCCACAGCTTGTTGGTTGGAGCACTTTCTGCGTCTGTTCAGTCATAGAAACAAACGTACTGTATTTCACTCACCCGCCCTCTTTTGCCTTCCATTTTCCCTTGAGCTATTGTCTGCTCTCATTTAAGAATAGATTTATGAATTTTTTGATGTGTAACCATAAGATAAAATAACTTAACGCATTTGGTTACAACTTACAACTTACAGCTCCAAAGTGATGTTCTTTACTTCACCACGGAGTGGTGATTCATTCATGGATTTTATTCATTTTCTGTATCTAGAGATCATATTTACATTGATAAGGCATAAGCTGTACAAATCTAGAAAATCTCAGATGTGTGATGTAATCTTATCCATGGCTCTAAAAACTAGTTGAGTTACACTCGTACTGGGCCAAGTCAAGATGAGATTTTGAGCTTAGTCTCATGGAAACTCTCGTACAGGTGACTTGGTCAGGTCTGGACAGGACGCCTTGAGTCGGCTCGAAAACTCTGCATGACTCGCCGAGACATTGGCCCAGTCAGCTGCTTTGTGATTTAAAACCAAAAATAGAAAAAAAAAAAAAAAAAAAAGAAAAAAGAAAAAAGAAGCTTGAGCTAAAGATTCAAAGGAGCAACATCATGCTACCTCCAGACTAACATTGCACAGATGTGTTTACCTGTTTGAATTAGTTTATCCATTCCTAATAATTTAAAATACATTAAATATTGAGTTGAGTTGATTAAAGACTCGGTTTTGAGTCTTTGAGTTAACCGACTGGCTGGACATTGGGTTGAGTTTTTGAATTTTTAAACCATGGTCTTATCATTGCTATTTTAAGGGCCATAAAGAAAAGAAAGGGTCGAACCATTTAAAGGGGTGCAGTAGGAATCTTGAGACCATCTCCTAATCTGAATCTTTCAAAATCCAATTTTGAAATGCATGCTAAAATTCCCGCCTGGTGTTTGATATTGTGTTTTTGTGCTTGGTGGCTGGAAGCATCCATCTTGCGGGTCCCACCTTGGATGGGTTGTTGGCATGGCAGAATCCTACCAATTGGACAATGCAGTGGTTCACGCACTCGCTTGCAAACCCACTGGTAGGAGTAGAATATGGCTAACTGTTCATTTTCAAGGAGCTGAGTCTACTAAAGATGAGATCTTCAGGCCCACCTTGGAACGCAGCACGTGCCACGCTGCAAGTTTGTGGGACATCTTGTTGGAGCGTGAAGTGGACAACATCAGTCTTGTCATTTAACAAGCATGTAGCAGGTTAAAATCCATATGTCGAAAATTTAAATATGGCTGATATTCATAAGAACTAGGGCCGTTTGATCAGGTGGATGGTCATCTTCAATTTCAGCACTACCTAATTGCTCATCATTAATATCTGCCCAAGTGAACCGTTTATCTTTGACATTGGTCCAATCGGATCGTTCATCTAAAGTATCACTTGAATCAGACCATTTTCCTTGGTCCAATCTAAATATTAGCCCAGATAGACCGTTCATCTCCGGTTTTAGCACTGTTAGACTGTTCATCTTCAATTTTGAATTGATTAGACTGATTGATCTAATCTGACAGGGCCCTTACTCTTGCTCCAGTGGTAGACTCTGGAGTTTCAATAGTTGGTCAAGGGTTCCATTACCCATAGGTGGTGAAATCCCACAACGGTGTGAGTGTGTGGTGGTGTGTGTGCGTGTTCAAAAAAAATAAAATAAAAATTTATCTTTAATATCGTTTTAATTGGACCATTAGGCTTTTGACATTGGTCCGATGAAGCTCTATATTTTTAATATCAGCTTAGTTGTAACAGTCACTGACAAATACTAATTTTGGATTAAATGTGTGGCCCATGTGGTCTTGGACTATCCATCGTGTGTGCCCAACAGTTGCTTAACTAACAAAGAGAGAAGCAAGCCTTAAAAGCCATCAAAGGAGTATTTACGTCCAATCATTATTCTTTCTCAATCCATTCAACCATACCACAATGGACAGTGGTGATTGGAGGCTTAACTATTAAAAACTTCTTAGGGCTCACTTTAATGTTTTTGTAGTGTTTATTTGCCATCCAATTTGTTGATAAGGTCACATGAACTTGGATGAAGGGAAAAAACAAATATCAGCTTGATCCACAAATTTTGGCCCATTCATGGTAATTCACCACTGTTCTGATAAGGTCCACCCAATAAGTAGATCTGCTTCATTTTTTGGATAATGCCTTTAAATGATAGTTGAGAATTGATGGACGGCATAAATATATAATAAAAACATCAAAGTGGGCCTCATGGAAAGGGCCATGCTGTCTTAGGTGAGTAGGTCTACTTAATCCACTCCCCTTGGAAGTATGGCCTTGATATTCAAATACCTCTGTTTGCCACTGAGCCATGGGTCGGAAAACCCAGCTCACTGTGGGTTGACGAATGTTCCCATGGTAATTAGGTTATCGTGTCCATGTATAAGAATTTTGGGAGAATGTTGAGGATATGCTTAAGACTACAGCCTGCAATAATGTGACAGTTTTGAGTGGATTTCAAATAATCATCATATAAAAATCAAAGGAGACGTCTCTCTTTCAACTGTTTCATTTGGTGTAGACCACCTGAACCATATATCATCCTGATTTTTTAGCCCTGGGCTTAACATGAAATCACACATTTATAATAGTCAGAGTGTGAATCTCGCATAAACATTATAGTAGGCCCTGCCAATAATCAAGGGTGACTACTCCCCCCTGCATGTATGTGGCCTTCCATTTCTTTTCTTTCATAAACTGTGGCTACTAGTTAGAGCGTGAATTCTGTACAGTTACGACATGGCAGGATTTATACCAATGGAGGGGTTTGGAACTCTAGCCGCCAAGCAACATGTTAATGCGTAGGTGGGCCACTTGCTACATGCATCTGTGATTAATAACTGGACGCGGATTGGCTGGCGTACCACACACCGGCTATATAGCTGGTGTATGTACGTGTTATGCGAAGACGAGCGCTGACGCTCCAAGTTGTATGAACGGTTCAAAGGATATCAAAGTTGCATGCCCCCCAAAATGATGTACTTATTATATCCACAATGTTCATCAAGTTTTAGAGATCATTTTAATGCATGAGCCAAAAATTGAATCATATCCAAAGGTCAACTGGACCACACCACAAATAGCAGCTGGGATAATGATTTTCACCATTAAAACATTCATAGGCCCACCATAACGTTTATTTTCCATCAAATCGTTTCATAAGGTCACAAAGACCAGGATTAAAAGGAAAAATAAATATCATATCGATCCAAAACTCCTGTGACTCCCGAGAGGGTTTCAATGGTAGATGTTCAATCCCCCACTAATTTTTGTAGTGTGGTCCAATTGATCTATAGATCTGTCGTATTTTTCGTATGAAGACTTAAGACTAGCTTGTAAAATGGATGGACGGTTTGGATATAACACATACCTCATGATGGGACCCACATAACTTTCTGACGTCAATACACCAGCTATATGGCTGGTGCTGGGTACATCAGCTGATCCGCTTCCTTAATAACTCAATAGAAAGAGATCAGGCGTGGACTGTGTATGGAGTAACACCATGCTATAGCGTGGTCAACAAACTCTATGGGCCACTATGATGTATGTGTCATTATCCACACTGTCCATTTGTTTTTCCAGATCATTTTATGCCGTGACCTCAAAATTGAAGCATATCCAATGCTCAAGTGGATCACACCACAAATCTAAGAATCAAGTGGACCACACCACATAAAGCAGTGGTGACAATGATTCTCAATGTTGAAACCTTGATAAGGCCCACCGACTGTGATGTTTGTTTGCCATCCTAACCTATTCATAAAGTTACATAAACCTAGATGAAGAGAAAACACAAATATCAGCTCGATCGAAAACTTCTGAGGCCCCCAAGAAGTTTTCAACGGTAAGAGTTTAATCCCTATTGTGTGGTCCTCATGTGTCATGGATCTGCTTAATATTAAGCATTTATGCTGAAATGATATGGAAAAATAGATGGACGGTGCGGATAATACCCATACATCACAGTGGCCACTCAAGCTCTGCCCGTTCCGTAGACGGGAAGGGTAAGGGTTTGGTCTCAATCCTCGTTGTATGTGTTGCATATGCTCGTCATGGCGCGGATTAGGTATTACGCCCCCGTTCGGAGCCGGGGACAGGCGGAGGCTCCGAGGGCCCTGAGTGGCCACTTACTGTAATATATGACTTTTATCCACACCGTTCGTCATTTTTTCATATCATTCCATAGTACTGTACCAAAAATAAGTCAGATCCAAAACTCAAGTCGACCACACCAAAGGAAGAAGCATGCTAAGGATGCCCACCGTGAAACCTTCTTAGGCCCTATGTCGTTTATTTTCCATCCAACCTATTTATATGGTGATATGCACTTGGATGAAGTTAAAAAATATATATAATCTTGATCCAAAACTTTTGTGGTCCCTAAGAAGTTTTCAACGGTAGGAATGTAATCCCCACCTTATAGTCCATTTGAGACTTGGATTGTTAGACTCCATCATGTGGGCCATAAATGATCACTAGTTTAGATTTGACCGTTGGATTATTTACATTGAGTGATTAAGTGAGCTGTACTACAATTATGATTGTTATGGGTGGATCTGAACCGAGTCGCTTCGAGGTTAAAGTAGCGCCGACAGGTGAAGCCTCAGACTGCCTCCGACCCGAGGCGGTCCCAAGGTCCTTGTAGAGTTACGACATCGACCTGAAACTGGACGACCAAGTGTCCGATGAGTAGGGACTTGGAGTAACCGCGTAATGCCCGAGCCGACCTGTGTTGAATCCTTAAGCGAGTCTACATGTCAGTCTATTTGTTAACTCGGAATGCAGAAGGGTCAGACCAGTGCACCCCCGACTTGGTCCTCTCCTCTCTGACTGATGATGATCAACTCACTCATGGGCTTGTATCGCCGAGCAAGGTCCGAGGTGTGAGGCCTGAGGTCGGCTCGGATCATATTCGAGTCGCGAGGTCGACTCATCTGAGCTTTGAGGTCGGTCCGGTTAAGAATTTAGTCAGCAACGACGTTCATGGAATGAGTCCAGTAACGCACGACCGGTGTAATGCCCAATGCACGATTTTCGGATAACCGTAAACAATCGTGCATGCGTAGCCTTGCGCAGTGGCAACGGACGCGCCGAGATTGCCGGACACGCTCAGCAAGACTCTCAGGTATAAATAGAAATAATTTCTACAGGAACAGATACGTGATATCTAGCACCCTCTCTACTCTACACTACTTAGACCTAGTTTCTTAGTCTGACTTAGGCATCGGAGGGTCCCCTGCTTGAGCTAGGGTCTCCTTTGTCTCCTCTAGTGCAGGACCAAGTCTGCTTCAAAGACACAACGCTTGATGGAGGGTGGTTCCGATTTTTTGCATCAACAGATCATTGTAAATAAATTTCGAGCAGGATGCTTGAACCGATGTCCCTATACTATTCTCTATTACGGAGAATAATATTTCAAAATAATATGAAAAAATATAGATAGAGGGTATAGATAAAGTTCATACACCACGGTGGCCCCTCAATGGCCCCAGGAGCCTTGCCTGCCCCAAGCTCCAACAAGCAGGGTAGGATCTAATACGGGCGCCGCACGTTATCCATGTGTTTTTTTTTCGTGTCGAGAGTATAATCTGACGTAGACTAGTAAATGATTAAATTCCCATCATAAAAAATTCCTGATGCAAGACACATGTGTAGTGTTTGTTTTTTTTTTAAAGATCACATCAGACCCCACAGATCTTAGGCAACAAGGATGCAATCCGTGTCAGTGCAAATCACTCAATCAGTGGCACCATCGTAATTTTGGTAGACACCGTGGTATTAACATGCATGTGCACAGGTTCCACTTTCAGCGCGGATTACGTACCAGTACTACCCCGCCCAGAGGCTCCGACGGCCAATGGGGGGCAACGTGATGTATGAACTTTATCCATACTCTACATTTGATTTTGCATATTATTTTAGAATATTAGTCAAAAAATATAGTTTATAGAATTCTCAAATGGACCACACGGTGGTGATTAAATTTCTACCGTTGAAAAATTATTAGCAACCACGGAAGGTTTATATCAAGATGATATTTGTTTTATTTAATTTCATCCAAGTGTATATAACCATATCAAGGGGTTGGATGAAAAATAAACGACATAGTAGGCCATAGGAAGATTTCAACAGTGGCCGCCGTGTCTTTAAAACCGTTGCTTCCTATGTTGTGGTCCACTTGAGCCTTGATATGTCTTATTTTTGGTCAACATTCTAGAATTATATGAAAAAGGAATGGACGGTGCGGATAAGATTCATACATCACGGTGGCCTCTCAGTGGCCCTCAGAGCGTCCCGGCTGTCCGAGCTCCGAACTCGCGGGGGTAGCACCTAATCAGCGCCCCCAGTTTCAGATACAAGTCAACGAGGAAGGCAAAGTCATTACACGTAAGATGGTAATACCCACGAAGTTATAAAAAATTACGAATGATTACGATTGTGCTTGTGCCCCTCCACGTAAAGAGCTTTAAGTGTTTTTTTTTTTATAGCATGATTAGACCCGGACCATGGGGCTCACCTCGATGTATGTGCCGTATATCTACACCATCCATCATTTTTACTGGCTCATTTTAGAGTATGTCCCAAAAACGATGTAAATACAAATCTCGGGAATGAATTTATTCCCTCTATTTAAAAATTTTGGAAGCTACAAAAGTAGATACAAATCTTAGATTGAATTCCATCTATTAAAAAATTTTGGAAGCTACAAAAGTTTCAGTTAAGCTACCTTATTAAGCCCAGGCTAATATGAGAGTTCGTCATTGTCATCCTTATCTATAGCAACTATTAGATAAGATAAGGATTGAATTAATTCCCTCTATTACAAAACTCGGAAGCTACAAAAGTCTCTCTCTCTCTCTCTCTCTCTCTCTCTATATATATATATATATGAAATGGATACCATGAAGGTCGACCTCATGGGAACTTTCCATGGGGTCGAGCTGTGTGGGCCCCACTGTGATGTGCGTTGAACATCTATCCCACCATTTAGATGTACTCTTCCATGGTGGGCCACGAGATTAAAAATCAAGTCAATCCATGACTTGGGTGGGCCACACCACATAGAACAGTGGAGAAGGGTTACCTTCCCCTAAAACATTCATAATCATTTATTGGGCCCCACATAGATGTGTTTCATAAATCGAGACTATCCATTGTGGTGTGCCTGCTTGGATGAGGGGTCGGATCAAGTTTCAGCAGCATCGATCCAAAACTCAAGTGGGCCCCACTAAGTACTTTTATATGTTTTAGGCAAGTCTCCAACATGGTTTTAGATGGTATGGCCCACCTAAGTTCCCTATACCGCTGATTTTTGGGATATATATATATATATATATATATATATATATAGATATATATATATATATATATATAATAGGAATGGTTCTAGGCGGTCGAGCAATGTGGGCCCTACCGTGATGCATGTCGAACATCAACACGGTGTATTTGATGGGTCCCCTTTAAATGATGGGATATCCCAAAATCAGCGTTATAAAAAACTTAGGTGGGCCATACCATCTAAAATATCTGTGAAGACATGCCTAAACATATAAAAGAACTTGGTGGGCTCACTTAAATTTGAATGCATCTAAAACTTGGTTTGACCCCTCCTCCAAGGGGACGTATTTTAATGGATGAGCTAGATTTGTGAACCACACCTCGGTGGGCCCAACAAATGATTATAAATGTTTTAATGGAAGTTAACCCCTTTCAACTTTTGTACGTGGTGTGGCCCACAAAAGTCAACGATTGATTTGATTTTTTAGCCCGGGGCCCACCATAGAATGGGTGCATCTGACTGAAGGGGTAGATGTTTTGACACGCATCGTGGTGGGCCCACACAGCTAGACCTCATGGGAAGTTCCCATGAGCTCGTCCGCATAGAACCACTAAAATAAATAAATCCTACTCTGCATTTAGTCATGGTTTTAAAACTTGATTAGACTCAATGAGTTTAAAGTTTAAAGTGGAGTCGCACTCGCAGATTCTATGTTGGCATGACGCGACCAGCATCTTCTATCTGCTTTTTTTTCTTTGTTTTTTGTTTTCAGAACAACGGTAGAACTTTCTGTGTCGTTGTTTAGCAGTGAGTTTGCTGGTTTAGGAAAAACACCAGCTTACTGGTTTTGGAAAAGTAGTTTGCACAAGTACAGTATTACTACTAATGCAGTGGCCCTTTAAATCATGGCTTTTTATCCATTCCATGCTACTTCATTCTCCTCTTCAAGTTTCTTCTTCCTCGTTAGAGAGAAACTAAAATGCAAATAGCCATATATGGAACCTATCATGCATTTGGAGTCGTTGCAATCCAGCCATCTGCAACCATCCATTAGCTCAAGCCACCCTTGAAAAATCGCACTGATTGAAATCCAACCCAACCATTTAGTAGTTTGCAGAAATTGATTGACAAGATTGTTCATTAAAGTTAGAAACTGTTGATTGCTGCTGTTTTTGCACAGTAACAACAGAAGATTAAAATGCAACATAGAAATTATGGCATAAGCCCAAAATTAAAGCACATCCAAAGCTTAAGTG